>JALJCO010006521.1:0-654795 GCA_023101725.1 Atherinomorus stipes | reverse complement strand
TCTCACTAATATCACGTTCCCAGCCAGATCTCAAGCGACCGACCCCAGCAGCCAGTCGCTCCGTGATTGATGGTTGTTGTGACCACAAGTCTGAAATGCTCTGATTTGAGAAATGTTTAAAAGGAAGAATTCATCCAACCCTGAAAGCAGAAAGACGTTTCTCCTGAAGTCTGTGTGGAACGTTTCCTAGTTTAATTGCAGAAACATAACATGCACAAATATATTTTTTTCCTTTTTGGGGGGAACTTTTAGGAAATGATTGGCACCTGTAGCAACAGTCACAAATTAGCTTTCAGTTAAATGTCACATTTAAAAATGTGTCCAGTTATTTTTTTTTAGTCATTTTCAAACTTATTTGGGATATTCAAATAATTCATAATCAATTAAAATAAATGAATAAATAAATCTCCTAAATTTATGAGCAGAAATTATATTTTCAATCTACTATCCAAACCTTGCACTAATTATATCAAAAGCGACACCCCGACTCTTTCTATTTCTTTCTCTCTCATATTAGCACAGCCCTCCTGACTGATTTATTTTAATCTCAAGATTCAGAGCAGAAGAAAAAAAGCCTGAGAAGTGCGCGTCTGCCGGGCGTTTAGTGCGGCACAAGGCGCCGGTGTTGCTTTTTACAATCCATGACATTAATTCTTTACTGTGCGCCTCGTTCTCTGCCCTCTGAAGAGTGTCACAGCAAACCAGATGTGATTTTTAAACTAAACATGCGAGCAGTCAGATGTGCCCGCACAGTTATGATGTGGCTGTTTGCTCCGCTCTGCCGGCAGCCTCGCTGCGTGTTCAGCCGACACCTACAAACTGCTTTTCAGACAGATTTTCGTTGGTTTTTCTATCAGAGCCTGCAGAATTCCTATCAGTGGCGCTGCTGAAAGATTCAGAGTGACATGTACAGATGTCCGTGTTTTTCTTTGAGCCCTGCTTGAGAATTTCTAAAAATGTTTTTGTTTATATGAAAGTTTTATCTTACAAAAAAAGGCTTCTAAAGTATTTCACATACGGTCTTTGGTTGTGTATTGTGTCAAAAAACAGAGAAATAGAACCCTCTGGGAGTAGAATGGCTCCAGATTTCCTCTTCTCTCGTCTCCCCACTCCTCTTACCTGAACTGTCACTTTTCCTTTTGCCGTTCCTCTTCTCGGCCTCAGCAGGTGATAGAGTCTGTCTGCCAAAGTCTGCAGGCACACAGGAGGCCCCCGTAGGGGTGCTGCCGCTGCCCATCACTGGGGGTGCTGGCGCACATACTGGGTGCACCGGGGTGGCCCAGGTCCGGGGGAGTGGGCCCACTGTCGTGGGATGAGTGGGAGTGCGGGTGGCAGAGCGTGTGGCGGTGCTGCCGCCGGGTGACGGCATCTGTGGGATATGCCAGGATGCATGGTGCTGAGGAGGGTGGTGATGCTGCTGCGAGGGCAAGTGACCATGGGGGTGGTGGTGGAGCTGACCGGGAACAGGCCGTCGTCGCCCGGGTAGCTGGAGATGACGCAGGGCGAAGGCCGAGGGAGGTGGAGGAGGGAGACGAGGAGGAGGCCAGCTCGGGGTAGGAGACGTGATCCGAGCGTCCAGTGAAGAGTCAGGGGAGACTGGGCGAAGGCGGGATGCAGGGCCTGAGCCGGGGCGTGGGGGCTCCGCAGGCAGCCGAACAGCGTGTGATCCATCATGTGCGGGCACACACACACACACACACACACGGCCCTCCAGCGAAGGGAGAGACGGGCAGGAGAAAGAAGCAAAGTTACTGAATCAACCAAAAAGGAAAAGAGATCACAAGCACATATCCAGATGCTTCTCTCTTTTTTTCCCTTGACTTTTCCAGAACTTTTCCCCCCAGTTAGAAAAATCAAATAGTCAGAGCAGAAAGTAAAATGTGCTTTGAAATGTGGTAACTGGAGCATGTGGCCCAGTTGCCAGGCTGTACAGGATAAACAGTTAGCCCAGGACGAGCTGCAGCAGAGCCTCTCGGATGTCAGGAAGAACAGGGGACTGGAGCTCGAAGCTGGAAGCACGAGGAGGTTCCTAGGAACTGCAGAACGAGGGAGCCGGCGAGGGGATAAGAGAAGAAGGGTGTAACGTGAGAGGGAGGCTGGGTCATACACTGCATACGCGTTACTACCACATACATATGATCACCCTCCAAAAGCACAGCACAATAAATCTGTACTATTAAAATGGCTGAGCCTCAGGAAAGAAGGCAATTTATTTTGGACTTGGATCTGACCTCTGGTGGCCATCTTTTAAAAAAAAATATTTTTTATGTATTCCTACAAGAAAACAGCCTTAATGGCTCATGGGTTGGGCTGAAGGGAAGGCAGGTCGTATGAGGGGAAGTGGGAGCTGTGGAGACACAGAGGGGAGAGGTGTCAGGGGTTAACTCAGCATGTCACCCTGTCTTTGTCCATCTTGACCTCTCTTAAACACTCTCCTCTTGTGGAAGCGGGCAAAGATGCTTGTTGCTGCTGTTAATGGTTTCCTGTTGTTTTCTGTTTGTCTGATAAGCTCCAACTGGCCTCTCAATTTATATAATTTAACTGATTAATAGGTATATAAACGAGTTGACATGTAGTTATATAACTCGGCTACCTGCTAACTCAGTTTTATACAGAAAAAGCCAAACGGGAAAAAAAAGGCCGAAATGGTGTTTATCTTGCTTAGAAATGAAATACATCATTGAATCCATCAACACATAAATACAGATGAAATTTCTGACATTTAACATTAAGTCAAAGAACTGTTTTCTTTCAGAAAGTTGTTTGCAGCTAAATACAGACACAACCTCAAGATTAACAATTACAGATGCTGATGCAATGTTTTTATTGAACTCCAGCTTGTAATAATTACAGACCCATCTCTTTTTTATTTTGCCCTTTTCATTTAAATTAAGTGGAAAGTGGTTTTCCGACATTTTTCAGTCTGGTTTTGAACTGAATCGCAGCCCCTCTAAGAATATTTAATCATCTTTGACTCAGCGTCGACTCGTGTATTGTTTAATCTCCCAGCTGCTTTTGAGAGCCTGGGTCATGACACTCTTATCCCCGTCTTGGAGTGGAGCGTCTGTGTTGGAGGCGGTTTTTTGGCTGCTCCAAATTCAGTTCAAGTCTTATCTCTCCAACTGATCCGTTTCTATAAACTTTGGTGATTACTCCTTCGAAGTTGGCTCCTTTGACCTGCGGTGTACCTCAAAGGTCTCATATTTTAAGGGGTTCAGCTCACTTTTCAGTCTTTACACTACCTCTTATGTTAGTTTTCAAAAGGAGATAATATCTCTTTTATGCAGATGACACATTTATTTATACTGACGACTGACACCTCTCAGAAATGTTTGATGTATGTTTATGAATTTTCTCAACCTCAACAGAAAAAAAAGTGTTTTAAATCCAACCAAGTGACTGACTTTCCATTTTGTTCTTGCTATATCACATTTTCCTATTTCCTTACATGTGTATATATATTTCATCAACTTAAATTTGGTGTAATTTGGAACCATTATTTAGCAATCACTTCAAAATACTACAAATCGACTCTGGACTAGTTATTATATGTTATTCTCTCATCATGACATCATGAACATGGTAACTTTCCCATATTGTACAAGAATAATTTTAAAATCCTGTTGATTATCTAACATATGGATTAACCCTAGTGCACGATAATTATTGGGCCAATAACAGGAAAATATTACGTCATTCTGATAAGTGCGATATCATGACGACTTGCCCCAATATCATATGTATTCAGGGGCACAGATGGGATCTTTTAACTGGGGGGAAACAAATAATTTCAACTCAATAAGTTCTTTTTGTGTAATTTGGGCTTTAACCCCGAAAGAAAGCTGCTACTTCCACACCATTTTCTCTTCATATTTTAGACACTACCTACCACCTGCAGTTGGAATTTTCAAGTTTGGATGTGCAGACGTTGAAAATCCCAGTTTTTAGCTTGAAAAGTCTTTTTAGTTTTGTTAAGTTTTGTTGTCATGATAACTGTAGGTATGTTTGTGTCATTGATTATCAGTTATCGGAATCGGCCTTTAGGAGCTGAAATTTATTGGTTATGGCATCGTTGTTTTTTTTTAGTTGTTTTTTTTTAGTTGTTTTTTTTAGTTGTTTTTTTTTAAAGGTTATCATGCATCCCTTTACCCTGATTTATTTATCAGGCCTACTCCTCCTCTTCACCCCGCATCGCTTGCTGAAGTCATTGGATCCTGTTCTCAGCAGTTCTGACATCCAGACTTGCATAACAACCCAAACTTTCTTACTTAACTGTTCTTAAACTCTGGAAATTACCGGTGTTTAAGTCCCCCTGTGAAAATATATCTTTACGTCAGTGGCATTTTAAATTAGGTTCAGTTATTTATGTTTGTATCTTTCATGTGATATAAAAAAAACAAGAATTTGAATCTTCAATTTCTTGCATTTTTAACTCCTGTGTTAACGATTTGTCATGTTCTCACGGTGCAACAAATTGGTCAAAATTTGTTGTGCTTAAATGTGCTTTATAAATAAAATTGAGCTCACTGCAACAATTTATTGTTTATTTTAAATTATTTGGGCATTTATTAAAGACAACAGAGTCATCAATGACCAAAGAGAAAGTCCTGGAAATCCCTTGAGTTTATATAAGATGAAATATTTCAACTGCCTGAGACCTTCTTAATACATTAAACACTCATATCACACATTGTTGACCCTCACGTCAGTGTCTCACTAAATCAGCCTGGCCATAAAAAAAAGCAATTTCCTTGTAGTGAAGAGGAATAAAAAGCTGGTAAACAGCTGGGACAGCTCACTGGTGTCTCTTATTCTCAGCAACTACAATATATAGTATGAAGCATAAAAAAAAAACGCATTATGGAAAAATATTTTTTAAAATGTTGTTTAGATGATAACTCTTCCAGAGACAGACATGACAGGGATTTAAAGTTCAAACTGCGGTGTAAATGCGATTAAATGTGGGATAATTACACAATCCTTGACTTTAAAAGTGCTCTGTGACATGATGAACGCATTTAACGGTTCTCAAGATAAATATATAAACATTACAAGACATTTCACATAAATATTTAATATATCTTATGAAAAATAAAGATGAAAATCATCATAAACGTATTCTCCTTCATATGATTTGCTGAAATTAGAAAAGCAGCGATGGCAAACCTGCCGTTAGCGTTGTCTGCTAACTGCAGCCTAAATCTAAGGAATACACATTAGAAATTAAACTAAAATAAAAGATAAAAGAAAATGAAAATTTATGGCTGTTGCAGAGATGCCGTGGCTCTGCCAGGTTTTACGGGGAAACAGCCACAATAACTCCACACTCTGGGGATCCAGTTGGACGACACAGGCTGTGCCAAAGACTCTGTGGGCCGCCTGAGAAAGGAAATTAATTCCTCTTTGAGGGAAAATTACTTTAACAGATAATATGGCGGAGGCAGGCAGTAACTTTGCCGCTGTCGGGCCCCCTCCCCCCATAGTCCCTCCAAAGTCTCCGAAGGCAGCAGAGGCAGCGCAGCGGAGGAAAAGCACCTTAGGTGAGTGAGTGTCAAACTCTTCTACTGTTTATCTTACAAATTAAGGCTATTAGCAGGTTAGTCCGGGCTATATATTTGCTCAGGGCCTTGAGCAGGTATTAATGCACACTTTTCCTCCTTTCTTTTCTCTTTTTTTTTTTTCCCTTTTCCCTTTTTCTCCCCCCCCCTTCTCTTTTTCCGTTTTCCCTCCTCTCTTTTTTTTTTTTTTTTTTTTTTTTTTTTTGTTTTTTTTTTTTTTTTTTTTTTTTTTTTTTTCTTTTTTTCCTTTCTCTTCCTTTTTTTCTTTTTTTTCTTTCCTCCTTCTTTCTTTCCTCTGTTCCCCCCCCTTCTTTCTCTTCTCTCTTCGTTCTTTTTTTTTTTGTTTTTTTCTTTCCCCCCTTTTTCTCTTTTTTTCTTTTTTCTTTTTTCTCCTTTTTTCCTCTTCTCCTCTTTTTTTTTTCTCTCTCTTTTCTTCCCCCCCCTCTTCTTCTCCCCCCTTTTTCTCCCTATGTTTTCAATCCTGCCGCTGGTCTCGCAGCACTGATGGCCTGTGGCGTGGGTGTTTTCAGTCAGTCCGGGTCTTTGCCCCTTGTGGGTTCCATGACTCAAAATCTGTGTGTGAATAAGCATGAATGTTTGTGTATGAGATGGGAAAGCACCGTTGTGGATCAGGCCAATACTTTCATTTTAAAAGATAATGGTTACTTCCATATCGATCGAATTAAATCTTTGCATATCTGTTTTTTTAAATGTTTATGGGGGATTCAGAGTGTTTGACTGCGCCGTTAACCACCATATTCATGTCATTAATTTGGATTCAGCAAAGAGTTAAGTGTCTCATGACAACCTGAATGCAATTTCAGATGCTCGTCTGGTCCTATTTAGAAAAGAAACTGGGCCCAAGAGAATACACGCTGTATATATAGTCTCAAATAATCTGTGACATAATTCTGCAACTACTGGAATCAGCCTGACTTTTTCTCTTATGACATTTGAAATGAAACAGGGAATAAAAAAAGAGGTGAAGGGGTCGTAAAGGTGAGTAATTGCAATGCATAAAAAGTGGAAGAGCAGAAGTTGCCACGAGCTCGTGTTTGTGATGAGCTTGATGCAGGCACGGGCCGAGGAGGCAGAGCCGGCGAGTTTTCACCAGAGTAGACAGAAACTGAAGGTAGACCTGCTGCGAAACCTGTGGCTGTCAGTCACAGGAGCAGGAAGGATTACAGCGAACGCAGCTCAGTGCTGCTGTCATCAAATGCAAACACACCTCAGGGCCTTTCCCACATCCATTCAAAGTTAACATGATCATTTGCTGCATGAGCAAACCCCCCTCTTAAACTTAATAAAGTTCTTGCTGCAGAAATGCAACACCCAACAGCAGTGACAGGCTGTCACTTTGGCAAAAACATGATAACAAAATAAAAAAAAATTGTGCAGCTCCTGCTCACTTCTTACTGCTTACAAACTGCTCTTTAAGGTCTATTTATAAGCAACTAAAAATGGTAATATATACTTGAGAAAATTAAGATATGATTAATAAATAAAGAATTAGAAATTAGTTTTAGTTACAAAATTTTTTTTTCATTAGAGCAGAAATAATTGCAATTTTTTTTACTTCACAAGTTTTACATTGTGACCAGGGTTGATATACAGTGCAATACAAATAATAATAATAATAATAAAACAACTTACAGTTGTGCTTGAAAGTTTACATACCCTTCATTTAAAGAGAAAAAAAATCATCTGCCAGCTGAACAGGTTGAAATTGACAAAATTAATAATAAATAAATAAAAATTTATGTTCATCATGACATCGATTTTGTATTGTGGTTCAACAGAAATATTAAAAACACACAAACAAAAATAAAACAAGTAGACAAGCATGATGGGGCTCATAAGCTACAACACTTGGAGGCAATCAGGTGTTTTCTCTAATTTTTATAAGATTTCTGCACCTGCTTACTGGTATTCTGGCCCATTGTTCACAAGCAAGGTGCTTTCATCTGTCTGGGACAGTTTGTTTGTTTTTTTATTATTACTATTTTTAAACAAAAATTCAAAATCAATGTATTTTCTTAAACAATAATTTAGTAAATTTTAATTTATTATTACTTTTTTTTAGTTCCATGTTATTTGAATTACTATTGTGAATTTAGCCTTTTCTTTAATGGAAAGGTGTGTAAACTTCCAAGCACAATCACTGACAATAATAGTTAAAATAATTTTTTACAGCATGAAAAATAAAATGTAGAAATTGTTTTAAGCTTTAAACAGACCTTTAAAAAAAACTGAATCCTGTTTCTGAGGCCACTCACTTACCTAAACTTAGCAGCTCCGGATGTTTTAATACGCTTCAGCACAGAAACGCTTTGATGCCGCTTTTGGCTTCGAAGTGTAAAATGAGCATTTAAAAAGACTCGTGTGTGTATGCAGTTATTAGACTTTTTCCTCTTGTTTTAGTCTGCAGCTAGTATGGAAACATTTCAGAGCTCGTACCACCCAGAGACCCTCTCCTGATATATAAAGCATGTAAACACAGTAAGACTAGAACTGCTGTAAAAGTTATACATCTTAATAGTTTTTTTGTAATCTAAGAGATTTGTGCCTTAATAAGAAAAAGACAATTTTCTGGATTTAAAGAACTGGTCTGCTTTTGTTTGCCCACTCATACGTGCAGAAAAAAACCTGACATTTACACATTTATTCAAACATTTTAAATGTGTGACGGTTACTGTAATAATTTGACAAAGCAAAAACACATCCATACATCCCTCAGTGTGGGAGACAAATTGCACGTCTCCTTGACAGTGACAGTGCTGGAGTGTTGGAGATGAACATCTGCGGGTGGCGTGGAAACCGTTGTCGCTGCTCATTTCCTTTCAAGCTTCAGCCGCAGATTTACAGCAGTTGTTCGGGACGGAGGAGCGCGCGATGTCAGTGATATATGACAACGACAGACAGTAAATGTTGTCTGCGTTTACAGCTCGATTACATGAGGAGAACAGCAGCCTTCTCGGGGAGTGACACCGGGGAGCTTCAAGGAGAAATTGTGACACTTCAGAGACATTTTGCTTCTTTTTATTTTACTTCGAATGAACCAAAACAGCTGGGTTTGCACTCTTAATTTGTATGAGGGTAAAACATAAATAAAACGTAAGAGAGAAGGTTTAAAAGATTTCAGTTAAATTGAGGAGTGGTTATTTTTCATCACATTTTGCTTTTGTAAATTGTTTCACAACTTATAGTTAAAAAGCCCCAAAAGTAATTTTTTTTATCTTAAAAGCTGAAGTTGGAGTTATCAGCTGTGATATATAAAAAGCATGTGCCTTTAGACCGTTTTGCCGTTTAATGGTGTCATCTAAAACACTTGCTGCTCTTAGGTGGCCATTTTCTAAGCCTGTAATGGCCACGGACAGCCGGGGTGAGATCATCATCTATAATGAGGGATGGTTGGAGTTGCCTGGTGTGATGGTTCCCCGCCGTCTCCAGCTTGAAAGCGCTGGAGCCTGGGTAGACATGTGTGACGCTGTGCAGGGCCCCTGCACCGAGTCAGACCACACCTCAAACAGCCCGGGGTCACCGCACTAAAACCTCCATTTAGATCTGGACTCGGTACAAATGCCAAAAAACCAAAAGTAGCTCCGACTTCAGTCTGTCGCAGTGCTAAGCTCGTTTCCTCCCAGACTAAATTTGTAAACGCCCTCCTTCACACTCCTCAGCGACTTCAAGCGAATGGAAATAGGTGCCGGGCGGGGACCAGTTCCAGACTTTTCAATAATCAGGGTCATTAGTGATTTTTATTGTTTGATTGGACTGCCCGCTCACCCACCGCCCAACCAAAACCAGCCTGCACTGTAAAATTCTTGCTCCACACTACAGCGCGTGCAGTAATGCTGCAGACTCCTTCCAATCACTCTGGAAGACTTCTGCCATATTGCATCAATCCGGCATCCCTGTGAAGGTCCAGCTCCAACATGCTGTTCCAATAAGGCAAATCATTTAGAAGAGTGAAGTCAACCTTTTATGATTTAACGGCTTCCTTCTCTTTTTTGGTTCCTAGGGATTTCTGGATGGTTCCCAAGGAATTTGTTCCACTGAGTTAGTATCAGGGTGACAGGCCTGTTTTCTGACTAATGATAAGTCAGTGTGGTGAGGCTGGTGAAGCTCATTAACACTTAATTCTGACTTTCTGCCATTTGTTTGATTTCTGTTTTACATCTTCATGTTGGATCCTCTCATTTGTAACCCAGCCTTCCAGAAACAAGGTTTATACAGTTGTGTGAAAAAGTGTTTGCCCCCTTCCAGATTTCTTATGTTTCTGTATGTTTGTCACACTTACAGTATATGTTTCAGATCATCAAACAAATTTAAATGTGGGACAAAGATAACACAAGTAAACACAAAAGGCAGTTTTTAAATGAAGATTTTTATTTTTAAGGGGGAAAAAAGAATCCAAATCTACATGGCCCTGTGTGAAAAAGTGATTGCCCCCTAAACCTAATAACTGGTTTGGCCACCCTTAGCAGCAACAACTGCAATCAAGCATTTGCTATAACTGGCAATGAGTCTTCTACAGCGCTGTGGAGGAATTTTGGCCCACAATTTTGTGCTTCAGCTTGAGGTCACCAACAGATGGCCGGACATTCTCCTTCAGCATTTTTTTGTAGACAGCAGAGCAGAGTTCATGGTTCCATTTACCACAGCAAGTCTTCCAGGTCCTGAAGCAGCAAAACAGCCCCAGACCATCACACTACCACCACCATTTTTTGCTGTAGGTATGATGTTCCTTTGCTGAAATGCTGTATTACTTTTAAGCCAGATGAAATGGGACCTACACCTTCAAAATAGTTTAACCTTTGTCTCGACAGTCCACAGAGTATATTTCCAAAAGTCTTGGGGATCATCAAGATGCTTTCTGGCTACAGTGAGATGAGCCTTTATGTCCTTTTTGCTCAGCAGTAGTTTTGGTCTTGGAACTCTGCCATGCAGGCCATTTTTGCCCCCCAGTCTCTTTCTGATGGTGGAGTCATGAACACTGACCTTAATTGAGGCAAGTGAGGCCTGCAGTTCTTTGGATGTTGTTCTGGGGTCTTTTGTGGCCTCTTGGATGAGTCGTCGCTGTGCTCTTGGGGTCATTTTGGTCAGCCGACCACTCCTGGGAAGGTTCACCACTGTTCCATGTTTTCACCATTTGTGGATAATGGCTCTCACTGTGGTTCGCTGGAGTCCCAAAGGTTTAGAAATGGCTTTGTATCCTTTTCCAGACTGATAAATCTCAGTTACTTTGTTTCTCATTTTTTCCTGAATTTCTTTGGATCTTTTGATCTACTTAACTTCGTCAGGCAGGTCCTATTTAAGTGATTTCTTGATTGAGAACAGGTGTGGCAGTAATCCAGCCTGGATGTGGATAGAGACATGAACTCAGCTTTCCAAAGATGTGATAAACCACAGTTAATTTATGTTATAACAAAGGGGGCAATCACTTTTTCACACAGGACCATGGAGTTTTGGATTTTTTCCCCCCATAAAAATCTTCATTTAAAAACTGCATTTTGTGTTTACTTGTGTTTTCTTTGTCTCACATTTACATTTGTTTGATGATCTGAAACATATAAGTGTGACAAATGTATGCAAAAAATAAGAAATCAGGATGGGGGCAAACACTTTTTTACACAACTGTATATGACTAATATGCAACATCTCGAATGGAAACACACCAGTAAACAACCTGTTTTCTTGTAAAATATCTAGCAGGGCAATCTGCGTTTCAGTATTTCATAATTCAGCTTTTTCTGAGTGGTTTCTGTGGTTTGGTTTAATACAGAGAAAAATCTACACTCACTTGAGATCCAACGTGTTTATTCACATTTAACCAAAAACAAGATATTTCCCAACTTTAATCAAAGTGGTTTTATTGCCCAACCGTAACCACAGTTGGGAAGCTAACTCTGCCCTCTGCTGCTCACCATCCACAGCTGAGACTCCCTGTCTCGAATCCTTCGTCTCAGAAGAAAATCCAGCTTTTTCCACCACAACATAATTGTGAAAATAAATCATGTAACATCCCGACATAATTTCCAGTTGGTGTAGTTTTGATTTGTTTTTGTCTGAAGTTAAGTTGCAGGTAATTGCCATCAGGTTTAGCCAGGAGAGACTGCTTGAGAACTTGGTTTTTATCATAAAGGTGCACATTTACATGTATGAGTCATGATGGGCTTTGTTTATATACAGGTGTTTATATACAGATCGATCATAGACTGAAGTGTTGCACACCTTAATTTATAGATTTGTAATCTGGGATGCTTCTATGCATACACATGGTCGACTGTCATGTGAGTAACATTAATCATATTTAGCTGGTGTAAAAGTCTAAATTAGGAGGTTGGAGGGTTTTATGGGGAACCACACATGACTGTAAAACAGGAGATCTGATTTCTACTTCCATTTCTTTTTTTCCATCTGTCTTTTATTCCTGTTTAAAGTCTCATTTTAGTTGGATCTAGAGATTTAGAATGTCATGGTTGGCTTTAGGTGTTTAGAAATTCTTGCCTATAGGTGAAACGACTCATATGAGCATTTCAAAATTAAAGAAACTGCTTCCTTTCCACACACTTGTGGAAACAACATGGCACTGATATTTGCTACAGCTACAGAGGCTTTATTAGGAGGCAATTTGGCATGGCAATTATAATCTAAAAATACCAGGTTAAGGCTAATTTAATGTACACATTAAAAAGGACATTTAAAAAAATTTCAGATGGTTAGGGTTTGAAAATACTACGTTGTTGTGAGCAACAAAATTCGATACTTGATGGTTGCAGCCCCTATCACAAATGCCACTACCTGCCACAAATAACTGCTTATATGCTGTTATTAAGAGCATATTCTGTAAATACAACATATTTTACAAGCGGATAGACTGGGCTGTCTCAACTGTTCCCTTGAAAGAACAACAAAGTCCTCACAAGTAGAAAGAAGTGGGGTCAACCGGTTATGTGCTGCACCTTCAAATGTTACATTCTTTTGATAAATAACACTTTGTGAAAACACTTTCTTACTTCCTGGTTGGGTTTAGACAGCACTGTCACTTGGCTACAATTCAAAATGAAGACTTTCTGGTTAAATAAAAAAAACAAATAAGATCATGAATTGACTTAAATTGCATTTTTGTGGACAGTGTTTTAATTACCAGTAACACCATATTAAATTTTTTTATTTCTTAGTTTATCTAACCTTTATTTTACCAGAAAAGTCCCATTGAGATTAAAAACATAATTTTCAAGGGAGTCCTGGCTAAGAGGCCAAGACTCCCTTGATGAGGCAAAATGATGCTTTGTCACATCCTAGTTAGGTTTATGAATAATAACTTGGTTAGGTTCAGAAATCAATATTACACGGGTAGAGTTGAAAATATATTGGGACTAAAATGGCTCTTTATTTTTTGCTGCTCTACCATCGCTTTTATGGGCACCATTATGCAAGCTTGCATGCAAGTTGCAACCATAAAAAGTCAGATCCGTTGACGGTATCCAGGTCATTTCTGCCATCATTAAAAAGATGACGCATGGGATTGTTTTTGTGGGGAGTAAAGTCAGTAAAACTGCTGGATTGGGGTTAAGGTTTGGAAAATTTTCATGAAAACACAAATTTCTTGAACATGTTGCATCAAAAATCTCAGACATTTTTTTTTTTTTTTTTACTGGCCCACATAGCTAGCAGATACAAAAAGAACAAAACCTAATGAAGTACATGTCTGTAAAAGTTGCACTGCATGACACATAAATTGGATTTGTAAAATACACAGCTTGTGTATAAATGAGAAGAAAGATTTTGGTTTCCCCTATTTCACAATGAGCTGGGGGTGGGGTTGTCTGTGTATGAGGTGGATGCAGCATGTCAATTTAGTTTTTAAGGAGCTGTATCATGACAAATCAACCTTTTAGAGCTTTTAACCATGCTATAATGATAGTTTCCTCATCAAAAACTAGGGGTGGGCAAAATAATTGATGAATCGATGCTTTGCAATACTTCCCTGTGCAATGGGCTTTATGCATAACTCCACTACTTTCTGAACTTAAGCCAGCTCCTTTGCCTTCTGTCTTTCATTACTGGACAAACTGATTAATCCAGGTGTGTCTGGCCATTGTCCTTGTGGTTACTGAGTTCAGACACACCTGGGTTAATCAAATCATCAAATAATGAAAGACAAGAGACAAAGGAGCTGGCCTTAGTTCAGGAAGTAGTAGAATTGTACATATAGCCCATTCAATATCGAATCGACAAATCCTTGGATTGGGTCACGTCCTGACCAATGGGGGGAGCTGTACATCTTATTTACATTGTATGGACAAAAGCCATGTTAGATCATATAATACCAAAATGGCAACTTTTTTATTTTCAGACGTTTTATTACCCAGAAATATAAGGTGGCACACTACATACATTCACATGGGCATGATAATATATATTGAAAGCTCTACAACAGTCTCTACTTCTTACTGAATCAATATTAAAGCATTTAAATCAATATTGAATCGAATCAATATTGAATCGCAACACAAAGACTCGAAACCTAATTGAATCGTGACATTCTTAACAAATACCCAGCCCTGCAATGTTGCATCATTTAGGCATGTCTACGTATTCCTTCTGGATAAATCGCGCCAATGATACAAAATTAAATCAAGTCAAATTGACAAAAAAATGTATATTATTCCTATGTATCAATACGGTATGATATATATATATATATATATATATATATATATGTATGTATATTTGAGATAAAAACCAGCCAATGTACAGTGGGTATGGAAAGTATTCAGACCCCTTTAAACTTTTCACTCTTTGTTTCATTGCAGCCATTTGCCAAAATCAAAAAAGTTAATTTTATTTCTCATGAATGTACACTCAGCACTCCATCTTGACAGAAAAAAAACAGAAATGTTGTAATTTTTTAAAAGTTATTAAAAAAGAAAAACTGAAATATCACATGGTCATAAGTATTCAGATCCTTTGCTCAGTACTAAGTAGAAGCACCTTTTGAGCTCGTACAGCCATGAGTCTTCTTGGGAATGATGCAACAGGTTTTTCACACCTGGATTTGGGATCTTCTGCATTCTTGCTTGCAGATCATCTCCAGTTCTGTCAGGTTGGATGATGAACGGTGGTGGACAGCCATTTTCAGGTCTCTCCAGAGATGCTCAATGGGCTTGCATGTCTTTCATGATTGGATAAACTGATTAGTCCGGGTGTGTCTGACCATTTGCTCAGGTCAGACACACCTGGATTAATCAGTTCATCCAATCATGAAAGACAGGAAACAAAGGTGCAGTACTATGTTCAGGAAGTACTGAACCTGTGCATAAAGCCCATTGGGTTTAAGTCAGTGCTCTGGCTGGGCCAGTCAAGAATGGTCCCAGAGTTGTTCTGAAGCCACTCCTATGTTATTTTATGTGTGCTGAGGGTCATTGTCTTACTGGAAGGTGAACCTTCGGCCCAGTCTGAGGTCCTGAGCACTCTGGAAGAGGTTTTCTTCCAGGATTTCTCTGTACTTGGCCACATTTATTTTTCCTCCAACAGCAAACAGTCGTCCTGTCCCTGCAGCAGAAAAACACCCCCATAGCATGATGCTGCTACCACCACGTTTCACTGTTGGGATGGTATTGGGCAGGTGATGAGCAGTGCCTGGTTTTCTCCACACATACCGCTTAAAAGTAACACTAAAAGTTCTTTGGTCTCATCAGACCAGAGAATCTTATTTCTTACAGTCTGGGAGTCCTTCATATGTTTTTTGGCAAACTGTATGCGGGCTTTCATATGTCTGCACTGAGGAGAGGTTTCAGTCGGGCCACTCTGCCATAAAGCCCCGACTGGTGGAGGCTGCAGTGATAGTTGACTTTGTGGAACTTTCTCCATCTCCCTACTGCATCTCTGGAGCTCAGCCACAGTGATCTTTGGGTTCTTCTTTACCTCTCTCACCAAGGCTATTCTCCCATTATTGCTCAGTTTGGCTGGATGGCCGGGTCTAGGAAGAGTTCTGGTCGTCCCAAACTTCTTCCATTTAAGGACTATGGAGGCCACCGTGCTCTTAGGAACCTTTAGTGCTGCAGAAATTCTTTTGTAACCTTGTCCAGATCTGAGCCTCACCACAATTCTTCTCTGAGCTCCTTGGACAGTTCCTTCCACCTCATTTGCTCTGACATGCACTGTGAGCTATAAGGTCTTATATAGACAGGTGTGTGCCTTTCCTAATCAAGTCCAATCAGTTTAATTAAACACAGCTGGACTCCTATGAAGGAGTAGAACCATCTCAAGGAGGATCAGAAGAAATGGACAATCTGTGAGTTAAATATGAGTGTCACTGCAAAGGGTCTGAATAGTTATGACCATGTAAAATGTCTGTTTTCAATATTTAATAAACTTGCAAAAATTTCTACATTTCCATTTTTTGCTTTCAGGATGGGGTGCTGAGTGTACATTCGTGAGAAACAAAATTAACTTTTTGATTTTTAGTAAATGGCTGCAATGAAGCAAAATGAAAACTTCAAAGGGGTCTGAATACTTTCCGTACCAGTTGTAGGCAAAAGATACAATAATCATCCTCTGAGCCAAGGCAAAGAACAACTCCACTGCAAGATATAAGACAGAAGATGGTCAGTGAGTGGAACCAAACACAGATAAACTTTAACTTGGATCATAACTACAGTTAAGATGTAGTTGAGTAATATTAGCAGTTTTAAATACTGTTAAATCTTTTACGTTCTCGTCTCTGGGTTTTAATCATTGCTTTCTGTAAAACATCATGCTGCATTGATTTATTTCTGATTAATTAGATTTAGGCAAGGTTGTCATGACTGTTCTTTGTGACCACTGCCTGCAGGATTAAATGTTGTGGCACTGAATCATTTCACTTAGACGATGGTCTAATGTTTTTTTAAATGTCTTTGAAACAGGATAAAAAACAACTTGAAGGCTTAACCGGTTCCCTGGATGCTCATTGTAAAATACCAAATGTAAAAACAGCACAGCTCAGTGGTCCCTGTTCAGAAATATTGACTTTACCCAATGGGACAAAAATCATGTTTATATTAACAGACTAGAGAATATCTAGGGGAAACTTTATTTAATTTATAGTGTTCACTTTAATCTTTAATTGAGAAAAAATCTCACTGTTCCCATATTTGTAGTCACCTGGGATTTTGCTGCGTGTCATTTAGACTAATTTCTCCCCTTTTAACAGGCTAATCAGTTGTCTCTCTCTCTGTTTTCTGACGTTGCAGCAGTTGCAGTATCAATGTGACCTAAGGACCTGAAGGTGCTGACATCTTTGCTGCTCTGAGGTCAGTCTGTGTGATGCAGGAGAACAGTGACCTCCACTGGCAGTCCATGAAAGAGGTCTGTGTTTGCCTTCATGTGGGTGTATATACGTACATACCAACCTGTTCGTGTTTGGTCTGTGATGTCACTTTATCTTCATATTTGTGTAGAATGTAAAGGACAGTGTATAAGCATGATTATATATCTACATGCAAACAAGTCTGTTCATTTCCCGAGCTGACCTAAACATACACGATGAAATCCTCCACAAATACTGTGATCTAATACTGGATAGTTTTCACTCAGCCTTCATTTAGCTGTGTATTTTTGGCACAATCTTTAAATAGACCGGATGGAGAAGATTTTATGAAACAGATTTTGAATATGTGTGTTTCCAGAAGGCCCAGATGTATTGAACATTAAAGTTACAAACAATTTAACTTTACCAGTTTGTGTAGAAACAAATAGAAAACAAAATTTTTTTTCCTTTCCCTTTGCATTTTGTTTTTTTTTTTTTCTCTTTTCCTTTTCTTTTTTTTTCTTTTTTTTAAATATATTTCACTACCTTTTCCTTACATATTTTATATATATTTTATTTTGTTTTTTTTATTTATTTTATTTTATAAACCTCCCCTAAAAAAAATTTTTTTTATTTTTCCCTTTGGTTTTTTTTCTTCTGGAGATTATCAGGGCATAATTATTTTTCTTTTAGAAGAACATTTAAGAGGACCTTAATTAATACCAAAGAATGTGTGTGTGTGTGTTTAGCTAAAAGCAAACAACACAAATAAAACAGCATGAGATTGCAAGTGTGGCTGGTAGGTTGTTTGAGGTTTTGGCAAACAGTCAGACTGCATATTAGTCATTCTCTACTGCATGTAAGCGTGACCAGAGAGAAAAACAAATATCACTTTGCTAAATCAGGTGCATAAAAACCAGTTTGCTTCCCTTCAAACAAGATCCCAGTGTCACATTAAAGTGTATTTGTATGTTTGTGGTCACAAACCATTATTTATTCCTAATGATGAATTTAGTAAAACATGCCATTTTAGTTTCAATGCTTCATAAAGAACCCCCCCCCCCCCCCCCCCACCTCCCAGACGTTATAACAATGTTACCACGATAACAACAGCTAATTACAGTGTGTGTGTTTAATAAACAACACAAAATCACGCTGCGTTTTAAAGAAAAAAAGACCGCCGTGAGACCGTAAAATTCAATAACAACATTTCGGTGCTGTTTACACTTGGAAATTATGATCAGAAAATCTCTTATATAGAGGTTTAATTAAAACAACAATGGTACAACTGGAATGCACAATAATAACCAGCATCCCTAATAACCCACTGGAAGGTAGAGGGGGTTCGATACTATAAGATTTATAAAATTTGGTGTGGCTCTGATACCAAGTAAATAAGGACTAATATCATTAACGACGACATTGATCATTTTCAATAGGACTGTTGAAATTAACTTGTTATTTTTTTTAATTAATTTACTGAATTTCCCTTCGGGGATGAATAAAGTATTTTTAATTTCATTTAATGCAAAGAGGATAATCTGCAGAATAAATGCATTAATTATTCAAACACATCAACACATAAACGGCGAAGTTATTTCTCACCCATAAAAGTCTGAATTTGACATCATGACAGCGAGAGAAGCTGATTTGAGGCCTGTAGGCGCCATGTCACACTGAAGCTACAATAAATAAATACATTTAAATAAATAATTTATCTTCCTTATTTATGAAGATTCTGACACTTCTCAAGCTCAACAATTTAGTTTAGGACTACAATTTAGTCCTTTTATTTAGGCTGTAAAATAATGTAGGAATGTTCACAAATGATGTGTCAACAATGATGATCAGAATCTGATCGGCCTGGTAGTTAGAAAGTGGTTCTTTAAGATTTTCTATAGCCTATTGTGTCTGATTTTATGTGGCCCAGCGTCCCACTTTGGGCATCAAACGTGTTTTTAACACCGACATCGCGTTTGATCCGGACGGGCTGGCACAGATAGGCTATGTGGACTCCCTGGAAGTCGAGCCCATTGAAACTGAAAATGTTCTAGGTAGCTCTGGCTATTCACATGAGTGACAGGAACACAAAGAATTTTACATTACTTTCCTTATTAGCCAGATAACCGCACATGCCTTTTATAAAAGACTAACGCCGTCGCTTTTTCTTTCTTTTCTTTACGACTGCAGCAATCAAGTAAACAGTAGGCTATGTGGTGGCAGCTTACTGCACAACCTGCCAGTAAAACACGATTTTGCTTTTTCTTTCTTTCTTTATTATTTTTAAGGGGGCTTTGACACGGTAACCACAGCATTATACGACTCAGCTTTACATGGTTGCCAGCTTCCAGTGGGACCAGCCAAGATGTGCTAGTCGTTAGCCTTTTCAAAGCTAACACATGTCCAGTACAATATACGATTCATTAAGCTGCGGCGATCAACACCAAAATAACCGGCCAAGTTCTTCTGCCAGTAGCCGCCTTCTCCAGCAGGCCTGTTAGTGATCAGATCAGTGGCCGACTTCGGATTGAACAGCCTCCCTCTTGCTACAAGTATGTAGCTCCCGCTGCGCTCTGACTGCTAGCAGCCAAGAGCCTTTGCTAACGGTATCGTCTTCGTCCCCAAAAAATAAACGTCATCACCAATCCACCACATCATTGGCTGTTTGGCTTGCCAGAATGCAGTGTCCTGATTGGCTGTTAGTGGCACGACTTTGACTTGTCTTCAATCCGTAAAAAAGTTTTGTGGTTGTAGGTTTCTGTTTTGTGAGCTCGTAGGTGCAGTGTCGCACACGAGCTCTAGGTGTCGCACTCGTACAGATATTTTTGTGTGGCGAAACTTTTACAGGTACAAATTCAATTTTCACACACACAGAAAAATAAAACACAAATACGAAACTGATCTACATGTTTGCAAATAATATTTCTGCACACAAACGTTTCTCATACAACCACAAAATGATTCTGTGGGTTCATAACTTTTTTTTTACAAGCACGACTTGTTTTATACAACTTCAAATCATTATTTTACATGAAAAATCTTTTTCACACACAAATTGTCTCTGGCATGATTTTGATCCCATACTGCCACAGCTGGATGCTACTCCCTCATGTTAAGCAGTACCGCCATGCTAATGCCAAGCCTTACACACTGATTTGCACACGCACTAATTCTTAGCCTTGTCATATTAATGCCTCGCGTGTCGTGATATAAATTGTGAGCAAAAGGAAGACTTTTCAAGCAATTACCTTGTTTTTAGGAACTGCTGAGTCTTCGGGAATCTCCTTGGCCATGTTAGGAAGGACTGATGCTCGAGGTTGAGGCTCTGAAGTATAACAGTGAAATTTGAAAAAGTAAACAAACGTGTCTTCCATTCATTTCTAAGAAAATATAATCCTTCCCATTCAGGTTATCCTGTTGTTCTTTACATACTTTAGCTTTGCTTGTTGATTTCCCAGCTCAATCAGGATGATACCAACAGTTGCGTTAGCTTACCCAAGCTTATGCACATGTTTTGCTCATGTCTTTGCTACTTTCATGTAACGTGGGAGATTTGTGTATTCATACAAGATCGTTATTTATTTGTTCTTTTAAAAAAAATCTTATTAAGTATTTTATGTTGGTATCATTTAATACTCTTATACATTTATTAAAAGAGAAGAGATGTACATGAAAAAAAAAGCCACGCAGGACTTGAAAGCTGTGGGTTTGCCACCAATGGCCCACTCCATCAAAATAAATGGGCGGCTGCATTAGGCCCTCAAATAACCATCAAGGTTAAATGAGCGGCTTTCTAATTTATCAGCCTGAGAATGATCACACTTATAGAAAGACTGTACAAATGAAAATAGTAATGACGTTTGGGGGAAAAAACAGACAATTGAAAGGGACAATTTAGAAAATAATAGTCAAAAAGTTCACTAAATTAAAGATTACCCCTTTCAAATAGTCAATTTTCATTCATTCAACTGCGCTTTGGTTTTCATTTTGTCTTATGATGTAAGATTCATGGTGTTATACACGGTGAAATCCCCAGTGTTAAATTTCAGTTGTTAAAGGTTGAATATGGAACATTTTCATTAAAAGCTATATTTTTTCAAAAATAATACCTCCACAGGTCGTTTGGGGGTGTACAGAATGAAAGTACAACATTTCCCAGAAAAATTATATTTAGCCTAAAAATAATTATAAAATAATTTTTTACGGGTTCGATAATGGCATTTTATTTACGTCTATAAGCCAATACACGCCGCCATTGCAGGTTGCCAAATACGATCTCCGTGTGGAAACAATATTTCGGTCATAGTCAGGCTTGTACAGGGGAAAACCGTAGAGACGACCAGTGAAGCAGCTGCTTCAGAGCCCTGGAGATGTTGTTATCTGTTTCTGAGGAGGAGCAACCTGAGAAGAGCAAAAACTGGGGTAAATTTAGGTGAAGATTTCACTAAATGGACCCACATAAACGTTTTCCACGGAGAAAAACACTGAAATGGCGACTTTCCTGCTGGATCGGTAAGCTAGCTTGTTTGCTAACATGGCTAACGTTAGCTGTCAGTTATAAACTCCTCTGCGTTACTTGTTGGACATGCTGCAGACTGTTGGTCACTTGCGTATCGGCAGCGAGCCTGGCATCCCAGCGGCTGGAGTTGTTTTTCTGCTGTTGCAACTACAACCTAAGCCCCGTTTCCACCCGCGGGTCTGGGTCAGGTCGGTCCGGGCCAGGCCGGATCGGGTGGGTTTGGGTACGGATGTGTTGATTTCACGCTGTGTCCCCACAGCAACCTGTACCCTTATTCTGGAGGCGGAGAATTAGCTGGACAGCGCTGCTACGTGATTGTGTGACATCATCGCCGTGTAACGCCGTTTAACCAAAACACCGGCGCCACACGTGACAGAAACAGAAAGGAGTCACCCCGGCTTTGTTTTTACGCTGGGTCACGCGGGAAGTGGCGGATTTTTCAATGAATCAGCTGATTGCTGTGTGTTAGCTCCACCTCTTTGGTCCGGATCGGTTAGATCAGTACCCCTACCGAAGGGTGCCAAAAAAGTAGTCCGGGTCGGGTCGGATATAAGGGTACCCGTCCAGGTTTTTATCTGTGGAGACGCAAAAAAACGTGGACCGATCCGGCCCGACCCGACCCAGACCCGCTGGTGGAAACGGGGCTCTAGACTCACGTGATGTTGCTGTTCTGTCCGTATTCCATATTCAACCTTTAAATCATATGAACTCTTTCAGAATAATTCTAACACCATTGAGAGTTTTTCAGATTTAAAACAAGTTTCCTCTTTCAGTGTAAAATTGACTCTATCAAGTGTAACTAAGCGCACCCAGGAAGACTCCACCCTCTTTGGCTTGAATATTTCCCATCATGCTTTGTGACTCCCCTGTATGGTCCTGCACCGTGAGTTAAGTGTATATGTGATCCCTTTGGGTCTCCTTTGTGTGTAGTGTATATTTATCAGCATATTGAAGATGACAGTTGTTCTGTACACCAGCATTCACTTGATAACGGTCTGAGCAATAAGCCATTCTTCACAACTGTCACAAATCCTGTGATGCTGTCTTAAATACGAGTAATGGCTCAGCCCATAGCTCAGTTCACAATAGGATAAATGTTATTAACCATACTAGATTGTGCACTTCCAGTGTGCTGTTCCACCAACTCAATATAGGGGCAAAAATTATTTATGTTTGAGTTGATTTAAAACCACAATAGATTAACTCCTTAACACTGCTGAGAATCATATTAGCTCTCTCCAGTGTTATTAACCTAAGTTCTATTAAAGGCGCTGTACCTGATTTTGCACATTTGCGAACCGTGAGCGAGTGTAGTTTGAACTGTAAGCCCCGCCCCTAACTGTTTCTCCCAGTGAGAAACGCTCCTACTCTCGTTTTTCTCTCCTCCCACTCAACATGCACGAAATAACGTGCACGTTTCAAACTCGTACACAAAGAAACTCTCCAGAGAAAACTTGCATCTTCCAGTGAAATTACTGGTTTGGTTGCAGTAAATGGCTGCGGATCAGCTCAATGCCATTTTCTATCATAACCGGTAGTTTACCGTAACTACAGTTATGTAAACAGATGCACAGTTATGACGAGTTACGATGTTATAGGCGACGTTACAACATGACAGCCTGATAAAGTTTCTAACCGGCCATTTCGAGAAGCAGTGATGTAAAGCTTCGTCGTGTTACGTTGTAAATATCACTATTATATACGGTAGACCAGCAGAGGAAGCGCCAGCACCCGAGGACGTAAATGTTAATGAGAAGAAAGTTATTGAAAAAAATACCTGTCCAGGTGGACTTCCAGTCCACATTCAGTCCGAGGCGTCCAGCTGCTCTCTACCTTCAGTACAATCCACCGAGAACACGAACTTTATTCCTTCTTTGGTCTCTCCTGCGTTTCATCTCTCTCCTCCTCAGTTTAGATGCTTACAGGCTGTTTTGCTGAGGTATCGCCACTTTCCCTTTGGTAGACGCCATGTGGTTCTGTTTACAAGTGCTGCCGTGCACACGAGAGAGGAGGGCGCTTCTCGTTAGAAAACGCTGTAAGTGGCTGATTGGAAACCGAAACTTATGTAGAATGAACCGCATTGGCATGAAGAGAGCATCACGCCATCCTTAGAAACCTAAACTAAAAAAGACCTAGATTCATGCATACAAGCAATCAATGAGTGATTTATTTTTTATGAAATTACCTCTTTTAACACACATTATACCGTGTAGAAAGCATTTCTCTGAAAGAGAATGAAATAAAATCAGGTACAGGGCCTTTAAGTTCTATTAACATTGTAGCTACAGTGTAAGACAGTATTTTGAAATTTCAACACTATGGAAAGAGTTAATTAAACACTATTTTGATAAGGACCAAATACACTTGGACACAGTGTTCAATTTAACCCTTTAAGTGTTGTGTTGATTTAACACTGCAAAATTTGCTGTGTAGAAGAGTGTGGACCTCACCTCTGTAATCATCAGTGCCATAGTGTCATCTCTCACCACATAGACAGGAGATGTTCGCTGATTTCTGTCAGAAACAAGAAAGACTGTAAAATTTTCTTCTTTTTTTTTTCAACTGCAGATCAGTTATGCATTCTGGACAGAGATCAAAGTTGGAAAAGGACATAAGAGAATTACGTAAATACTGATTACGTTTTCCTGTTTTATGTATTTCTACGCTTCATGGATTGTCAGTTTTAAAAAATGTTAAAGAAATGTGATAAATTCTCTTTTTTTTTGTGCTTTTCTAGCCTTATACTGTATGAATGTAAAGCTTTCTTCTCATCATTGTTTTCTTACTCTGTATTTGGCTGGACGGTCAGAAGGTTCCAGGACTTAAAGGAATAGTTCACCCTCAGAATGATTCAACTTTATTTTCCACTTACCCTGATGGTGAGCAAGACTCTGGACCACTTTTTTAATGTCAAATGCAACCAGAGATCAGGACGACTTCTCGTTTCCCCCCAATAGAGTTCACCAGGGTCCGAGCCAAAAAGGTCCATAAAAGTCCGCAAAAAATTGTCAATATTCCTCCATACTGCTCCTGAGTGGGTATCGTCCAGAATTTACTTGAAACGACGTCATTTACTATATTCTTAGAGCCTAAAAAGGAGTATTGTTTACTTACGTAATGCACGCACATGGTCACGAAACTACGGAAGCCTCGGCGTTCAGAGCCTACTCTGCCGATAATGCAAGCGTAGAAAAAGAAATTCACTGTTTACATTGTGCTAAGAGCGCGAGAGCTCTAGACAAACCGGGACAAACACAGAAGGAGCTGGATATTGATCTAAAAGAAAGAAAGAAAAAGAGAGCCTGCGATCTCGTCTGCCGTGGCTTCCGTAGTTTCGTGAACGTCGTCCTGATCTCCGGTTGCATTTGACATTAAAAAGTGGTTGAGAGTCTTGCTCACCATCAGGGTAAGTGGAAAATAAAGTTAAATCATTCTGAGGGTGAACTATTCCTTTAAGAGTCCTGATCTTTTGGTTTGAGTTGCAACAATTAAATCATCTCAAATCTCTGCATTGCATCAATTAATAAAATGAACCAAAGTCTTTACATTGACATCTACACATACCCTGTTACTTCACTGGAAATGCTGTAATTATTATATCTAGGTCTAAATAAATAATTATTTGAATTTGTATAGTTTAGCAACTATCACAGACTCAAGGACCAATGTCCTCCTTGTCATGTAGATTTTCCAGTTTCTCCATCCCAACCCACCAAATCAGAACCTTCTCTCCCACCTCGTACCTCTACATTTACTCATCAATCACTATGAAAAAATTAGAATTAATTAAATAATAACATATGAAACAGCAGCAATAAGAAGGCTGTTTATCATACTGTTGATTTCTAACACACTATCAATGAAACATAAAATAGATGATTTAAAGGAAGCTCTCATCTCATCTCATCTCATCTGGAGAAGCCAAGCCTCTCTGAGCGACCACTGTGGTGTTGGCCGTTCTGCTATGCTGACATAAATAAACCAAAACCTGCAAATAAATTCATTAAAATGTGCAAACTTGTGTGCTCTGCATCACATAACGTGACCTATAAAGTTTCTAGTTATGTGAACTTTGTGGTTCAGTGGTATGCATGTCGTCCTCCAGTATTTCTGCCACATAATGGTGAAAAAAGAAGTGTATTTATTTCTTCACATAAACAACAATAACATGAATACTGCATTCAAAATTCATCTACAGCAATGCAGTTCATCAGTAGTGCTGTAGGATTTCTACTAATTATTTTTAGAGACCGGTCATTGAATGAATAAAGAGAGGTGTTACCTAATCATTTGTGCCACATGGAAGTCCTTTATTTGCTGTAATAGAGCTGAAATTCTTCACTTCCACATGTTTACATCACAGATCATTTTTACAGAAGGCATGTTTGGAAATTCAGAAATATGTGCTTGACATTTATCTGTCTGTAAATAAATATTGTGTCTCACCAGCAGTTACGAAGTCAAGGGTTATTGCCGCTCAGTGTCAGTCAGATTTAGCTCTTGCCCAACAGAAACTCGGCGACCTCTGCATATTTTGCACTCAGAGGGGTCATGGGCTGAGCCTCCAGGGAGCTGTTCTGCTCTCCGTCTCCTCTCACGCTGGGGAGTGGAGTTCCCAAGCATTTCCCCTGACTGTGGTCTAGAACAATCCCATGTCAGCGCCCAATCAGAAGACCGGAGCAACAGGCCTCGGCCGTGTGGACATGACGCATGGCCGGGACAATAGGAGGATACGGAGGCATGCTGTAAGGGTGCAAAAGCAGCCAGGGTTAGATGGGTTGTTATACAGTGAAGTGTCAATTTCCTGTATTTTATGTTGAGGCACCTTACTGTAAGCTGGCTGAGGTCATCTAAGTATTTTCTTTTATTAAATATGATGACCCCCGCTGCATAAAAGAAGCCCTGATAATCCATAAAATGTGTTGCCTGATCATTTCCATGGAGAGTCACGCAACAAACTGACCAAAGTCGAGTCTTTCTGCTGCTTGTGTGTCGTGACATCTGTTGAAACCATAGCCCTGTTTTCAGCAGGACCCTGTCCTGTCCTGTTTCCAGTTGCCGTAGCGACGGGGCAATGTGCAGGAGGCAGAGCAGGGTTTGGTCCAAGCTCGCTGGGACTGAAGAGGAGGCGGCGGTTTGGACGGGATGGACTGCATTCAGTTCCAGGGCTTTCCAGAACCTCCCAGGGGCTTCATTAAAACAAAAGGAGGAGGCGGCGGAGGAGGAGGGACTTCCTGCAGCAGTGAAGCAGAAATACCATGATCACATAAGAACTGTAGCTTTTAATGTGGACAGAAGGTCCACACACACGCAGCAGATTGCGTCGTTTCTTCTGATGTTACAGGAAGCTTTGATAGTTATCAATTAACTCCAACAGTAATTACACTTATTTTATCAGCATTTACAATCATATTACACCTCCAACATCTACATGTGCAACATAACTTCAACTGATGCTCACAAGAGAGACAAACTTAAGCTTTTGCTGTCTGTAGGAGGAGGATCAGGAGGATTCGATGGGTCACATTTTTCAACTTTGACCGAATATCAGTCAATAAAATCACTGATGGAAACTTAGAACTTTAGAGTTGTGTACTGGAGTGAGTTATTCACCTTCAGCATATGAATACAATGGATCAGCGCAAGCATACATCACAAACCAGAATTCACGTGACCATGAAACAGGTAGGGAGTGAAAACATTTCTCCCATTTGAACAGCGTCCGATGAGGAGCCTCGAAAACCTTTTTTTGCACAGATTTTTTAAGTTTTTTTTCCGCCGGTCTGTTTTTAAAATAGCGTTTAAATGTCGTTCAGTTATATTGAAAGTCTTAATGTTGAGGATTTATTGAATAGTAATTTTCCACCGGATTTTTGAGAACTTGTGGTGTTTCTTTTCTGTTCTTTTCAGGAGTTTACACTCATCAAGCCATGAGAAATTACCGGTTCCTGAAGCTCATCGGTATTTTCATGTAGTGTTTATACCGCTGCAAATGTTTTCTGCCATTTTTTGGTTTTTTAGTCTTATGTGGAAATATTGACGGCAGTAATCTGGATGAATGTGATCTTAAACAGGGAGTAGTTGGGAACAGAGCGGGCAGGGCGCTGTACATCCAATGATTTAGGGTGCATTCACACCAGGATAGTCCGGGAACTCTGTCCGATCGGACGGGGACTTCAGGAAAATTTTGCACCTTTCTTTGCTTCAGTTCGTGTTCAAACTGCAGTAACTGAAGCGGACCAAAACGCCTGGTTAAACCACCATAGTTACAACAACTGCTTGCGAGGGGGCAACGCTCCCCATTCAGCCACTTAATGATGAAAAAGCAGAAAGATGAAGAAAACCGGACTCCGTGATTGAAGTGGAAATCTTTCTGCTTCTTATTACTGCGCTGCTATATCTCCGTTTACACTTTTACCAGTTATTTTTCGTCGTTGTTTTGACCTCAGCCTCTTCAAACATGCGCAGTTTACGTCGTTTTTCCTCCAACCCAAATGATAATCTACCCCACTTCCTTCTACTTCTTCTTCTTCTGCTTTATTACGGTCAACAAATGTCACTTCCATTAGGTGCGCTGGATTGTCCGATAGTCCGTTTTCAAGTGAACCTAGACCCCCGGCTTTCAGGCGAACCAGAGTCAGCTTGTTTGGTGTGCACCAGAATACTATTGGTGTTCAGACTGCGCCAAACGAAGCAGACTATCTGTGGAATCAGACCACGTTCCGTTTAAACCAAACAGCCAGAGTGTGACGGCACCCTTTAAACCTGGTAGTTGTTTTTGTACAGATGATAGAAAACACTTTTATCAGTTTAAAACACAATACATGTTTTACTTCTCAGTCACAAAGTCATCCAAAAATATTATTGGATTGGTTTTATATGGACTCTGAAGTGAACTGTCAGCATTGATGCACTTGATAGCCACTAGCCACTTGGCACGTGGTTTGGGGCACTTTTTCTGTTGTTTTGGGAACTGGAAAAACATCTTCTCACATCTGTGTGGTAGTTATGTTTATGGCAGCCATACACAGCGCAGCTTCTGGGCATTTCAAAGTAGAATAAACAAAGATCAACGAGTAACAAAGCAGCTAATCAAATGGCTCCCCTATGCAGCAAAGAAATATTTTCACCCTCTAGCTAACTGGATGTGACAAATTTGGCGAAAGTTCCCAGATGCCTGTGCTGATCCATGGTCGTTTTTGCTCTGATCAGTTTTATTAAGTAGTGTCACAATGGTTCTTTTAAAGACACACAACGTAACTTTTAGACCTTAAAAATATGCATTTCTGACTCGTTTTGATGGCACACCAACATTCATTATGCACATTTTTGAGCTGTCACTGCTCAGAGGCGTCCCGAGGCTCAGAAATTGCACTATATAAGTTTTGCATCCGGGACGCGCCTGTGACGTTGCAGCTGACTATTGGTTGCACACCATCACTTACTAGCAAACAGATATGAACCAGATATGAACACAGCAGGTGTTTTGACCGCACATCATGGAGAATTCAGCAAAGAATCACAAGGAAACATTTCCAGAGGAAGAAAGGAAAAGAAAGAGAGGAAGGGACAGAACAAGAGCCAAGATAAGACTGTCTTTTACTGGCTGGAGGGAGCTCACGGTACAAGTACGATGCAAGATGGATGCTAGTTTACAGTATAGTTGTCAATAGGAGGCGCGTCGCTGAGAAAACTGCCAAAAGTTCCGTTGTGGGTCTTTAACAATCCTGGCAACTGCAAGTGGAGGGAGAGAGAAAGACAGGCCATCGCCAGAAGGTAATGAGAAAAACCAATAAAAGCTTTGTTAAAGAAATAAAATAACTAAAAGTACTAAAATAATAAAAGTCCAAATGAACACAAGAAATACAAATAAATAAAAAATATCCAAAATGAAAAATAAATAAATAAAAAATTACTAAAAAAGGCTAAAATGGGCTAATAGGGCTTATGGTGGCTGGAGTCTCTCTGGGCCGTGGCACCGTCCCGGTCCGAGCCGGCCACTCCTCCCGGCAGCTGCACTCCCCTGGGACTCCAACACAGTCACTCCGCTGGCCTGGGCAGCCGCTCCTCCCAGACTCTTGAGGTCCTCAGCCACCTTCTGACTCCCGAGCAATGTTTCTCTGCCGCCACCATCTCCTGAACCCCCAGCCTCGGGGATCCAACGTCCTGCTCCGCCAACCGCTCCCAGTTTCCTGTGGCTCTGCTCCCTTGGTTGTCCGCACACCGACTGCACCTCTGCCAACCTTTCCCGTCCGTCCTCTCTCTCTCTCGTCTCCCATCCCTCTGGTTGTCCGCACACTGGCTTTTATCCTGCTGCAATTAGTCGTCAGGGCAGGAGTCCTTCTGGTGCTGCCAATCAGTTCATTAAAACTTCCACTAGCTTGGAGAAACAAACTATTTTACAACCACACAAAAAACAAAACAAAAAATAAAAAACCATGCTAAAACCAAGTTAGTGGGGAGAAGTCCAGTTTCTGGCAGCACCTGCTAGTTCACTCTGTAACACGTAGCTTGACTCAGTTATTCTTTCCCTCGGTTTGCTTCCTGCTGAGCCAAAGACGTCTATCAGACGTCTTGTCAAAGTTGTTTTCACCCAAATCTTGACATTATAATTTAATCCATTATTATTAAATATTGCCTTAAAAAACTACTGTAGGCTGTATAAATGATGGCCAAATGTTGGCCAGTCCTTGGGTACAGTACGTTTACATGGAGACTTTTTTTCGCTTTTGGAATGAAATCACTCTGATTCCTATCTGGCATGTACATGCACCAACATTTATTTAGAATAATCCTGTCTGACATTAAAGGTGCCATGTCATCAAATTTCACTTTTCTGGGGTTTTGGAGGTATAATATGATCTGCTGTGCACTGATGAGGCCATGTGAATGTCCAGAGTGAGAATCAAAGTTCCTGTTTATGGTCTGTCAGCTTTGTTTCTTTGTTCAAAAACGGTTAAATCAGACAGCAGCTTATCATTCTACGTAGGTTTACCATGAGGACCAGTAGACGTCTATTAGATATCTTTTAGACCAAAGAATGTTTGGTGGGTTAATTTTGAATCCAGCATTTAATCATCTACATTAGTTGCAATTATCATTAAACCCTCACGAGGATCTTTTAATCAAAAACCAGGTGGAGTCTATAACTGTCAGCCTCTTTAACAGTTTTCATGACAAGAGTGAATGACATCCATGGAAGGGGTTTCAACGGAGAGCTGAAGCACAGCAGAGAGGGAGGGGGACCTACTGGTTTAATCTGTAGTAACCTCACTGTCTTTTCCAGGTTCCCCCTTGGATAAATAAGGTAGACTTCATTTCATTTCTCCTTTATAGTTCTGATAATAGCTACAGCCTGGAAGCAACATGTGACATTTTCACCTGATTGTTCGTAATCTGGGACAGCGTTACTGGATCTCCACTCAGCCGAACTACAAAAAACTTTGTTTTGGAACAAAATTTTGTCCTTCAGTCAAAAACAATCTTTGCTACATTCGCTTGCAGAAAGCACACGAACCTTCCAGCACAGCTGTATTTACATTAAATACAGCTGATACTAACTAGCCGCTATGACACTGGCCATCTTAACGAGCAAAACATTCATTACTGTTTATGTGAGAAGCTGCTGGCATTACATTGCTTCTGCAAATACATCTAACAAGGAGACATAAAATGTCTGATTAGTTTGCAATGGAGCCAAAGTTGCGTTTGTTTTTGGAGTGAAATGGACTTTTTCTTTTTAACTATGGCATTCTTTAGTATTATGTAAGAGCTAGACATGAGGGTCGCTTGAATTATCTAAATTAAGACACAGTTGCATTTTATGTTTTCTTACAAGAGCAACATTTAAAGAAAATAACCATTCAGTGAACTGGTACATAATATTTTATCCAGTCTTACTAACCTTCAGTCATGATGATAAATGTGAGTTGACACAAACTTTCATTCTCACTTTTGCAACAAGCATCTTAAATTTCTTTTTGCTTCAATTCCAGTTTCAGTAATGAGGTCATATTTTTCTCTGAGTTGTCCGTGTTTGTATAATTTGATCTAACGTGTGGTTTTAGGAGTCCAAACCAACATCAACAGTATCCTCTTAGTGCCTCTGTTGTTTTTCTTCATGAATTATTCCCTTGACCCTGCGACTCTTTCCATCAAGATCAGGGAAAAGTGTGAGGAAAATGACACGGATCATAATTTTATTTTACTGTTTTGGCAGAGCTCTAAGTCTGCTTCAACATTGCCACCAAGCTCTGCCCACCCCGCCTGAATTATTTCATGTAACTGACTGAGCGGTGCATAAGGTTTTACAAAAGTAGGACGAATCTGGCTTCAGGGCTGAGTACAGGCATACAAACACCAGTTTCTATACCTGCATCTTGTGTGTTTGCATATGCGTTCATCTGCTCTGAGTCTACGTCCAGCCCGGGGTCCAATCAGTCTGCTTTACAGGTAGATTTGCACAACTTGCAACCAAGCTGCATGTCTCTGCAGCCAACAGTCATAGCCATCCTTATACAGTTGTGCTTGAAAGTTTACATCCCCCTTCCATTAAAGAACTTTTAGCAGTTTTCTCAGTGACACACGCCCCCTATCGACGGCTAGACTAGCATCCGTCTTGCATCGTACTAGTACTGTGAGCTCACTCCAGCCAGTAAAAGACAGTCACAATAGGAGATCTAGGGCCAATGTCCAGCAGTCACAGAGTGTTCAGGCTCTAAGCCTTGGGCAGCTTGTCATCCAAGTGGATCCCGGCTGTGATTCAATTAGAATCGAGGCAGATCAGGGATCCACAACCACAGAACCTGGCCTATATAAGGCAGGACCATCAGTTAACAGTAGCATATTGTTAATTAACTAAATCCAAAATCATCAAAACAAAACATGAATAACATATTTTAAACTTAATCGCAAATCCTTAGGTCAACTTAATCCCAAATCAGTACATCAAAATAAATCCATGACATAGCTGAATCATATCAGGTAAGAGCGGGCTTTCACTGCTAAAAATACAAAATACATAAGCAGGAGTTTTCCATTTAAATGTGCATCATTAATAAAACACATCGTTTTGTGGTTAGTGCCATCACTAATCACAGGAAGCCTCAGAAGCTAGCATTAGCATGCTAGCTCCTTTGCTAACAAACACTTAGGGCCCGATTTACGAAAGGTTTGCGCTTGTTAAAACAGGCACTATCTTCATTACGCACGCAATAATCCGCCAGAGCTGATTTACAAAGCAGGGCAAAAGGAGGTTTGCGCCTGTTAAGGGGCAAAATTGTGCCGCTGTCCATTTTGCGCATCTGCTCCAGATGAATATGCAAACTGGGCGTTTCTGCCAGAAAGCGCAAAATATTGGGAGGAGACTATGCAAAACCTCAGTTTAACACGCGCAATGTGATCTATTAACCGTTCAACGGAAAGCGGGGGCAAAAAATTGCGTGTAATTTAGCACGTCTGAAAAGCAGCTATAACTGGCAGCTTTACACACTGATGGCTGAAAGAATGCTGCACACAGGACTGCAGACATCGGGTCAGAATCATTTCTCATGATGTGTTCAGGCGACACGTCAAGTTTTCATTATTTAATTAAATAATCATCACTGTTTAACACGAGTTAATTCTAGACATGAACCAGAACATCTGCAGCTGCAGCATCATGGTAGTTAAAGCTGACATTATTTATGTCTTTTTATTTTCTTTTACTTTTTGCCAATGGCATATTTTTAAATTAAAATCATCTCCTGCTCCTCCACGCCGCAGCAACTGCTGCTGCTGTTCTGAGGTGTCCTGTGTGAAGTTGGCCCCCACCCCACAGAAAACTCAGTGAAAATAACCAGTAACGCACAAACTATTGATACTACTTTAGTTTTGCGTGGGGTGGGGGGCAATTACACAGGTCCCGCGGCTGGCATTGTGCCAAAGAGCGCGCAGTCTGTGCGTAATATCAGATCATCTTTACCAGCGTGTCCTTATCCATGTCCTTAAACTGGCCTCTTCTTACGATCCACAGGGAAACCTGCTGCATCGTTTTTATTTATAGTTATTATATGAAGAGTACATTTGCAAAAACAGACAAACGCCACTGTGGACAAACGGAGTTAACTGCTTTTGTTGCTGTCCGGTACAAATGTCCTATCTCCATTTACATCATTAAAACCCTCTTACTTCATGTGAGCTTGATTTGCTGAAAATATTAAAAAAGTAAATGAAGAGTTTATGTGCAAAAGCAGTTAACTCCGTTTTTTCTAAATGGCGTTTGTCTATTTTTGCAAATGAACTCTTCATATTTATCTTATATTCTGTTTTTTATTTGCCTCATTATGTCTCTGAAACTAACATCTCTCTATCAGGATGAATTTCATTTCGCGTTTACCACATGCTCTTCTGAACTTTCCGTGGCGCAGTCAGAGCGCACGCTAAATCCTCATTTAAATCCTGCTGTTTGCGCCTGTTACAGATTGCGTGTGTAATCTTTGTAGATCACCCGCAAACGCTAAAATGACAGCGCACGTTTTTTTTTTGGCGAGGCAAAGACATTAGACTCGCAATTTGGATTCTTTGTAAATCAGGCCCTTAGACTCACCAGCTCCCGCTCAAAGGTTGACAATACCTGCTCAGGCGCTCTAGAAGCATCTAGCTTTTGGCATATCAGTCAACAGCAATGAAATAGAAAAGTATTATATAGGTTTAAAGTGCTGATAACACGTTTTTGATATTTTTTGCCATGTTTTCCAGACCAAATCATTCTTCTTGATGATCTACATAACAGAAACAAGCACAGCTGCATAGATGAGTTATTCGAAAACATTGCTGCTTTCCAGCACATCTGACCAGACTGTGGCGCTGTGAGCCGAAACCGGATGTAACGTCTGCAAGAGTGTCTTTTTCCCAGCTTATTTAACATTGAAGTGGCTTCATAGCGGTTTTTAAGTCCTTTTTCCAGTTCTACAGATAAACAGTAACGACTCAGCCTTCAAATTGTATTGACTGTTAATGGTTAAAAGCTCATAAGTACAGCGTTAGTTTATTTAGATTTCCTACAGATTTAGAATTTTATTTTGAAGTGGATAAAGAAGCAGGTCGGAGTCGGACTTACCGGGAAACAGAAGGCAGCAGTAGGAGCCCGTCTGCTCGTCTCTCCTGTCTGCAGCGTCTGTTTACTGAAGCTTCAGGCACCAACGTGTTGAGACTTCTAGACAATGAAACTGCGATCATGTCCTCTGGAATATTCTTTTTCAATGGTCGTTGCTTCGTCACATCGGTCATACAGCTACAGTATCGGCAGACTGCTGCTGCTCGGTTATATGAGGATGTCTCTGGTCATCAGATCTCCTCCAGCTGCTTCCAAAGCTGCATCCTTTCCTCCATCTTCATCCTTATTAACGGGAACTATTTAAAACTCCACTGGGACCATGTAAGTTGTTATCTTCTCATTTTTTAAAGGCTAATTATTTACCGCGGCTAGCTTGCGGGTAGCCGTTAGCTGCGAGCGAACGCAGGGAACGAGTGCCTCGTTTCTGTCATGCCTGGCTCTATGTCAAACCGATGCAGCTCCTTAACATTTGTGGGTCTGCTTGTGTTGTTCCGGGTCGCTCCTCACAGTTCTGGTTCCCTCGGTGTGGTCTTGCAGGCTTTTAGCTGAACCAGTGGACCTGAGGCTTGGAGACAGACTGTAGGCAGCTGGTTGCAGTTCTACTCCGGTTCTAGCTTGTAAAATGTGATTTCCCCAAATTCCTCAGCATTATCACACTTTTCTGAACTGGCTGATGATCCCACCACACAAACCAGTTCCAATCTAGCTGTTTTGGAGCATCTTTCATGTTTTCCACTGCTTAGATTATACATGTAACTCAATGGGCAGACCACAACTCTGTATGTCGCTGACGACACAACATGAAGGCTACTGAAAAGCTATTAGCTTTAGTCGAGCCTCCTAAACATCTGATATTTACGTAAATACACATCTGATTAACTTCTAACTGCACAGAACTACTTATTTTGTCTTGGCGTGTTGTTGTATGGCAAAGTTACTTGAAGTTAAGGTTGTGTCATCAGCACTTTAAGTGGTCAGAAGCCTACCTGCTACAGCACCAATGTGGCCTCCTAGCCCACTCAAACTCATGAGGGAAATGGCACATTTATGAGCGTCCTATCTTGACTCTTCTGTCCCCTCCTCTCTTTCTTTTCCTCTCTTCCTCCTGTAATGTTTCCTTGTGTTTCTTTCCCAAATTCGCCATGATGTGTGTTCAAAACACCCGCTGTGTTCATATCTGGTTCATATCTGTTTGCTAGCACATGACACAGTTTGCAACCAATAAACGGCTGCAACGTCACTGCAGTGTCCCGAACGCAACACTTACATAGTGCAGTTTCTGAGCCTCGGGACGCCTCTGGGCAGTGACGGTTGGAAAATGTGCATAATGAATATTGGTGTGCCATCAAAACGAGTCAGAAACGCATATTTTTAAGGTCTAGAAGTTACGTTGTGTCATATAAAATCTTATTAAAATCATGACATTGATTTTGTATTGTGGTTCAACAAAAATATTAAAAACAAACAAAAAATAAAAGAAGTAAACAAGCATGATGGGGCTCCTGAGCTAAAATTTTGTTTAGTAACACTTTGAGGCAATCGCTGCAACCAGGTGTTTTCTGTAATGTTCAAAAAGACTTCTACATCTGTTCACAAGTATTTTAACCCACTGTTCATGGGCAATGTGCTTTTTTTTTTTTTTTATCTGGGAAAGTTTTGTTTGTTTGTTTTTTTTTTATCATTTTTTAAACAAAATTTTAAAATCAACATTTATTTTTACTAAATTATAATTTAGCAAATTTTTATTCATTATTATTTTTTCAGTTTTGTGTTATGTGAATTACTATGGTGAATTGCTGTTTCTTTCATGGTAGGGGGGATGTTAACTAACTTTCAAGCACAACTGTAAATGCACAAACTTTTACATGAATCCCCTAAACTGAGTAACTGGTTGGAATTATGGGAAATTTTTTGACAATAAAAAAATACTTGGGAACTTTTTATCAGCTCACTTTTGATATAAATGTAATTTTTAGCAGTACTTGTTTACTGTTGCTGCTGTAACATTTAAGTCCAGCCTGGGAAGCCAAATACATTTGAAGGGTGTCCACGCTTTCATGTCTTTCTCCATTAAAAAGAAAACTGTTGCAGGACTGGAAAGCATCTTGATTCTGCTTTGCTTTGACGAAGGGAACAAGCCAGCGAGTGAAAGCCAGAAACATCAACACGGGAAAGCAATCCATGAGTCAGTGCCGATGATTAACAACAACAGCAGCTCCTTGCAAATTGTCTGTAGTAATCTTTTGACAGAAAATGTTGCCTGCTGTGCAAAATGTGGTCACACGAAAGCAGAGCTGAATGTAGGAAAAGCCGAGATAAGCTGGTTTATCTTTAGATGGAAATGGTGAGAGGAGGAGGGGAGAGAAAGAGAGGGAGGAGGGGAGCAACACCTGGAGTTTGACAGTTACATTACTGCAATTTATCATCCAACAGGAAACAATAGGGAGGTTGTCAGTGTGAAGCAACAGACTCAGTCAGGAACCGCTGTGGGAAGACTGCCGCTTGGATCACAGATTTATATCTCCATTCTTAGAGACTTTGAGAAAGTGCAACAAGTTAAAAAAGAAAGTTCACTACTCCATGACTTTTTGTGATATTAATAAATAAACTCTGAGTAAATGTGCTCAGGGTTAAATTTCATTTTTGTGTTTTTGCCACATGTTTTACAGAGATTTGCCAAGTGTACAAACAACATCTGGATATAATATATTCTCTTTGACGCGTGTTTATTTTTATTGCCCATCAAATGAAAAAAAATCTCTGGGTCGTTGGTCCAAAAGTCCACGGCATTGTACAAACACCAAATAGTAATAAAGCAAATATAGAGATGAGTAACAGAGAATATGTGGGTGTGTGAGAAATGGTAGTTACAATTAAACTTCTTACCCCAGAAGGTTCAAGATGTGGAGTGCTATTAGCTGATATCGAAGTAAACTGAAGATATACAAGAGATCATAAAAAACACCAGTGTTTAAAAAAATATAATAATTTTCCTCCGTAAAGGCACACAACAGAACTTTTAGCAGTTTTTCAGTGACGTGCCCCCTATCGACAGCTAAACTAGCATCCATCTTGCATCGCACCTGTACTGTGATTCACTCCAGCCAGTAAAAGACAGTCTTATCTTGACTCTTGTTTTGTCCCTTCCTCTCTTTCTTTTCCTCTCTTTCTCCGTAATGTTTCCTTGCGTTTCTTTGCCGAGTCCTCCATGATGTGCGTTCGAAACACCCGCTGTGTTCATATCTGGTTCATATCCGTTTTTTAGTAAGTGACGCGGCCCCGGATGCAAAACGTACACAGTGCACAGGTGAGCCTCGGGACGCCTCTGGGCAGTGACGGCTCGAAAATTCGCATAACGAATGTTGGTGTGTCATCAAAACAAGTCATAAACGCATTTTTTAAGGTCTAAAAGTTACGTTGTGTGTCTTTAAAAACTTTACTAACAAAGTTCCTTTTCTCACATTCAGCTTCATGTCCGCTGTTGAAGTGCTGGTCTACTCTGTGCCGATGCTGGGGGGAGGATGATGCAGGCCAAGAACTCCTCGATCAGAGGTGGCCAAGTCCGGTCTTCGAGAGCCATTATCTTGTAACTTTTATATGCATCCCTCCTCCAACACACCTGAATCAAATGAATGGCAGTGTCCAAATTCCAAGGTCATATCTGAAGACCGCTTACATCACAGCAACTCAACCAAGCCTGTCCAGATCCGAGGGCTCCGTCAAATGCAGCCTACGAATGTGGCCTTATATATAAGAACGGTCCAATGTATCCTTCGTGGCTAATCCTAATCCCAAGATGCACTGCAGACAAAACAGGACATTCTACAGCAGAGGTGTGTAAAAGACATTTTAATTGTATTTATTATATGTTTTTATTATTTTGTATGAGTTATTGTTACAGTCTTTCATTTGCTATTGTCCATGAAATTAGCTAAAATTAACTGAAATCTTGTAAACTTTACAAAATAAATTGACCTGGATTTCATTTTCCCTCAGCCGGGATAATAAAAAATGCCGCTGACAATAAAGCTGCTGTAACTCCTCTAAAATTAGCAAAACAAAGGTAAGGCTGACGTTTTGGCCGAGTAGGACTCGTTCCTCGAAGGACACAGCCAGTGTCTCATCACCAGGCTTCTGCAGAGCTGAACAATATGTGCAAGAGGTAAAGCATGTGCTGGAAAAGGGTATGGTGACTCTTGAGTACTGGAATCGGCCTCACTTGTCCTAGATCATTTCAATATCATGAAAATGCGAAGGCAATAGCTGCTTTTTTCATGGTGGCCCAGAAGTGTCACAACAAAACAATACATCACAACAAAATTAGCAGCACGCTACAAAATTTGTCTCTTGCGTCCCACAGACCAAAGTAGATGGGTGTGACTTCAGCTCCCCATCGCCCACCTCATGCGGTATAACTTCTGGTGGTAATTTTATTTATTTATTTTTTTTTTCAAAGAACTTCCATTGCAGCTTTTGTGCTGTGTTGATGTGTTCTTTTGTACTGCTGTGGTTATTTTCGTAGCGCAGTGACCAATGGGCTATATACACGACCCCACTACTTGCTGAACTTCAGACAGCACCTTTGTTTCCTGTCTTTCATTACTAGACAAACTGATTTATCCAGGTGTGTCTGGCCAGGTACTGAGGTCAGGCACACCTGGATTAATCAGTTTGAAGACTACACTGCAATAATCTTAACATATCGCAGGGGAATAAATGGTGAAAATCATTTTAATTTATTTATTTTATTTTATTCTGAACTTTAACATCTGTTAAAAGGTCAAATAAGGACTTCATGTTCCAAATATTAGAATTTTCTCCCCATTTTTTCTTTGGTTTGGCTTTAAAAGATTAATTCAAGGAAGATGAGTTTTCCACATTCTTAACAAAATAGTTGGCACATAGGAAAATGTTCTTTTTTCCATTTCTTAATGTGCATATTACATAAATATTCTTAACAACACTGAACTAAAGCCTACAATTTATGACATGAGCGTCTTCATTACAGTCTAAATATAAAGGAAGAAGTTTCCCCTCCCACACAAATCTGATTTTGATCAGTGATGCTCCACATGGTAGTTTCAGCATTTACCTTTTATAATAAATTTATATTTCTAACATAAAAATATATTTACATCAACTGTTCTGCAAACTGGGTATTAAAAAAACCCAACTTTCTATTACATCATCTGTTATCTGCCAAGACTTAAACAGAAAAAGGGTGAAAGAAGAAAGAAATAGAGGAAAAGCAGCCGTCTCAAACATCTGAATGGAGCCAGATCGTACAACAGGAGTGCCAAAGAGAGAAAAAAAAAAGTAAAAATGTGGCTCAACTTCTGCTGGCTGGTAATGCAACGTAATCTAACAAAATGATACACTTACCAAATACAGTATGTACAAGCACACTTTGCTGGTGGATTTTTCATAACCATTTACCTAATTTAATCAACTTAATCGAATTTATCTGCCACAACTGTTGCAACAAAAAAGTCATATATCATACTTTCCAAAGCTATAAAATCCTGGACTTTAAACCAAATGTGAATCTTTACTGGATAAATGGGGTATTTAGAATAAATGGATGTAATTGGCAAGTTTGCTATGTAAACTGTCAGCGATAAAAAAGCACTGACATACAGTTTTACCAACCAGGAGCACGTCATTGCAAAACTCTGACTTATTTACAACATACTGAACCTGTGATGGCTGAAGTGGCATGAGGATTTTATAATGGATTGAACTAATCTCACCAACCTTGAAAAAATTTGACCTTTCTGATGGTTCATGCGCTGTCAAGCAACTTAAAATGATGTAAACTGAGAAAAAAGCATTGAGAAAATATGAAATGTGGCTTCTAAAAAGTAAAATTAGCTTTTTTTTGCCATTTTGGTTGTAAACAGAATAATTTTTGTCATGTTTAAGGAAACTTGTGATGAACCCAGATAGTAAAAGCTGGATATAATACAGGTTGGCAGCAACAGATGATGTAATGACAGCTAATATTGTAATATTTTTGGCCATTTTAAATGCAAAGAAATCATAACTTGGCTTGAGAATGACATAATAAAGTTTTGAGTTGAAATCGTGACATTTTGCCAAGATGTTATTAGGCAAGGCAAGTTTATTTGTAAAGCACATTTCATGTGCAAGACAATTCAAAGTTCTTCACATGAAATATTGGAAGCAATACATCAGGTGCAGCGAGGAAATACGTAAAAGAACAAAGAACATGATTCAGAATTAAAAACAAAAACTTAAAAAGCATTAGAGCTCATCAGAGGTTGTACAGATGTGAACTTTTGAATAAAACCTAATTAAATCCAGCTGAGTGTTACAGCTGATATTATCACACGATGACCTCCAGCTATTACATTATTGGCCTACCATTAGAAATACTTTGAAATTGTAATAGCTGCAGGCAGTATGTAATAACTATTCATATGGCAAAATGCTAGTACATTACTGCCTTTCTCACATTTAAAATGACCAAAATTATCATTTCACGACATCGTCAGTTGCCGCAAGTTTTTTTTTTCCCCACACTTGCGGATAGCTGGGCCTGTGAAACATTGCAGAGAGAGACTAAAAATTAGGGGTGCACGATAATTATCGGGCTGATACCAGGAAATTATTGCGTCATTCCAATAAGTCCGATATCATGACACATTGTCCCAATCACATATTGTGATAGAAGTATTGCAAAAGAAAGCTGTTGCGTCATAGAGGAGACCCCAAGCTGCTTCCAAACCACTTCCCCTTCTTATTTGAGGCCAAGGGGCAAACTGCTGGAAAAGAGTAAAGCCCGGAAGTAAAATTAAATAATTGTAGTTCTTTCTTCATCTGCTAAGGGCTGGCTCCAAACCAGAGCAAATCCCTATAAACTTCTATGTTAAAAAAGCCAACTTTACAGCAGAAATAAACATGTTTACAGCCTGGATCAAAACATCATTTTAGGTTTAATAGGTCAAGTTTACCTTCATGTCAACTGTGAGGGGGGTGAATTTTTTCATAAGACGTCCGTTTAGATGTTATTTAATCTTGAAATTACCCATAAATAGGGTTGTGTTCTTTTGATTGACAAGCAGCAAAATGGGTGCCGATTTTAGCCATGGAGGCTAATAGTTAGCTCCATGCTAGCTCCTAGGAAGGCCTCAGCCTGTAGCAGAGCTGCACAACGGTGGTTTTTAGCTGGTTAACAGCGAGTTTGAGCGTGTCTTCACTTTAAACCACCTATCCTCGTTCAATCCTCTTCACTTCGGATTAGCTGGGTTAGCATTTAGCTTTGTTGACAATCATTTTCCCTGGGCTCAGAGCGGCCTTGCCTTTGCCCATTTTAGTATTTTACGGGAGTGACGACACGCAACATGGCAAGATGGCGACGGTGGGAAACGCCCAACTGGCTTCACCTTCCCCTCTTCAGACATAACCAGATACGACGTGTGTGTCTTTGTTTGAGACACTAGCTACCACCTACAGTTGGAATTTTTAAGATCGGATCTGCTGAAGTTGAAAATCTCAGTTTTAAGCTTGAAAAGTCTTTTTGGTTTTGCTAATAGTTTTGATGTCATGATTAGGTATGTAGCCTATGTGTGTTATGGGTTCTCAGTTTTAAATAAAGGTTATCATGCTTCCCTACTGAAAAAAGAACAAATACAAGTCAAACCTTTATGTTATACTGTATACATACATTTCAGGGCAAAAACCACTATTAATACCTCAACTTTGATCCAAACTTTCTTCCATTTTGATCATCTTAATAAGAACTGGTGTTGCTGCCATTGTGTTTTGTTAAGTACACTCAGATATCCTGATGAAACCCCAGTCTTCAATCTACCTGATTGTCCAGCAGCTCAGCATCTTTTCTGTGAAACAGATTTTATAAGACTAACTTTTTTTTTAAACAATCCATTAAGAAAACTGCTTAAAATTGCCCCTTAAACCAGAGTGTTAAGCAGAATAACCTGGAAAAGCGCAGCATTTTGAGTAAATACTTGTTCTGTGATCACACAGCACCATTTTCCCTCCTAATGAAGTGTGTCATGCAAGCAGGCCATGTTTATCTTCCACCTGATTGAGCCTTTATAAGGCGCTGATTACAACCAACTCATTACACCACGCTGAGTGGGAGGCAAAACACACGCAGACACTTTGAAGAACACACACAAAGTAAAGAGACATATGCATGAAAACACACTGATGAACATTATAACTCAACAAGCTCACTGTAAGAGGCATTCGGATACTGTGCAAAGGTTTTGTGAATAAATACACAAACACAAACACATTTCCAGGCAGGGGTGTATTTGTACAGATTTCCTGCCCCACTCACACCCACACAAACACTAACACACACATTCCAGGACTGCAGCTCTCACTGGATGTGTTTACATGCCGCCATCACTTCGTGGTCTGGCGTGAGGCATCGAAAGTGATCAGAAACGGGACCAACAAAAAGCCGGGCCAAGCCGGAGAGTAAATAAGTAATAAATCTATCTCACATCAGCGGAACGTTTCACTGTAAACACCCTCTTAAGAGCGAGCATGTTGCGGCGTCCCGTGCTGATGGGAAGATGGCAGACATTCCTGCTGCTCTCCACAAGAAAGGGCGGCCATAGAAACAGAGCTGCGAGTTTACAGGGGTTTGGCCAGTTTCTCCGGGGGCATCTGGTGTCTTTAATCTCAACAAAGCTCAATTAGTCAACGTCAGAGAGATGGAGAGGAGGCGAGACGGGAATTTGTGTAGGATTTACAACGTGTGACAAAGACGGAGAAAGGACGAGTGGGTGTTGTAGCAGAAAGTGTGTCACACTACAGTGAGTTTCTCCAGGGTTACTTTTATGTCTCTGTGGAAAAATCGCTCTCCTAATGACAAATACAATCCACTGCTCTGCAGACTGACGGTTTACTTCCAGTATTAATGGACATGTGTGGTTTATAATGGTCAGATCTGAAAGAAGCATGTTTGTCATTTTTTGTCAGGAGTCCATTCATCAGTTTAATCACAGTTTGTGAAATGCTTTAAAAATATTTGTTACAGTTTGAAAAGGAGTGTGTTGCTTTTTCCATGATGGAAAAGCTCCACAGGATAGAAAAAAAAGAGCATAACTGCTGACAACGCAGCATTCACTAAGTTTTCAAGATAATACAGATATTTGAACAAAAAATATGATTTTTTGGGACCATTTTTGTTGAAAAAGAAGCAGAAAACAAATATTTAAATGCTTGCCACCACTTATAATAAAATTAACTTAACTGGGTGATAAAGAAATAAAAAAAAAAACTAATGCTGAAATGTTTATTTTTAGCTAAATCTGTGGTCGGATATACAGTAAGGCATCATTTAAGCATGGGCGAGACCAAAAGTTTTCCTGTAAATATACCATTACTTTATAGTACTTTTCATCAACACCAATACTGATATTGATAACTCCTTGGAGGAAAATCACATTGCTGTGCATTAATATCACAGCAATGTCACAGCAACACGAAATATAAATAAAACTGAAGAACATAAGAACTGAAATAAATGCTTTTAAACAATAATAAATGATACTGATGAGTAAATTAAATTAAATAATCAAGATGAAAAAGGAAACTTTTAAAATGATCAAATAATTCAACTGCAGATTAATATATTATTCAATGTATTTAATGCAAAATGATTAAATATAATATGTAATAGTGATATTATAAATATGATTAAACATATTTGCAATAACCTGCATTAAACCAGTGAAAAACAAATCGTCACCATCACTGACATCAGCAACATAATCATGATATCTGATATGCTGCCATAATCATGTGACATAGAATAAGTAATGAATCCAATATTTTGACTTGCTGATATCGAAGTATCATCTCCAGAGTACTGATATGCTAATCGCTAAGCACATTAGCCGTGTTTCTACACAACTGTGCAGCTGAAATGTTTCCAGAAACAAACACTATTTTGAACATTTGTTTAAAACAAATGCAGCAGGTGGTGTGACGTCAGCAACATACGTCACACATGGCGGCAATAAAGAAAAAAAGAAAGTGGAAGCTAAAAGCAAACAAACGCTGACGAATAAAAACCAGGAGATTTGTTTATTTTCTTTAAATTATTATCATTATTTTGTTATGTTTTTATATTATATGGATCCCCCCCTGGTTCTGGAATAAAGATTTTTTTTCTCATCACAGAAAAGCAGAGAGGTCTGTATCTGTCAATGATTCATGTCAGTTTGTTACATTCATGTTTAGGAGCATAAATATCTCAGTTTAACCCTTTAAAACCTGAACAGATTGTATAAAAATAGTCATTTTGGAAACCTTGGAAACTGCAATGAAATGTCTTTAATCCTACAAATAATCCTAAAATTTAGTCCTGCTCCATTTTTTCAGGGTTTGACTTTGCAAACATAATGTTCACATATTGTGAGATGATTTGATGTTTAGCATTCAATCTTAAAGTGTTTGTCTTTTTTTCTGCAAGCCTGAACCTTTAACAGATCTGCTGTGTGCCTTCTACATTATTTTTCACCAGTTATGCATTCACTATTACTGTATTTACGCATCTAACACAAATCTCTCTTTACTATGACTCCTAAAGTATTCAAACAGCCCTTAAGGTTGTAGATACAGTACACACTCATTTCATTACTAGGTGAACAATGTTTAAGCAGATTTAAAAAAAAAAAAATAAGGGTTTTAGATGTTTTATTTGCGCATTTAAGCTAATTTGCTTAAACAACAGATCAGTATTTCATTCTTCCCAACCTTGCTGATTGTCGTCCTCGTTCTGGATCTCCAGATTTACAGATTAAGTTTCAGATGTGTTTCCATCCAAATGCAAATGTCGATTTCACATAAGGCTTCATAGCAAATACTGATGAATGGTTTTATTTATTTGAGTTGGAGTGAAGGACAGTCAACAGGTGTTTTGTGGGCTGCAAACCAATGCAACAAAAACCTGAAATATCATCAAGGTGGACGAACCACTTGCCTGGAGAAAACATGGAGACATTAAGGACTTATTTTCAACTGAGTGTCAGAGTGTGTTTTGTTTTTTGTCTTTGTTTTTTTTTTTTTTTTTTACCTCTGAGTGTTGATTATGCTTGTTCCTTGGAAACAGAAGCATCTGAATATTTATGGGACTACTAATCAGAACTGATTCACACACAATATTTTCAATACTTTGTGTTCCAGTGAGAAAGAACAGGACTGATAGGAATCAAAATAAGAAAATCAGACTGTGGAACGTGAAGCATGAGAAAGCATAGAAGTTATTTGTTTATACTGGCAAATTTTATTCAGATTTACAGTAGAAAACAAATTTAGAGTATGCCTAACAAAGCTATTCTTCTATATTTTACAAAGCCCCAATGATGTCATCATCTTGATAAGATGGACATTTTCTGATAAGGTTTTGTCTTATTAAAGGAATAGTACACCCACATAATGATGTGCGTTCATTTTCTACTCACCTTCATGCTGAGAAAGACTCTGGAGCACTTTTTTAATATCTCAAATGCAGCCGGAAATCCAAAGGGGTTTTTGTTATTCCCCAACTTTAAAGGCCTCCTTCCACTGAAAACCCGTTTAACTTGCTCCTTCTGAAATACGGAGGGTTTCCCCTTGTTTACGTGCACATGCTGACTTGCTAGCGTTGCGTTCCCTCCAGTCGGCTGTGCTTTCTCATCAGAGAAACAATACGAAGAAAAGAGCGAATCGGGAACAGCCTCGCTCTTCTACGTCACATTGCAAATAGCGTATCCCACGTGGGGTTTCTATCTGTCCATTGGAAGGCAGGTAACCCTCCACTACACACTAGAAGTAAAGACGGCACGACTGTAGCTTCGGAGTTGAGAAGCTAATTAGCTAACTGTTTGTTAGCATGGCGGAACAAACTTGTTTGTCGGCTCTATTTCCTGTCTGTAACGAAATAAGAGCGGAGGGCGGAGCTTCCTTCATACACTGATGGGAGGCAGCCAATCAGACGGAAATTCATGAGAAGGACCCGGAAAAGCCTGCCGTTGGACCACAAGCCTCTCTTCTAGTATACAAATACAGCTGGATACTAAGCAACCAGAAGGTTTTTTTTAAACAGAAACGATGCAGAATGCATTCAATAATAATGGAGAACACAGAAATATTAATGAAATGACCATGGAAGTACAACTTTAATATAATGGGATTTACTCCATGTAAAAATGTCCATAAAAGTCCACAAAAACTTGTCAATATTCCTCCATACTGGTCGTCCAAGTGTCCTGAGTGGGTAGCGTCCATAATTTACTCGAAGTAACATCATTTAGTATATTTTTATACCCTAAACGGTAAAACATCGCACTTCCGCGATGCCCATCCATGCAAGTTCACGACGCTACAGAAGCCACGGCAGACCAAACTAGAGGAGATCTAAATTCTCTTTTATTTTCATTCTCTTTCTTTCTTTCTTTCTTTCTTTTAAATCAATAGCCAACCCCTCTTGTGTTTGTCCGCAGCTCAGACGCTCTTAGCGCAATGTAACCAGCAAATTTCTCCTTCTACACATGCATTATCTGCAGAGTAGGAGCTGAACGCCACAGCTTCCGTAGTATCGTGAACTCGAATGGACTTGTGCTCACTGTAATAAACTGACCTCAAAATTTTGTCTTGAAAAAGAAAAGGAATCACCCTAAGTATAGTTACATTATGTTTTTAAGATTGAGGAATTTCACCATTTTTTCCCAAGTTTTTATCATTATTATTATTTCCAACCACAATTCCAAAGCAACATTTTATTTCACTAAATTTCAATTTTGTAAATTCATATTTATTATTAGTATTTTTAGTTTCTTGTTATATGAATTACTATTGTTAATTTTACCTTTTCTTTAATTGGAGGGTATGAATAACTTTTAGGATGACTGTAGCTCACCCTAACAACAAACTAACAATAAGAATAAACGCAATAAGAAATAAAATAATTACAAAAACAATGATAGATAAAAATGGAAGCTAAGGTAATAAATTAAAGATTCTTTATAAAACATCTTTTGGCGTACATAACACCTGCTCTGTATTACTCTGTATGCATGTGGGATTGTGCAGCGATTGCATGTGCAGTTGCTTATGTTTAAATCCAGAATGAATCAACATCAGATGGAAAAGGTGCACAGATCGATGGCAGCTGGCAGGAATGATTTCTTCTGGTGCAGAGTTACACATCATGGTGCAACTGTGACTTGCCAGCATGTCACTAAGTGTTGCAATATCTGTCCGGTTTTGGTCCTAACTTGGGCTACGTCCTACGCTGACACCATCAGTCCAATTCCAGCCACACAATGTTGATCGACTTTACTGAGATGGTTGGCATCCACCACCCTGTGCCTGCTGAACAGCACGCAACAGCATCGAGGACAGCAACGCAACCACACTCATAAAACACCCACAGCATTGAACAACAGATACTCAGAAAACTGCTGTCTGACTGTTGCATCTTGAAAATGTAAATTCAACGAGAAAATAAAAGAAAATATAATCTGGATTAGAGGCTAGGGAAAAGGATACAGTCCTCTATTTACTTTTGCACATTTTTTCTGTTCATGCATTTTTAGCAAGGCAAAATGATTATTTTGTTGCTTTTTACAAATAGTTTCAACCGTATTAAACTCTTTTTGCTTAATTCCGTGTAACTATTTACTCCACTGCATTAAAGATTTTTATTACCATGTCCTCTTTTTGCTAAATCCTGCAAATCATTTCATTTGCACTGAAAATCTTTAATTACTTTCTAAGAGATATGTATTTATAGCCAAATTAGCGAGGATTATTTTGTCACCTTGTTTGTTTAAAAGAGTCTCGGGGCTGCCCTTTGCTGCTGCGGTCCTGTCCAGCAGAATCTAAGGGTCAAACATGAGCATAGCGATCATTTTACTGGTCAGCATCAGGGCCATTTAATGGAGATGGAAAGAAGCTGGGATGTCTGGGGGAGTCTGAAACCGATCCCCCTCTACCTTGTAAAAGTTGCACACTTAACTGGACGCATGCAAAGAAGTGAAATTGATCGTAGCAGAGTGGGTGTGAAATATATGCACAGCTCTCGGCCACCTGGAGGTGCGCGTACGTGTGTGTGTTCGTGCATGAAAACATGACACCGTGCAGGCTCCACGCACCAGTGAGAGCTGGAGGTGAAGCGAGGAGCAATAACCCCAGTTACTTCGACGGCTCAAATTAGAGGTGCATTTTTAAAGAGGCCGCCCACGCAGCCTATCACCACGCTCACCGCCGAGGACTCCAATTATCAGCTCCGAGAGCCCCGAGTTCGCTCCGGAGACTGAACCTCATATGTCATCAACACACAAGCGGCCACGCCCCCTCTTAAGAATGGGGGATACTATCATAAAAGGCCTTGATGACATAAAACAAAGTGATTGGCTTTGACATGGGGGACATTTTAGCTCATTTGGGGGTTTTTGAAAAAAGGGAACCAGTTCGGAGTTGATCCCGAGCTTTATGGCCTTCTTCCTCCTCAGCTCTCGGTTGCTGGATTTATTCCTGCGTCTGCACAGCAGGACATAAATCATCCTCGGACTCTTTCTTCTGCTCCTTCTTTCTTCTCTGCCCCCCTCTTTCTTTTCTTTCTCTCTGAAGCGAGGGATGTGGCTGTCTGCAGCACGGAGTCCGGCTCTCTCTCCTCCGGAAGAATTAGACCCGCAGACATTACCACATTGTATTTTGCGGTGCATAGTTTTTCAAAAGGGGGAACCAGTCCTGGCTCCACCACAGTCCCAGTCCTGCGGGCCCCTCGGGCCTCTTTCCCTCACTCTCTAATTAGATTAGCCGGGTCCCCAATCTGGCAACCGAGGGCTCCAATCTGGCAATCCGGCTACCTTTGCGGCAGAGCAATATCTGGTCTTAAGAGGAGGAAATGACCTAAATGTCGGTCAGTATGGTATTCTGTTACACCCAATGGTGTGCTGACAAAACAGCTTGGGTAATGAAGACGTTAGAGAGTGAGGAGAGAGAAGGGAAAAGAAAAAGGATTTACGGCCGAGCTCTATGAAAAGTGCTGGGCCAACTAAAGGCCTGTGGTCAGGACAGCCATTTTGGGAGGAGAGCTGGCAGCTGAGGGAACCATCACGGATCGGGTCAGTTCCAAAGCAGCCAATTAGGCGCTCAGGGGCTGTTGCGTATCAATAAATATCATCAGAGCATGTCGCTACTTGGAGGCGTACAGTTAATTTGCAATGAAAAGCAAAGTGGATCTTTCAGTCAGGACGAACGCTCACTGAAACGTACCAGGTGCTGCCTTTTGTCTCTTTTCTCCCTCTGCTCTTGTGCAACGGTGAATTCTTCTCTCCTTTGCCCTAACCCTTCTATTTGTGCATTCATATGAAGTGATGTCCCGATTCTGGTTCAGACTGAGGGGAAGGGGGAAGTGGTAGGGCTATCTGGCCCTCGAAATGGAGATTTTCCAGGGGCACACTAGAAAGTGAGTGGTATGATATTACCCACAATTTCATGCAAAATACAGGCAAAATGGGGAGGAAATCAGCAGCCAAAGAAAAGCACTAATGTGAGCATCTTTTTTAAAAAAAAATTATGAAAATTGCTATTTTAAGGTTGCTTTAAAGCAACCCTTACTAGTGCTGCATTGTTGCACTATTTTTTTAATAGGGTAAAACTCTATCAATGAGGTAATGGAACTCTGAAATACGAGACAAACCCACCATTAATCCAAATAAAATATTATATTAATCTCTAAATTTTCAATGAAAACTCCAACCAATCTTTGCAGTGGGACCCGCACCTAGGATTGGTCGAGGGACCTGCCTGTCAGACCTTAATTGCTTCCACATTAGGAGGCGGAGGGAATAGGGGGGTGAGGGAGGCGGAACTGTTTATATTCAAATAATTTTGCTGTGCTTTCTGAAATGCAAGATTGGTAAGGGTTGCTCCAATGTATTACAGTTTTATTACAAATGTGCAAAAAAATGTGCTAGGCTCACAATGTTACGTGCATCTGCTTATGTCTGTAACGTAATGTTAACATTAACGTTGAGCTCGAGTCAAAGGCGTCTTCTTTTCCTTTCATTTTTGCGTTTAGCCGAAAAAAATAATCCAACTGCCCAGGAAAGGGAGATTATTTCTGCTGCAGACGGCGCTTTTTTTGAAAAACGAATCTTTATTGACAATTTAAAGGTTGAATATGGAACACGGACAGAACAGCGACATCATGTGTGTCTAGGTTGTAGTTGCAAAGGGAAAAAAAACCAACTCCAGCCGCCGGGATGCCAGGCTCGCTGCAAATACGACAAGTGACCAACAGGCTGCAGCATGTCCAACACGCATCGCAGTGGAGTTTATAACTGACAGCAAATGTTACCCACGTTAGCAAACAAGTTAGCTACCGATCCAGGAGGAAAGTCGCCTTTTCCGTGTTTTGATGCTGTGGAAATGTTTGTGGGTCCATCTAGTGTACTTTTCACCTAAATTTACTCAAATTTTTGCTTTTATCAGGCCACTCCTCTTCAGAGACAGATAACAATATCTCTGAGGCTCTGAAGCAGGTGCTTGACTTGCCGACTCCACTGTTTCCCCCCGTGCTACCAGCCTAACTGTGCCCAACATAGTGTTGCCACACAGAGATCGTATTTGGCAACCTGCAATGGCGGCGTGTGTTGGCTTGTAGATGTAAACATAATGCCATTGTCAAACCCGTTGAAATTTATTTTATATCTATTTTCAGACATAAATATAATTTTTCTATGAAATGTTACTTTCATTCTGCACCCCTTGAAGGTATTATTTTAACATTTTAATAAAAATGTTCCATATTCAACCTTTTATGCTGCAGAAAACATTGTGAATTTTTCCAAAAACAGTTGTGATGTCAGTTTACTGTGCCACAGACGATTGTTGGTGATGTGAGAGGATTTTGAAGGGTTGTCCTATTTCTTAGGGGAATAATACAATCGCTAGCACAAGTGCTAAGGCCAAGGGGAAGGGGTAGGGGTAGAGATGAAAATAGGAATTGGAATTGGGCCCAAGTGTTATTGCATCTTCAATTGTCTGAGCGGAGGGCAGTAAAACATCACTGGGGCGTTGGAAAGGAAGTCGTCAAGCCAACTGATGATGCCAAATTCAAATTCAAGCGTATGAGCAGTTTGGAAGCCTGAGAGTCTAACATGAGACATTATATCTGTCAGTATGGATGTTAAAGCCGCTGCCAAGAAGATGATTAAGAAACATGAAGAAAGCACAAAATGAGTCTGGGCATATGAAGGTAAATAAGCAGTTAAAACTGAAGGAGGACAGTCAAACGGTACAGAGCTTCCTGCAACGAAACACATGTGCAGACAAGACTAATGCAGCCGTGCACTAAATTCCACAGCCAGCCATCTAGATGGGACGTGACAGTATAAAACAGAAGAGAACGTCTGGAGATTTCACTGACAGGAAGTGAGTGCTGTGAATGATTTGGCCTCATAAATCATTTTTCGGGGGAGCGATGCAGGGAGCTTCCAAACCCGCAGGCTTTTTCATGCACAACTGATGAGTTGATCCCTGGAAGGGTGCTGCTGAGAGCAGCGTGAGCATCCAAAGCTCCCACGCTATGACACAAATCAAGATGTTATGGCAGGTCTCGATGACTAATTTGCTGTTGTTGTGTTTGAGGTTTTGTGGAGAAAATAGTTACAATCCTTCACCGTGGGTCCAGAGGGAGCTCAGGCTCAAAACTCAGGGCTGGTGAAGGGGGGGGGGGGTCCTGAGTCAGAGAGACATGTTCATGGGAAAGATCAAGAGGGAATTTGTCTCTACGGTGTACTTAGTCTGTGAATGTGTTTGTGTGAGACAGGCAGTGCAGCTGAGCTTCAGTGTTTTCACTTTAACTTTTAAACATCACTCTGGTTGTGATATCCAGTCATACAGAACATCCATTTTCCATTTTTAGCCCTAATGTTTTTGGAAGATGCTTCTCTGTTCAAGTGTCTTCATTTTTCCTGCTTGTAAAGCCTAAACAGCAATACCTGCATCCCAAAATATTCAGAGTTTAAAGGTGCAGCGTGAAACAAACTCAAAGGTCAAAAACAGAAAAATGTATGACGTCATAAAAATCTGCCTCTCTATTAGTATCTATTTACTATACTAAAATATCTGTTATGATTTTACTTTCTTAATGAGACATTCATATCTAATTGGCTCATACATGCATATTTGTGCCACCATTTTTACTACGGTGTCTCTGAATGGCCAAACAACTCTGAGTGAAGTTTGGTTTAGTTTATTGAGAGTATCCCCATAAGCTACAGCAATGCTGCAGCTATTCTTTCATGGGGTCTTGAAAATAGGGACATTAACAAAAGATAATTAAAAATGCAAAATAAAACAAAAAAAGGTAAAAACAAATAAATAAGTGAAGCAAAACATAAACAGGCCAAGGAGATATGACACGTGGTTTGTCACGCAATACATTTTCATGTACTGTACTTGAGAACCTTCTGAGCTTTAAAACTGAAGTACGGGCTTTGTTTGAAGCGCACCATTTGGGAAAAGAGACACCTTAAAGGAATAGTACACCCACAGAATGGTGCGCCTTCATTTTCTACTCACTCTCGTGCTTAGCAAGACTGTGGAGCACTTTTTGAATATCTCAAATGCAGCCGAAGATCGGGGAGGTTTTTCGTTTTCCCCCAACTTTCATATAATAGAGTAGAGAAACAAAGAGGTCCATAAAAGTCCACAAAAACTTGGCAATATTCCTCCATACTGCTCGTCCAATGTAATCCAAGTGTCCTGAGTGGGTAGCATCCAGAATTTACTCGAAACAACATCATTTACTATATTTTTATAGCATTAACGGCAGAAATTTGCACTTCCTATTTGCTCATTTGTGCGAGTTCACAACACTACGGAAGCCGTGGCAGACAAGATTGCGCATTCTTTCTTACTTTATTTCTTTGTATTTAATCAATAGCCAACCACTCTTATGTTTGTCCCGGTTTGTCTGCAGCTTAGCACAATGTAGTCAAAGTCAAAGTCAACTTTATTGTCAAATGTGCCACATGTTATACAACACAGATGAAATTACAGTCCTCTCAAACCCACGGTGCGTATAATAAAATATAATAAACTATAAGATAAAAATATAGGAATCATAGGAATCATGTAAACAGCTAATTTCTTCTTCTACGCTTGCATTATCCGCAGAGTAGGTGCTGAACGCCGCGGCTTCCGTGTTGTGAACTCACACAAATGTGCAAATAGGGAGTGCAATGTTCTACTGTTCAGGCTATGAAAATATACTAAATGATGTCGCTTCGAATAAATTATGGACACTTCCCCACTCAGGACACCTGGATTACATTGAATGAGCAGCATGGAGGAATATTGCCAAGTTTTTGTGGACTTTTATGGAACTTTTTGGTTCAAGAACCGGTGAACTCCATATGTGAAAGCTTGGGGATAATGAAAACCTCCTTGGATCGCCAACTGCATTTGAGATATTAAGAAAGTACTCCAGAGTCTTGCTCAGCATGAGGGTGAGTAGAAACCAAAGGCACATCATTCTGTGGGTGTACTATTCCTTTAAAAGGACCATATAAGAAGACATGTACACAAGTGATGAGATTTCATGCCATGAGATCTTGTGAGATTAACTTGTGACGATATTTCTCGTTTAAATGAAAAGTTGTCTCACGGGTCACCTGTGGGGGGCAGTAAGGTTCAAGATTCAAGGAGTTTTTATTACAGCAAGCAGTGATGAAACAATTAAACAACAGTCACTCAGTCAATAACAAGAGACAACAGAGAGAGAGAGAGAGAGAGAGAAAACAACAAAACCAGGTTAGTCACTTCTTCACGAAAGCAATAGCTGTGAGTCAAATGAGTGTTTCAGCCTGTTGGTCCTGCATTTTGGCAGCAAGTACCTTCTCCCTGATGGAAGAAGATCGGGGGGGATCCCGAGGCGTTCCCAGGCCAGCAGGGAGACATAGTCCCTCCAGCGTGTCCTGGGTCTCCCCGTGGTCTGGTCCCGGTGGGACGTGCCTGGAACACCTCACCAGGGAGGTGTCCAGGAGGCATCCTGACCAAATGCCTGAGCCACCTCAACTGGCTCCTCTTAATGTGGAGGAGCAGTGGCTCTACTTTGAGTCCCTCCCGGATGACCGAGCTCCTCACCCTATCTCTGAGGGAGAGCCCGGCAGTGTTGCCAGGTGTACGATAATAATCGTATTTGTACGATAATTTGGCCCTCTGTACGATCAATAATCCTAAAAAAGGGAAAATGTACGATAATTTGACGATTTCATATCAATGTGAGCATAACTGTCTAGCAGGATCATAGCTATACATCGCCTGGCTAACAGACTTCTCTGAAGGCCATAATCCACCAATCTATGGGAAGAGTTTAAAGTCTGGAGTGAGAGAGAGAGAAAAGTAACAAGGAAAGGGAAGAAAAGACTTTCATGTACAGTAGTGTTTTCTGGAGGATCTGAGGGACAAAAACCTCATAAATAAAGAACTTAAGACAGGACATACTGCAGATAGAAGGTGTAGATAGAATATTTGTATTTTATTACAATTGACAATTTATATTGTGGTTACTGATATTTTAGTGGCAGCTTCTAATCTTTTATTATTTCTTTGAGACTAACAACTATGGGTCGCTGCTAACCCATTCCGTACTGATGCAGCGAAGTCATGAGTGCCTGTGAGCGCTTTTAAACAGTAGAGTGACTATATTTCATGCATCAGTGGGATCGTTATTTTACTTATGACAGGTGTACAATAATTTTCCTCAAAATAAGATAATTTTGAGTCTATGATAATTCTATATTTCCCACCTGGCAACACTGGAGCCCGGCCACCCTGCAGAGGAAACTCATTTCGGCCGCTTGTACCCATGATCTTGTTATTTCGGTCATGACCCCACAGCTCATGGCCATAGGTGAGGGTAGGAACATAGATCAACCGGTAAATCGAGAGCTCCGCCTTCTGGCTCAGCTCCTTCTTCACCACTGTTGTTCAAAGTTCTAAGCTGGTAAAGGGCAGTGAGGTCATTCAGGTTTATACCTGCAACTTTGCTGCACACAGTAATGCATCTTTCCAACGTCTAGTCTGCCAGAAACTAACAAGAAGAGCAGCCGCAGTGTTGTTAACTTACCAATTTTCTTGTTATATTTAGTGAGTTTTCAGATCACCCTCCAGCAACAAAAGATGATCACGCAATGCATTGTTCCCACAATGCATTGCGTGATCATCACGTGGTCTTGCGAGCTCTATTGAAGTAGTAACCTGTTGTACAGCCATGCGTCTGAGGCCACTGGATCCACTCACAGGTAAAAACATGTATGTCTGGAAGAATTTTGACCACTGATGGCCACCATCTATTCACAACTGTGCTTGGTATTTGAAGTAATATGTACACCAATCTTTACCACTAGATGTCAGTAATTCTTTAGTGAGCAGTAAACCTTTAAAGTTACTAAAACAAAAGAGGGCTTTGAGCATTGCCTTATCTTTACAGACAGAAGTCAGAGTTTGGAAAAGGAGGGTTTAAGCTGTCTTCTCAAAATAAAAAGCATGACAATGAAATTCCATTTTCAAAAGCAACACAAGCCTCATTTATTTAAAGGTGTAGTCTGAAGTTCCCCCATAAAAAATAAACGTTAGACTTCAGCAAGTGAAATCTGTCTCAAAACCCGCCTTTGGGCCTCTACTCCCGTGCCATGGTGCGCTTGAACTCAACTCTCTCTCCCCCTGCCTGTAATTCCCTCTTTAGCTTTGTTATGGTCTGGTCGGGACGTTTCTGGGTGGAGATTTCTGTTTATATCGGCAGCCAATGACAGAGCTAAGAGCATGACGCTGTGTGGAAATAAGCTCATGATTGGAGCAGACGCCAGTCACTCGAACTCTCGAAGGAAAAAAAAAAAAAAAGAAGGAAAACACCATGGATGCATCGAAGAAAAGATAAGAGCTTCAGATAATGCACTTTGGAAAACCAGGGTTAATAATAGCTTGGCTTGTACCCGCTTCTGAGCTCTGAAAGAGAGGCTTGAAGCTGAATAGGCTAGCTAGAACGAGGCGGCCATTAGCCTGAGAAGGAGGAGCGCTAAGTTTGAATACTGTTGTTTGCAAACAGAAACGCTGGAGGGACTTTGGACTCTACCTTCAAAGCACTTTAAAAAAAAAGATTAGCATGTTAATTCCCTTGAGGATGTTGCACACATCCTCAGCCACCGGTCAGTGACTACAGTGGTTGAACACATTGCATAGATAATAAGAAGGTGTGTTTCTTTAGCCAAACCTTGGGACACCTTTCCTCATATTACTGAAGCTGTCTCAAAGTAAGTCCGCTGAAAAAGAGGTTTTAACCCAAGCAGAAGCAAATTATGTTTACAGGATGTCATGATGAAGTTTTGGTGATCCAACCCATCATAATCATTGACTGTGGACCAGAACTAAGAAATTACCAGAAAAGACAGCCACGGAAGACAAAATTAGGAGACTTCTCAGAGCTCTGCTCTCGTCGGCTAAGTTTGTATTACATATACTGTATATTAAATCATTTTAGTGATATTAATATGAGCCAGACCAGTTTAAAGTTCTGCACACGCTCTAAAAGACCTGCCAAGGATTGACTTTCCCTCCACTTCTCAGTATATACTACCTGTTGTAATGTGTGTTGATTACTAATTCCACATGTGGAATGTGACTAGAAATGACATATTTACATTTAAGCAGCTTGCTGTTAACAAAAATTCTGATTTGTTTTCCTCGTGTGGGTTATTTGCGCTCATCTGAGATCTGTGAAACAGTGTCTTCACCAGATGTGTCTCAGAGCAGAACACATGATTTTACAGTATATCCTTGGTGCCTGTTTTAATCATTTATATTTGACTGAAAGGTTAAAGGTGCTATAGAATGTTTCAGCATTTCAGAAAGCAGAGACTGTTAGCGAGACTGTGAATAATGCGCATGCGCAAGACCAACCTGCTAGATTCACAGCTTCCTCCTCCGGCCACAGAATAACGTGCACGAGCCACTCCGGTGTTTAGCAGACAGCAGCTACAGATTCTCCATCATGTCAAAAACACAAGTAAATGGAATGTCGTTGTCTGAACGTTGCTAACTGCTAGCAGAATGAAGTTAGCTACCTGCTGTAAACGCCAGACGAGTGCGTGCAGCTTCCAGGCCGCAGCATTACTTTCACCAATCAGTCACTCTCATTGATCAGTCTCGCTTATTACCCGCTCTTACTATGGTAGTAAAAGTGATTGACGAGCCAGTAGACAAATGGAAAAGTTAAGGAACCCTGTGGTCCCGTTCTTTGCGCCCTCCTCTCAAACCCCCAGACATCTCCTCTCCTTCCTAGTGAATTTTCTTTTTCTTTTCTTCCCCTTCTTTTTTATCCTCTTTTTTTTTTCTTTTCTTTTCTTTCTTTTTTTTCTCTATTTGTATTTCTTCTCCCCTGCTTTTTCCTCTCTTCTTCCTTTATTCTCCAATCCCCAACCAATAAATATGGGGGGGAATTAGAGTTTAAAACACCGCGCCGAGCTGATCACTCTGGGCGAGCTTGAGACGGATTTCCTTTCTCTTCTCTCTTTTATTTTTTTTGGGACTCTGACTATCCTTTAATTGCAGAGATGATTAGATTTTTTTCCAGCCCCATTACCTTCACAGCTGATGTATAATAATATTTATATATTTAAAGCTTTTAATTAATCATAACATATGGAGTAGTGAACCCAATTTTTCCAAATATTGCAAAAACTGTTGAAAGAAACATTGTCTATAACACCTTTAATCCCCCCCCTTTTTTTCTTCTTTTTTTCGTTTTTTCGTTTCTCTTCCTCTTTTTCTTTTAACACGTTTTTGTCTGTAACATAAACTCAAGATCCATTTTAGTTTCTGCTCTGGTTGGACTTTGCAGTTACACAGTTTATTGATTCTTTTCATGATCCTTTGTATGCTTGTAAAATCTATAATCACGGCTTTTTAAAGCTGCAGTACAGAATTTTAGCAGATTTGTCAATGAGGCGCCCCCTGTCGACGGCTAAATTGGCATCCATCTTGCATTCTGTACTGTGAGCTCCCTCCAGCCAGTAAAAGACTTCTCTCATCTCTTGCTCTGTCTCTTCCTCTCTTTCTTTTCCTCTCTTCCTCTGATAAAGTTTTCTTGCATTTCTTTGCAGAATCCGCCATGATGTGTGTTCAAAACACACGGTCTGTTTATATTCATTTGCTAGCTGTGGTAGGGTCCGCATCCAATAGTCGGCTGAAATGTCACGCCGTCTGGATGGAAAAAGTCGCCTAGTGCTGTTTCTCAGGCTCAGAACATCGCTGGGCAGTGATGGCTCGAGAAGTTTGCATAATGAATGTTGGTGTGCCATCAAAATGAGTCCGAAATACATGTTAAGGTTGAAAAGTTACGTTGTGGGTCTTTAAAGGACTTAAGGGTGAAGATATTGATGCTTTAATGAACTCAGACACAAGTTAAGACAGTAAACAAATCCACATCAATAAAAATTATTCCTTTCGGTTTAACTCAATGAAAATAGAAGTGATCTTCCACAATTTTGTCATTCTGCTTCTATTCTTCACAATTTCACATTTTATCTGGCCATTTGTCCCTGTTAGATCAAATAAAGCCCTTTCTAATAAGTAAAAATAACATTTTTATGATGTAACAATGCTACTAGTCAAGATTTGGTTGGGTTTGAGACAAAGCTCATGGTTAAAGGACCATTTGCACCATGGTTACATTAGTTAGCATTCAGCTTGGAACAACCAATGAGAACCAACCTCCTGAAGTTCGCTGCATTGTTGACTTGTTTCTCCACTCCAGCTTCTTCCTCTGAGGTATTTCACGGCTCATTAACTGTAACCTGACTTTCCATCTTTTCAGAAATAAATACTGTCTCTAAACATTGCTGTTGGAGCATTTTGTTGAATAACTGGAGTCTCCATGGGCGGCTGTAGTTCAAGTGGAAGAGCAGTCGTCTTTCAACCGGAGGGTCGGGGGATCAATTCCAGGCTTCCCTAGACTACATGCTGAAGTGTCCTTGGGCAAGACACTGAACCCCAAGTTGCGTCCTGAAGCCCCCATCGGGGTTTGAATGTGTGTATGATTGTGTGTGTGACTGGGTGAAAGTGATATGTAGCGTAAAGCGCTTTGAGCAAATAGTATGACTGGAAAAGTGCTAAATAAGTACAGTTCATTTACCATTCCATGTCTTACTGAACAAGTAAGATGAATGTTCAATGTTTTCTTCATGATCTCCTCTTTCTGATCTGCTGGATGTGATTAATTTCCCAGATTTAACTCTGACCAAGCATCATACAGATGTGGATGCACATATAGTAAAAACAATGGCAGCACCGGAGAGCATACAGGTCCCTGCTCATCCTTTCGTTACAACATTTGGGTTTTAAAAATTCATTCAAGGGACAAATAAGCTGTAAACTGTCACATCTTTCGAACAAAATAAAGGAACCGTGGAACATAGCAAAAAAAAAAAAGGCGGGTCTGATCCCCGGTGGCAAGATGCGTAGGGTTCGCATTGATGATGTCATCCGTGCGACAGAAATCAGGAAAGTAAACAATGGAGAGTGAGTCAGGCTGTAGTCAGTTGGCTTTCTTGTTGAAATTCTGTCCGTCCTCAAAATGGATGAAAATCAGTGGATGATTTTCTAGCGCAGATGGAACGTAGGCGACGTGAATCTTTCGCCGATGTAGAGTTGTTTTGATGCTTTATATGAATGAAATGAAATGAATGAAAAATACTTTATTTATCCCCGAAGGGAAATTCAGTATTGTAAAAGCTCACTTTTTTTTTTTTTTTTTAAATAAACAAAAAAGTCAGTCAGTCTTGTTCTTCAGGGTGATGCTGCTGGTAGGAATGAATTTCTGTATCTCTCGGTCCTACAGCGAACCTGACGCAGCCTCCCACTGAACACACTGTTGATTCTTCACCGTGCTGTGGAGAGGATGGGAAGTGTCCTCCATCATCTTCATCAGCTTGTGCAGCATTCTTTTCTGAACGATCAGCTCCAGCGGCTCCAGAATTATTCCCAGCACAGAACCAGCTTTCTTGATCAGCTTGTTTAGTTTCTTCAAGTCTCTTATTCTGATGCTGCTGCCCCAGCAGATGCTGCAAAGCTGATTGCACTTTCTACAACAGACTTATAGAAGATCTGCAACATCTTGGTGCAGACGTTGAATGATCTCAACTGAATGACACTCAATGACAATAACTCAATAACTCAATGACACTCAACTGGCTCGATGTAAACATCTAGGTACATCAACCTCATCACGTAAATTCCCAGCTCAACCCGGGTCCGGCGTTCCCACTGCATGCCAATCGGAGCCGAGCTGTTTGAAGGGGATTTAAACCCACATTGCTTGCTGACTCGTTTGACGCGGGTTGGTGAGCCTTTTCCTGCCACTAAAAGCCGATTGTTCGAGGACTTAAAAGGGTTTTTTTGACCAGTGGGAAGGGGGTATTATAAAAATGTTGCATTCACCGCAGTCCTGTTCTGTTTAGCTTCCACCGTACTCTCTGAATCTACCATGTCACGCTACGTGGTTCAAGCCTGCGCAAACAGCATTCCACAGAAACAATCAGAATGAGTGTTTACATGGTTACATGTTCATTTTTTCCTGCTGATCTGACTGTAAAAAGCTTTAAACCATCCCTCTCGATCAGATTGAAAATTCTTTCCTATTGAGATTGATCAGATCAGCTGACTGTTAACATGACATATTTTTATTTATGTTTGGCGTTCGATCAGACCAAAACAGCTCATGGATCTAGTGAACCTGAGAGGGACCTTATAAGGTCTCTGGTGATCGTTACTCAACAACAATAATGATAAACGACGCATTAATGATGGAGATTATTGCAATGTGGCACGTCAAATTAAACTGCAGAAGCTAGGCTACAAGCCAGCATAAACCTTTTTAAAATGTGCAAAACACAACTAAAGTTATATCCACATGAAATAAAAAATGTAAAACTTGAATACACGGCATAATAGCAACCTACTTACAAAATTTCTGTCTCCACAGAAACAAGCCCTCATCAGACCAGCACATAATACATATCAAATGAGAGCAGAGACTCAGTAGAATCCAAACATGCGCTCCACAATCCTCTACACCAAAGCAGTACAGAGACAGAAGCCAATAAGCAGCAACAGCAGAAACCGCTCAGCCAGAAACTAGATTTAAAGATTTCTCTTACCTTTGCTGTTTCTCTGTGAAAACTATTTTTACTGGTAAATCCACACTTGGTTGTTTGAAAATAATCTCTGGGGCAACACATGAAACACTTTCGGTTTAGCCACAGGTCTTTAGGACCCAGAAGAAGGCTTTACAATCCACCAATGCAGGTACCAGCCAATACTGAATGGCCGCCTTCTGCTGGCTCTGATTGGCTAAAAGGACTGTCAATCTTACATACATTCATACAATCAAACACTCATTCTACTTGCTCTGACAAATTGATGTCTCATTCACCAAAATCAACCAATCCGTTGTGTAGTTATGGGCTTACAAAACCACAAGTTTAGGATGTTTTTGTTGTTTTAAAAGATATTTATTATGGAAGATGTCAGCATATTTCACTTTGGATTGAAAGAGATTAATAGCTTCTAAAGCATCATTTCAGATTTGCTAATGCTGAAAGTGTTTTTTTTTTTTTAAGGCGAGGTTTGAAATTTTGCTGTGCCATCGTCATTTACTCTTCAACAGTAACAAATATACTTATATTTACACATCTCCATAAATCTCACAAGCGTTTTCTTTAATTTGAAACCAAATTTATTCAAATAGGCCTTGTGGTTGCAGAGATACACTCATTTTAATTGAAGTGTGCAATTTCGAGAAAAATGGGCTTAAGGTTCAAAGGGTTAAGCTGATGAATGGTGAAAGATAAAAGGGTAAGTATGGATTTTATCCACTGCAGGTCCTTGAACATCACATTGCAGTGTGTCTAAGCTGAGCAGACTGCGAGTGCGCCTTGCAGATTCGATGCCACATTGCTCATTACAGCAAAAGTGGCTTGAGGACATTTCTGCCTTATTCACTTTTACAGTAAATAAAAATATTTACCACTGCAGAGCTAAATAAGGACAACCTGACAGGAACTGATGTGGAAAAACTGCTGATTATGACTCAGCTGTTTGAAGGAGGGTCAGTCTGGTCAGTACGCGACATCCTCGCAGCAGCATGCGTTCCCATGGCTGCTTCCGTGGGAGTGATCATTATGGATGGACGTCCTGTCTCGCCCACTGGACGTGGGCTTGATCGAACGCCATCAGAGGAGTTGAGGAGCAGGAGATGGATGCGGTGAGGAGACGTCGAACCCTGCTGGCTTTTCATCGTCTGAATCACGAGCAGAGCTGCAACATGGCTGTCAGCGTGATGGAGATGACGTTGAGGAGGGGGTGAGCTCGCCGCGTCAGCGGGTCAGAAACAAGCAGCTGCTTCTAACTAAGTCCGATCCGCCTCAGTTTCAGCTCCATCCCCTCAACTTTACTGGCACCAAAGTCAAAAGAAATATTTTGTAATTTAAGATTGGACATCTTTTTGTAGTAAATCTCATTTCACTCTTCTATCAACAAGTGGTTCAGTAGCAGAGCGATTTAGCATCTGTTTCCCTCTCTGTCTTCCCCTTTTCCATTTTTCTTCTGTTATTCCTTATCCAGTGTTTTTCCTTATGTTATCTCTCTTTTTTCGTTCCTGGATTCTTTGCCTGCCGTATTACCTCACTTAAATCTTTCATGTCCTCTTCCTTACTTTCTTTTTCTTGTTTTAAACTTTCGTCTTCCCTCCAATGCTGATTTTCTTTCCTCCCATTTTCCTTGACTATATTCAAACTTTCTTTCCTTCTCTTCCCTTCTTCTACCTAGATTTTTTTACAGCCCCAACTTCTTTCATTCCTTCTTTTTGTTTCTATCATTCGTTCATTCTGACCTCTTTCATTTTTCTTCCTTCTTCCCCACTTCCTTGCTGTAATCATCCTTGTTTTAGCCCTTTTCTTTTCCAAATTTTACAGTATTCTTGTCCTTCTTCCTCATACTTCTTATCTTCTTTCTTCCTTTCTTTAAAAAAAACATGTCTGCACTCCACCATTTTTATTTCTTAGCTTTCTTTTTTTGCACCTCCATGTATATTTTCTTAATATTGGTTAATTTCTCCGTCTCTGTCTTCCTTTCTGTTCCCCCCTTTCCTCATTTTTCTGTTGTCTTTATTGTTGTCACCTTTAATTTTTCTTCCTTTTCATCCCCCATCCTTTAATTTTCACTATCCAGTTTAATGCTTTTCTTAATGTTTTGGTCATGGTTTTCTCCATTCTTTTCACCATTCTTTCTTCATCTCTTTCCTCCCTCCTGTCATCCTTATTTTATGCCTCCTTGCTTCCCTCCTTCACTCAGCTCTGTGCTCATTACTCTGTTGGATTATTTTTACTCCTCAGCTCTTCTTTGTCGAGTTAGTTATTTTTTTGTTGTTTTATCACTTCCCTCCTCTCTTAGTTGCATCCCTTCTTTTTCTATTTCAGTCTCTTTCTAAACTCCTGCTTTCCTTTTGTTTTCCATATATTTTTCAGACTCCAGTGACATTTTACGTGCTTCTCATTTTAGACATCTTCTCTTGTAGCAGCAAAGACAAAAAGGTCCACGAACACACACACACACACACACACACACACACACACAAACATTTCCCTGTTTGATGAGTCATTCAGTCTTGTTCTCCACCTCTGATGGAGGCCCCATCCCACCATCCACCTCCAAACATAAATAACCAACGCTGATGTGCAATCTGGTCCTCCCACCACTATAATTGAAGATAATTGTTGGATGTAATTTGGACCAATTCACTCTGTTACCAAACTCTCTCTTACATCTAACCCACCCCGTTGGCTTTGTAATGTGGACAATGTTTGTAGTTCAGTCCTCAAAGATCGAACAACCGTGAACATGAGCTTATTTTAGCTTAAATAAAACACATCCAAGTCTTTAGCCTTAAACTTGTCTCATTCTGACATGAAATCATTGGTGCAGTGAGGCTGAGGTTGCAATAAAAGTAAATCTACATAAACATAATCAAACTCTGCAGCTTTACAGACTTTACAGAGCTCCAAGAAGCCACTTTCCTTTAATCTTTTAAAATGTTACTCAGAAATATTTCTAAAGGTTTTTCTTTGTATATTAGCTGTTTGTACAAGACCTTTTTCATGGGAACGCTTGTTTGTTAAGCCATTTAACATGAATTATTTGAACAAAAAAAAGGTTTCTAACTTGAGAGATGAGCCTGCTAATAGCCGTCATGTTAATATCTGAAGTCTTGTGGTTCAGGCAAAACAGAGAAATAAATGAAAGGTGGTCCGATGCCTTTCCCCACCTGACAGTATAACAGCAAAGAATCGAGATGTTGCAGTTTCATGGTAAAGCTACAAAAATTCAACATCTCCAGATCTTTCACTCTTATTTCCTTTCCTCTGACTTTCCTACTGACGTAAATGTTGGACACCCTCCCACGTTCTAACTAGCTGAGTCACATGTTGCATGATGATGACGTTCACCTGTGTGTATTTACATGACAACATGCTTTCGTGTGTTGTTAGCTTACAGTGAATGATCATGTTAGAGTGGTGGAGGTTTGGAGGTGAAGAGACCAATGAATCCAAATGATTTGTTTTAATAGCATTTTCACTCTCTATTACCACTAGCTTGTAGCTTTTGGTTTAAGTTCAGAAGTAAAAAACATGACAATTATGATCTGTGGACATTATGGGCTACCTTGGTTCCACGAGAACAGAGGTCTGTAACCTGCTGCTCCAGAGCTCCAAGTGACTCTTTGGGCTTTCCACAATGGTTCTCAATAATTTTGGCCAAAAATAATAAAGAACCAACTAATACTTTTAAATATATGCATAAAATTTGCAGGTTTTAACAGTTGTTTTTTTTCATGGAATATTTGTGTTGAATTTCCACAACATAAAGTATCCATAATATAGTAGTAAATCTATTTCTTGTCATAAGCTTAGATATTATTTTTCCACATACTTTCCCATGAATATCTACATTTTTTTCTTTATTTAACCTTTTGAGTACAGTTATGTCCCAAGGAACCAAATCATGAAATAACAAAATTAAAATGAAATAAACATTAAAACAAATAAAAGAGGATAAGAATTGGGTGTCGTGCTCTGTTTTAGTTGAATGCAAAGAAGAAAAGGTTTCTGTTGGTTTACATTTAATGTCTCTGCACTGGAATTTGCAAAGAGAATAAAAACACAAAAATACATAAAATTTTGGGGGTGGGGGGCAGGTGTGTGTGCAAGGCTCTGACAGTCATTTTGATCCTGGCATCCTAGCATTTGAATATGGCTTCCACATAACTGGCTCACTAATAAAACCACGGGATATGGCTTATTTATTTTCATACTCAGAAATTGTTTATTTTCCGTGTTTAAGCTGGATTTAGTTGATCAGCAGTTCTACCTCTGCGGCAAAGAAAAACCTCAATTTCACGCTACTGAATGAAAGCCTTCTGCATCGAGCTGTGGCAGATTGCTTCTCAACACCAGGTTGCTAACTGCACAGTTGTGGTTCACCACAGCACCGGCGTGGGCCCCGGGGCCTGTCCGGCTTTGCATACGATGGGGAGTTCGCCGAGGCTGCAGAACAGAGCATCGACTCTCGGACTGACTGAATCTCCATATCCAGCAGGTTGGTTCAGGCATAGCTGTCAGCGAGCGATCCCGTGTCCTGCTGAGTCTCATTTTTAAGGCAGGCCTCAGCTGTGTGTGGAGCACTGACAGCTCGGAGGGGGAGAAATGTGGAATTCATTTGGGCCCCCAAGAGCAGCAGCTCAGAGGGATGGAGAAAATATGTGGGAGTGGGTATGGGGGCCGGAGAAGACAGCACAATAAAAGAAGCACAATAGAATGAAACCTGCCAATTTCTGCTGTTATAAAGTAATCCTACACCAACAGGAGAGGCTGACTGAATGTTGTTGCCCCCCCCACAGTGTTGATTCCTGTCATCAGGTTTTAAAAACTGCAATAAAAACCCACTTACTTTCCAAGCTCGACACGATAAAAGTTGCACTGTTTTTCCTTCAAACTGATGTAGATAATCTTTACTATGATAAAGAATGATGAGGACTTATTAAGAAAGTGCTCTCTGAGTTTCATTTGGTGGCCATCACAAAGTTTAGAAACATAACAAGGGGAATAATTTAGGATTTAGATACTATTACAAGATACTGAAGTGTTCAAGGTACACTGTAAAATCTATCTAGTTGGCTTTACTTAAAAAAAAAAACAAAACAAACTTGCTGCCTTAAAGCAGAACTCAGTAACTTCAGCTCGGGGGCTCCCCCTAGTGGCGTCCTTTCACTGTCGTGTTCAACCCCCCCTTACACCCCCACAGCACACAGACGGCTTCTCTACCTGTCTTTCCTCTATTTTGATCGCTGGATATATTTCTAAGCGTTTACTAGCTTGTTGATGCTACTTTGCTGCGTTGGTAGCAGCAGCTCGTCTCCCTCTGCTCAAAGCAAAGTCCTGTATTTTCTGAAACGGGACGTTTTACCCGCGATTTGCGGGTAAATATGCCGTGGATTATATTTTTCACTGGTGTTGGCGAGTAGCAGGTAAGAATATGAACTTTTATTTACTTTTTGCGGACGTGACAAGTGATTATTGAGCCTGAAGCAGTGATGCTTCACCCGGCGCCCAGGCAGCGCAAGCTACGTGAATCACTCTGGTCCAGCAAAGAGTTGGTTATGAGAGCCAGGAGCCGTGTTTAGGTGGTGGAAGATAAAGAAATGTTTTCTTTGAATTAGCGCTGGTAGTCTGGTTCTAATCAGTGCTGGAAGCAGCTCGATAGATAGGGGACATGAGTACCGTACAGCGGTTTCTGTTGTCCCAAGTTCTGCTCGGGTCGGCGCAGGCAAAGTTGTTTTTAGCTGCTCGCAAGCCAGAGGCCCCGGCGGGAGGGGGAGAAACATTGAATCGCTCCGTAAACACTTTGTTTAGCCCCACGGGGATTCCGAAAAGCATTTATTGAGGTAAAAAAGTTACTGAGTTTCCCCTTTAAATGGGAATTTCACTTTTTTTTTAAACCTGGGGTCTGCTTTCATATGTCCTTTCATATATGTGAGTGATGGAAAAGGGAATTTTCAAGATAGCTCCAGTATTAAGCCTGGCAGACAGCCTAGCAGCCCAGCTAATGATAAGTATGGGGCAACTGGCCCCCGTGTCCAAGTTTGCCCTAAAAACATGCTTTTTGTTTCCACACCGAAGGACTCGGATAGTCTCAGCGAGTGTCCAACAACATACTAGAGAGGAGAAATTAATGAAAGTGTCTTCATTACCTGGCGATTGCCATTTGTTTTGGTGTTTGTGACCAAATCTCGGGTTGCTGGAAAGTTTCTTTTTTTCAACCTGGACCTTAATTCTAGGAGTATATACGTGCATTTACTCACCGATAAAGCTTCTGCGTCACTTTGAGTCCTTGGGAAGATATTACGTTGAATCGCTTTTCGGTGAACGTCCAGTATCATGGCGGAGACGGGGCAGCCACTATATAAGACATTATCTGAAGTAAAACTCCTTGATTTCATCAATGTTTTAAGTAGAATGAACAAACGAATGAGTACTATTGTCCCGTGACTTCAGAGTTTTGCAAATTGGGTTTTTGTTGTTGTCCGGGCAGCGAGCTGCTCGTCTCAGCTGAACTAGCGAGCATCATGAAGGAAAAGTGTATAGAACGCCCTGATAACTAACGGAAAGCTAAAGCTGGACTCACAGAACAATAGTGCTTGTTCGTTCATTCATTTAACTGAAAGTATCGGCGAAAATCAAGGAGTTTTGCTGCAGATAATGTCTAATATAGTGGCTGCCGCGATGATACTGGACGTTCACTAAAAAGCGACTCAATGTTATATCTTCCCAAGAACTCAAAGTGATGCAGAAACTTTACCGGTGAGTAAATGCACGTATACTCCTAGAAATAAAGTCCAGGTTGGAAAAAAAAGAAACCTATCCTTTAAAGTAATTGATGAACTCAAACTTATTCTTTCTTTGTAGCAAGCACTTAGGGTGCGTCCCAGTACATCCACTAGCCCTACTTTTTAGCCCTACCCCTTAATTTTGCGCGTTCCCGTGAAGGTAGTGGTGTCCCAGTTCCTCTTAACCTTCTTAACTCCTAACCCTCATAACGAAGGGTAGGGGGTATGAATCCAGCCCTTCAGAGCGAGGGCTGTTAGATGCTGACTTGCTGAGGAAGGGCCAGAGAAAAGGGTTAGAGAGCAGTATGTCATTACGAATCAAACAAAAACAGCAACCTCCGGAGAGCGACAGGACTCGGAGAAGAAAACTCAAATGTACAGAATGCACATTTGTTCGTAATGTTAGCCAGACTAGCCACGCTAGCTAGGCTAAAATACTGATGGAAAGTTTGCGAAGGCTTTTCAGCAGTCAACAAGAGACAACAGTCGTCATGGCGACTTCTTCCCCATGTGGTTGTTTTGTTAATTAATCAACCGAAGCATGATGACTGATGGAAAAAAAGAAAAATGGCTGCAACTGTTAACTGTGTTGTTGCTAGGTGTGTTGTGATGGTGAGAAGTATGTCCAAACGTCACTACGCAGCCGCTTACGTGCCTGAAAGTAAGTGCAGCAAGTGGTGTCCCAATTCCTAGGGAAGATTACAAAGCTCCACCTCTTGTGTCGCACGAGCACCTCTAGCGTTCAAGTCAATATTGCACCACGTGCATGTGGCACGTTACCTCGTGTCAACGTGAGCGACCTACATGAAATAGGTACGTTGGGAACGCGTGGGCGCCTTGATGCTTATGTGGCCGCGTCGCCAGCAGCAAGTATATTTCAGGCCTAAGACGCATGTACGTGCATATATTGTCTTTTCGTGACAGACGGCTCTGTGCTCAGAACGTTTCCGAAACAACCATGAGACCGCGCAGAGTTGTCGGACCCCTACTGCGAGAATCCAGATCGTTCAAGTCTAGTTTGTTTGAGGAAACCCATGAGACCGTGCCCTTACTGTATATCTACTAGATATACTCTATTAAAACTAATGTTACATTTACAGTGCATGAACAAGGAAAACATTTACCATCTGATTTTGGCTAAGTAAAACTTTTCATAGACAATACAGATTAATAGATATTGTTTACCTGTTTTCCCTCATTTAAAAAAAAAAAATCCTTTATTTGGGGACAGATGAACTCAAAACCGATTTTATGCACACATATACCTCCCTCCATTTGATTAGCATGAAGCTAACAATGTAGTATTAAATTTCAACTTAAATTCCTTGTGAAGCACCAGCTCTGACAAGTTACCCTGTAACTACAAGCTGGCAGGAGTGGTTTACTGGGTTTATTATGCAAAAATCTAACAGTTTTAGTTTGCAGTTTGAAGAATGTTGCAGCTTTACTCTGAAAACGATGAGTAAATGCTCTGTCAAGGAGTTTACCATTTATTTCATTGCTGATGTGTCATATACCGTATAAAAAACACCATGAAAACATGTTTTTAAAACAAAAAAGTTAAAAACTCATTTTTGGCTTGTGGCTGGACACGATATTTAACTACAGAAGTTGAGACCACGCCAGCATGTTTACATTAGAGCTTGGTTGCTTCATCATCCCTCTTTTTTTACCCAGTCAACGAACCTTTAAGGAAACGTGGATATAATTTGTTTTTTTGTTTTTTTTACAGTATTTTCTTTTACAGTAATTGTAATTGTAAGTTGGAGAACAAACTTGTATGGAGTTGCTTGTATTTTATGTTGTATAGTGACATTTTAAATTTCCACTAGATGGCACTGCTTCACATTAATGCTCCCCTCTGAGTTCAGGCGCTTGGCAACATGCTTGTGTTAAACTTAGATTAGAAAGACCAACAGCCCTTTCAGCATGATTTTACCTCTAGCAGCACGAACAAATGCCAAATCTGATGTCCAACTAAATCAGAGAGCTTCATTCTCCGGGAGAGAAGTTTGCAGTGCCTGAACACCTCTCCTCCTGCGTTATTGCACCTGACATTCCACCTCAGCGAGCTTCCTGACTCGTCTAAACTCTCTGTACTCTTAGTCTGCTCTTTTGACCCCCTCCTCCTGTTTGTTTTCTGGTCTCCAGGAAGAACTTTTTGTGGTTTCTCTTTGTGTGCCCTGGATTTGACAGAGCAGGCACAGAGTTGACACTTTTGATTCATATTTGAGGATCTTTCAGTTGGGACGGACCTAGATTTAGGCTCCATGTGTCTGATGTGCTTGTATGGAAAAGCAAAGGATGGTAATAGCACGGTGAAATCAGAGCTGTGGCTGGCTGGGGTGATGGTGCGGCCTGGCAGACCTGCAGACAGTCACACCGTAAGATCTGGCTTTAGTCTCACTCTCTGTAACATTAGAGAAAGTGCTGTCTAAACAGAATCAGCCAAGGTCTGTGACTCTGGTTAGCATTACGTTAACTGGGCTCAGACAGAACACATTAAACCAGCTATGACAATGAGGACATGAGTATCTCGCCGCTATGACAACCACATCATCATTTCCTCAGTTACAGACAGAAGAAATTACACATACTTTCCTTCTTTTTCTACTCTATTCTATTCTTTTAGCCCTTTTTCTTTTAGATGTTTGTCAGATAGGTAAGTCAAAGAGCAAATTTTTCATAAAGCCTTTTCCCAAATTTTCCTCTGAAATCAAAGACTGACCTTTTCTATGTGCATGGAAAAAAAGCTGACATAGGATTTTAAAATGAAAGATTTTATTTACACACACAAAAACCAGACAGAGCCAAAACACGATTAGCATGTTCTTATTTAGGGGAAAATCCATTTGATTTTATATTACTATTAACTAGTTTACATTCTGAAATTGTAATGATACACTTTTTTCCACTGATTTATTCTATCAAGCTCTATTTAATAGAAAACTATTGATTCCCTATTAATCTATTTATCTGGCATGAAATATGTTCATTGTTTAACAGAAAAAAGGACTGAAGTAAGTTTAGAAAGACTCATTTTTATCTTGTCAAATGCGTAAAGACAAACAAAATGTCTCAAATTTGATTAAGTGACTTGTCTTGCAGAATTCATTATGCACATATCAATGCAAATAACATCCACCAAGAGTGATGTTGCAAGATAAAAGGAAGGCAGGTAAAGCAGAAATCAGCAGCTGACCTAAACAGCAGTGGATGCTGCAGTTACAGGCTTTACAAAGCTCTGAACACCTCATGACTCCACGATATTTAAAATTGAAAGTACACCAAGACTTGTTGTTCTCAAGACCGGTCTTTATCAGTGTGTGGGCACAGCCTCGGCAGTCTTTGGTCTCGGGTCTTTTGGTCTTGCAATGTCTCTGATTGGCTGAGCGGTCTCAAAGGGATGTGTAACCTACAGTGTAATATCCAGGCAGACACAGGTTCTATTCTTTTTATTTTCATTTATGCCCCCTTCAAGTACCAATCAAGTGGATCTCTAAGGTGCTTAGGTTCTACAACTCATGCAAAATGGAAAAATCTAATTTTCTTTTTTTTTTTTTTGGGGGTTGGGGGGGGGGGGGGGGATCGGTCTGGAGCTGAACTCGTCTCTGTCTTAATCCTCTCTGGTCTTGGTAATGTCTTCATCTCGGTTTAGGCGGTCTTGACTACAAGTCTAAGTACGCCTAAAAAGTCCATGTGACAAAAGAAAAAAAAAATCCATTACAGTTTTCTAAATCAGTGGTTCCCAACCTGGGGTCCCCCCCAAAGAGCACAGGGGTCCTGAGGCTTTGACTTTCAGAGCCAATGTGATTTAAATGAAGGCCATGTCCACAGAAAGATGAGTTGAGGTGTATTAACTTAAGTTTTTCTTTTTTCTCTTTTTTTTTTTCCATTTAGGTGTTTCATTCTGATGAAACTAGTCTTTTTGGAACCAGGAAACACTAACTTTGCAGGGTTTCATGATTATGACGTCTGAGAAATGCTGTGCAGATAATTTGTCCATATTTTGAAATGTATCTTTTTAAAGTAGGACAACATGTTAATGAATACCAGAATGCCCCATTTATGTTGAGAAGCAGCTAAAGAAAGCATAAAAACCAAGCATGGTTTCAACACAGGGTGGATTGGGGGTCTTCAAGGATGTTAGGCTGGGAAGCACTGGTCGAAATGAACAATAGCAAACTAACCATGGTCTTAAACATGAACCACTCTGTCCTCTAGATGTCGCCACACACAATCAAATTCACTCAGGTTTTTCTTTACCTTCCAGTTCAAACTTCTCTCTGGTTTCAGTGAATGAGTCACTTTCCTCTACTGTAACCTGAACACATCAGGTTATCACCTGGACCTTCAACCGTAGTTTTATCCTGCTGTTAGAAGTTCCTGTAAAACTGGAAGAATAAAGATAACAATGAAAGGCAAAAAAAAAAGAGCACATTATTGAGATATTAACATTTAAGAAACTATACTGTCCAAAATCAAATATCTTGATAAAAAAAAAAGGAAGTTTCAATTATACTTTGCTTCAGTTTATCATTCACACATTCAATCATAACTTACAAATTACAATGGATCTAAAAATAAATAAATAAATAAATAAATCTTTCACATTCATGTAGCAATCCCAACCAGCTAAACTGACTCACTTCATAAAACAACCTCAAGTGAGATATAAAGAAGATATAAAAGATAAACAAGTCCCTCTGCCTTGTAAATGTTTTATATTCTGTTAGTCCCCAGGCCATATGTTTGACTCCCTGGTATAAATGTTTGCTGCTGAAAAAAATGTGGAAAATTGACATTTGATGACCAGTTAATGTTAAATATAATAATAAAAAAGAAGATTAAAAGCTTGAGCTGTAGTTTTCATAAATTACATCATAGAGTCTGACATTTACTGGTGAGTTTATGGGATTGATTTTATACAAGAATATAAGAAAAATGTTTTTCACCACCAATAATATCTCATGATATAAGCTACAGAGATGTTTACTTGTGCAGTCCAGAGATATTAGCATCTGACCGGTCTGAACTGTGTGTTTTGGGGAGTTCGTTATAAGAATCTGAATCAGAGGATGGGGTGTCTCTGGCCTCAGGCAGATCTCCATCAGCAGCTGGAATTCCAGCGAAACGCAGGAAACTGGAGAAGCCCTGGTGGTGTGAAAGGTGTTCTCGCAAAGCAGCTAAGCCTCAGTAGCGATCTTAGGAATCTTCCAACATCAACGCTTTTAAAGACCCTTTAATGTCCAATGGGTTTTTATCCCTGCTCACCACTCCTGTGAAAAATACGTGAGGGTACAGCTGCATTCACATACTTGAAGACATACATTTGTAAAGCTTAGTAATATATTTTTTTAACAGAATAAATGATTAATCTCATTTTCTACTTTCTTTGCTCTGTCAACATAGATTATTTCATCAAGTGAAATATTCTTTTTCTAAGTTAAAGAAGAGAGAAGGGGTAATCCTTAGTATCTCAACAACTTTAATTGGGCTATATTGTGATTTCTGTAACTTGATTATGACATGTACACAAAGGGAGGTGTTGTAGGGTGTTTCTTAGTAATGCAGTGAGCCTGACTGAAAATGGCCCATGAACGGACAACAGGTGCAAAAGGCTCATAGATGAGCATGGGGACCAAATGCTGATATGGGTAGTTCAATCCCACGTTTCCGACTTGTTTGATAGTAAACGAACTTTGATTACGTTATGTTGCCCTGCAGCATCCCAAAGCTGAGAAACCACACTAGACATTTTTTTTCCCTTCCCCAGGAATTTAACATCACGTCATCACTGAGTTTCGCTTAAAGGCATATGCCACCCCTGGGCGAAACTGAGCCTCCACCTGCAGTCCCCTGAGTTGGACAAGTGGGCAGAAGCATTTTCCAAAAGACCCAATCACTCTCTGAATCTGGCAGCACTGACTTTAGCTTAGCTTAGCGTAGTTGCTGTAATCTGGCGTATCCAACTAGCACCACTTGGCGAAAGTGAACTAATTAACTAATTAGAGAAGCACCGCAGATTGTAGCAATGGAAGCACACATGCACAGCATCCAGTGGGCAACCCTGTTTACGGAAGTTGGGAATGCTGTGCATGTGTGCTTCCATTGCTACAATCTGCGGTGCTTCTCTAATTAGTTAATTAGTTCACTTTCGCCAGGTGGTGCTAGTTGGATACGCCTGATACACAACTATCTAAGCAACAAAGCAGTGCTGCCAGATTCAGAGATGTCTGGTCGGTTAAAACATTTCTGCCCCTTGTCCAACTCAAGGGACTGTGGGGAGGCTCAATTTCACCCAGGGTGGCATATCCTTTAAAGCAAAGAGAAGAGAGAGAAAAGATGGCCGAAGTTTCCGCTCATGTGACCGATTGGTTTCTGAAGAGCTAAAATGAAGCTTGTTGGGCGGTACCCACCTTTCTATCTTTCCATTCCGTGTCGTCACTCTCTTAAATTGTACTTCCATGTCATTTCATTAATATTTCTTGTTCTCCATTATTATTAATGCATTCTCATCGTTTCAGTTAAAAAACCTTCTGTTCTTAGTATCCAGCTGTATTTGTATACTAAAGAGGCTTGTGTCCAACGGCAGGCTTTTCCGGTCCTTCTCATAATTTCCGTCTATTGCTGCCTCCCATCATGTATAGGAGCTCCGCCCTCCCCTCTTATTTCGTACAACAAAAAACCACAAACAAGTTTGTTCCGCCATCTAACAAACAGTACATCTTCTCAACCCAGCACAGCGTCCGCTTTACTTCTATGTGTATGGAGGACCTCCTTCCAATTCAAAACCCCCGTGACGCTATTTCAATTCTAACAGGCTGTCCCATTCCTCTTTTCTACGTATTTTTCTCTAAAACACACCACTGGAACGCAACCTAGCAAGCAGCATAAGAAACAAGGAAACCCTCCTTTTTTCAGCAGCAAAACATTCATAGAGGCCAAGAAGCCAACTTCCTCCCCATTCATCAACACACAACAACCCCCCCTCATCGCTCACCCCACCACACCAACTTCTCTCACCACGAAATCAAACCAATAACCCTGTCCACGCACACACCATCCCTCCACACCACATCGCTCACCCCACCCACCCCCCCCCAAACAAAGAAAGGCGAAACAACAGGGAGAGGGACAAACAAATACCACCACACAAAAACCCAGGCGGACACGCCAACATTCAAAAACCCACTCACCTTAAAAAAGGCAAAACAAAGGGGGACGCCACAAAAAAAAAAAAACCTCAAATCCTCACCCCACAACAGCGCAAGCGCGCAACCACAACCGCTAACCACCCACCCACGCCACAACTCCTAACAGCCACAAAACTCACCACCACAACCCCACACCCACCCAACCACCCACCCAAACAACTAAAAAAGACAACAACCACCCACCCCCAACAACCACCCACCCACAAAAAATAATATGCTTATAAATACAGTAAAGGGTTCATTAATTCGACTTAGCTCTGTAGCAAGTTAACAGGAATATTAATAGAATGTCTTCCATGCAACTCATTAACAGACAGTAGTTGGAATATTGTTTTTTCTGGAGTAATAGTTGAAAAAAAAGCTGTGGATGTAAATGCAGTAAGTGTTGCAGAGCACACACACTTATATGACAACAGTGATGGCAGTGGCCTCATCCAGAAAGATAGCGCTCTGCTTAACTACAAAAGCAGAACAGGATTTTTAAGAACTCCTGATCCTTTTCCTGAAAGTGTTGAATCAGCCTCCAAAGTCTCCAGATCTCCGTCTGAATGAGCATCCGTGGTATGTGCTGGAAAAACAAGCGTAAACCACAGAGGCCCCATCTCACAACTTACAGGACTTACAGGATCTCCTGCAAAAGCCTCGGTACCTGAGGGGGGTCTGGGGGAGTCCATGCCCCAATGGATCAGAGGGTGTTCGGCAGCAACAGGGTTACCGACACAACAGCAGGCAGATGGTTTTAATATTTTGGAAGATTACTGTAAGCAACAGTGTTGTTGATTCATCTTAAATATAATCAGACTGGATTTAAGCACGGGCAAAAACAAAGACAGAAAACGGAGCAGGAGGATTTTCAGGTGTTTCACAGGACTGACTGCACGTTTTCACACAACACCTGACTGGGAATGACTGAAAGAGGGCGTCCGGTAGACAGACTGAGCCTTATAGGGTAAAACCTGGCTGCTGTGAAGATAGATGAGAGATTGGGATGAAACCAGAGGAAACATTAAAACTGCAGCTTTCCCACCTCTCAAAAACCACCTGACCTTCCTTTACTATATAAACACAACCCTAACCCTACCTTGGATACACTGTACAGTTAGTGTTGATAATTACAGGCACTGCAACGATCAGTCCTTATTCCCAAAACTTAATTCTGGTCTTGACTTCCTATTTCCACCAGATTCAACCATATAGATGTAAACGGCAGTACTGTTTTGGTTTGAAGCAGCAGTCTGCAGCTGATTGTGTCCCCTGGTTTTTTGTTCAGCTCCTAACAGACAGAGATTTATCCACCTCAACTTCATTAGTAAGTAGAAACCAACCTGTTCTGCTCAGTGGTATTACAAGAAATTAAACTTAGATTACCAAAACAAATAAACAATTATAAATCAATTTTCTTTAAAGTTGTACTTCCATGGTTATTTCATTAATAAATTTCTGTGTTCTCCATTATTATTGAATGCATTCTGCATCGTTTCTGTTTAAAAAAACCTTCTGGTTGCTTTGTATCCAGCTGTATTTGTATACTAGAAGAGAGGCTTGTGGTCCAACGGCAGGCTTTTCCGGGTCCTTCTCATGAATTTCCGTCTGATTGGCTCCTTCCCATCAGTGTATGAAGGAAGCTCCGCCCTCCCCTCTTATTTTGTTACAGACAGGAAACAGAGCCGACAAACAAGTTTGTTCCGCCATGCTAACAAACAGTTAGCTAATTAGCTTCTCAACTCCAAAGCTACAGTCGTGCCATCTTTACTTCTAGTGTGTAGTGGAGGGTTACCTGCCTTCCAATGGACAGATAGAAACCCCACGTGGGATACGCTATTTGAAATGTGACGTAGAAGTGCAAGGCTGTTCCCGATTCGCTCTTTTCTTCGTATTGTTTCTGTGATGAGGAAGCACAGCCGACTGGGGGGAACGCAACGCTAGCAAGTCAGCATGTGTAAGTAAACAAGGGGAAACCCTCCATATTTCAGAAGGAGCAAGTTAAATGGGTTTTCAGTGGAAGGAGGCCTTTAAGGCCAAGTTATAACAAAATAAATTTCAAGGCATTTAAAAAAAAAAGTTATATAAAGCCCAATTAAATAAAGTCCAATTCAGTCTATGTAATTCTAATATGTATTCCTATAACAGCAACTCTGGTTCTCAGGGGTTTGCAGTCCTGCAGGTTTTAGATGTTAGTGGTGGAAGAGCAGCTTCATTTCATTAACCCTTTATGAACACAAAAAAGCTAAGCTTGTTCTTTTATTCTGACACCTGAATGTCTGTTAGCAAATATCCTGAAGCAGCTGAAGTTTCCTTCAAGGAATAGTACACCCACAGAATGATGTGCCTTCATTTTCTACTCACCCTCATGCTGAGCAAGACTCATACACATACATACACACGTATGTGTATATACACACAACATACATACACACATAACAGTCCTTTTAATTATGTTTTATCATAATCAGGTCATCATCATCATAATCATTATCTGGTCACCTCCATCATATGAAAGTTGGGTGAAAACGAAAACCTGTCTGATCTCCGGCTGCATTTGAGATATTAAAAAAGTGCTCCAGAGTCTTGCTCAGCATGAGGGTGAGTAGAAAATGGCATATCTCTACCACGGATGCACAGCAACAAATAAGCTACTACAACAAAATGGAGAGGACAATCTGGAAAATGATTTGTGCCTTCTTCTTTTCCGTATAATGGCAGTTGGCACACAACCAGTGGGTGATTTCCGCCACCTCAGTGGGGTTGAACAATCTTGTTGTCTGTGATCCTGTGGAGGATGCAGTCGTTAAAAGAGTTATCCCCAATCTTGAATGAATCTACAGAATCCAGTCGATCAGTGTGAACTCCTCGGTCTTTTCAAAATCGGCAACAACTGTGACAGTCGTGTGGTGTGTCCCTAGTTTTAAACATACACAAAATAACCAAATCAAACATTTCCTAAAAGCTGAAAAAAAATTATTTCACAATTATTGTTTGAACAGTTTTAATCAAGTATAAAAATACACACACCCTCACATTTTTTTTTTTTTTTACAGTGGTAAATCAGTAGTTTTTTTTCCATACATGTTTTGAATAAAAATCCTATTCCAATGCATCAAGTGTCATAATCAGTCTATCATTATGTAAATACAAAATGGGAATATTCATGAGCTGCCAAAGCTTGACATAAAGGCCTAATCAGATTCTTGCTTTTCTGCTGTTGCAGAACATGTCAGAAATACTGCAGTGAGCTACATTATTGAACTGCCTGCTGAAGAGCTCCTTCTCTATGACAAACCCAGACTCTGCAGTGCACGCATACAACATGCGGCAAATGTAAATACAAACAGACAACATGTGTATGAACAGTAGCTGAAACTGGTTTTGTATATACTGAGGAGTGTGTGTTTTTCTGTCTTCAGTGCCAAAAAGACCAACATGTTTCAGATGTCCAGCCTCTCTTCAGATACCCATGTGTACAAAATCTTGTGTGTGTGGCTGATGGCTTCCAATTTGCATTAACGCAGCTGTTACACAACTTTTACATTGCTGTCCTCTCTTTCATGTTAAGCTTTGCTGATGAAGACAGAAGTGTAGATATTGGGAGGGATTTTTCTCCCATTTTTAATGTCCAAAGCAGTGAAAAACAGAATTTTATTCCCATCTTTTATGAGACAACAGTGAATTTTAATTCTAGTGACTTTGACTTTTTTTGCTTTATAATATTTCTCAGCAAATGGGACAATGTGAGAATGCAGCAGCCAACTGAAAGAGTGTGTCCAGCGAAGAGTTGCTGCTTCATACTTGTTCTGATTACCTGTATGGTGCTTCCAACACATCAAATGAAATGGATGCTCTTTTGTACCCTGAACATTTCAGCCCTTCTTCTGTGGAGCAACAAGTCATGAGCAAAGATGTGGGTGTTGCCAGGCAGAGAGCAAAAACAAAGATGCCTCTGAGCTGTATAAAAATAAATAACAGTCTGTTTTATACTTTAAAGTCAGGATGTCTTGGCCTCTGCTGCTTTCATTTTTACAATTCTATTTTCATGCCTGTCTTCTTCTTTACAGCAGAAACATCTCTTTAATGTGATGGAAAGTTAAAGAGATTTCAGAGAGAAAAGGAAAATAACTTCTACAAACTGTCTCATCCCAGCAGCGTTCATGAGTCATCACTTAGGGATTTTCTGCCGGCGCTGCCTCCTTTCCTTTCATGCCTGCAGAAGTTGTCCCACCAGGGCAGGGCTCCTCTCTCGGATCAAGGCTGACGCAATCTCTGCGACCCTGGACACTGACCTCTCCCAGCACTCGCTGTCCTGAGAGAAAGAATGAGAAAAAGAGACAGTGAGGTCACTTTTTAACAGGACATAAACTTGCACAAAAATATATCAACAATATCCTGCAATCCTGAGCAAAATCCAGGAGAAAAACATGAAAATAATTAGGGGTGCCCGATATTGTCAGCCTACCGATATTATCAGCCAATATCGGCATTAGAATGTGATTTCATTTCATTTATATAGCACAAAGTTCTACATCCAACTGGATGCCCAAATAGCAAGACATCAACGAAGGACTAAAAACATAAGACATAACTAAAAAGAAAAGAATTAATAATCGGGGAAATACCTATATCATTTTTTTCGGACTAATATTTGACCTAAATCTCATGAGAGCTTGTTGTTCTGTGAAGAAATCTCACGAGATCTTGTTCCATTAGCACCAGTCCAGCATGTAGAAAAGTCCCTGGGTGTGTCTTTATTAGCGCACTTGAGCACTTTGAACACTTTGAACACTTTGAACACTATCTTAAGCCTCGTTTCCACCAGCGGGTCTGGGTCAGGTCGGTCCAAGTTTTTTTGCGTCTCCACAGATAAAAACTGGGACGGGTACCCTTATACCTGACCCGACCCAGCCTCCTTTTTCAATACCGTTTGGTAGGGGTACTGATCTAACCAATCCGCACCAAAGACGTGGAGTTGATACCCAGCAATCCGTTGAAAAATCTGTCACTTCCCACTTGACCTGGTGTAAAAACCAAAGCAGGGGTGACACCTTTGTTTCTGTCACGTGTGGTGTGGCACTTTGGTTAAAAGGCATTGCGCGGCAATGATGTCACGCGATCACGTAGCAGCGCTGTCCAGCTAATTCTCCGCCTCCAGGGTAAGGGGACAGTCTGAATAGTGTTTAGAAACAGAAACTGGGAACACTCCGGATTCTACCTTTAAGCTAAAATTCAGTGCTCTGAAAATACCCGGATACTACTCTAATAATGGTCAAAAATGCAGTGCGAATCGAAACACAAATGGATGCAGTCTTGATGACGTAGCACAAGATGGGGCACTTTCTGTTTTCAGAACTGAATAATGGCGGAGAACGAAGCGGTAGCGACCCCTGCAGCAGCGGAGGTTGTATTGTACTGATTAAATTTTTCAGACATAAGTGTATTGCAGCTACCAAGCTATTCACTCCCGATGACAGTTATGATCTGGTCGTGTGTTTGAGGCCGCGGTTATACTGTACCGGCTCAGTAGAGTTAGTTTCACGTTAGCGGGCAATGCTAGTCTGTCACTTGCGGTAAGTGGAGTGCTCTACTGGGGTCAGCATTTAGTGACAATAGTGTGCACTACAGACAAAGTACACAGTGCGCACTACGCACTGAATTCCAGTGCACTCGGGCAAGCGCGTGGTTTGAAACATGGCTCCTGTTACTCTAGAAGAACTTCAAATCCCAGCATCCTTTCAAAGTCATGTGACTACGGTGCAGCTGCTGCTGCTACAAACTGACTTATTTTGAAGCTGCTTATAATATGTCTGGTTTAAGTTGTTGGTTAAGTTACCAAGTTGTCAGAAAAAATATAATTAGCCACATGTTGGCTAACACCTGCTAGTATCTTATATATGGCAGCCAGATGTCCAAAATGAACTCCTCTGCCTGAGTCGAGGCTATTTTGGGATCTTTGCTCTCACGGCAGCATATAGTTGTATTTCTCAAATTATGAGAGATATAACCTCACAGTTCGGTATCTGCATGGATCGGTATCTGTTGAGATCAGATATCGGAGATTAAGAGTTGGACGATACGGATATTGGAAACTGGATATCGAATATCTGATATAGGTATAAAAAAAAACAATATCGAACATCCCTAGAAATAATAATATAACCATAAAAGGTCATTTTTAATCGTTCATGAGTCACGTCTCCATTTGAGTTGTAAAACTGATTTTACAATCAGTTTGAATCACGGGGAGGAAATTTTGCCTCACTTTTGGTAAGGAAAAGTCCTTTTAGGAAGAAGTTAAACTACACTTCCAGTGAGAATTACACTTCCATGGTGAGCTGACTGATAAATAAACCTTTTAGTAGCAACAACATTCTGAAATCAATAATAACTTGATAAGAAAAGTTGGAAATTCTGGCGGCGGATTCTCTTGGCTGTGGTGTTTTTGTGTTTTATGGCTCATTCAATCAGCACAAGGAAGCAATTTTCCGAAGGAGGAAAAGAAAAAAAAAGAGCACAGAACTAAAGCGCTTTAACTTTCAGCAAATTTAAGTTAATTTCAACTCTTCTGAAGCTTGTGATTCAGCCCTTTCTTTGAAATTTATAGTGCATGATATTGCACAGATCAACTTCAACCACACGTCAAGACAAAACAAGACTGTTCATTTGATTTTCTCAGACAGGCTTTAACTGTTGTGGTTGTTTTGCTTTTTGTGATTTTTCTCTACAACTATTTTTTTCTTGTCCTCTGAAGACCGCCTGCACAATGCTTTTTTAATAGTTTTCACTCCCCTGACTTCATTCCCAAGTCTGCAGCAACTCAAAGCTTTGATTTAGTTTCTTGATGAGGCCCAACCGTGTGCTGTTTTCCTTTTTTTTTTTTTTTCAAAGTGACTGCAGTTCAAGGAGCTTTACTTTGTCTTAACCACGGCCGGGCTGCATGCACAGATTTATGCTTCATGCTCTACCTGCACTTTTTCATAAAAGTACTGTGGACTTTAACAAGTCTTTTGATGTAGCAGAAAGTAGAAAGGAGAAAATAAATATGTATGAAAATATTTTTATTTCTTGAAACTTGTAAAGATGAAATACGAAGAGCATTGAGCACTACCGTGAAGAGAAACAAGAAAGACCTTGGATTGATTTTGGTTTGCATGACATTTAAATGTTTAATGTGCTTTAATTATGAATTCAAATGCCCTTGACATTAACCATTTTATTTTTATTTAATCACATAAATGTAGAGCACCACATCTGTAAATCAATGTGTTTTCTTTGAAAAACATCAGAAGCCGGAATAAATGTTAGGCTATAATTTAATGAGATCATGGTACACCCTAGACTTGCATTATTATACAAAATACGCTTACATTATCCCATTATAGATGCTATTTTCATTTGGATATAGAAAGGCATTTTATATAAAAGCTTAAAACATGAGCATCTCTTATTCTGCTTTCCTCACTGCATGATTGAATAAACGAGGATAATCAGAAATAACCAGAGAAATGAGCTTGAAGAGGCTCACCGGTAAGTTTAGACCTGTTCTTTTACTCATTAAAGTTCATGTTTGGGTGGAGCTTTTCACACAGATAAATGCTCCCAAAAAGATACAAGGTCAGTTTAAAAGTCATTGAAATTTGTCCAAGCTTATCCTCTCACCTAATATACAAAACCATTTTACCCTCCTCATTTATGAAGATTCCAACAATGTTCAATCCTTACATTTAGAATTTTATCATCAGATGTCCAAAAAACAAGTTATTAATGGTGCTAATTTTAAAAATCGGAATTTGGCTCCATTTCAGTCTGCTTTCTATATGAGTCCAGAGGTGTTCATCCTCCTCTATTTAGCGTCACAGACTGCTGCCTCTGTCATTTTTCATGCCTTGAGCTTGTTTTGAGCTGCCGTGCCACTATCGTTTGTGTGCGTGTCATGTAACTGCATGGCTGCTTCTGATTGGTAAAAGCGTGGCATGCGCAATGATTTGGCGAAAAGGTGTGTCTGAGAAAGACGCTAAACACTGATGTGGGTTGGGAGCCAAAACTAGTTAGTCCACGGGCAAATTAAGGTAAGTTGGGACCCCATGATCTAAGGCAGGGGTGCCCAAGTCCGGTCATCGAGAGCTACTATCCTGCATTTCTTAGAACATACCCTCTCCAACACACGTGAATCAAATTGTTAATTCCCTCATGCACATGTCATTCAGCTCTACAGAGGCCTGGTAACGAGCCATTCATTTGATGCAGGTGTGTTGGAGAACCGATGCAACCAAAATGTTCAGGATAGTAGCTCTGGAGGACTGGACAGGAGCACCCCTGATCTAAGGGGAGTTTGTGTTACTTTTCACTCAAGTTTTTCAGCACTGGCAGCTCTGAGTTGAAATTTCCAGAAATTTTAAAGCTAGTTAGGAACATTATATTACTTGGCCCCTGCTGCATATCAGTGGCGGAGCCAGAAGATTTTCACTGGGGTGGCCAGGGGGGAGACCATTACTCACATAGGGGTGGCCATAAGTAGATACCTCAGAGCGCATGTATATATATATATATATATATACACAGTATATATATATATACACAAATATATACATCCAACTGTATGGGGTAGTTTGTGTCTAAAATAAGAAGGAAATGTGGTTTGGAAGAAGTTTTGGGCCTTCCCTGTGAAGCAGAGGTTTTTTCTTTCCCCAATCGCAATATCTCAGTGAGAAAAGCTTAAAAGTGGGATTTTCAACTTCTGCATGTCCAATTGTAAAATTGGGCATACCCAATTGGGGTAGCTAGTGTCTAAAATAAGAAGGAAAGGTGATTTGAAAGCAGCTTGGGGTCTCGTAACTTCTTGAGTGCCGCCCGGTTAAAGCGTGGGGGTGGCCACCCCCGTAGCTCTGCCCCTGCTGCATATTGGACAACATTCAGCCCCTGAAACTAGTTGAGTCAACTGCCTCCCCAAACAGAGATTAGGCTACACAACACCATCTGTTTGATTCAAATTAAATTATATTGTTAACAAAATGACTCCAGCATATCTAGAATGAGGAAATTATTGGCAACTTCTTGTTTCTAGTCATCATTTGTTGATTTTACTGGCTTATGCCGTTTACTGATGACTAGCAACCAAACTAACTAGCCAACCTAATGCCATGCTAGGAAGCTACTGGATGGAAATAAATCTTGTGATACTGCAGATGCTTATCGAAACAATGCCAGAGCGAATGCTGCTGTAATCAAACCCAAAGGCAGTCTAACGAATGTTAGATTTTAGGACCTTTTTTTATTGTTGGTGACTTTTTTTGGGCCAGGCAGTGTATGAGAAACAGAAGATCTGATAGTTAATTAGTGTATGGATGTCGAGTGCTGGTCCTCGAGGTCCACAATCCTGCAGGTTTTAGATATTTCTCTGCTCCAACACACCTGATTTAAATGAAAGGATCATGAGAGCTTGTGGACAACTTGAAGAGTGGTTGTTGATCCATTTAATTCAGGTGTGTTGGAGCAGGAAATGACAAAAATTTGCAACATAATGGCCTTTTAGGACTGAAAGTGAACATCACTGCTTTAATCTAACAGTTTTGGCAAAGGCTTGTGACTTAAAAATACCAGAAATTTTAGCTGAAAAGTAATGCTAAAAAAGATGATAAATTAAGAAAATAAATGAATAAAAAAAAAAAAGCCCACACACGTTTGTATGCTATTATTATCATCATTATCAAGCTGTTGGGTAAACAACTGACCAATCCACCATGCTTTAATAAGACAGTTTGAACTGACATCATTAGTCCTACTTATAAAAAGTCTGTACATCTGCAGTGGAGCAGATCTTTAGCTTTGATTAGTGCAATGCTCTAAGTCAAAAACAATGATTAAAGTTACGGTATACAGTAAAAGTGGGATTGAAGGTGTAATTATCCAGAATTATCCGCTTGAACAGTATCAGATCTGAACTGCTGAAGAACACCAATCAGTCCGACACGTTCTCTTCTGGTTCTGGGATCAATATTATCTGGCAATTTTTAAGAGACTCCTTGAGCTGATTTATTTTTTTTTACATTTTTTTTAAAGACAAAAGGGGGTTTCAGATAAAGCATTTCATGGTTTAACTTCTAATGAAAGAGCAATGTATCTAAACAGAAATGACAAAATGTTTACAATTTGGAAACTTTAATTTAGCGTATCTTCAGATGTGGCTTCAACTCATTTTGAGTAATTTTGAATCAGCAGTTTCATATACCCCCACCCCCCAAAACCATCTGGATTTAACTAGACAAAAAGGTACAAGCCTCTTAATGGAGAGTTACTGCATGGGCGATGATGTTTCAGCTGGGAACAAGTTATTCAACCCCAACTAATGCAATAAGTAGCCTCTCATGCCTTAAACAACCATGTCAAAAGTCTAAGGAGATGCAGAAACTACTAACATTAGGTTAAAGGGATATTGTGTAAGTTCTCCTGTGTTTTATTCACAAAAACTGATTATTTGGTTCAAAAGTGTTTTTTCATTAATCAGTAATCACTCCCATCAACAAACTGAAGTGCTCCTCTAAGTTCTAAATTTGCCGTTCGTATCATTCATTTAAACATCGAGCGGGGCGGCTCGGTGGAGGCTGTCATGTCGTATCGCCATGTTTTTGCGTTCGGGAGAAGTGTGACTATAGGAAAACACAGAAACTCACCGGACACACCGGAGTTTTCAGCTCAGTTCGAGGTAATGCCTTTGAAAAGTCACCACGCTGCAGTGGGGAGAAAGCAGCGTCTCACTGATGCTGCGTTCACGTGCAGTCGGGCAGACGGCCGTTGGTAACAAACCAGATGTCATTTTAATCAATGAAGCCGAGCGAAAGACGGTAAAACATGGGTCAGGGAAAACAATACGACATCGCCATGACAACCGAACAGATGTGGACTGATGTCACTGTAACTGACGGACCACGTCTTCACATAAAGGCCGGCGATAACTTTACATGCAGCGGATGTCGTCGGTCTGCCCGGTTTCACGCGAATGCAGCATGAAAAGTACGAGGGAGCTGCTCCCGATTACACAGTGTCCCTTTAAGAACTGTCAAATGCTTTATTAAAAACTGGGGAGATAGCGGGGAACCAGATTGAATCTGAATGATGATGATTACCAATCACTTTAACATTTGGTGGAATCAAATCATAGAAAAACGACAGACTGGACTCTGGAGCAATGAGAGAAGGTCCTATGGTCTGATGAGTCCAGATTTACCCCGTTCCAGAGTGATGGAAGCATCAGGGTAAGGAGACAGGAGGATGAAGTGAGGCACCCATCATGCCTTGCGCCTACTGCACAAGCCTGTGGGGGAAGCCTATGATCTGGGGTGCTGCAGCTGGTCAGGTCTAGGCACAGCATCAGTATGTGTTCAAAGAATGAGGTGAGCTGGATCGGAATATTCTGAATGAGCGGATTATTCCATCTTCCCTGGCAGAACGGGCACATTCCAAGATCACAACCCGAAGATTCATTGGGCTCAGATTGTGAAAGAGTGGTTCAGGGAGCATGACTCGTCATTTTCAGACATGGACTAGCCACCACAGAGTCCAGACCTGAACCACATTGACAATCTTTGGGATTTGCTGCAGCGGTTGGTGTCTCCCATCATAAAAACAAGATCTGGGTGAAAAATGAATGCAACACTATATGTTTACTCTTGAGACATTTACAGATGTATACAGAGTACTGGCATTGTTTGGTACCGGTTCCCAATCTCCACGATACCGGGGTACCATCAAGATTCTGGACTAGAGCCCTGCACTAAAGCGCCAGGCCCGGGGGGATCTTTTCTTTTTTTTTGTTTACCTACTAATGTTTACCTACTAATTAAAGAGATGTGTGCTGTGTTTGTGTTTTACCAATTTAAATGGCAACACATGAGCGCAGCAGCCGCTCTTCCCTTCTACCCCTCCCCACTCTGCCCCCCACATCCCGATCGCGCAGGTCAGACAAGCTGCTTGTTATTTGATTGATAGTTCTACTGCTCCTAGCAGGGGTGGAGCTACGGGGTGGCCAGGGCTGGCCGCGGTCCCCCCTGTCCAATCACTGGCCACCTCATGATTGATAGTTCTACTGCTCCTAGCAGGGGCGGAGCTATGGGGTGGCCAGGGGTGGCCGCGGTCCCCCCTGCCCAATCACTGGCCACCCCCAACTCTTTAATTGGGAAGCACTCAAGCAATTACAGAGACTCCAAGCTGCTTCCTTCTTATTTTAGACACAAACTTCCCCCATGTAGTTGGAATTTTTAAGATCGGACATGCAGAAGTTGAAAATCCCACTTTTAAGCTTTTCTCGCTGAGACATTGCAATTGGGGAAAGAAAGCTTCTGCTTCACAGGGGAGACCCAAAACTGCTTCCAAATCACTTTTCCTTCTTATTTTACACACTAGCTACCCCATGCAGTTGGATGTATATATATAATATATATGTATATATATATTATATATATATGCGCTCTGAGGTATCTACTTATGGCCACCCCTATGCGAGTAATGGTCTCTCCCTGGCCACCCCAGTGAAAAATTTCTGGCTCTGCCACTGCCTCCTAGTTGTTGTCTTAATTAAGATATAGAAGAAAATATTTATTATACCCTTTTGCTACATTTATCCTCATAATAAACACTATGATAAGGTTTAAGTGTGTTGGCTTTTGTATCGTTTGGATAGAAGTGTTTAATAATTGGCGTAATTGCTGCAAAATGCAGGTCACATTGCCGTGCGCTGCTGCAGTTGCATCACTCAGTCATTAAAAAAAAAAACAAAATAATCAATTAAACACCCACCAAAATATTTCATAAACTTTACAAACTAATCTTAACATTTAAAGGAACCAAAATATGCCCACTTATGCCATAAAAGTGCTCAGATCTGAGGTCTATAATTGCGCCTATAGGCTACGCACCAATTCTCATTAAATAGGACAACGCAGTCATTAAAGCCGCTTTCAGACCTGCATTGCTGAACATGAACAAGCCCATCCGCTCTTTAAACGGACTCGTCTTTTCAAACATGCCGCTTCCTTGTGAACTTATCACGACCCCGGGCGCTTTCAGACATCAGGAAATGTTGCAGCAAAGTCAGCACAGCCCCACTCTCCCTTCAACTCAGTCCGGAACATTTTCTTGTGTGTTCAGCCAAAACGACGTGCCGAAACATTTCCACTCTTGTGAAAGGGGTCCAGCCGGTACATGTCCACTACATCTCTGAGGTAAAAGACCAGAACACATGTCTGAATGCGCTATGAAGGACAGAGTTAGCAATATTAACGCTTTCCAGCGCAGGTCTGAAAGGGGCTTAAGATAAATCAATTCATACTTAACTATTTTATTCAAAAATATATTGAATATAGCTCAACATCATGCTAAGATCCTCAATTAACCTACTTTAATGTCAGTATCTGAACATCCTACAGGTTTAAGAAAAAAAAAAGTCAGGCTTCATTCAGGTTTGGGCCTGAGAATTTTGAATATCTCTCGGGCTGGGCTGGGCCGGGGCTACACCCTTTCGGGCCAAGGCTGGACTCGGGGCCCATATGTTATGCCCGCACAGGGTACTATTCTGGACAAATGATACTCGTATCGATAGTTTTTAACATCTACCTAACCTTTACAGAATCTTGGTGGTGGAATAAGACACACACTTCCCTTATCCCCACAGCTGTCCACCTACCTTTGCATCCAACCTCTTTAACATGACCTGAGGAAGTGTCCTCCACCACTGAAGACACACTCTCTCCAGAGAAGTCTCGGCTGCAGCCTCAAAAAGTAATCATGTTGCTTTAAAAGTGAGCTTTTACAATACTGAATTTCCCTTCGGGGATGAATAAAGTATTTTTCATTTCATTTTCATTTCATTTTCTTAATAAAAACTGGCTAAATGCTGCAGAAGTACCTCCAACGCACTGTTGTTTATTTCTGGTTTTCTCTATGATCTTCTGCTAGAATTGTTTAAAACAGCTTCTGTCATGTTCTGATCCTCTTTGTGGGAATTAATAACAAACAAACAAAAAAAAAAACGCTGAATCTTTTAACATCTTGTAATGTCTTCATTATTTACTCTAAATTTTTATTAAAGTATCGATAAGAGTATCGATAAATATTGGTGCTGATAAGGAGTATCGATATTGGTATCTGTTATGATTAAATCATAACGATACTCATCCTCAAAATTATTCAAACCCTCCAATTAAAGTAAAGGCTAGAATTACAATAGTAAATCAAACAACAGAAATTTACAAAATTATAATTTAGTGAAATAAAATATTTTTGAATCATGTTTAAAAAATAATAATTTAAAAAACAAGAACAAACAAAACTGTCCCAAACACATAAAAGCACCTTTCCCATGAACAGTGGACCAACATACACTGCCCGGCCCAAAAAAAAAGTCGCCAACAAAAAAAAAAAGGTCAAACATTTAACATTTGGTTGGAGCCTTTAGCTTTGATTGCGGCAGCATTCGCTGTGTTTCCAGAAGCTTCTGCAATGTCACCAGATTTATTTGCATCCTGTTGCATCAATTTTTCACCAAGATCTTGATGATGATTGTAGAGTCTGACCACAGCACATCCCAAAGATTCCCAATGGGGTTCAGGTCTGGACTCTGTGGTGGCCAATCCATGTGTGAAAATGATGTCTGATGATCCCTGAACCATCTTTCACAATCTGAGCCCGATAAATTCTGGCACGGTCATCTTGGAATATGGCCGTGCCATCAGGAAAGAAACATCCATTGATGGAATAACCTGGTCATTCAGTATATTCAGGTATCAGCTGACCTCATTATCTGAGCTCATACTGTTGCTGAACCTGGACCTGAGCAACTGCAGCAACCCCAGATCATCACACTGCCCCCACAGGCTTGTACAGTAGCACTAGGCATGATGCTGCATCACTTCATCTGCCTTTCTGGCCACATTTCTTCCTGGAAGACGATGGTCCACTATCCTTCCAGTTTTTCATAATGCGTTTGACTGTTCTGAACCCAGTTTTAGTAGTTTCTGCATCTCCTTAGATGTTTTCACCTCTTGATGCCAATGATTTGACCCTTCTAAGACAGACTAACATCTTTTCCAAGACCATGGATGTGTCTTTCCACATGGTAGTTTAGGAAATGAGAAGCAAGTCATTGCACCAGTTGGGGTTAAATAACTTGTTGCCAGCTGAAAGATAATCGCCCATGCAGTAATTATCCAATAGGAGGCTCATACCTATTTGCTTAGTTAAATCCAGGTAGCGACTTTTTTTTTTTAGACAGGCAGTGTACCTGCCAATGGTGAAGAAGTCTTGATGAACATTCGAGAAAACACCTGAATGCAGTGATTGCCTCAAAGTGTTGCTCAATAGAATTTTAGCTACGGTGTCCCATCATGCTTGTTTACTTGTTTTATTTTTTGAGTGTTTGTTTTTAATATTTCTGTTGAAATACAATTCAAAATCAATATCATGATTTTGAAGGAATTTTTTTTATTCATTATTACTTTTGTCAATTTCAACTTGTTTCACTGACAGCTGATTTTTTTTTTTCCTTCTTTAATTGGAGGGTATGAATAATATTGAGGATGATAACTGTACATTCCTAGTGACATAGCAGGTATTTGTTTAAACAATGCCACAGCGAATGTGAAGCATAATCGAAGCTAAAACCGGTCCAACAATATATTCGAATATGTAATCTTCTCTTTTTTGTGGTGACTTTTTTTTTGGCGGGGGGTGGGGGTGGTCAGGTAGTGTATATTCAATTGAGTTGACAATAACAGAGAAAAACCTCACAACTCTGTACATGGAGCAGAGAATAAACTTTAATCTCTGTCTGTCCTTTTTTGACCCCGTTGCCTAACCCAAATGGCCGACCTAGTTTGTGAGGGGGGGGGACTGGAGAGGAGTGTGATGAGGTGCGAGAGCGATGAGCGTGGAATCGGGCCTGACCGTGGTTAATGGGAGCAAGGGATCTGGGATCCAGAACTCCTGGAGCACTTTTCCTTAATCAGTACCAGCAGAGGGGGAATCAGATGACACTGATTTTCCACACTAACACACTGAAAGGGGAACTGAGGCAACTGGAGTACGGATCAGCTACATCAATATAAAAAAAGATGGAATCGGTAGTCTTGATTGAGCTTTAGAGCCATTCAAAGCATTTCTGTTTAAAAAAATGATTAACGGTGTCCTGTTTTTTTCTTTATCCTGTGCCCAAGTCATTGTTCTGTGGTTTAATCACTGGTACAAGCCAATGAAGAGATGGGCCAGTACATCTGTGAGCAGTTGACAGAGCAGCTGACAGCTCAACAGTGTCCACATAATGGCTCAGTGTAGCCAGATAGGAGCTCAGAAACAGCTTTCAGTGAATCTGATTGCATCTTTTCACTGTTTATCAGATCAAAGCATTCCCTCAGTTGTTATCTAAAAGCTACTACATCTTCACATGGAAAGTTCTTGAGATTTTACATGTGTTTAGAGGAGTTAAAAGGCTGTGGTGATGAGAAACGTGATGAGTCCAGTCATCAGCCGGTTACCACCCAAATGCACTGACGACGACCGTGGGAGACTTAAGAGAACAGTGTGTGCTCGGGCATATTGAAGACAGCTACAGCTTTCAAACCACAGCTAATGACTCTATTAAAGAGGCCTGCTTTCTGATAGGTAGAAGAAAAATACTGAACTCTGCACACAAAACAATACGAGACAAATCAAGATCACCAAGGAGGATCAAAGTTTTAAGCTCTTCTAAGCTCCAGCACTGAATCATTTCCACTCCAGAAATACATCTTTTTGAAATATGAATCATGCTTCATAAAATAAAGGATATTAAATCAAGTAGTTGCTCGCACAGTGGAACACAAATAGGACTTTAGCTCTTCATTGGCTCGTGGAACAGCTTAAAGTAGTCACAACTGCCACTCAGCCTTCAGATGTGGTCGAGAAACAAAGCAGACGAAAGGGGTGGAATTACTGAACAACAAACTCTGAGTCCTCAGACATGTTTGCATATTGAGCTGCTTTCAGGATGAAATCTATATGACTTGTAGGGTTGTAATGATACACTCATCTCACGATACAATATATATCATGATTAGGGCTGCACGATTAACTAGGGATGTAACAACATCCACATCTTACGGAATGATATTATCTCGATATCAACCTCACAGTTCGATATTTATCACAATATTGTGGGGAGGCTCATGATAACAATAATGATGGCATAAAATGCTTTAACAAGTCATTGCTACAACATTTATCGTCATATTCAAGGTTATTTTGACCTGCTTCAAAAACCTTTGCATAAACTTGAAATTCAAGTAAAAAGCCAACACATATTTATTGAGAAGACAGCTCAGGTACTATATTAAATAAACTCAACCAGGCATTAAAACGGCCTATTTACTAAGTAAAAAAAGACCCAGGCACAAAGAAACTGCCTTGTCTTTAGTAGATAATAAATTTAAAATAAATAAGTCCGCCTGTCCGCAGACTGAAAACTATTATTTTTGTCTCAAGAGATGCGCTGTTTAATACTGTGACAAGACCACGACAATTCTGCGGCAGTTTACCTACCGCAATATCGTGATATCGACAATATCGTTACATCCCTACAATTAACCTTAACCACATCGATATTGAGATTTTAACTACTGTGATCACTTAACCTCATGAGCCTGAGGGTTTGTTTTTTTTTTTCTTCTGACATTTGAGCTCCTCTCAGACATCCATCAGTCTAACGGTCCAAGATTTTGTGTTAGTAATTTTTTCTGTAAGTTTCCATTTCATTCATTATTGAGATCTAATATTCACTTTTATCATGAATAACTCAACATACAGATTAATTTAAAGTTAGCCAATGGAAATATTAAAAAGCAACAGAGTAATTGATTTCCCAACTAAGTATTTAGTTTTACAAAGCTGTAACTCCATTATAAACGCTGTTACTTTTTGAAGAAGGAATTAGTAACTATAATCACCTTTTTAGTAATCACAAAACATTGAACAATGTCAATCACGTTGAATTTTTATTAGATTTCTCAGGTTCAACATCAGACAGAAGCCAGAAGATTATGCTGGCCACATAAATTAAAGTAGATTATTGGATATTGTTGTCATGTGTGTCAACTTGTGAAAGACTATGTTGTAAAAGTAATCACTTCTTTCATTCATAATTTTAGTTTTATACATTTAAAAGTATCAAATGTCAGTCATTTTCTGTACCGCTTATCCACGTCAGAGTTGCGGGGGTTGTTGGAGCCTATCCCAGCTATTATGAGGCAAGAGGCAGGGTACACCCTGGACACGTCGCCAGTCTGTCGCAGGGTATCTATTTGTCAGAAAAATCCCGATTAGATTTTTTATCAAAATCATGCCAGCCTAATCACGATTTTTAGCCAACAATACAATTCGATATAATCTGATACACTTTTAATTGTCTGAAAGATCTAAAAGGGACAGAGTGATGGTTTGGTGACATTTTGTGAGTGTTTTTACTTGGATTAAATTAATTGAACCGAAAACTAAAATATTAGTTACAAAATATATGTCTGTGAACTGGACAGGTCTACAGCTTGAAAATCCTGACAAAATGAATCAAAAATGTTTTGAGAAAAAACATTTTTTTCCAATGTTATTTTTAACATTTTCATTTGTCCACACGAAGCTGTGGGCCTTCAACATTAAAGCTGTGATGAATGTTGTATTCAGAGTCACATGTCCCATGTTTTTGATCAGTAAAGTCGGGAGCGTTTGTCTACCTCTACGTCACTACTGGTCTGTTGCTGGGGGCGCTATTTTCAGACGGAGTGGCATGAAAGCCCGGTTGGACTAATATTTGTACATTTTTGCATTGGCAATATTCAGTGTGGACCTTACACACTACAGGGGCTTCTACATACGTTTAAAATGTCGGATTAGTCTATAAGCCAACATCTGGCTAATTATAATAAGCAGCATAGTCCTGTCTACATCCTGGAAGTGGAAGTGGAGGTGGTAGAGAACTACAAATACCTTGGAGTTCAGCTGGACAACAGACTCGATTGGAAATGCACCACTGACTACATCTACAAGAAAGGTCAGAGCAGACTCTACTTCTTAAGGAAGCTGAAATCATTCAACGTCTGCACCAAGATGTTGCAGATCTTCTACAAGTCTGTTGTGGAAAGTGCAATTAGCTTTGCAGCCATCTGCTGGGGAAGCAGCATCAGAATCAGAGACTCGAAGAAACTAAACAAGCTGATCAAGAAAGCTGGTTCTTTGCTGGGGAGAACTCTGGAGCCGCAGGAGCTGATCGTTCAAAAAGAATGCTGCACAAGCTGATGAAGATGATGGAGGACACTTCCCATCCTCTCCACAACACGGTGAAGAATCAACAGAGTGTGTTCAGTGGGGAGGCTGCGTCAAGTTCGCTGTAGGACGGAGAGATACAGGAATTTATTCCTGCCAGCAGCATCACCCTAAAGAACAAGACTAACTGACTTTTTTTGTTTATTTAAAAAAAAAAAAAAAAAAAGTGAGCTTTTACAATACTGAATTTCCCTTTGGGGATGAATAAAGTATTTTTCATTTCATTTCATTTCATAATGATTAGCAAGATGGCTAAAATTTCTGACAAAATGGTAACTTAACCGACAACTTAAAACGAGACACATCATAAGCAGCTTCAAAGTAAGTCAGTCTATAGCAACAGCTGCACTGTAGTCACATGATTCTGAAAGGAATGCTGGGATATGAAGTTCTTCCACAACAACAGGGATTTTTCTACATGCTGGACCAGTGCTAATAGAACTAGATCTTGTGAGATTTTATAAAAGGACAACGAGATTTCGTGAGATTTGTTTAGTAAAATACAGTGCTGTTTGATATTGATACAATATCGCAACACAAAATATTGCAATACATCGGCATATTGATATTTTCTCACACCCCTAATGACTTGAGTGTAAGGATGCTGCAAACTGATTGACGAAGGCTCAGGCAAGACAGAGTCGACTTAACAGGTTGAAGCCGGTTCCACGACCTGCTGCAGAGGACCGTCCAGGTTTAGTAAAGCAGCTCTCTAATCAGCATCTCACTGCCTCATATTTCATAGTCACGCAAACATCCATGAGAGGGATTTACATGTGTTGGGAGACATGCATCCAAAGAAAAAAAAAAGAAAAAAAGAAAAAGACAACACACACCGACTGCACCGATACCTCACTGTGTGTAGGCACATGCAAAAATCAGCACACACAAAGAGGTGGAATGTGATCCGGGAGGATTTGCGTGTCTCCAGAGCTTCATCATCATCAGGGGCTATATCCTCCAGCGCTGACTGAGACGGTTTTCCACTGTCTCTGAACCAGAGTACGAAGATGGAGAAACCAGTCCGCTTGAGGCTGAATATTTCTCATTGTGGCAGCATTGAGACAAAGGGACCTGGAGTGGGAATTTTGGACTGACATGAGAAAAAAACCTGAGCCTATAGGATGAAAAGCTGCAGCAAATTAGCCTGATTGATAACCCCAGTTAAGATCATAGGAATTAATCTTCACTTGTTCCTAAAATTTCATGCGTGCCAAAGTGTAAGTGCAGTCAGCAGGAGAGTATTTAGTTTTATTTAAAAAAAGAGTGTTTTTACAAGATTTGCTTTACTATTATTAGACGTGAGGGAGCCGCACTTTCCACTTCATAATGATTAACTGCCACAAATCTGCACTCAAAGGATTTCCCAGCCAGACGTTTCATAATTTATTCACATTAGTGGAAGGACTATCACTAGTAGTAAGGGCTATATTAAATTGGAAGGCGACACATTTACATGTTGAAACTAAACACTTTTTTCCACTGACAGCAGAGCATCTGCTACTCCCATCACTGATGTATCCAACCTCTTGGTGGCCTGACGGAATTTATGTTGCTTCTCTTGTCAGGAGAGAAATCACATTGCAAATTAATTGACAGCATTGTTTTAATACATAAACATTACAGAGTGTAATCCACTGACTGAAAGCAAAAATGCTCTCAATCACTCCCATGTGTAGGAATGCACAAACAGATGCAAAGGCCTTGTTATTCCACACGGCGACCGCAAACTTATGGAATGGAACTTCAATCATTAGCGTCTATTTTTGCTTACTGTTTAAAGGCAGGATTTTGACAAATTGTGCAGCGACAGGTCTTTGAAACGCAGAACAGAGGAGAGAACAGGGGAGGAGATCAACAGGGGACCACACAATAAGCACGCCTCAGACTTTCTACTCTTAAATGCCACAGATGCAATCAACCTTTCCATCTGAGAGGAGCGTGCAGCGGCGCTCCTGCCTCACAAGAAGGGTCGGCTTTGAAGCTGACAATTAGGACTTTCAGCAGCGACAATTTGCCCCTCAGGACCGCTGTGGAGCACTTCTTCTTTTGTTCCCCTCATGTGATGCCAACCAGGTCCGAGCAGAAAAACAGCTCATGCAGAAGCTTGGCACGAACCCTGAGCCAAGAATACTGGAAAGAGCTGTTAGAGTCACACCAGCTACCATAACTGATGTGGCCAAGAACAGTTTGGACTTTTACCGCCTCATTTCATCATTCTTACATTTTACAGTCAGAGTACTAATGGTTGTAGCATCCACTTGAGGGCAGTATCATGACTAGCAGTGAAGCCAGACAGCATATTCTGCAGTCTGGGAGTCTTAAAAAGTGAAAGCCACCACCCTACAAGAACTTCAGAGAGCATTACTCTTGACTTCTACTCTTTAGCAGATGAATCAATTTTTCTGGGACAACTCTCCCCAAATGACCTGCGTGCTGAAACCTGGTGATACAATACCGTTAAAAACATCCATCGCATTGGTCTGAGAGAGGATAGAGTTTCAGGCCCCCTGACAGCTCACCCCTGAGTGGGTATTGTGGTTGCCGTACCCTCCCTTTGCTGTGTATCACTGGCAGTAGCTAGGGGCTAAACTGGGAAGAGAAGGGGATCACAGGTTCAATTACTGGTCAGTCCAAAAGTCTGATTAAAGCCCTGATTTTTACACTGTGAGGGGTCACAGAATATGTCATGTTTTTGATATTTTTGGAATGTTTTTGGGAACTCCACTTAAATAAAATGAAGTTTTGTTGATTTTGTTTGGCAGCACAACACGAGCCAGCAAGATAAAAAAAAGGGGGGGGGGGGGGGGGGGGGGTAGATGTGAACCGAATACTTTTTGAAACTTCAGTCATAACTTGAATACATAAAAATCTGGGTGGCCTGTACTTTTCTACCTCTGGATTCAAACAAAGCCGATGCTGTAGTTAAATGCTGTATATATAAATGGTACTACCTTGAGTTCAGTTATTACTGTAAGCTGTTTTTATGTCTCATATTCTTTATCCCCCACTGAGAGCTTGTCTCAAGGACAACCTTCTTTCACCTGCAATTACATCAAAATTGGGAACATCGTGCCTCAAAGGGATGCTGAAAATCTAGTCCGTGCATTTGTTACATTTTGGCTGGACTTTTGTAATCCATCATCAAGCTGTCACAAAAAGCTGCAGAGAGAACTCTGATGGGAAGCAACTACAGAGATTGTATTTCCCACACTTCCTCTTTGTAAAATCCAGATTGACCGAGCTCCATCACAGCTTAACTTGTACTGTATTATCCCAGCAGGGAGCTGAGCAGAGCAGGCTTACTCTGGCTTGTGAATGCAGTGGGAAAGTGTGTAATCAGCATTCAGCCCTGTGTGTGTTAGTCAGGTCTTACTGGCATTAGCTACGTTTACATGGAGAAATCTTTTTTTCTATCTGATTGAAATCAGTCTGATTGGAGACCAACGTGTTTACATGGACGCTAAATAAAGTGAACCAGTCATTTATGTGTTTACAGTCCATGTTTGAAGGATTCAAAGTGACTTTGGCTTCCTTCATTCTATCAAATACAGTATCTGCATCAACACTCATTGTTTCGAGCCTTTTGACCATTATGATGCCAAATAATCCTTAACTCCTTCCTTAAGGATACAAGAATGTTCTAGCAACTTTTTTTATTTATTTTTTACTTACTGAAACACACGTTCACCAAACATAACTTCTCACACAGACACTGTTAAACTGACAGCAACATCTCTTGGACAAAAAGAAAAGATTGACTGGTTTTACTGGTTTTGGCTGACTGCATGCCAGCTGATGTTCACAGATGCACAGTTGCTAATAATAAACTTGTTTAATGATCTCAGAAAGTCATTAATGATGCACCAATCCAGTTTTTTCTGATCCGATCCAATACCGACCTGGGCTGAGCGTATCAGCTAATACTGATCTGATAGTATTGTTGAAAGAATTAACCGTATACTTTCCCCACGCAAGTTAGCCTATCAGGCTTGATATAAACGTGTAGCCTTGTTAAAAAAAAGGGAACAAATGAACACAATGTACTTATCATTTATTAATAAATGAAGTGCAGATTTGCAGCAAAAAGAAATAACACTTCCATGTAAAGTTAACTGCAAACAGATATTTAAAAATGTACAATATTAATAGAAAAAAAGAAAGAAGAAATGACTGGATCAGAATGCTGGATAGGCCTCATTCATGCGATATCCGATCCAGTTAATTAGTCAGTATCGGAGCTGATATCGGTGCATCTCTAAAGTCATGATAATCAGGAGCAGTGGTCCGACACTGCCTGTGGAATACCATTAATGCCATACTTTTTTGTTGCCATAAGTAACAGGCTTATCCCAAGTAGATTGTGGTAGTTTGGACTGTTTCTGGATATGCTACAGCTCCCATAGTGCTGAGGGTACATCTGCTACTACTTGCAACAGAAAAGATTTGAAATGTTACTGTGGGTGTGCAGGTATTTGAATTAATGTAAATTTGGTTTAAAAATATTGAAGTGGGAGGTAAAGCAAGCTGTTTCTGTCCAGCAGAGCACATTCTCCATTAGCTTTTGGGAGGCAGGGCACAATCTATAATTATAAGATCAGTATTCAAACCTTATTGTTTGATAAAGCTTACAGTCCTCAGTTAAAATCATTATGTTATGCTGCTACAGCGCTAAGCTGCAAAGGGACGTGTCAAGATGCTCCTTGACCATCTCTGGATTTAAGCCAGTATTTAAAGGTACAGTCCAAAGTTTCAGCCCTGAAAATAAACATTAGACCTGCGCATGTGAAATCCGTCTCAATCTTTGGGCTTCTACTCTCATGCAGTGGTGAGTTTGAATGCAACTCCCTCTCCAACTGTCTGTAATTCACCTTTTCTGTCTGTTTTGGTGTAGTCAAGACATTTCGTGGTGGAGATTTCTATATATATCGCCAGCCAATGACAGAGCTAAGGGCATGACGCTGTGTGGGAATAAGCTCATGACTGGAGCAAACGCCAGTCACTCTCTCTCTCTCGAAAAAAAAAAGAAAAACGGCGGATGTAGCAAAGAATAGGAAGTACTCTGCGGTGAGAGCTTTAGATAGTGTACGTTGGAAAACCAGCGTTAATATTGGTTTGGTTTTTACCCGCTTCTGAGCTCTGAAGGAGTCGTTGAAACTGAAAAGGGTGAAGAACAAGGCGGCCATTAGATGAGGGAGGAGTGCTCAGTTTGAATAGTGTTGTTCACAAACGGAAACATGGATTGCCGGACAAAACTACCTTTAAGGAAATCAACTTTGTTTTTCTTCAGTAGTTTATATTTTTGTCTGTTTTCTCTCCTTCTCCGTACAGTCTCATAGATGTCTGTCCTCAGAGCCACACGTTTAGATGTTACTGGCTTTAATATTAATTATTATATACAGTAAAATTAAATTAAACACCAAAATGAGCCAATGCTGCAGGGTACGTTCATCACGTAGTTAAGGGCTGTCCAAATCCCACTTTTTCACTTCTGATACCAATACCACAGGTCAGGTATCGGCCAGTGCCAGACATAGATGCTTAAGGCCAATTTATGATCGATGCAGAAGATGGATTACGCACGTAATTTGGTGCGTTTTCGAGAGGTAGGGGCGGAGCTACAGGGATCTCTATTTTAACCCCTGTAAAAAATTTTAAGATCGGACATGCAGAAGTTGAAACTCCCACTTTTAAGCTTTTCTCGCGGAGATATTGCGATTGGGGAAAGAAAACTTCTGCTTCACAGGGGAGGCCCAAAACTGCTTCCAAACCACTTTTCCTTCTTATTTTACACACTAGCTACCCCATATAGTTGGATGTATATATAATATATATTTATATACATGCACTCTGAGGTATGTACTTATTTATGAACCACTGAAACGCAGAAGACGCATGGAAGTATAAAAGCGGCGACGCATTGCAATGCATGAAACAGACGTCGCCATTTACGTACGTAAGGGAGCATAAATGGGCCTTTAGCTGGGTTTTGGGCCAAAGATTCTGCATATTGTTCTGACAATGATTTTATTCTTGGTTTATGTTAGGTATGTCTGTTATGTGAAACCTCACCTCTAAAAACCCCTGGTTAATGAAAAAAGTTCATAACAGTAAGATTGAGGAAAAACTGACCCATTTATTATTTTCCAATGGATATGATGCAGGAAAGCAGAATGCATAGAAGCTACAATGAGCACACTGTGATGCATGACATTTTCTGATGGTGAGCTGAAAAATACGCCTTGCTATTATGCAAAAATGATATGGGAAACATCACAAATATTTCAAGCTGCTGTCTTGGCCTCCAGATTCCTCAGATCTCTATTTGTTTAGGTAAAGATGTGCAGATAAAACAAGTCTGATCCACCATCAGGGGTCTTAAAGACTCCATGCCTGCACAGGTACAAGCTGTTTTGGCAGAACCTCATTCACAACACTTGTGATTTATGCCTGTATGTTAAAAAATATGATTTCACAATCTAATTTTCTCTCATCTGAGGCTGCAACATGCAACTGAACAAAAAGCAGCGTCGAACCAGAGCAAACAGAACAAAACCATAACAAAAAGTCAAGTTTTACTTGAAGCTCTACGGAGCCAGCGGGCGTTTTTCACCTCAGGCAAGCCAGAGCGATGTTTACTCTGATCTTATCCCCTTCTTTGTGGGAGGTTTTTTAGCTGGAGAAGGTGGTTTATTTAGTGAAGAGAAATCAGGAAATTTGCCTGCTCTGAACTGCATGGGAGGGACTCGTGCAGCGATGTTTATGTGGTTGATCAGACTATCAAAACATCCAGGAAAGAACGTAAACAGAGGGATGGGTGAATTCTTTCTCTGGCAAGGATGCAGCCTCACCCCTGGTAAACAGTTATTTATTTCTATGTTAATTCTCAAAATACTGCATGTTCAACACTAAAAAGAGATTTCAATATACAAGAAAAAAATTGATAATGGAAAGTAATTTAATTTTTTAAAAAAGACTGTTCTGATGGGAAAGTGCTGTAACTTTTACATACTTTCTTAAAGTAAAAGGTTCTTTTTAGGGCTGGGAAAAAAATATTGATACACTGAAATATAGCGATATTTTCATATGCAGATTTCATATTGATATTCAAAAACCGAAATACTGAACAAGTTTGCCAACAAAATCTTGCGAGATTTCATTGTTCTCTTATGAAATCTCGTGAAAACCTGTAAGATTTCATAACAGAACGACAAAATCTCACGAGATTTTTTAAGGACAATAGATCGATACCATGTTTTTAAATATTGGTATGATATCAGCATATAAAAATATCACGATTTTTCAGTGTATCGATATTTTTTCTCAGACCTAGTTCTTTTTTTCTTTTTCTTTTTTTTTTTTTTTTACAAAAAATAAACAAATTGAGGCAGTGAGAGACTGAGAGGTAAAATGACCTGTAACATGCACTGTAAAAAGAGTATCTGGGCTGTAGTTGATATTATAGTTTTTTTTTTTTTTTTTTTTTTTTTTTTTTTTTTTTTTTACATTAATCTAGCTCAGTTATTTTGGTTTGGAGTTTGTTTTTGACTCAGATCAACTTAGAAAAAAAACACACTCTCTAGCAGGGCTATTTTCAAAACTCAACATATCCGGACCACAAAGGCTCATAGGATAAAGAAATTCAGCAGGAATTTAACCTTTATGATTGTTATCCTTTTGGAGTTATGTGTTTCACTTTCTTTATGTTCACATTCAGAGAAAGTTGTTGAGAAATTCTGTTCAGTTTGAACGTTAAAAATTGGCACCAGTGTAAAGTTAGTTTGAAGGACAGTAAGGAGATAAAGTCACCACCATGAGCGATCATCGTATGCTATGTGACATACAGCCACTATGATGTATTTATTGTTTATGTTGCTGTTCAGTTACAGACTCATATTGAGTTCCTACTTTGGCTTGGTACTAAATATAAAGGATTGAATATGACATAATTAAAATTTTACTTTTTTCCTTAATCGGAAATTTAACTTGAGAAAAAGCATGGAACAGAATTACAGCAATTATTCCAAAATGAAAAATTAAGTTGTAACAAACTGAAAAAAAATGTTTACGATCTTTGTTATAAATGATATTTTTACTTTGTATCAATGCAATTTCTGTGTTTGTTTTAAAGAAAGCAGCACAATGTTCACGAGCCACTCCGGTGTTTAGCAGACAGCAGGTACAGATTCTCCCATCATGTCACAAACGAGTAACACAAATGTCTGAACGTCGCTAACTGCTAGCAGAATGATTGTTAGCTACCTAAAACATCAGACAAGAGTGCGCCGCTTCCGGCACGTAGCCCAGTATTACTCTCGCCAACCAATCACTCTCAATAGCTGGGTTTACATGGACCCAAATATACCGATTGCTTTCAGTTTAAAAGCTCTTTCGAATGAAAATGATCCATGTAAACACAATCTTCCCGAATGAAAAGTGCTGAACCGAATGATTTTACATTCGGTTTCAGGAAGGTAGAATATTCCTTTCCCCAAACCGAACGGGGTATCATGTGAACGCTAAATCGGAAAGTTGTGAGGATGCGCTCTTACAGCGCATGCTTCAACGTGCAACGAGTGACGTGTCCTCACTTTGACAGATGGCTGTGAACGACATAATTCCCTGGGCAGCAACAGAAAGTTTGTTTTTTACTCAAACGCTGTCTCTACGCTTTTTTCTCCTGGTTGTCTGCAGTAGGAGCGCATGAGTATCAGCTGCTGCTGGATTAAAGTCCTGCAGAAACCACAACAACCGAGACGATCAGTTTTTAGACCTCTGTCGTTATTAGACAACGTGATGCAACATCATTCTGCGCATGTCAGACAGGATTATTCTTAATAAATATTGGCGCATGTCCACGCCAGATCGGAATGAATTAGTTGCCATGTAAACAGCTGCCCTGAAATCCTCAATCAGAATGATTTCATTCCGAAAGAGAAAAAAGTCTCCATGTAAACGTACCCATCGATCAGTCCCACGTATTACCTGTTGAGTTGTCCAACAAATGAAAAATGTAAGGAATGCAGAGATGATTGAAGGGTGTTTTTTTCAGCCCCATTTCTTTCACAGCTGATGTATAATAATATTTATATAATTGAAGCTCTTAATTAATCATAGCGTATGGGGTAGTGAACCCAATTTCATCGAATATTTCAAAAATTGTTGAAACATTTATAATGTCTTCAAGGTAAAAAACAGATTTCCAGTAAGTCAAAATTGATGGTTTCAACCACATCATAAATTCAAATTGAGAAAAACGAATAAATTTAGATGAAACAAATTACAGCAATTTCTTTTTCAAGTTGATCCAATGAATAATTTTTTTCAGTGTGGGAATCTGGAAAGGAAGAAAGAGAAAGTAAATGTGAGACAAATTGTTATTCACCGAGATCAGATGGGAGAAAGACCAGAAGTAAAGATATTTTAAAAACAGTACTTGAGTAAAGCACATCATTAAATATCTCTATTTACTTCCCATCAATGATAATGAGTGGGATGTGAGCTGGGGAACATAACGAGACAAGCAGAGGCTTTATCAATGCTCCGCTGAGAGAGAATAAATCAAAACTGACTGTGCCAAACTCCAGACAGCCACTCCAGGTACATTAAAGTTCAAAGAGTAGAGAGAAAATGTCCAAACACTCGAATCCAAATTGCTTTACCATTTACTGCTGAGCCTCTGCTCTAAACAACCATCAGAGTAAACATCTGACTTCCACAGAAAGTTCAGAGCCATTAAACATAGAAAGTACTTGGATCCAAGCTGAGAGTCGGAATGCTCAAGCCGACATGAAATGACAGCGACATAACCATTATTTCATACTATTTAGAGATGAAGCGTCTCCAGGGAACGTGTTTTATTGAATTTCGCCAAGGTATTCAGAGTTGTTGCCCAAATGTCTGCGCTTTAGATAACTACGTAGCTCCCACTCTGCCTCACTTCATTTGAAAAGGATCGTAATGTAGGAAAATGTCGGTATCCCACCCCTACTTTTGTCCTCAGAGTTTCCAAAAGTCTGAGACTTTTTTTTTTTTAAAGGACAAGTTTTGTATTGACTTCTTGCTTTTTTAAACCCCATTGAGAGAACAACTGCGGCTACACAACCCTTTCATGGTACACTGGTTAAGCTCTTTCAACATGGGTTTCCAAAATATCCTGTCTGGGGGCAAACAAAACAGTTTGTTGGTCACGTCCAAAGCAACTTCTCTTTCTGTATACCCTCTTCAGACAAGGCAAGAATGGGACGCTGAGCAAGTCTGTATCTCCGCTGGATCCCCTCAGTTGGAACTTTTAAACAAGCACCGGTGAGAGATGTCTTTGTTTGAATTCACATCACTGAAAGACATACCTCAACGCAGCGTGCAGAACAATGGAACCTCAGTTAAGGAGGTATGAAAGCATGAAGGCACGGGTAGGATTTATGAGCGAGGACATACCAAATCCTACTTGTGGTGAGAGAGACCCACAAGAACACACGCTCGCTGCAGATGCCTCGTTTACTTATCACACTGTATCACTTACAGAATCCCAGGGAAGCCAAAAACACTCCGTATCACGGGGCATCTGAGGTCAGCTGCAGGTGCAGGAATATTTTACAAAACAAGACATTTATTACTACCTGGGCTTTCAGCAGCACACATCCTGGCCAAGGATTAGTGCCCTCACTTCCATCCATAATACAAGCAGGAGATTGTCATCGCAGAGAGCTGTGAGCCAAAAACACAAACATGGGTGCAACACTGTGTTTTTGTAGTGTTGTCAAAATATCAGTAAGCAACAGACTAAACAGGAGGGAGGTGAAGCTGACCGTGAGGCCTCACTAATGCAGAGTGAGAGGCGAAAATAATTTCACAAGAGATTTAAAAAAAAAGAAAAAAAAAACTCATAAGAGCAAAAACAGCTCTTTAAATTTAGGTCATCTAAATGTAGATTTGTGATTTCCATTAAGGGAGGCAAGTTAATTACACTGTATGGATTTAGATCTATAAATTCAACAACTTATTTCATGTGCTGCCAAGTTTACAGTTTTTTACCTCCGCCAAGAAAGTAATGTTTTTGGTAGCGTTGGTTTGTCTGTCTGTCAGCAACTTTACGGGAAAAGTACTGAAATATTCACCAGCCGTGTGCCTCAGTCCAAGGACAAACCTATAAAATTTTGGTGGTGACCTGGATCACCTTCTGGATCCAGGAATATTCTGAAGGATTCTTTATCATTGCAAGATCTGCTTAGCAGAGGTCTGCACTCTCTGAGTGCTTTTCTAGTATTCATTTATTTTGGTCAAAAATGTCACCGATACATATCATCAAAACAAAAACAATAATACCACCGTTGAGCGACCGAAAAGGTATAGGCTGAAGCCAAAGCTCATATTACTTACCCCTCATACAAATTTTAAATTAAGAATTCACATCAGTACCTTAAAGGAAAGAAGAGGAAAAGAGGAAGACAAAAACACAATAAACAAAGGATGAAAAATAGCATACAGTATGCGCAATATACAGGGGTTAGACAATGAAACTGAAACACCTGTCATTTTAGTGTGGGAGGTTTCATGGCTAAATTAGACCAGCCTGGTGGCAAATATTCATTAATTGCACATTGCACCAGTAAGAGCAGAGTGTAAAGGTTCAATTAGCAGGGTCAAAGCACAGGTTTTGCTCAAAACATTGCAGTGCATACAACATTGAGTTCAAAAGAGGACAAATTGTTGGTGCATGTATTGCTGGCGCATCTGTGACCAAGACAAGTTTTTGTGATGTATCAAGAGCCACAGTATCCAGGGTAATGTCAGCATACCACCAAGAAGGACGAACCACATCCAACAGGATTAACTGTGGACGCAAGAGGAAGCTGTCTGAACGGGATGTTTGGGTGTTAACCCGGATTGTATCCAAAAAACGTAAAACCACAGCTGCCCAAATCACGGCATTCGCTTGGCCCAGGACTTGTGCTAGATGGGCCAAGGACTACTGAACCATTCTGGAGGACCATGTGCATCCAAAGGTTCAAACATTGTATCCTGAAGGCGGTGCAGTGTATCAGGATGACAATGCACAAATACACAAAGCAAGACTGATGAAAGATTGGTTTGATGAACATGAAAGTGAAGTTGAACATCTCCCATGGCCTGCAAAGTCACCAGATCTAAATATTATTGAGCCACTTTGGGGAGTTTTGGAGGAGCGAGTCAAGAAACGTTTTCCTCCGCCAGCATCACGTAGTGACCTGGCCACTATCCTGTAAGAAGTATGGCTTAAAATCTCTCTGACCACTGTTCAGGACTTGTATATGTCATTTCCGAGATGAATTGTCGCTGTATTGGCCGCAAAAGGAGGCCCCACACCATACTAATAAATTATTGTGGTCTAAAACCAAGTGTTTCAGTTTCATTGTCTAACCCCTGTATACTAGGTGATCCTAGATACTCATTTACAATTTTTAAGGGCGCATTCAGAAAGCATAGTCCGCGAGTCTCAGTCCGTTTGGGGGCTGGTTCGTTTGGGGGCGGGTGTGCTTCCGGACCGAGATCGCATTCACGTTGCACTATTGCCAAACGTGTCAAGAATGAGAATCCCAGGTGGCGCTGTTTTTGGAGTCACCGTTTGTAAGGACAAGACGCACGTACAAGAAGGTTCTCACAACTTCTGTTCCCTCCACAAGGCAGCATTATTTTTGTACGAGGAGCTGGATATGATTTCATCAGATCAAATATCGATTAAAGCTTTTACTTCCTCGTAACTCCACGTCTGACCATGAGCCATCTTTATAAGTACTGCAGTCCCACACGTGTGTTTGTTGTCGTAATGTTTACCCACATTGTCCAATGCTTGACCCACAATGCCAATGCAATTTGTAGTCCACTTCCCATCTTTGGTTCACTTGAATTGGACTGAGACCTGCGTTTGCAGGCGGACCGAGTCCGGTTGTTTGTTCCAGATCAGAGTCCGTTTGCGCATTCACAACTCCCCTAACGAAGTGGACTTTCCGAGCAAACGGACTCTGATTCAAATCAAATAAGCTTTGTGAATGCGCCCTAAGATATTTGTTCCAAAAATTGTTTTTAAATATATGATTAAACCTCTTAAGTGTATCGTTTCGTTTCTAAATTATTCCACAGCTGGACACCTTTAACTGTCAAACACCTTTGTTTTATGTCAGTTCTGGTCCTTATTTTGTTGAATATACAGCTTCCCCTCGTGTGGTACTGGTGTACTCGTATCGGATGATTATTACATCTTCTGAATATAATCAAGAAACATATCCCTTTTTATTTCAAACATGGTTTGTGCAATTTTTAGGTCAACCAAATCAGCAAACTTTAAAACCTGTGACTGTGTATCGGCCTTTAGGAGCTGAAGTTTACTGGTTACTGATATCAGCTTTTTAAAAAAAGGTCATCATGCATCCCTGCTGTGTTTGGTACATAAAATATTTGTTAGAAAATTAGAAATGAGAAAAATAAGTTTAAACACATATTTTATGTCTAAGCAACTTTGATAAAATAACTTGTGATTTTAAAGTCAACCTTGTAAAGTCATACTGCATATATAGATAAGCCTATAGTTGATTCAGATATGGATGCAAACTAGAAATGTATCTAAATATACAAGCAGCTGAACCCACTGCTGTGACATGCATACATTTACATCCTGGTAAAGTCTGGGAAGGTCAGGGATAGTGGTTACAGTACCTCTGTGTGCTTAGTACACTCAGCTCTTTTTGCACCACACCCATCCAGATAAGCATGTATACCAAGACGTCCTCACAAACAAAAGTACAAGCAGAGCAGGAAGGTGAAAAGCACACAAACAGTCACTGATGAGGCCTGTAAAATTAAAGCATAATCCCTGCAAAGCTGCGCCTCTCTACAGCATAACTGGAAGGAAACTCAAACCAGATCTACTGTGGGTGGTCAGAAACAGCTCAAAATCAAGTGGCAAAACAAATATACATGTTTGTTTGCCCATAATCTCTGAGATTGAATGTTTACAAACTAATTGTGAAAAGTTGGCCTACATTAATCCACCACAAGCACAGTCTGTTTAAAATACAAATTCTCTCCGGGCACGTCTTCTCCCGATTGTCTGCAAGCATCTCAGTCAAGTCACATCAGCCCAAACAGGCACTTTCTGGTCTTTTTAATCTAAGAAATCAAAGCTGAGTAAACACTGCTCTGGTATGTCTAATTCCTTGAGCAAAACTCCTGTGGTTGAGTTTCACACATACCAACACACATCTGGAGCTTTGTCAAGCATGGTAGATCCAGCTTGATATCCTACACATGTCAAGGCAGTGCAGCTCTCTCCAAAGACTCCAGCAATAACTCTACAAAGACTTTCAGTAAGGAGGGGAGTGATCCAGAGGCTTCTGTCTGAGAGGAGATGCAAGTTTTCAATGAGTGCAATCATCCACTTTTCCCAGAGAACTCAGATAAAAGTTTTAAGACATAATTGTGAGAACAAAGAAAAGTACTTGGGCAAACAACTTGAAAAAAACTGTGTGAAAGGCTAGGGTGGACATTGGATTGTTACTCAAATGTTAAAAGTACTGGACTCATAACTAAGTACTGCATAAAGAGTTGTGAAGTCCATCTTAGAGATGTTATAAAAGTAAAAGAAGCTTTTTGAAAAGCCAAACCAATTCATGTGTGCTGTTTTCCACAATGTTTGATTAAACTGTCTGTTTGCTCAGTTAAATCTTTTTCCACTTAAAAATTCTCTCAAACTATCAATTTACCTCTATTAGTCCAAAAAAGATTAATACATGTAATTCAAGCCATGAGTTTCACAATGGGGTGAATTCACATTTTTAGAATCAAGAACACTGAAACTATCCAAGTACATTAAAGACCCCAACACTTATTGATCACAGCAAGTACACACTACTTAGTTATTCTTCTGATGATAATTGTTGGACTCAAGGAGTAAAAGTTGGAAGTGTGCTGAGACAGCAGCCATCCTTAATCTCGACTGACCCCACCAGCATGGCAATACATGGATGTCACAGCAGGAGCCTCAGTTGCCTGTGTAGGGTTTCACCTGTCTGCTGACTTGAACAGGATTAGCCTGACAGATGCAGCGTGAGGGAAAAAATGCAGACAAGGACCTCTGGAGAAATCATTTTCTCTCAATTCCTCAATTAGAAAATACTTCAGAAGTGTCTGATTCCCCGTGAGAGCAATAAAACGAGGATCAGACTCTACGAATGGAACTTTGTGGTGAACTCTGATTGTTAATGACTTTGAAGAGTATTCTTAGCATGCCAACCGTAGGTATGGCAATGTCAGTTAAACATATTAAAACAACTTTTGCATGAATCACTGTAGAATATCATGCAGATGTACAAAATTCCAAAAACATCAAATGATTCTCGTTTCCTCTATTACCAACATAAGAGCTATTAATGCATTTTATATATTAGGGATGCATGATAACCTTCTTTAAAAACCAATACCGTAAACTGACAAATGTCAGCTCCTTAAGAATGATACCAGTAACTGATATCTGATAACCAAAAACACACATAAATACCTAATCATGACATCAATATAAAAAAAATAAAGACTCTTTAAATGAATTATCTATTTTTTTTCCAGTGAAAAGCTACCCGCAAGCCCCTCAAACATTTTCTAAAAGATATCAAACAAAACTATTCAAAATTTCAAATGCAACTCCAAGGTGCATTTCTTACTGATACAAGAATAAAGTCTCCTTGAACTGATGCAAATACATGCATTGGGATTACAAACTGAAATAGTGCAATCGAGAAATGCAGACTAAACATTTAGTAAAGCTTGCTTTAAGTTTTAAGCTTTCCCATGTGAATCTGTAGCAATAGTTAGCTAAACCTAAAAGGAAGATATTCTATGGATCACCGGGAGCATCCGGGAATTTTGCCAAATTCGTCACATCCGGTTAGGTATGAGGTGAAAACATGGCTTCGTTGCATAGGGAGCCACTGAATTACCTGCTTCATTACTTGTCAATCTTCGTTTATTCTACTTTGGAAATACCGAGAAGTCCCGCTGTGTATGGCTGCCATAAACATATCTATCACACAGACAAGAAATATGTTTGTTCCAGTTCCCAAAACAACAGAAAAAGTCCAGAACAACATGCTAAGTGGCTAGCTGCTATCAAGCCCATAAATGCTGACAGTTCACGCTGGAAACCATGAAACATCTAACAATATGTTCGGATCACTTTGTGACTGATAAAAAGCATATATTGTGGTCTCACTTTTTAAACCCTGTAGTTGTTTTTGTACAGATGATAGAAAACACCATTAAATCAGTGGATGTACAGAATCACACGCCGCCCGCTGTTCCCGTCTCCTCAGGACTGTTAACGATCACGTTCATCCAGATTACTCCATCAATGTTTCCACAAAGAATAAAACATAAAAAGTGGCAGAAAGGCATTTGCAGTGTTATAAACATCACAGTCATAACCATTACATACAGATGAGACTGCCGGTAATTTATAGCTTTATCAATGAGGTAAACCCTAGAAGTACATCAAAGAAAACCACTATTTCTTAAAAATCCGGGAAAATTAATATTCTATAAAAAATAAATGGCTTGAACACGGGGCTTACCTGATGAAACCAAAACATCATGAGATCGGAACTGATCATCAGGCTGTTATGTACAGGTAGGTTCGTCTAACCAGGCTGTAGCAGCAGAAGATGGGCATCACTTAGTCCAACAGATACTAGTTTAGCTTCGTATCTTCTTCTAGCGTCGGCAGTGAGACTTTCAATATAACTGGACTTCATTTCAATATTATTTCAAAGACAGACCGGCGGAGAAAAAAAATTAAAAAGGGTGCAAAAACCGTTTTTGAGGCTCATAGTCCATCAGACGCCGTTCAAATACAAACATGTTTTCACCGCTACCACTTCATGGCCGTAATTCCGGGTTGTGACGTAGGCTCCCTGATCCATTAGGGAGGATTTACACCAGGATAGTCTGGGGACTTGGTCCGATTGGTTGGGGATTCCTGAAAAATTTCACACCCTTCTTTGCTTCATTTTTCTTCATACTGCACAAAACTGAATCTGACTAAACCACCTAGTTAAACCACCTCAGTTGAAACAACTGCTTACTAGGGGGTGACATTCCCCAAAACAACCACTCAGTGATGAAAAGCAAGCAAGAAGAAGAAAACCAGACTCCAAGATTTAAGTGGAAATCTTTCTGCTTCTTATTATGTATCTACAAGACATTTTCCATTTTTTTGTTGGTGTTTTGACTTCAGCTTCTTCAAACACACACTGTTTGCTATGTTTTCTCTCCAACCCAAACGATAATCTACCCAACATCTCTCTGCTTCTTCTCTTGATGCTTTATTGCATTTGGCAAGCACTATTATCTGTTGTGAACGGTTTCCTTGTACCGTGGTTAACATCTTGTCAGAAAGATATTAGAGGGAGGTCTGAATATTAACTAGAAGAGATGTTTGGGCCCAATCCCAATTCTCTTTTTTACCCTACCCCTTCCCCTTGGCCCTTGCCACTTAAAACAAAGGTACGAGGTGAAGGGCTGAAAGTCAACCCCTACAAAAAATCACATACGTCACCAGTGATCCCGCCGGCTTGTGTTTAAGCAGATGTGCACTGAGCTGTTGGCGCAAATCTGGAGAAATCACGCCATCTACAGCTGTGGATTAACGTTAACAAGAAAATTTGATTCGTGCGACACATCCCTACTAGTGTTATATCCCACAAAGGACCTCCATGTAAATGAAGACCAGCAGCAACGTTGCCAAAATTTTTATTGATCATCCATCACTGTAGATTATCAGGGCTGCCTGCAGAGCACCGCTGGTTTTCAGCCTGGTAGCGTTTATGTAACTGAAGCATTAATGTAGTACTAGCGATTTCATTTCGTGTGCATTTTACAAAAAAATGACCAAAAACTAGACAATAAAATGGTTTTCATACTTTTTAAACTTTATCTATGGAGAAAATATTTATATTTGTGGATGTTTTTGGACTCGGTAGCAGCCATTTTGCCGGTGATTGCCATACCCCTCTGTTTGAAGTGTGCTCCTGAAAAATATTAGTTTGAAGGGGTAATAGCCCTACCACTTAGCCCTTCCCCTCCGTCCTAACAGGTATTGGGACACCCCTACCCCTACACATGAACGCGCAAAACGGAAGGGTTAAAGGGTAGGGCCAAGGGGTGAAATGGGATTCACCCTTGAAGTGGTGTAAAGGAATGGCTGGATTGGTTGTAGATTATCAAACCGGTTTTTGAAAGTTTCTTCATGGAACCAGTTTAGATCTAGGTTTAGCTCCAGCAACTTTGATCAAATGGGTCTATTAGAGCTCACTTGTTTCTTTAGCCAATGGACAATTGTTAGATTATGCCTGAGAAAAGTCAGGAGTGTGTTGAAACCACAGAAGCGACAGTCTCCCCTGATCTCCCTTGACCCTATGAGGGTACAACTCCACAAGTGTCACAGCAGCATCTTCACTAGGTCGGGTATGGTTTCACTTGTCTGCCTTTCAGACGCAGATCTGAACAGGTAGAGGAGAATAGGCCTATAGAGTCCTCTCCCTTTCCTCCTCCCTCCCCCCTCCCTCTGCTCTTTTCTTCCCGGCTGGCTAATCTCTTCTCAGGTTTAGAGTTCCAGGTCCGGGCTCTTTGAGGAGGAGGAAATATGGGGTTGGGTAAACATCAGGGCTCTCACTGCAGGGATTACAACACCCATATATCAGGGTGACAACTCCCTTTTCAGTGGATGACAAGTCACCAGGACCCTGTGCAAGAAGGGATCCTATGACACTTCCTATCACAGTAGGAGACACCGATAGCATATACCATAGTTTTCACAACATCGTGTCAGTTTATGAGGATCCGGTGTCTGAGTAGACTCAGCCAACATCTTTAGATTTTCACACATTGCTGCACCTGATGTTTGGCTCGTGGGTATCTTTGGTAGGTAACAACAAACGGAAAAAGGCTCAAGAGAGGCGCTTTGATCACATCTTTACACTGAGACTGCTGTTCATTGCCCATGAATCCATTTCACTTTCGTCCTGCTGACAAAACAAGTGGCAAGCATGGCAACTCACAGCTGCATGCAATGTGCATAAACGGATGGCTTCTTTCATTCTAAAAGAGTGAAACCACAGTCAGGCCTCATTTGTGGAAAAAAATACTGTTTTCACCCAGACAGACATCACTGAGAGTTAGTGAGGTAGATCATTTTCCCAACTCTCTAGGATAGACATAATTCCACATCTTCATGTACTTTTTTAACTGTCAAAAGATATAATTCAATTAACTAAATGGCTTTTCTTTCCCAAACTGTTGCGTTTTATGCATCTCTGAGGGGTTATTGGACAAACCCAACGGCTATTGGTAACAATTTCTAAAGCTGTAAAAATTAATCTACAGCCTTTTCTCTCTGGAAAAAAATCATTTAGTATGCTTAATGATTTTAAACTATTTCCAATGACATTCAGCTGATTTAGTGAGAGAGTAATTTATATTCTGTTGTAAAATGGCCAATGCTCTCTGCACTTTCCTGTTAAATTCTGAAAAAGTAAGCTGTCTGACTTCACAATTATTGTTCCACAGTTTCTGGTGACATTTCCAGGTAAAACAGTCTCAAATGTGCCAGCCAAGAACTGAACACATTTTTCAAGATACTCAACCAGATCAGTTTTTTCTACCATGGTGGCCTGATATATTTACAATAAAAGTTGGTTCATTAATCAATTTAAAATATTAGATTTCAGGAAGCCATTATAATATTCTAAGTTGTTCTTTTAAGCAGTGATCATGTGCAGCACACGAGAGCTGAATAAAATTCAGAGGTAAAGGTCCAGGTAAATGCAGTAAGCTATGAATGCTGCATCTACAAACATTAACCAACAATTCTTTTGACACAGTATTGCATCAGCAATTGCTGGACCCTTAGAAAATCACTTTCTTACTTAAGAACACCAAGAGATTGGTACCGTTTGCATTTGAATCAATACGGTATCAACTCCAGTACCTGCAAACCTGTAACAGATTTATTTCTCATTCTCAACATATAATTTTTAAACAATATATTAAAGCAAAATCAAACTGTTTTAATTCCATATGGTGTCGGAACCGTCTGGGTACACAGAAGGCAAACTTGGGATGGAATAAAACAACGGAGAAAAAAAAGATGAAACGTCAACCACCGAACTGGTTTGCCATGTTGGTTGATGGCAAACCCATTAAGCATTTACAGTTGTGTGAAAAAGTGTTTGCCCCCTTCCTGATATATTTTTTTGCATGTTTGTCACACTTATATGTTTCAGATCATCAAATGAATTTAAATATTAGACAAAGACAACACAAGTGCACAAAATGCAGTTTTAAATGAAGATTCTTATTAGCAAAGGGGGGAAATAAATCCAAACCTACATGGCCCTGTGTGAAAAAGTGATTGCCCCCGAAAGCTAATAACTGGTTGGGCCATCCTTAGCAGCGACAACTGCAATCAAGCATTTGTGATAATTGGCAATGAGTCTTCTACAGCGCTGTGGAGGAATTTTGTTCCAAACATCTTTGCAGAATTGTTGCAATTCAGCCACATTGGAGGGTTTTCCATAATGAACCACCTTTTTAAGGTCATGCGACAGCATCTCAATCTGATTCAGATCAGAAATTGGACTAGGCTACTCCGAAGTCTTCATTTTGTTGTTCTTAAGCCATTCAGAGGTGTAGTTGCTGCTGTGTTCTGGATCATTGTCCTGCTGCAGAACCCAAGTGCGCTTCAGCTTGAGGTCACCAACAGATGGACAGACATTCTCCTTCAGGATTTTTTGGTAGACAGCAGAATTCATGGTTCCATTTACCACAGCAAGTCTTCCAGGTCCTGAAGCAGCAAAACAGCCCCAGACCATCACACTAACACCACCATATTTTACTGTTGGTATGATGTTCCTTTTCTACAATGCCATGTTACTTTTATGCCAGATGTAATGGGACCTACACCTTCCAAAAAGTTCAACTTTTGTCTTGTCAGTCCACAGAGTATTTTCCTAAAAGTCTTGGGGATCTATAAGATGCCTTTTGGCAAAACTGAGACAAGCCTTTATGTTCTTTTTTGCTCAGCAGTGGTTTTGGTCTTGGAACTCTGCCATGCAGGCCGTTTTTGCCCAGTCTCTTTCTTATGGTGGAGTCATGAACACTGACCTTAATTGGGGCAAGTGAAGCTTGCAGTTCTTGGATGTTGTTCTGGGGTCTTTTGTGACTTCTTGGATGAGTTGTTGTTGTGCTCTTGGGGTCATTTTGGTCGGCCGTCCACTCCTGGGAAGGTTCACCACTGTTCCCTGTTTTCACCATTTGTGGATAATGGCTCTCACTGTGGTTCGCTGGAGTCCCAAAGGTTTAGAAATGGCTTTGTAGCCTTTTCCAGACTGATAGATCTTAATGACTTTGTTTCTCATTTTTCCTGAATTTCTTTGGATCACAGCATGATGTCTAGCTTTTGAGAATCTTTTGGTCTACTTCACATTGTCAGGGAGGTCCTATTTAAGTGACTCCTTGATTGAGAACAGGTGTAGCAGTAAAGAATATTGATCTCCGCTTTCCAAAGATGAGATAAACCACAGTTAATTTTAGTCTGCATTTTGTATTTACTTGTGTCATCTTTGTCTAGTATTTAAATTTGTTTGATGATCTGAAACATTTAAGTGTGACAAACATGCAAAAAAAAAAAAAAAGAAATCAAGAAGGAGACAAACACTTTTTCACACAACTGTACATCAAATTGAGTTTTTTAATGACTGTTTGTGCACCTCCGCTGGCTATTTGCCCCCTTGATTAGATTGGTTCTGCTGCTGAGGCAAAGACTGTCTTCTCCCTCTTCTCTGCAGGCTGCAGACGTGCCTTTTTATATTTTTATATTTTTTATATTTTTACCTTGTAGTTTATTATATTCTTATTAAATGCACCTTGAGGTCAAGAGATATGCAATTTCATCTGTGCTGTATGTCCAACATGCGGCACACTTGACAAATGAAGTTGAAGTCAGGAACGGTGCTTTGAGAAGAATATTGTGTTTAACACCAGCACTACCAGAAATTTTCTGATTTTCCCGCAAACCACCCCCCATTGCCATAGTTAAATTGGCCAGTTCACTCCCCATTTTAATGATGTAAAATGGAGATAGGAGGTTTGTACCAGACAGTAACAAAAAGCAGTTAACTCCGTTTTTCCACAACGGTGTTTATCTATTTTTGCAAATGAACTCTTCATATATATAATATATATATATATATATATATATATATATATATATATATATATATATATATACACATATACACACACATACCGGCTACTTTATTAAGGTACAACTGTCTTGTTAATGCAAATTTTCAATAAGCCAATCACATGGCAGCAACTCAATGCATTTAGGCATGTAGACATGGTCAAGACTATCTGCTGCATTTCAAACCGAACATCAGAATGGGGAAAAAAGAGGATTTAAGTGACTTTGAACGTGGCATGGCTGTTGGTGCCAGACGGGCTGGTCTGAGTATTTCAGAAACTGCTGATCTACTGGGATTTTCCTGCACAACCATAGGGTTTACGGAAAATGGGCCGAAAAAGAGAAAATATCCAGTGAGCAGCAGTTCTGTGGGCACAAATGCCTTGTTGATGCCAGAGGTCAGAGGAGAATGGCCAGACTGGTTCGAGCTGATAGAAAGGCAACAGTAATTCAAATAACCACTTGTTACAACCAAAGTATCCAGAAGAGCATCTCTGAATGCACAACACATCACACCTGGAAGCAGATAGGCTACAGCAGCAGAAGACCACACCGGGTGCCACTCCTGTCAGCTAAGAGCAGGAAACTGAGGCTACAATTCGCACAGACTCTTCGACATTGGACAATAAAAGATGGAAAAATGTTGCCTTGTCTTGATTTCTGCTACGAAATTCAGCTGGCGGGCTCAGAATTTGGTGTCAACAACATGAAAGCATGCCTTGTATCAACGGTTCAGGTTGTTGTTGTTGGTGTAATGGTGTGGGAGAGATTTTCTTGGCACACTTTGGGCCCCTTAGTACCAATGTGGCATGGTTTAACCACCACAGCCTACCTGACAATTGTTGCTGACCATGTCCATCCCTTTATGACCACAGTGTAGCATCCTCTGATGGCTGCTTCCAGCAAGATAACGCGCCATGTCATAAAGCGTAAAACATCTCAGACTGGTTTTCTGAACATGACAATGAGTTCATTGCACTTAAATGCCCTCCACAGTCACCAGATCTCAATCCAATATAGCACCTTTGGGATGTGGTAGAATGGGAGGTTCTCATCATGGATGTGCAGCCAACAAATCTGCAGCAACTGCATGATGCGGTCATGTCAATATGGAGCAAAATCTCTGAGGAATGTTTCCAGTATCTTGTTGAATCTGTGCCACAAAGGATTAAGGCAGTTCTGAAGGCAAAAGGGGTCCAACTCAGTATTAGCAAGGTGTACCTATTAAAGTGGCCAGTGAATGCATATGTGTGTGTGTGTGTGTGTGTGTGTATATATATATATATATATATATATATATATATATATATATATATATATAGTGGTGTGCAAAGCAGGCTGTATTTGTATTTGCTGAAGGGGGAAAGGTATCTGTATGTCAAATCGAGCGAATAAAAAAACAAAACAAAACAAAAAAAAATATTGAAGGCTACATGCGCAAGACAGCCATGCCTGGGAATTGAACCCTCCATCATTCACTTACATGACCAGAGGTCTCACCACTACGCTTTACACAAGCACACATTCAATACACATTTAGCCCAGTTTTCTCTGTCGCTGTGGGGAGCCTGTGTCAGTTACATTTTACAGTAGGTTCACCGCGTTTGAAATCAATCAGTCCAAAACAACTTTCCATCTTATTTTAGACAAGTCCTATGAAAGAAGATAGTTTTGATGGTTTTATTAGGTCTCCAGGTGCTCTAACAGTAAACAGCTGACAGCTTGTGGACACGTGTTATCTGATGTAGAGATGTGAGATGCAGACACTTTATTATCAATCCTTTTGTACATCTGATCTGAAAGAGTGCCAGGATCATTATGTGTCAAGCTGAATACATGCATTACACGCTGATTATGGCTGTACTCTGTCTGCAAGGGTTCGGTATGACGTTGGTCCACCCTTTGCAGCTAGAACAGCTTCAACTCCTCTGGGAAGGCTGTCCACAAGGTTTAGGAGTGTGTTTATGGGAATTTTTGACCATTCTTCCAGAAGCGCATTTGTGAGGTCACACACTGATGTTGGATGAGAAGTCCTGGCTCTCAGTCTCCACTCTAATTCATCCCAAAGTTGTTCTGTCAGGTTGAGGTCAGGACTCAATGCAGGCCAGTCAATTTCCTCCACACCAGACTCTGCCATCCATGTCTTTATAGACCTGCTTTGTGCACTGGTCCACAATCATGTTGGAAGAGGAAGGGGCCAGCTCCAAACTTTTCCTACAAAGTTGGGAGCATCGAAGTGTCCAAAATGTTTTAATATGCTGAAGCATTCAGAGTTCCTTTCACTGGAATTAATGGGCCAAGCCTAGCTCCTGAAAAACACCCCACACCATAGTCCCCCCTCCACCAAACTTTACACTCGGCACAATGCAGTCAGACAAGTACCTATGTCCTGGCAACTGCCAAACCCCGACTTGTCCATCATATTACCAGATGGAGAAGTGCGATTCATCACTCCAGAGAACGCCTCCACTGCTCTAGAGTCCAGTGGTGGCTGCTTTACACCACTGCATCCACGCTTTGCATTGCACTTGGTGATGTATGGATGGATGCAGCTGATCACCATGGAAACCCATTCCATGAAGCTCTCTGCACACTGTTCTTGAGCTGATCTGAAGGCCACATAAAGTTTGGAGGTCTGTAGTGATTGACTGCAGAAATTTGGCGACCTCTTTGCACTATGCGGTCAGCATGTGCTGACCCCGCTCCGTCAGTTTACATGGCCGACCACTTTGTGGCTGAGTTGCTGTCGTTCCCAAACACTTCCATTTTCTTATAATACAGCTGATAGTTGACTGTGGAATATTTAGGAGTGAGGAAATTTCACGACTGAATTTGTTGCCCAGGTGGCATCCTGTCACAGTTCCACCTTCAAATCCACTGAGCTCCTGAGAGCGACCCATTCTTTCACAAATGTTTGTAAAAACAGTCTGCATGCCTAGGCGCTTCATGTTATATACCTGTGGCCATGGAAGTAATTAGAACACCTGATTCCCATAATCTGGATGGGTGAGCAAATTGTTTTGGCAATTTAGTGTAGTTTCTGTATTGAAAATTTAAAATGAAACTTCTTTTATGGAACATTATCTTTTATTGAGTTTTTCAGTTTATAAAAACAGAACAAAAGCAAAAAGAAATCCGTTTTAAGATGCAAATAACAGGAGAATCAGTATTGGTTCAAGGTATCTTAAGATATCCACATCAGCGGTTATAATAATAGAGTACCCATAGCATGAAATATTAATGGTAATATTACAATGTGGATAAACAATCACTTAAATAGGAATGATACAAGAGATTCTAGTTGGGAGGAAATAACAAAAATGTCAGAAAAATATATATATATATATTTTTTTTTAAAGGATGACATTAATAAATTGGACAAAAAAAAAAAAAAAAGAGAAGGGTTGGAGCAGTGCAGATTTACCAATTGTCCATGATTCCCTGGTGGTCTATCCAAGCTTGCCATATTTTCAGGAAACTGTCTGGCTTGCCTCTCAAGTTATATGTTATCTTTTCTAGTGGCATACAACGATTGAGTTCATTTACTCATTGGGAATGGTCAGGTGGCTCCTCAGAGATCCATTTCAGCAGAACACACCGTTTAGCAGCTGTTAATGCTAGTCCAAAGAAGTGAGCTATGTGTATAGATTTAAAATGAAAATCAGAATAATCCCCTGGCAGTACTGCTGATGGTGATAGAGTGACATCCATGTTAGGACGTTCATAAGTGTATTTGCGATTAGGGATGGGTACCGAAATCGGTACTTTTATTGGTACCTACCGAACTCCGTCGGTACTACCGGGTACCGATTCACGTAAAATCAAACGGTACCATGTTTCGGTACCTAAATGCATCCTTTTTAATGTGAGGTAGTGGAAGAGTTTGTTATTTCTGTGCCGCACGTGAACGTTGCATCGCAGCATGACATCAGCAGCGGCCGCGTGTTCAGTCAGAAACTTTCCTGCTTCACTTCTCTAAAACATCAAGTTCGCTGCATTATTTGTGATGCCAGCGGCGCGAACACGTCTGATCTGAGGAAGCAGCAGATTTAACACAATATTCTTTTCAAAGCTCCGTTCCCGTCGCGTCATCCGCAGCCCGCAGAAAAAAGAGGGAGAAGTCCGTCAGCGCCTCGGCGGCTGAACAGATGTAATCGGGGGCAGATAATAACCAGCAGGGTTCACAAACTGCCGTTCAACAACTTAATACGATGTGATTATTTACTGAGTTTACCATCAACCAAGACAGTAAACCAGTTCTGGGCTGACGCGCATGTCACGTCTCTCTCTCCCTCCCTCTGTCGCATCCCACATCTTTATTAAACTCTTCATCACAGCGGAGTTTCCGCACGCGAGTACACCAGCCACCATACTGCCATCTGATAAATAAGAGTCTGCGTCTCTCTGAAGCAGCTTGTATGGTTTAACCAGCACGGCAGAAACTGTCTGCATCAAGTTAGTAACCTGATCCCTGCAGCGGGATTACAGCCTCCAGACCTGCGCAAAACGCGCCACAAAATCAGTTTAGTGTCGGAGAATATTCCGTCTTTTTTTCTCATTAAATTATTCTGTCATTATTATTATATTGTCTGGAACAAACTCCCAGAAAGTCTCAGATCAGCCGAAACACTTAGTTTGTTTAAATCCAGGTTAAAGACCCACCTGTTCTCAGCTGCATTCACATAGATTTTACTCTAAAGTTCAAATCTGCACGGCTCTATGCTCACTCTTTTTAATCTTAAATATTTTAATGTTTATCATTTTAAAATCATACTTCTACTTTTTTGTTCTTAATCATTTTCCCTTTTACACCCGGCTGCAATGCTTATGGTTTATCTAAAGCACTTTGAATTTTCCTGTAGGCAACATGAAATGTGCTGTATAAAAAACTTGCCTTGCCATTAAGTTTCCCTGTTACCAGACGCTCTGACATCATAGAGAAACAGCTGGATTTTGCTGTAATATATTATTTAAAAATTCAATGTTGAGAATGAGAAATAAATCTGTTATTGCCATATAAACACACAGAAAAGTACCGAAAACTGGTACCGTTTGGTACCGGTACCGATTCGCAGGTACCGAAAGTTGGTACCGTATCGATTCAAATGTGAAAGGTACCCATCCCTATTTGCGATAGCTTCCAACCATGGACCTAATTTTGGGCATGACCAAGTCATATGTAGAAAACTACCTACATCAGTTTTACATCGTGTACAAATTGGGGATTTGTCAAATGAAAGTTCTTTTAAACAAAATCTCACAACTACAAACTTCTATTAATATTAATTGTAACAGAGTACTTTTAAAGTTTGCCACTTCACTTCAGGTATATGAATGCTCAGTCGATGAGCAAATGGAGTAGTTATATAATATTAATGGGAAATTTAAATGAGCCAAGTTCAATTACAGCTGCATTTGGGTGAAATAAATTAGACACGCTGCATTCATTTGTGAGCCTTGCAAAGCCAGGATAAAACATTTTTGGCTTTATGCATAACCCACAAACATGAAAGTGGTTTCGAACTATTTATATAAGCAAACCATAGTTGCTATATAACAATTATTGAACATTTTTTCATCACGTTTCTTAAGAAAGGTCTTTCTTCTGACATCCATTGCAGGAAAAATTGAAACTACAGCTTTCTCTTTAAGAACAGTTCAATGGTGGTAATGTGACCGTACATCTCTCATGATGGGTGATAAACACACTAAATGAAGTCTAATTCCAAATGTCTTTTAGTTCATGACCTCAGAAGATATATATTACACACAAAACTGCACAGGAGAAAAATAACTCATTTAAACTTAAACTGGAACTGAGTTAAAGATTTTATTTATGCAGAAGTGATGACCTCCATCACTTTATTCCATGTTTGACATGAGAATGAACCAAAGGAACTAGAACACTGAAGTTTTAGATTTCACCCACACATATTTACACAGTGTAAAAATGTTTCTTTGAGCCCAAAGAGTGGGGGCTGAAACTGGTACACACAACGCATGGGCAAGCAGATCAAAACAATGTAAAATAAGGGGAAATTGAACTGCCGAATTTAACAGGAAAGGCATATGTACAAACCTCCGGACAGCAACACAGCTAATTATTTTCAGTCTGCACTGGCTTCCCTTACAAACATATGTAGAGACTTCCAACAGGAAAACCTGACCTTTCTTTGCAAAGAACAGAAAATATAATCCAGACTGTGTTGTCATGTGGGAAAAAACAATGTTAGCCCTTATGATACCAAACTGAAAATATCATTTTTCTGGGAACTTAAAAAGCTTCATGACATGTGCCAGATACTCGGATACATAACTATAAATAAAATCCAGTCACAGACTCTTATGGTTTCCATGGATCATTATCATGATTTAATGGATTAGAGAAAAATGCATCTTCCACCAATCAGAAAACAAAAATATTAACTATTTGCACAATACCAACTGCTGTCAGTTATGAAATGAAATGAAATGAAATGAAACTTTATTCATCCCAAATCAGATTGAAAGCCACTTTTTTTTTTTTTTTTTTTTTTTATAAAAACCATAGCTTTCTTAGGGTGTGGTTGCTGCAGGATGAATTCCTGTATCTCTCCCCACCACTCGCCTCCACAGTATTTCTATTTTAAGCCAAAGAAGTAAAACTAAGATTGTGAGCTATATTCATTAGTACTGAAAGGATGAAAGAAGACGTTTTAGCAGGCATTTCAAGGATGAATAAGGCCATCTGGGAAAAATTATCCTCATTATAACAAAAAGCTAACAGTGATTTATATGGGGTTGTATTCTGTTGTTCCACTATCTCACAAGGCTAAGCATTTTATCGCGGTGAAACATGCATTATCTCCATCCACTCCCTTCCCCTTCCCTCTGTTCCCTCAGAGGAGTGGAACAAGATGACAAATTAACAGCATTAGTCTCCATAATTCAGAGGAAAACCACGACGTCCAACATCCGATAGCAGAATCAAACTCATATGCAGGACTACGGCGAACTGCACGTCTCACTGTCGAGAAAACAAAGCATCTCCTTTTAATTAGGCCGCAGCGTGATGTCAAAGCCTGATGCACCTCGCGCTCTCGCTGACCCGACAAAACCTGGCCTCCTTTAATGTATCTTTTTTTGTTTCCTTCTGTGCAGGAGTGTTTAAACCCAACCTGCTCAAACATCCCCTCGCCTGAGGCACAGAGGCTTTTACCACTGATTTGTGAAGTGATGTGGCTGCCAAGAAACCTCATCTGTCACAGCGCTGCAGTTCAGCCATGAACATAAATCATGATGGATGTCAAATTTAAAGCCAGCAATGCCATGAATATTCAACATTTGTCTTGGGTTTGCTGCACACATCCAGCCAAAACACTGTGATTTGATTTGATAGCCTTGGTAGCAGGATTCTTGACATCTCTCGCTGTGAGAGATGAATAATTCAATAATATGAATTCCACTAATTACTGAGCAATAAGTTATGGATTTCAGGTAAACCACATCCACCCTCATAACTCCATGGGTTGGCTTAGTAGAGGATTCCCATGACACCCAGTTCAACTTTAGCATCTCAGCATGTTGGTCGAGCTGCACCGAGTTTTACACCTAAAGCACCTCTGCATCCTTTTCATCCCTTTGGCATTCAGTTCAAACAGCACAGCTCACACATCTTTTCCTGCTTGCACACAAAAGATGGGTGATAAAAGACAGCAAACCTCGCCTGAAGCAAGAAAAAGCCTGAAGAGACACTGGAACAAGACACTTTAAACATGTTTCCCATTTTGTTTGGTTTGGCCTCTTTTTAAAGGTGCATTCCTCAGGAGCTCAGAGCTCTCTTTAGAGTGAAATAATAAAAAACAACAGAGAAGATGGAGAAAGGATAAAGCTCTTACTCTGGACTGATGAAGCTGGATGCCGTAGAGGAGAATGTTCTGGAGCTTCGCTGTTGAGGCCAGATCCATGATGGCAGCAGGCTCTGCAACACTGCTGCTGATAGACAGCTCATCTCTGCAGCTCAGGCACACCTAGCAAAACAAAGACCACCAAACACAATCAGGAAAAACACACCAATATAAAGCATCTTTTACCAGAACGTCAATTAGGCCCTTTTTTTATTCAGCTGTACCAACTTTACAGCAGTGTTTGTGGAAGATAAGAGAAGTCTGAGCTCTGCTGCACTGAAAGTAGATAAGTCTGGCTAATATGTCTGCTCCTCTGAGGATATAATGACTCTCCTTGGGGCCTTTGTGGTTTGCTTTCTCCAATTAGGGGAGCATATCTGGGTCGCACTGGTTCAGGTTCTTGTGTCATCTCCTTTAAATCTTTACTTTTCTTTAACCAGACTACTGACAGACACATAAAGTGAGATTTATTCATTCCAATTATTCTGTCACGTCTCCTTAAAACCTGTGGCGGTGTGACGCACTCATCGGGAGGATCAGTTCAAAAGTGTCATCAAATCTTCTCTGAACAACTTAATGGACAATTACTGCGTTTCACGAGAATATTAGTCAAATGTTTACTGTCATCTTTGCAAGTTCAACTCCAGGACTTCAGGTTTTAAATCATCTCAGCAACTTGTCAAGTAATCAATAATCTAGGCTTGTTTTGCAGCCAGGAGACCTGGACATGCTGCAGTCATGAGTGGACCTCAACTTGTCTGTATTACACTGCAGAGTCAAATGTAAGGTCTTGTATTTACGTCTTGCTAGGACAAGATGATTTGCTATTACGTCTTGATTATAAAAACAGGGTCTAGTTATTTAAATCCAGTTATGATTTTGTTTAATCTATTTAACGTGCAAATAGCATCGTTCATGTTTCCATATGTAAATGAAAAAATGGTGCCATTTTATAGCTATTTCTTCCCTTTTTTAACTTTAAAAGGTGTTTCTCATTTATCAATTTCACACAAAAACTCAAACAACAATCAGAGCTTTGTACCAGGTGCATGGCTGACATCAGTGTTTGCTTTTCTTTCCTAATGAAGCTTTGCTACTGATTATTTTGCTTTACTGTGGACTTGCCCATTTTCACAAAAAATGACATGGCAACTTAATCTGAAAACAAGTGGGTTTTTTTGTTGGTTTTTTTTGTAATGTTTACTTTTTAAATGATCCTTCACAGATTCTTAAACACTTTTGAAATCTTACTATATAGCATTTCATTTAACATTTAATTTCATATCGTATGTTTAATTTATCCAGACCAGATTTTGAACTTTACAATCATTGCAGTTATTTCACCAAGAAGCCCCGCGACAGTACCTTGTGATTAAGCCTGGGATAAATGAGGAAGTGCATGTTCAGTATAAAGAAAAAAAAGGTCTGGTGTTAAACTAAACCAGAACATAAAGGAGCAGCTTCATGTTTCTATCAATCACAGCTTCCCAGACGGAGGTCAGGTGCATTCAAATGTGATCACAAAGTTGGGTTGGAGGGGGAATGTAGCAATGCCCTGCTGATAGGACAATGTTAACTTTTTCTTTGACTATGTTAACTTTGTTTAATAGATAGTCACTTCTAAGTTTGTATTCTCCCTTTAAAACTTTTATATTACAAAAACTTACGTTTTCAATCAATAAGGAAGAGTTACAACACTGGTTGTTTATTTATGCATTGGAATGTGAAAATTTATCCTAGGCCTGTTTTAATGACGATGCAGAGACAGTAAAGTCTTGTTATGCTTTGGCCTGAGACAGGTTCTGCCAGAGGTTTTCTTTTTCCTGGTAAAAGGATAAAATTATTTTCTTTTTTTCCAACCTGGACCTTATTTCTAAGAATTTATTTGTGCATTTACTCACCGGTAAAATTTCACATTATTCTCACTCTTTCATACAATATATACATGAGTCGCCCTCCTCGTATGTCCATATAATGGGAGTGAAGGGCGCAGAATGAATGAGCCTCTATATAAGGCATCATCTGCAGAAAAACTCCTTAATTTCACCAATACTTTAAGTAGAATGAATAAACAAGAGAGTACTATTGTCCTGTGAGTTCAAATTTAGCTTTTCATTAATTATCGGGGGCATTCTCCACACTCTACAGGTCATCGTGCGCCCTCTGACACACACGGTTGCAGCACAACTGACAAGAGCAGCTAGCAGCCTGACAACAACAAAATGCAGTCCCCAAAACTCTGAACTCACAGGATAATAGTTCTGGTTCGTTTGTTCATTCATCTAAAAATATTGGTGAAATTAAGGAGTTTTGTTGCAGATGATACCTTATAAAGATGCCCATTCATTCTGCCCCCTTTACTCCCATTACATGGATACACGATTAATGTAAATATTGTCTGAAGGAATCAGAATGATGCAGAAATGTACCGGTGAGTAATAAGGTCCAGATTGAAAACAAAGAAAGTAACCGTTTAAAAGGGTGGTTTCCTTCCAGCTGCTCAGGATGGGGGAATTGGACCGGGCAAGTCAAGATTCAACCTTAGCTAAGCTTTTATGAATTGGGTCGAATTTATTTGTCTGTGGAGCACCCTGAGATGACATTGTCATGACCTGGCACCATGTCCTGGCACTTTGCAAATTGAATTGAATTGAATTGAATTGAACAAAGACATGAATGTTAGGCTAATTGGTCACTCTAAATTACCCCTACACACTAAAAAATGGAAGTACAAGACAGGAACATTTCTGTACCTGTAGGTACATATTTTTTACAAATGTTCTCTCAAAAGTACAATATTGGTCTTTATGAGGCCAGAAGTGTACCTATTATATACAATGAAAAAGGGTCCAAAGAAATATAAAGTACAAATTTGGACCATTTCAACCTTAAGGGTACCTGCAGCATTGAAAAATGTGCGTAGCTTGTACAATATCTATAATTAGCAGTATCTCTAAACAGTAGTCTTATTTATAGTTATTATATTATGATTTTCATAAATTGTTGTAATCATAGTAATAATTATATGTATAAATATAAATGTATTTGGCCTAATATTTATATAATAATTATTTATTTATTATTAGCATCTTTGACTGTTGTCATAATTTCTATTTTATTGACTTTTATTCATCACTTTTAATTGGTTGAATGGTACTTTATTAACTCATACAGCTTGATAAGGTACAAAAATGGACCAGGACCGAAGGGGACAGAAATGTCTTTCAAAAAGGAACACCCCCAGCGACAAGCTTTGTACCCTTTTAAGTACAAACTGGTACCTCTATTTTTGAGAGTGTAGGTATGAATGTGAGCGTGCATGGTTTTCTCTCTGGGTTAGGCCCTGCGACAGACTGGCAACCTGTCCAGGGTGTACCTGCCTCTTGCCTGATGATAGCTGGAATAGGCTCCAGCAACCTCCGCGACCCTGACTGGATAAGCGGTATAGAAAATGAGAAAATGACTGACTGAATTGAATTGAACTGAATTCTCGTTTACACAGTAACAACAGTTTTGGTTGGATGAGAGTGAAATTTTCTTGAAACGCAAGGACACTAAACCTGTCTGTGAAAACATGAGCTGGGATGTTTTTAGCAACAATCGCCTTTGTCGAGTCATCTTGCATTTGCACACCAAGGCCCTGATTACACCTACAAACAGCAAAACAACAACAACAGCAGATCTCTGTGTATTCTGTTTGTGCTGCTGAATCTCTAAAGTCATTTTGATCTCTTTGAGCAATAACAGCTTTTTTGTACAACTTTTTATGTAGTCTGCAAAGACACATAGATCACATGCATTTGTTAACCAATACACCTCTATACAAGCGGTTGTGATGTCTTTGGGTCTGATGAGGATGTAGTGAACATGTGGTGTTTATGGTTGCAAAGTTTCACCGCCCACTACAGGCCTGGCATGCACACTACATCATCTCCAGTCCAATTTGGGTTTTCCATCTGTAGTTTCCTTTCCACTGTTGTGTACATGTATTTCTTTTTAAATACGCAGAGGGGGAATTTCAGATATTTGCATGACAACCTTTTGTAAACAGGGCCTTACATTACTCTGGATGCTGAACTCTGAATGGAACAACAGAAAACACACAAATTATATGCTAAATGTCAAAAACAGAGATCGATAAGATCAAGATTTATGGGGGTGATTTCAATGCAATGATTTGTGATTGTCCATTTTCAAGTCTCATGAAAATTTAAAAAGAACATATCATTGTTTGAAGCTATGTGAACAGGATTTGAGGTGGAGCTGCAGTTTCCACAAAGCTAAAAGGTTCATCATGAGACCTGCATGTTCTACAGTAGATGTTTTTACAAGAAAAAAAGTTCCACCCTAATGGCTGTGTACCTCCACTAAAAAGTGAAGTTGCAGCTTACATCTCTGAGTCACAAAATACACACAGTAGAGACTTAAATCCTTTTTCTTTAAATTCTCTTAAGTGTTTACATCCAGCCAAATAAATGGAGCAAGAAGTTGCAGCCAAAAATCAAATTTGGGTGTTGCTGCCAAAAATGAAAAGTAAATTCTATCATTGATGGCTTTTTGGATATTAGATGCATTCACTTTATCCTATTAGACATTTGTTTAAAAAAAATCATGATTAACTCATGAATTCTTGATTTAAAGCCCCCAAAAACTTGCCTTATGAGATCACACCTTCTTTGATCCTTGGAAACCGAAACTTTAATCAGTTCATCCTTGGATCTAAGTGGGTGTTTGCGCCAAATGTAATGGAATTTCCTCAAAGGGTTTCCTGATATATCACCTTCACAAGAACAGGAGGCCGTGAGGCCACATTTATGTTGAACCCTGACCGCAGAGATTGAATCAGTTCTTAACTGGTCTAAGTGAATGTTTGCACTAAATCTAAAGAAATCGCCTCAAGGCATTCCTGAATTAATGTGTCAGCACACAAAAGGACAGACAGACAGACAGTTTGTGTATCCTACAGTGCAACCTGCTTTGCTACTGAGACTGACTTGTTTGACAGGTTAGCATAGAAATATTTGATATTAAGGCATCTTCCATAAAAAGTACTTTTAGTATAACTTATTTGTTTAATTTACCTGAATTCTAGTTATGTTTTCTCTTGTCTTTTTTTCCCTTCTCTGGATAAACAGTCAGACTGGTATGGGACTAGGAAAATTGTGATGTACTTGTAGTCTTATGAGTTAGTTTTTTTGTGTGTGTGTTTTTTATCTTAAACATTTTACATCCATTTATTGATTTTTAATCACTTACTTTTTATCAACTTATATAAAGGGTTCTTTTGGTGTGTATAAGCAGCTGGTCATTTAATCAATTAAGCTATAAAAAATATCTCATCTTATCTTTTCTATTCTTATCTCATCTAAGCTTATTTTATTATATCTTATCTTTTAAAACATATAACTAAATTCTTCATAATACTTTAATTACTTATATGGATTAAGAAAGTAATTTTTCTTTGAAATCAATTAAGTATTCTAGGGATGCATGATATTATATTTTTGGCTGCTATCTGATATGCTGATATTTTACAACTCATTTGGCCAATACTGTAACTGATACCAATAATAAAGCTGAAAATTATGTAAACATTCATATCTTGTTAAAATTAGAAAAAATACTTCTGCTGCAGATCCAGTAGTTGCTGGAGACATCATAATGTGTTATTCCGATGGCCCACGGATAAAAAAAAAAAAAAAAGGAAAACAGACAAAATTTTTTTCTAAAAAATCACTATTCTCCGGTTCATCACCAAACAGCACCCGTTATATATTGGTAAATTCTATAGGTCGATATAGAGACCGGCAGATTTGCCATTTAAAACAATTATCGTCCGATACCGATATCGAGTCGACAATATTGCGCATCTTCTCCTTACTCTGACAAACAAGTTGCCACAATTGGAAAAGATCACAATCGATTAAGACTTAAATAATTAAAAAAAATATAAAAAATAAAGTAAACAAAAGTTAATGTAAATGGAAGCGCAATTAAATACAAATGATTAATTTAAATGCTATACTTTATTATAGAAAGTAGAGCCACCACTAAGTGGGCTTTACCATAAATGATTGTGTCTAATACAGAAGGAAAAAAAAATAAAAAAGATCATGTTTGTTAAAACAATGTAAAAATATAAAGTTAAAGTTCCACTAAAGAGCAGACATTTATACTGTGGCACCCCCTAATTAACTAATTCAGCATCCATCTTGCATCCTGTCTCCTCTCTGAGCTTTCTCCAGCCAGTAAAAGTCAGTCAGACTGACTTATATTCTGTTTTGCTCTCTAGTTTTCTGTTATTCTCTTCTTCACTTCTTCCGATTATGCACTCGTTTGTTTTTTTGTGCTGAGCGTTTAAAATGACTAATGTGTGATATCTAGCTGCTGGAGTGTGACATGGTCCCTAAAGCAAAATGCAGCTTTAACATGATGTCCTGGGCTAGAAACTGTGAAGTGTGGTTTTTCGAGATGTTGCAGGGGAATGATGGCTCCAGATATGTGCATGATGAATATGAGAGTGTGCCATCAAAGCCAGTCATAAATGCAGAGTTTTAAGGATGGAAAGTTAGCGTATGTAATGTTACTTTATGTTGCATTAAGCTTCAAATGAAGAAAATCATGTTGCATCATGTCTTGTAGGTTAAATGTGGTTCCAACTAACATAATCATCACCTGCCTTTAATGGTAAGGTTAAAAAGATAAAACTTATATTAATTTTAGCTGTGAAAACGTGAGCAAACTGAAGTAAAAGACTCATAAAATACATCCTGACTTGATTTGTTCTTTTCAAGCAAAGAAATGAATTCTGTTCTGGCGTGAAAGGTTCGAGTGGATCCTGCTTTACAAAGCCTGCTGTGTGTGGATTTACAACATTACTGAAATGCCAGCGAATCCAACATAAATCAAGACTGTAGTTTAATTGAATATGTCTCCATAATGTTTGCACTTAATAAATAAGAGCTGACTTTATGTAGTGAGTATATAAACCTGACATATGTTACAGAGTCAGGAGCAGGTGTTTCAGGTTCTGTTGACCTCATTAGTGAGCTGTATTTTGGCTCTGCTTCTCTGGGTGCAAGGTTAGAAAATTAAGGAAAATATAAAGTTAAAGTCGCTTTTACAAATTCAAGATATTCGGAGGGTATTTTTGTCACCGCTATCCGCAGCTGCTGAGCTGTTCCTGTAACTGCCAATGTCCAAACCCGTGTTCCAGATGACGATAAAAACACACCGGATTTCAGTAAGAGGTGGAAGCAGTCAGGCATCTGGCTAGAACTTGAACTCTGACCAGTATCCGTGGGCTTAACTGCAATGGTGCCGGTGGGATTGCCGGATTTGAAAGTCGTCATGTAGGGATAGTCATTGAACTCACCCAAATGACGACAAGCGGGTGGAGGAGAGCTCGATTTGCTGCCTGCAAAGCCCCAAGCACAGCCTCCACCTCAGACAGGCAAAAATGATTGACCTGCAGACGAAAGGAAAGCCATAATCACATCGGCTAAACGCTGGCCAGAACTGATCCCAACCTTTTACATGGACATGTTTTCACTTCACTGAAAAGTCATGTTTAAAGTGGGAACTTACAGAAACCTGGATGAAGTTCCACTCCTTGAACAGATACCTGGCGTTGTCTCCCATCAGATCTGGGATGACGTCCAGCCCCTGTAACGCAGAGATGTTTGAAATATTCAGCTAATATATGTTGCTTGAGTGATAGCGTATAAGGCAGGTGCTGCAGTGCCAGAATCCTGATGCATTTCAGGTCAAGTGACAGATCGACTCCAGGGCTAAAAGATCAGGGCCCTTCTGGTTTTTGTTTCAGCCACTTCTTCAATCATTTCACGTGGAAGTACACCCAGCTGCTTTCCTGCCATGAATCACTCTATGATTAGAGAGAAGAGGGTTAAAAAAAAGGCAGAAAACTGAGTAGCTTATTTCCACTAACCATTGTGAGAAATGTATTACAACAAATGAGATTTTTTTTTTTCTTTAAAGTAATTTTTTCTATTTTTTACTTCTGAACTGGCAGGAAAATGCTGTCATATGCAAAAGACGAAAAGAGCAATCACATGTGAGCCAAGTTAAATTTCATTACACTGCAAAATTGAATCAAATAACGAGATACAGCCAAGAACTGTAAAAGCTTTTTTCATTAAAGAAAAAGCACATTTAGCTCCTGATTCCTTCCCCTTACTTTTGGCTTTGGCGCATGCATGACCAAAAGCAAGCAGATAGCACCCCATGTCAGCCGTGTTAATTCAAAAATCTTTATCGTTCGGCCTCCAATTATAGGCTTATGACAGCAATATCACAAAGTCAGGAAATAAACACTGAAATAAACATCCAGATGCCGTGCAGTTTGTTCTGACTCATTAAAATAACAGAAAGTAATTGAAAATGTGAACTGGTTATGAGAAACATGTGTTTGTGGGGGTTTAATTGATTCTGAAATATAACTGCCCCTGGCTTTGGGAGGAAAATCATTTCATTTTGACATGCAGATTTTAGGGGGTTTAAGAAAATTGACATGATCTAAACCAGGCTGGCAATGAAATCCCAGAGTAGATGTGTTTATTTAAGTTTAGATCTGAGCTCCAAACCGCAAAGGCTTGAAGAACAAACCGCTTGCAGGACACCAGAGAAACGCCTCAGGGCTTCAACGCAGCAAACCAGTTCAGGTGAATTTAAATGTGTAAAGCCATTTTAGTTTCAAAACAAAAGTCTGTATCAAAAACAACTGAAGGGGAAATGATCTGTTTTAGCTGGACAGTGGTGGAAAAATAAAATAAAACAAACTAGTAATGACACAAACTACTATGGGAAAACTTGTTGGCAAAGAGTGGCTAATCCAGCGTTTGGATTTGAACTCCTGGCTTCTTCACGAGTCAAAGTCTAAATGTCATTTTGCTTTCAATCAACTTAGAGAAAAATACCTAAGCCTTTGCTCTGTTTGCCTTGCTCCTTTTAGTTGTAGAGCCGGTAACCACATTCAGGCATGCTTAAAGAAAGATTGCATTCAGTATGTGTTGAAAGAGGTCATTTTTCTTTTTCAAGAAATGATAATGAGTAAATTCTGCACTTTACAGCCTGATGCTCTGCTGGTAGACATGTAAAACTGCGAGCATTAAAGGCATTATAGAAGATGTTTCTTTATTTGATAAAATTGGATTCACCACTCCATATGTTATGATCAATTAAAAGCTTTAAATATATAAATATTACTATACATCAGCTGTAAAAGTAATGAGGCTGAAAAAACATCCACCAATCATCTCTGCATTCCTTACATTTTTCATTTGTCTATTGGCTCGTCAATCACTCTTACTGCTGTAGTAAAAGTGATTGACAGTCAATTCAACAGGTTATGGGTGAGATTGATCAATGAGAGTGATTGATTGGCGAGAGTAATACTGTGTGCCGGAAGCAGCATGCTCTCGTCTGAGGTATACAGCAGGTAGCAAACATCATTCTGCTAGCAGTTAGCGACGTTCAGACGACGTCATTCTGTTTTACTTGTGTTTGTGACATGATGGAGAATCTGGTCTGCTGGCTGCGAAACATCGGAGTGGCTCGTGAACATTGTGCTGCTTTCTTTAAAACAAAGAAAGAAATCAAATATATCTTCTATAGCGCCTTTAAGTTGCACTTTGCAACTGCTTTTGAGGAGAGCAATAAAATTTGACAATAACATTAGAGTCATGTGAAGTGTCATGCCCTGAGTTAATATGCCCCGCATCTAACCTATAGCAGCTGGAAAAGGTCCAATTCCCTACAACCTTACAGACAAGCATTATAGCGGTGTTTCTCAATCCTAGTCCTCAGGGACTTTAACACACTTGGCTCAAGTAAATGGCTATTAGCAAGCTCGCAAAGAACTTGATGAGCAGTTCCATTAATCTGAGTCAGGTGTGCTGGAGTTGGAGACCTGGAAAGGATGCAGGGCAGGGCTTCCCAAGAACTGCAATTGAGAAACACTGCTGTATCGAAAATGAATTGATGCCCTGAGCTGTTTTTTTTTTTCAATTGTTATAGGGTTCAGGGGTTATGACATCTAATTTCCCTTTTCTGTGGTTTTAGGGGTAGCCTATACTGTACCATGATCTGTTGTGCACTGTTGAGGCCATGTGAATGTCAAGAGCGAATATCAAACATTTGTTTCTAGCTTTTTCTGTTCTTTAGTAATCTTCAGTTGCACATGGGGTAGTTGCAGCAAAAATGCCTGATTTTCACCAAAAAGCTGCAGCAATGTTTTGCAGCAATGCACTTCAAGTAGAAGAGTGACTTTGATGCCAATATTTGTTTTTACTTTAGTGACACCTCCAACATCTGAACAGCTATTTACTTCTATGAAACAACAAAAACAACACTGAGAAAAATGTTTTGGTGGCAAAATAATCATTCACTAGCTACTATAAGCCACGACTAGTTTGTTTCACAATTTAATGTTCGACAGAAACGTCTGACTTTCTATTCCTCCCTCCCTCATTCCTTCCATCCACTCACTTCCTTTTCTTAAGCCACTCGTCCATCCATTCCATTCCCTGACTTCCTGCTTGACCACAACATATTTTTAAGCTTGTCTGACACTGCCATGTACTGGATCAAGTGAAAATGACAAAGACAATCAACCCCTGATTTTCCCTGACAAGCTCTGCCAGAGTGGCTTCCAGCTCCCTCCATTAAAACCCACAATTAATGTCTATAGATGCGAATGGCAGCCAGTGAGTTAAAGGCATGAGTCGAGCTAGTCTGCATTCCTGAACATGGGTGAATTTAAGTCGTGGTGTTCTGAACAAATGGATTTAAAAAAAAACTTCTGCAAAAACACTAAAACAGGTGACCACAACGTTGTCATTACCCATAAGTTTATTTGTTTTCTAAATGCTGTCTTGTAGGTGCACATTCATTGTCTGAAGTGCCCGTGATGCTAACAGATAGCCTCTTAGCAAACAAACGCTAGCAGCTGGCCCGTTGACCTAGTTTTTCTAAATAAGGTTGTAGCTAATCAAAAATTAGTAAACTTCGTCTTCGGGTAGAGCTGCATATCATTACCGTATCCACCTCTTTTAGTGAGGAGGAAAACCTGGCGTGCCAACCCCCCGACCCCCCCCCCCCTGAAAAAAGTGACTTCATTTTTCTTTGGAGAATTCCATATCAACTACATGAAATAGTTTATACTGCTACATGTATGTCATCAAACTTTTAGTATAACTTCTACAAAATGAAACAGGCAAACTGTGTGTGTTTGTGTGTACTTGCTACATTGTGAGGACCATTTTGCATTTTTAACCAACAAAGTAAGGTCATTTTTGGAATTTTAGGACATTCTGGCTGGTCCTGACTAAGAAAGACCCCTTTTACATGGTTAACATTTGGTTTTAGAGTTTAGGTTAGAATTAGGTTTTGGTTAGGATTGGGTCAACAGTTAAGTTTAGGCAATCAGTTGTGATGGTTAGGGACTAGGGAATGAATTATGTCAATGACTGTCCTCACAAAGATAGAAGTACAAGGATATGTGTGTGTGTGCCCATATGTCTTGGTAAAATTCATTTAAGCCTGTCTCATATTGTGGTCTCGTAACAACTTTAAGTTGGGCACAATAACAATCTCAGAGTTCGTTATCGACCTGTGAGCAGGCTGTAATCTGCCATTCTTACTTTGTTTCACCCAGTTTTCAAGACACAAGCATTCACCCCTTTCTTCATCATATCAGCACCAAATTTTGTATAATTAGTGGAATTGACCAGTGTTCTGGGTTTTAAAGAGGCAAATATCGACTCTCTCCTGCATGAAAGACTCCAATAACTCAAACACTGCGCATGCACTCCTCTCACTCTGGTCCAAGTTTTGTTTAATGGCTCAGCCACAAACGTCTGACATGAAACATTCATGAGGATCAACAACAGCCTGGTGCATAAATTACGCAAGAGTTGATGCACTAATGAACTGCAGCAGGTCTGCTGGCAGCTTTTTAAAGGAAGAATTCACTTATTTGTCTGCAGAGGAGCCTGAAATGAGAAAAATCTGTACATCCACCACATTGTATAAGAAGAGCTGTCATTCAATACATCTTCAGGGCATGTGTAATTATGTAACAAAACAAACAAAAAAAACCTTCAACTTAATCTGAATTTCTGAAGTAAAAGATGGGTGCAGTATTATATATTGCAATATGCACTACATATAATATGCACCACTTTTTGCATAATTTAGACTGCAGTGGCATTGTGTAGCTTATGATTATGCAAAGTAACTAAGTTCCATGAAGTGTTGCATTTGTTTTTCCCCTGTGATCTTGTATTGAAGACAGACTTTAAGCAGCCTTACTGTGCATCCAAAACACTCGATGTGTTGATATCCAGTTGCTGGCGTGTGATGTGGTACTATAAAATGCAACACAGCAGTGATGTGATGCACCGGGCTGGAAAAGAAAAGGACACTGATGGCGTAAAATAAGAGAATTAGCCACCCTGAGGCTAATTCTCAGCCTCAGAGTGTTGGAGGTCTACAACTGCTCCAGGAATCTATGATAAAAGTTTGTGCACCAACACAAGTCAAAAACAACAGGGACCTCATGTATAAAACTCTGTGCAGGAAGTTTACACGTGCCAAAATCCCAAAGTTTGCGTACGCCAAAAATATTCAGATTTATAAAACGTGTACACACAGGCCCAATCCCAAACCGGCCCCTAAGCACTACCCCTACACACTACCCCTCCGTTTGCGCGTTGCCGCGGAGGCTCCGCCATATTAAGGGCCGTCCCAAACCGTGTAGGGTGGAGGGAGAGTGGACTGTTTACCCCTTAATCAGTGAGTCTGCATCAGTGCAGACTCGCCAGAATTTTGCAGGAGGTGCAACGGCTAAATGGAGGAGGAAACAGTCATGTTCCACACATGAGTTCCGCACGTGTCATGCATGTTTGTCATTACTGACAGAAAAACATGAATGAAGGTGTTTTATGGGGTAAAAAAAAAAAAAAACGATGACAGGTGCACAGGTTTTCATCAAACCGCTGGCGCTCATGGAAGGGAATGTTTGAGCAGGAAAAGAGAAATATAATCCTCCCATTGGCATAATGATAATGATAATAATAATAATAACGATGATGATGATAATAATAAATGATCATTCGTAGTAATAATAATAATTTTATTTAAGCCACCTGCAGGTCCTCCTGTAGGGGATTGCTTGTTTTGTTTTCCAACAGAGACCTTGGTTGTTTAGGGATCGCTGTACAGATGTACCAGTGAACTTGTAAGGGATTCATGTTTTCTCTCCTCTCTCTCTTCCTCTTCCTTACTCCTCTCTCTCTGTTTCACTCTCTATCATTACCTCTGTTAACTTTCATTTCTCCCTTGTCAGGCCCAGCAGATAAATATGTGAAACAAAGTTAAAAAAAAAAAATAACTACAAGGAGCCTGTGTTCAAAAGCCCGCGAAACAAAACGTCAACAAAAAAAACATTCCATTCTCTTCTTCGATGCTGACAGGACAAGAAAAAAAAAAAAAAAAAATATATAATTTATTTAATTGTTTAGGATCATGATTATTATTATTTATTTAAAATAAAACATAATTCTTCACACATGAGTGTGAGTTAGTATTTCCACACAATTTTATTTGACACGGGGGTGTTTGTGTTGCCACGGCGATGACTGCTTTCCTTTTCCAGTTGGGGGAAGAGGGCGTCTCGTTGTCATTAACACCCTCCACCTGCAATCAAGGCGCCCTCTACAGCTGCAAGTGTGACTTTATTGGGAGTGACACTCGATAGTTAAGGGGTAGTGTGTAGGGGGCGGTTTGGGATTGGGCCACAGATCCAAGCAATTTCCCCTTTAGAAATCACACTCTCCCTGGAAGTTTGCGCAGGTGAATGTGTGTGTGTGGATAATTACTGCATGGGCGATTATCTTTCAGCTGGCAACAAGTTAGTTATTTAACCCCAACTAGTGCAATGACTTGCTTCTCATTTCCTAGACAACCATGTGGAAAGACACATCCGTGGTCTTGGAAAAGATGTTTGTCTGTCTGAGAAGGGTCAAATCATTGGCATCAAGAGGTGAAAACATCTAAGGAGATGCAGAAACTACTAAAACTGGGTTCAGAACAGTCAAACGCATTATGAAAAACTGGAAGGATAGTGGACCATCGTCTTCCAGGAAGAAATGTGGCCGGAAAGGCAGATGAAGTGATGCAGCATCATGCCTAGTGCTACTGTATGAGCCTGTGGGGGCAGTGTGATGATCTGGGGTTGCTGCAGTTGCTCAGGTCCAGGTTCAGCAACAGTATGAGCTCAGATAATGAGGTCAGCTGATACCTGAATATACTGAATGACCAGGTTATTCCATCAATGGATGTTTCTTTCCTGATGGCACGGCCATATTCCAAGATGACCGTGCCAGAATTTATCGGGCTCAGATTGTGAAAGATGGTTCAGGGATCATCAGACATCATTTTCACACATGGATTTGCCACCACAGAGTCCAGACCTGAACCCCATATAGAATCTTTGGGATGTGCTGTGGTCAGACTCTACAATCATCATCAAGATCTTGGTGAAAAATTGATGCAACAGGATGCAAATAAATCTGGTGACATTGCAGAAGCTTCTGGAAACACAGCGAATGCTGCCGCAATCAAAGCTAAAGGTGGTCTAACGAAATGTTAAATGCTTGACCTTTTTTTTGTTGCCGACTTGTTTTTTGGCCGGGCAGCGTATATATATATATATATATATATATTTATTAGGGATGTCCCCAAATAGTCGACGTTTCGACGATCCGTTTCCAGGACTGTGCTTCGACTGTCAAGTCGAATAGTCGCAGCATTTGGTTACCAAGCAAAGAACGTTTGATTTTTACACAACATTCATTTGTTTTTTAAATAACTCATGTTATACGTCTAGTAGCAGCCGAATAATTCTTTTACTAGAAGTGTGGCATAAAGCAAGATGGGCCGGGCAGGCGGGTTAAAACCACAGTCTGCTGGTGAGTCGCGCGCGCTGAGCATTCAGCCAAAGAGACGTCTCTATGACCAAGTAGCCAGAGTCATAATAACAGGACCCTCAACTGTCACATCATCATCGTTGTAGCTTCTTCCACTGATTTACAGCATCAGTCTGTCAAGGTGGAAACAGTCTGACAGACAGAAACACTGCGTCTACTTCGTGCATAATGCCGAAGATGGATGCGCTGGCACTGCTGGAGGATTTTTCAAATTGTATCAGGAAAGAACGCATTTTTAAGGACCATAATTTCCTGAATCATGAAGCCTGCAGCTGATATCAAACTCCCTAGAGCAGCGCTTTTATCTTTGTCCTGAGCTGGACCGCCGTCTCGCTGTATCAGCTGTTGAGCGGCTCCTCAAAGAATGATTGAGATGTCAGGGGAAGATGCTGTACCATTCCAGCAAGTTGTAGAATAATCATGGCTGTGATGTTCTGCACATTCCCTCCACCTCCACTCCTCGCCATCCAGAGGACATTCTCCTGTTGGCTTTATTGTTAACAAAGCGAGGAGCACAGCTCTCCTGTTCGCCTTTTTGCTGCGCACTTTCTAACTTTTACTTTCCATTTTACATGGATATAACTTTGTACTTCGTTATGAGCCTATTTTTTGTTGTGTAATTCATTTATTTATTCAGTGAAGGTTATTCTGTTGGAATTCCTCTTTATATGTTTGACATTTGGACCATGTGCGGCGCACAGTGACTGTTACACCCTTTTAATTCTCTTTCCTGACTTTAAATTGTGAAGCAAAAAAAACCCCCAAAAAACAAATAGAAAATATTAGGTTTATGCCAGCAGTGTTAACTGAAAGATAAAAATCTAATTAATGAATTGTTTCACACCAACATAAGTTGATGGAGACTGTCCTGTTGTTATCTTATGCCAAATAAAAAATTTTATTTATTTACTTAGGTGTTATAGATCTTTCTCTGGAGCAGGAAAAGACGCAGATGAGATTATGAATCAATAAGGGAAAAAAAAACAAAACATGATATATGTATATATATATATATATATATATATATATATATATATATATATATATATATATATACACACACACACATATACATGTACGTATACAGTAAATATATATATATATATATATATATAAATATATATAAAAAAAAAGAGAGAGAGAGAGAGAGAGAGAGAAAGAGAAAACAATATGTACACTAACATATGTAGTGTAGCTTTAATGTTACCATTTTAGTTAAAGGATCACCAGCCCTGCTTAGTTAGCATCAAGTGGCATCCTATAACTAGCGCAGCTTACTTGTTTCATAAAGTTAAAAGGACTAGATGGACTGATGCTCTGGGTAACTGCAACCACCATCCAAGCCGGCACGGGAGCGTGCACAAATTGCAGCTATAACGTTGTTTACTACGCCGATAAAGTCTTTTTCTTCGTAGTTACACTTTTTAGTGTCTTTCAGTTGATCTGGATCGTTTGCTGACAGCAGAAGAATCCATAACTATCCCTTGTAGTGTTTGAATTTACCGCGACCGTCTCCTTCCTGGATCAAAACTGTCGGGGACGTGTATGCAGCGACAATGGACGTCACATCCGCAGGACTACACAGGAAATTCAGCCACTGAATCGCAGCGCATTATGCAGCACAGAACCTGTTCAAGGCAACGGAGGGAGACATGGGTGGGCTCGTTCTTTTTGTTGTTTAATGCTCCATCACCCATTAGTATTAAAAACTGGACATGCATGTTTTTTCTTTCACAATTCCTGCCTCTAGTCCCTTTAATCAAACTAATGTAAGTACCATAGTCCACTGTCCACAGTGACTGCTGCCCGGCAAACATTACACAGACTTTATATGATAAGATTGCATTACTGTTTGAAAGCTTGCAACAAAACCAACAAAAGAAAAAGGAGCATGTAAAACTGAAGAACCATATTTCCTCAGTTTTATCTGCTATCTTCCTGCTGTCACAAGACAAATCTTTGAACAGGTTGAGGGTCATTTAGAAAAAATCTTTATTAAGCTGATAAATGACTGAGAATTCCTTTAGTTTTGGACTACTCATAGAAATATATATCAAGATAAAAGCATTAATAATGAGGGTTAGCGCACAGAGGAGATAATTTCACTTGATGTTGGGGGGGGAAAAAAAACCTGCATCCATGACTTTTCGTTCTAATAAAGCAACCATTCATCTGAGGTAATCGTTGTTCTGAAGTCACATGGAATAACTGATGTTCCTTAATAAGATGGCAGAAAAGAGAATAAGAAGAGCTAGATACTGCTCAACATAAAGGAAGTTTCTAAGTTTTCATGCATTTTACATTTGTTTAACTCATTTACAATTTTCATATTGTTTGAATTTTCATTGTAAAGTATTTCACTTTCATTACTGAAGGAAAATCTGCAGTTACAGTCACTGCAAATACAATAAACTGGTGTTTTTGCTGAGTGATATTTCAGGGGTAAACATGACAGATTCTTCATTGTATAGATTTTACATCAACCTCTCCTCTTCCTCTTTAAGCCTGGATTTAAAGTGGATTAAATGCATCTCTCCAATAACATTCTGCTGAAAGAATCCCTAATCATATCCTTGCTCTGAGTGTCTTCATATCGCTGCACACATGCTGCCAAATCCTCCACCTGCACGTACACTCACTCTGCTTATCCCTGTATTAGATTCATGTAATGGCAGAGGGACAAAGGTAATTCTTCATCTTCCGCCTCCTGTGCTTGCCTTTCATCTCCCCCATTATTCTTCCTCCTTCACAAACTCTGTGAAAAGGATGTATCTGGTTCTGAACGGGCCCACCGGAAAAACACGGCCCCTCTGGCCACCTGAGTACAGGCGGGAATGGCTCCAATCAGTCGAGGAGGCCAACACAGACCCCAATCCGTCTCTGGAGCCGAAGCCAGCACCAGACAGCGAGATCCGCTCGTTCTGACGCCGGCTGATGAAGGACTTGGAGCGAGTTTAAAAGAGGACGAAGTGTTTGGATCGCCGCAGGACATGAAATTCAGCATGTTCAGCTGCCGCCCTCCACTGTGAGCAGCTACACCCAGAGAATATATACACATCAGGATCCGGATGATTCAGGAGACACTTCTCTGCTCATGAAGACATCTTTATACAACCGTCAGCCTAAGTTTTTCTGAGGAGGAGGATCAACACTGATGGGTGTAAAACATAAAAAAAACACTGGAATTTTATGTAATCCAATACAACAGCCCTGCAATTTTTTGTGCAGCAAAAACTGTGTGTTGTCTATGTTCCTTCAGTTTTTCATCGTTTTCCAAACCTCAATATGACAGAATAATTTTCCTGGGAGAGTCTAATGCAGGATTAGCACCCTATCTGGCTTTGTGTTGCCATGTTGGGTCAACTTTAGATCCCCAAGTTTTATGAGCTTAAACTCAAGAGTTTTCCTTTTATTTATTTTGAAATTTCAAATTAAAATGAAATGATTATTATAATTTTTAAAATAAAAAAAAATGAAGTTGCATCATTTATTTTAAATATAATAAAAAATTGTAATAAATACATTTTTAAATAATTATTAAATCATTGAAATTAGATATTAAATATTAATGAAGAATTAATTTAGGAAATAAATTCATTAATATAAATCTATGATTACATCATAATAAATAATAAATATTTAAGTTAATTATCATAATTAGGGATGTTGGCCTTTTTTTTTTTTACCGAAATCCGATATTGTCCAACTCTTGTTAATACGTTAATTAAGTATATCAAATAATTATTGATCATTTATTATTAATTTTCATATTACTTTTATTAATAGCAATTAAAATAAATTAATTTTTAAAATCTAATTTAATTGTAATTAAGGAAAAATTAAATTCCAGGCCACCATGGTAACTAGCTGATCCTACAACCTGTTCCAGAGTGGCTCATGTAGAGTCTGAGACTAAATTATCCATAAAAATCCTTCCCCAGACAGCAAAATCAGACACTAACAACATTTAAATGTCGTCAGGCAGAAGAATTGAATCTATGCAGATGTCTGGCATTATAGCTAAATTACAGGAGGGTTTCACAACCAGAGCATGGCGTGGCATGGAGGGAACGTCCTGATTTTTATTTTAGCTTTTATGAGGATCCAGAACAACTGTGTGAGAAGCACAGCTGGGGGGTTTCATGGAGGCAGTTTCAGCAAAACACAAATTAAAATAACGTGTGCTGGTCATTATCCTGACCAATGGATGCTAATCGATGAAGGAAATGAAGGATTTAAATTTTTAGTTAAATATGCCTTATGAATATGAAAATTTTTCACTTTTTGACTCATAACAACCATGTTTTCCACAAATCTCTGTGGTGGTGGTCATTATCAGAGGAAAAGATGTGTTAGAAACAACTATGGTGGTTGTACTGCAGCAGCAGAAAGGCCATAATGGCGTGGAAACAAACACGCCACAGTTCAGTAAAGCAAAGGCAACATAAATGCCACGCTCAGATGTTAGTGCTTCAATCACAAAATTTATGCACAATAACAATTTTTTTTTTTTCAAATAATTATACTAAATAGTTGGTTACCTAAACTAAAACTCAACTTACAGAACTAATTTAAAAAAAAAAAAAAATCTAGTTTAAGTTGAGGGACCCTGCCACCAGAATGAAAATATTACATGTATTTCCTAAAAGGTTTCACTCCCTTATTTATTTTTTGATTAGAGTCCTGTTTTGCTTTGTCATAAGTTTTATATAATTTGAGGCCGTGCATTCTCGGGCGACTTTATTATTGAAAAAGTCATTATCACAATTATTTTGGCCAATATTGGAATCACGATTATTCAAACAATTATTTTCTTGTTACACAATGCATGATTTTAGCATTTCTTTCAAAGGTTTCTAGCACTGAAAATATATGTAGGCTACAAATATGTACCTTACAGCTGTTTTGCAATGTACAAAACATTAAATTAATAAAATAAATATACTTTGAACATCAAATTAATGCGAAATACATAGAAAAACATAAATATGTCCAAAATAAACTATGTACACAGCTATCCTACAATTTCTCTATATTTGATCAATTGGCTTGAGTCTCGTCAACACAGTGAGAAAAGTGCCCAAGAACACATCGAGCAGACTCCAGACTTGAGTGTACCTTCTGTGCCTAAACAAAATATAATGTCGCCACAACAGCAGCCGCCGCTAATCTATATTGTGGCCCCCAAAAAATAAAAACCGGAAATGACGTACCATTTCTCAAGACAAAAACACATAAAAGCTGCTGTGGTAGCAGAGAGCGGGGACTGCTAGCTAAGGTCCCAATACGATACCAAACGATGTGTGTGAGTTTGCATTATGTCCGCTCTTCATCGGGTTTGTTTACCTTCACTTTGGGTCTTCTCGCTTGCTGATTCGCCAGCAAGGTCAAGCTTCCTCCAATATGATTGGTCAGCTCATCACAGACCAAACAACTGGCCGACGCCAAATACACATGTTCAATTGGCTAAAAAGAACGTAGACGGTATTGGTGATGGCTGCAGATGGCCGAGGACACAGAACACGCCAAACTGACTCACGCTCCCGACTTCAGAAGACTCCACGACGACACCAGACGGCCAAAAATCGGCCCGGTGTGTGTCTGCCTTTACATAAATGGAAAGGCATGGTATGGTATGGTACTGGTATGGTACTCAATGCAAAGTACCATATCGATGTTTTGCAAATAAAATGCCACAGATCACCTGGTTTGTGCATAATTGGCAAGTGAAAAGACAGGAAAACGTCTTCTCAGTGAAGGCGCTTGCTGGTGAAGCGAATGCTTGCAAAAACATTTTATCACAATTAGAATCATAAATAAAGGAAAGGCTAGCAAGTGGCTGCGGTGTTGGGTGGTGAATGACGTGGGTGTGACGGAGAAATCTGTGCCAGAAATCAGCAAGAAGTGGTCAAATATAAACGGCACTCCTCAACAACCCCCCCCCCCCCCGATGCATCCAAACACGTCCAATCTTTGATGAGGCCGATGGCTCCCTCCATAACAGAGTGCATTATGGTCAACAGCTGCAGATGCACCTGGTTCTACGGCTCTGGTGGGTCGGCCCAGCTCAGCACATAAATGTAAGAGCACGGCTTCAGCCAATCACCATTATGGCCAAGAAATCATTCTGGTCCCAAAAAAAACACGTTCTTTCCTAATTCTGCTATTTGCATAATCCTCAATCAATGATGGGAGTAGTCGTGCGAATTAACATCATCGATCAGTGGAACAGGTTACAACAAAGATTGAAAGATTTTCATGGAATAGTCATTACTCACTAGCTTACAAGCTGCAGTACAGATATCATTGCTTTGACCAACATTAATTCCAATGTTTATTATAAGTGAATCTGTGATTGATATTTGGTGTGAAGTGAAATTAAATGTGTGAGAGCAGCATTCTGCTGCCTGGCTGCAAATCACCGCCTCACCGCCTGCATTTCCGATTTTCCCCATCTCCAAAATGTACGCATTGGTCAGTTTACTTAGAAGTGTGCACATTTTCCCATCAAGTTGTTTTTAAAAATCACAACCCAAAGAGTTGCGTGGAGAGTTGCAGACGCCAGTTTCATGCATACGCAGCGGTTATAAATTAGACTCTAGACCCTTGTGACTGCGTCTCTGGGAAAAGTGCTAAAATAAATAAACTTTTTTTAGTCAGTAGGCACCAGGATACAAAACCTTGTTGTAATTTTATACATGAATGAGTGCAGCTGCATTGATTAACTCAGAACTCATCTGATGAATTTCCCCCACAGGGATCAATAAAGTATCTTTGATTTGATTTAATCTCAGTTTATGTGTGTACTCTATGACTATTATATCCAGTAACTGACTCTGTATTGGGGATTGACTCATACAGCTTTTTAGGGGGATACCAATATTTTCTGATCAGCCGATGACCAATGGCCGATACAACCTCTCGATATTTGGGACCGATATTGCATTTCACCCCAAAATTGACATACTGAAGGACACAATATAAACTCATTTTGAAAAAAAAAATTAAGACAAAAAAGAAACAAAGCACTTAAAATAAATATACGGGAGTGCAGAATTATAAGGCAAATGAGTATTTTGACCGCATCATCCTCTTTATGCATGTTGTCTTACTCCAAGCTGTATAGGCCCAAAGCCTACTACCAATTAAGCATATCAGGTGATGTGCATCTCTGTAATGAGAAGGGGTGTGGTCTAATGACATCAACACCCTATATCAGGTGTATTAGGCAAACAGAATTATTAGGCAACTTAACAATAAACAAATATATAATCATTTCAATTTTTTATTTTCACCAGGGAAACCAATATAACAGCTCAACATTCACAAATATACATTTCTGACATTCAAAAACAAAACAAAAACAAATCAGTGACCAATATAGCCACCTTTCTTTGCAAGGACACTCAAAAGCTGCCATCTATGGATCCTGTCAGTGTTTTGATCTGTTCACCATCAACAGTGCGTGCAGCAGCAACCACAGCCTCCCAGACACTGTTCAGAGAGGTGAACTGTTTTCCCTCCTTGTAAATCTCACATTTGATGAGGGACCACAGGTTCTCTATGGGGTTCAGATCAAGTGAACAAGGAGGCCATGTCATTAGTTTTTCTTCTTTTAGACCCTTTCTTGCAGCCACGCTGTGGAGTACTTGGATGTGTGTGATGGAGCATTGTCCTGCATGAAAATCATGTTTTTCTTGAAGGATGCGGACTTCTTCCTGTACCACTGCTTGAAGAAAGTGTCTTCCAGAAACTGGCAGTAGGACTGGGAGTTGAGCTTGACTCCATCCTCAACCCGAAAAGGCCCCACAAGCTCACCTTTTAATGATTCCAGCCCATACCAGCACCCCACCTCCACCTTGCTGGCGTCTTAGTGGGACTGGAGCTCTCTGCCTTTTACCGATCCAGCCACGGGCCCATCAAGACTCACTCTCATTTCATCAGTCCATAAAACCTTAGAAAAATCAGTCTTGAGATATTTCTTGGCCCAGTCTTGATGTTTCAGCTTGTGTGTCTTGTTCAGTGGTGGAAGTTTTTCAGCCTTTCTTACCTTGGCCATGTCTCTGAGTATTGCACACCTTGAGCTTTTGGGCACTCCAGTGATGTTGCAGCTCTGAAATATGGCAAAACTGCTGGCAAGTGGCATCTTGGCAGCTGCACGCTTGACTCTTCTCAGTTCATGGGCAGTTATTTTGCGCCTTGGTTTTTCCACACGTTTCTTGCGACCCTGTTGACTATTTTGAATGAAATGCTTGATTGTTCAATGATCACGCTTCAGAAGCTTGGCAATTTTAAGAATGCTGCATCCCTCTGAAAGATATCTCACTATTTTCGACTTTTGGGAGCCTGTCAAGTCCCTCTTCTGACCCATTTTGCCAAAAGGAAAGGAAGTTGCCCAATAATTCTGTTTGCCTAATACACCTGATATAGGGTGTTGATGTCATTAGACCACACCCCTTCTCATTACAGAGATGCACATGACCTGATATGCTTAATTGGTAGTAGGCTTTGGGCCTATACAGCTTGGAGAAAGACAACATAAAGAAGATGATGTGGTCAAAATACTCATCTGCCTAATAATTCTGCACTCCCTGTAAAAGAAACAGTGAACTTGAAAGAATGTCAAAAGGAAACATTAAACTTGCAATATATACATATATATTAAAAAACTGCAACCTGTATAGATGTCTGTCTGCAAATTATGCTGGCCAACACACCCGACGTATCGGTGGATGCTGATACCAGCAAAAAAACGTGAATATCGGCCAGCCAATGTATTGCTCTAACCTTACTGTGCATCCTTTTGAAAACTCGTTTTCAAACACTAAGGACATTTGTGTATTTTTGTACTGCAATTTGTATATCTTGTACATTTTTACAAATGTGAGTATCCACCTGTGTATCCAGCTTGTATCTAGCCTGTGTGCAATAAGACATAATTGATACTGCTCTAATGTGAATTTCCTCCATTCATTCATTCATTTTTCTGTACCGCTTATCCAATTCAGGGTTGCGGGGGTGCTGGAGCTTATCCCAGCTATTATCAGGCAAGAGGCGGGGTACACCCTGGACAGGTCGCCAGTCTGTCGCAGTGAATTTCCTCCATGCATCATAAATTAAGTCTCATCTTCTAATTTCGTTTAATCTACTCTGACTTACTGAGCAGAAACCCAGCGGTTGTTGAGGTGCAGAGAAGCATTTCCCATGTGGAAGCTCTATGTGGTTTGTGCAGTCAGACTTAATTTCTCAAACTGTCCCTCTTTCCTGTTTTGCACATGGACACTGGTTTCCATTGTCTGCAAGGAGGAATTCTTCAGATTAAGCGGAAGATGTTTGCAACATGGGCCGAAGTCGACATAGGAATCTGATGTGCAAAAGAAGGATTACATGTAAACGGGAGGGAAATGAATGATAGACGAAAGTGGGAAATTGTCAAGCTTGACTGAGCTGATGCAGGAGGAAGATGATGAGGAAGAGTTTAGAATTCATCACTGAACAGTCCATTAATCAAGCAAACTCCCACAGCTCCGGAAATTTGACTGCCATCTGCTCTCCTGTGTGCAAGGGAGTGAAGAGGGGGGAAGTCGGGTTGGGGGAGAAAATAAGGAGGAGGAGAAGCTGGTGTGGACATCCCAGACAGGCTCCATTAGAGGTCTGACCACAGATAGTAAGACTCACCACTGGGCCACCCATGGAGCTCCCACCGAGTTTGCAGGAGAATATGAAGTGCAGAACGGGAAACAGGGGGAGACAGAGGAGAAGTATACGGGTGAGGTACTTAAGTAATGGTACATACCATATCTAGAGCTCCAATGGCCTTTTGGAGGGCATCAGCTAGCCTGACAGCAGGTGTCAATCCTCCAGTGATAAGGCAGGTCGACTGTGACAACGTTTCTGAAAGGAAAGGGACGTGATTAGTTCCAATCTTCTACACACAAAGGAAAAAAGCAAAAGAAAGCAGCACAAGTAAATAACGTGTTGCTTTAAGTAAGGAGCTGTTTGACCTCAGTTGCTGCTACAACTGCTAATTTACCAGTTTGGGGCCAATAAAATTATCTATTTATTAATAAACTAAATATTATAAGGCTGGAAAAGTTGATGATGGAAAACACTGGTGATAATCAGAGCTGTCCAATGTCAGATGGTTTATTATTGCTGTGGAAATGCAGAATACTGTGGATCAATTGACTGTTAGCCATGAGTTGCAGTTAAAAATGCATATATATATATATATATATATATATATATATATATATCAGGGGTTAGACAATGAAACTGAAACACCTGCCATTTTAGTGTGGGAGGTTTCCTGGTGGCCAATCTTCATTCATCTTCAGCAGAATTAAATGTGCACCTCAGCTCTCCTGTTTCCACCAGAACTGTCCATCGGGAGCTCCACAGGGTGAACATACAAGGTCGGGCTGCTAAAGCCAAACCTTTGGTCACTCATGCCAATGCCAAATGTCGGTTTCAATGGTGCAAGGAGCACAAATCTTGGGCTGTGGACAATGTGAAACATGTATTGTTCTCTGATGAGTCCACCTTTACTGTTTTCCCCACATCCGGGAGAGTTTTTGGTGTAGAGAAGCCCCAAAGAAGCGTACCACCCAGATTGTTGCATGGCCAGAGTGAAGCATGGGGGTGGATCAGTGATGGTTTGGGCTGCCATATCATGGCACTCACTTGGCCCAATACTTGTGCTAGATGGGCGTATCACTGCCAAGGACTACCGAACCATTCTGGAGGACCATGAAATGCATCCAATGGTTCAAACATTGAATATCCTGAAGGCGGTGCAGTGTATCAGGATGATAATGCACCGATACACACAGCAAGACTGGTGAAAGATTGGTTTGATGAGCATGAAAGTAGAAACTGTGGAACAATTGACTGTTAGCCATGACTTGCAAGTCAAAAATGCATCTAAATATATATATATATAGGTATATATATAGTATAAATATATATACATACACACACACACACACACACACCTAGCATATATATATAGTATATATATATATATATATCTATATATATATATATATATATATATAGGACACATTGTAGCTGTATAGGCTGCAGAAGGAGACACACACACCATGTATATATAAATATATATGTGTATATAAATATACATACACACACAAATATTTAGTATCATGTGTCTATATATATATATATATATATATATATATATATATATATATATATATATATATGTATATATGTATGTATTTGGAAGACCTTTGCGTACCTTTGGCTGTTGAAAAGGGCTATATAAATAAACAAATTGAATTGAATTGAAAAAAAAACTTAAATCACAACTGTGACTCTATATAACACTATACCTTCTAGCTTTCATATAAGACCTGCAACAAAGTAGACACATTTTTCCTTAAAGAGTAAACCTGCTAGAGGAGTGTCTGGTTGCATCTAAATTGCAGCTATAAGAATTTACTATACATTTTAATGCGATAAAAGGTGCTTCAGTGGGATGCAGTTGGTTGTTTTTAGTTAAAGTAAAGGTCCCACTATTCCTTTAGTAGCAACATTTAAAGACATGTCATTTATTTTTGCAGTTCAACTCACCAATATTCATGTAAATAAATACGTATGTGATGTCATAGCCTACATTAGACAACGCTGTATGGACACACAGCAAACTGTTTCAGGATTTTTTTTTTTCTTTTATTACCAGAACAGTCTAGTGTATCTGTTGTTTTTATTAGGGATGTCCGATTTTATAGGCTGATATTGACATTAAATTGTGAGATTGGAAAATATATGTATCGGTTTTCTCGGATTAATATTTTTTACTAACAAAATCTAGCAAGATCTCATTCTGTTACAAAATCTCACTAGATCTTGTTCCATTAGCAGCGGTCCAGCATGCAAAGAAGTGGAAGAACTTCATATCCCAGCATTCCTTGCAGAGTCATGTAACTACGCTGCAGCTGCTGCTGCTACAGACTGACTTGCTTTGAAGCTGCTTATTATAGGTCTGGTTTAAGTTGTTGGTTAAGTTACCAAGTTGTCAGAAACATTAGAATTAGCCACATGTTAGCTAATACCTGCTAGTATCTGATATATGGCAACTAGATGTCCAAAATGAACTCCTCTGGCAGAGTTAAGGATATTTTGGGATCTTTGCTCTCGGCACAGAATACAGTTGTATCTCTCAAAATATGAGATGCAACCTCATAGCTGTCTGCATTTATCAGTATCGGTTGATATCAGATATCGGAAATTAAAAGTTGGAAAATATCAGATATCAACCAATACCGATATATGCAGACAAGTATGAGAGATAGAACCACACAGCTGTCTGCATATATTGGTATCGGCTGATATTGGATATCAGAAATCATGAGTTGGACAATATCAGATATCTGTAAAAAGCTAATATCGAACATCCCTAGTTTTTATGATACATTTAGACTTTTCTTGTATCTTCTAGGATTATCCATCCTGTCTTTCCTTGTCTTCATGTAATTTCCCATCAAGATAAAGATAAATGAGAATAACAGGATAAACTATGGAAGGTATTTTTTCTTTCACCTTCTAGCGGTAGCTTTGATATCCATGAAGTCAGTGTTTGGTATGAAGATATTCATTCTTCAAACAGTCTCTCAAAAGACAAGTTTTCTTTCTTCTTTTCTTCCAAGTAGTCTTCAGAAATAGTTCTCTTCTTGAGTCATTTGGCATACCTCAGGCTTTTCTCCCCTTTTCCCATCTCTAAGAATGGCTTTTTGACAGCTATCCTTCCACGGAGACCATTTCTGATGAGGCGTACTGATGGATGGTCCAGATGCATCTCCTAGGTCCTGTGTCAGGTTTTTGCTGGATTTTTCCCATTTCCTTTTTTAGGACATCACTTTGAAAAGCTTTTTAACCCACTATAGTTTTTTGTTTGTCTTTTTTGGGGTTTTTTAGACCAACCACTTCTTTTCTTGTCCACTACTTGCGAGATTGACTAAATTCTATAAATACACAACAGAAAATGCAGAGGTATGCCAAATTTTCAGCTCTTCGGGAATAATCTTATTATTGAAATAAATTATTATTTCAAATATAAGATGTGTTATATTTGTTGTTTTCTATGTGTTAATGTACAAAAATAAGTGTTCTTTTTTTCTAGTTACATGTGTGTGTTTTACAGATTTGTAAAAAAAAGAGAGAGAGAAATTAAATACAACTAAAAGGAAATGAGCTTTTTAGAAAAATTTGATTCAGAACAGTGATGAAGGAAATATGTATTCCAATTAAAGGTGTCAGTTTCTGAAACAATCTTGATAGTGAGGTAAAACAATCTAAAGCTGTTTCTGCATTTAAGAAAATTCAAAATGGTTGATAAAGCGATATGGTGGATAAGCTGATGATTTGTTGTGTAATTTTTGTTTGTTTGTTTATATTTTTGTGATTTTCTTTAGTGCATTTGAAGTATGTCTGTAGTAATCTTCTAATCTGAAGAGCTTATTTTCTTTTATGCTGAGATGCACTGATGCAGTTTTTTCCGATCCAATCCGATCCGATACCTGGGCTGAGAGTATTGGCCGATACCAGATTCCGATCAAATACTGTTGAAAGACTAAACCATGTATCTTCCCATGTAAGGTATCAGGCTTAACATTAACATTTATCCTCATTAAGAAAGGTAACAAATTAATAAAAAATATAAATGTACTTAATATTATTTATTGACAAAAAAGTATAAAAGTATACATTAGCAAAAGGAAATAAATAACACTTCTGTGTAAAGTTCACTGCAAATAGATATTTTAAAATGCATGATAGTAGTAAAAGAAAAAAAAAGAAAACAAAGAAATGACTGGATCGGCCACATTCATTCGATATCTGATCCAGATAATTAGTCAATATTAGAGCCAATATCCGATCCGGGTATCGGATCGGTGCATCTCTACTTTTATGTGAATAAGGGGCAGATATCATAAGTTTATGCTTCTTTTTGCTCATTTTCATTTATGATTTGCTTTAGTTGCAACTAGAGCTTTATTGCATTAATTAAATTAATTAATTACACAGCAAATTAATGCATTATAAAAAATAATCACAATTAATTCAGAGTGCCAATTCAGTGCATAAGCATTTTAAATTTGGCCCACTGCATGACCCGGGCAGTGGATGGTGGTCATGCACCTAAAGCTGTTTGCCAACCGCCAAAAACACCAGAAGAAGAAGAAGAGGAAGACATGTCAATGAGTCACTGTACAGAACTTCATAGGCTGTGTTGGAGCAGGGTTGCATGGAAAACTTAAAGGACCACTGTTCCCCACGACTGCTTTAACATATATGAGATTAAAATGTGATTAATTAGATTAATTACAAATCCTGTAATTAATTAGATTTTTTTTTTTAAATCACCTGACATCCCTAGTTGCAATATAAACTATATTTATCACTGAAGAACTGAAATAAATACATTTTTTAAAAAGAGTTTTTTCCCTTGAGTTCGGTGTCTTTTCATCAGTGAGTGTGAAGTCGTAGCTCAAACTAGAAAAGACATTCCTTGAAAAATGGACAGTTTCAAGGATCAGACTTTAAGTTGGTGAAAAATAAGGGCCAAAGAGTTTTTTTTTTGTTTGTTTGTTTGTTTTTCTTTTTTAAGATTTCCATAAAAAATGGAGAATAAATGGCTCAAAAACATTTCTAAAAAAAAAAAAAACATTACAACAAAGTTTGGCTTTCTTTGTGGCCAAGATAACAGATTACCCTTAAATGAAGGGTATATTTCAAAAACTGAAAGAACTTCTGTGAGCTAGAACAGAGAGCAGCCAGGATTAATATTAGCTGATTTATAAACAATTATGCCGTTACGCTGACAGGTGGCTGATACATAACGATGACTCACCAACTGGTGCGCTATTAAACAAATTAGACATACCAGAGGTGCACTTAAACTTTGCAGACAAAAACATTACAATGACAATCAGATAATCACAAATTGCTGCAAAACACTTAAGACCTCCTATGAAGCTGTCTGACTCGAGAGACGACCACTGAGAAATCAAATTGGAAACGTCTGCAGAAACACACACCTCTGCCCAGCATAGACACAAACCACGCACACACAGTGGTGTCTGTACATGTGAGCGCAGAGAAATGCAAACACACATAAACTGAAGCACTCAGCAGTTACTCAAATTGACAGATGTGAGAACTTCCTTCCACATCTTTTCTAAAAATCACACAAAGAATTCATTCACTTGGGAGGCTTTGGGAATTATCGCTGCGCACCTTATGTCATCATCAAACAGGTAGCTGTTGGTACAGGTGCTGGCAGCGTGAAATATGGGGCTGTGTTTATTTCCATTGCTCTGATTGTGATGTTCTCCCTTGTCACAACTTGCTCTCCACAGTATTCACTCGCTGCTTACACCCACCCTGTTCATATAAGGCGAAACACTGCTACAAAGAATGTCTCCCTCTGAGAGCAGCGACAGGATATGCAAGTTCAATATCACCTATTCACTTCCACCTCTCGACCACACAAAAAGAGACAAAACACACTTGCACTGCTCATTTAATCAGCCTAAGCAGACCTGGGGGAAACAGCCATTCATGTATGCATACATACTTTAAAATGTAAAAGATGAAAGAAATCAGCACATGCCTCAAACTGTGTAAAGGTAAATTTATGAGGTAACTCACCTTTGATGATGGACTCTGCAGCAGCCAAATCCCGTTTATAGGTCACCTGGGGGTCAAATAACTTTATTCAAAACAGATTTGCAGCCAAGATATTGAGATTTGTGAATCGCCTACTATCTATGAGATTTTGCCTGTTAGCTGTTTTGTGCAAAGGAATCATCCAAGTTATTAGCATCCCAATTACCCTCTACCAATAATTCAACACACATTTGGACTTTGTTTAGAGATGCGTTTCTTTCTGTTTGTGTCTCAAAAATGTAATTATTTGAAAGCAAAATTTCAAAGGAATCTGGAGCTATTTTATGTACTCGGCAACGTTTTGACTGGAGGAATCCAGGGTTTAAATTTGATTCATAACATCGTTCCTGGAGCCAAAAAGTTTCTGCACTTCTCAAATAAATCCATAAATGTTTTCCTCATGTACGAAAACAGCATCTGAAAATTTTTTAAATACATTTTAAATAGCTTGGACTCATATACAGTCATTTTGCTTTACATTGGATGGCTCCAGAGATCAATACAAACTAGCCATGAACAATAACAAAAAATATTGTTTAAAATGTTGAAACTGAGAATTTTAGTTGTTACTAATAAAATATGGGGAGGTCTCTCTTTGTTCGAGATGAATCACATCACAGACACCAGACAGGGTCGTGGCTTTGGCTCTGGATTATGCAGACTTGTGGTGGCATTGCTGCAGCACTTTAAACTTAGACAATAATACGCCAACAACCTTTCTTTTTATAAAGTCAAGACAACCATCATAGAGAAAAAATATGTTTTGTCAAATGAACTTGATCATTTCAGGTCTAAAATACATTATCACAAAGAATTAAGTGCAACTAGAAGTACGTTCACTTTTGCCAGCACCCCTCATTTTTATTTTAGTAGCTTTCGTTCTGTCCATTTAACAAATCAGTGGTGGGTATGCAGCTGTACAAGTCAAAATGTCACTATATGCACAATCCAAAACTTGAAGCAGGCCTCTGGCGAGCTCACCTTCCACAGCGTTGGCGGGCCCTCAATGAGCTTGGCATTGGTGCCACAGTACTGCAGAGCCAGATGGAGGCACTCAGTGCCAAACTCAAAGTCTGATTCAGTGCACTGCAGAGGGAAACAAGAGGACAGCAGCTGTAGATGAGTGTTTACAACAGTGTTTTTCATCACTCTTAATGGGATTATAGTCCACTGTGTTGACTGATTGACTGGGTGGATCCCCCTATAAACATAAAATATATATATAATGACAGATCTTATTACAGGACAGACATTTTTATAAGTTCAGTGGTTACAGAGAATATACAAGCAGGAAAAATATACATAATTCTGGTCTACAGACTGGAAATTTCTCCAATGTAGAGAAGACACACTAACCTAAAATTTTAAGTCAAATTTTTTGTGGCACATATAGTGTTTTCTTCATTGTCAATCAATGACCTTGGAAAACAACAAAATGTGGAGATGACCACATTCTTTATTTAAAGGGACTAGAGGCAGGAATTAAAAAAAAACAAACACGCATGTCCATTTTTTTTTAATACTAATGGCTGATGAAGCGCTAAATACCAAAATCAACGTTTCCACCCACCCCGTCTTTTTGTGCTTCCTCTTCTCCTCCCTCCTCCAGTAATCTTGTTGTAAAAGAGATCATTATATAAATATTATTTTCCAGCAAGCAATCCAGATCAACTGAAAGACACTAAAAGGTGTAACTACAAAGAAAAAGGTGAGTAAACAACATTATAGCTTCAGTTTGTGCACGCTCCCGTGACGGCTTGGCTCGTGGCTGCAGTTACCTGAAGCACCAGTCGTGCCAGTTGCGAGTTTCTTCTTATTTTGCTCCCTTTCCTTTATTTCTCTCCCCCCCCCCCCCATCTTTCTTTCTATTACCCCTTTCTTTTTTTTCCTCTTTTTTTTTTCTTTATTTTTATCTGTTTTATTTACTATTTTTTTTTTAAAAAATAGATTTATTAGGATGTTAATCATATTCCTTATTTTTTTATTTTTTTCTTTTTTTTTTTTTTCTTTTTTTTTTTTTGCTCACTCTCTTCCTCTCTCCTCAATTCCTTTCTCCTGCGTGGGATATTTTTCCCTCTTTTTGTGGTTATTTGCGTTTATTTTTTTTTCTTTTTTTGGGGGAGGTAAAAAAAATTTTTTTTTTTTTTTTGTGATATTAAAGTTTTTTTTGATCCTGCGGATTTCCCCGCCCCGCAGAAAGCTAATTAACCAGATCTTCTCTATCCCAAGAGTTGTTTTGAGAGCCAGGAGCTATGTTTAGGTGGTGGGAAGAAAATTTTTTTTTTTTTTTTGTTTTGACCCCTGAGATGCTCCCAGATAGGGGATTTGAGAGCCCACAGCTTTTCTTCATCAATATCTGTTCGGTCTCTCAGGCAGACTTAAGGGCTGCTTACAGACCATAGACACCAGCGGAGGCTAGGAAACACAGAATCACACCGTATACACTTTGTTTAGCCCCACAGGGATTCTGAAAAGCATTTATTGAGGTGCAAAAATTACTGAGTTCTGCTTTAAGTCACTGAATTTAACATCAATAAAGGTTTTCTGCTTTCTCTGTGAAGGTGTTCTTGGCTCTGATTGGCTAATAAACCTGAGTTTGGTCGAATCAAAGCAGGCTGCTGTAACTTGTTGATATTTTAGCTAACTGACAACAAATCTGGTGTAATTCACAGAAATTACACCAACTGCAGACAAGATTGTGAAGTTTAACCTTATCACCACTAGGGGGCACTAAAGCAAAAAAGTGGAAATCAGCTGGTTTCAAACAGGTCCTCGGGTCCTCCCTTAAAAATCTTAAGCCAATTACAGAAGTTAAGGTTGTAAATCTTAACATGAGAAAACATGTTCTGATAATACAAGTTCAAGTTAAATTGATCAACAGAGCACACTAACATCCTTTTGAAGCCCAAGCTGCTGTACTGTACAACCCAACAAAAAGATTGGATACTTTAAAAAACAAAGATCAAAAACCACCAAAAGGGGAAAAAAATCATGAAATAAAAGACAACAGTCATGATAAAAGGCTGTAGTGGCCCAGGTCTAAAAACATAATATAAAGAATGAAAACATGGGGGCAGAAGGTAGGGCAGGAGAGAGCTGAGAGGGGGTCATTTTGTTGGAAAGGCCTGAGCAAAGAGAAAGATTTGAGCAGGTCTTTAACCCTTACAGCTCCCTAAGCTTTCTGAAGGGGCAGTGAATGACGTTAAGCAGAATGACTGAGCGGCTCTGACACCCAGCCTGAGGTTTGTTGTGACAATCTCCGCTGGGAAGCAGAGGTGATGGTCCAGGTCTGCTAGCAGACCAAGCCATTTTTTTTTGGCAAAGGATCTGATTAACTGTTCCAACTTGTCGACCTCTTGATGACAGAAACTTCAGTGGGTTTCACATCTTCACAAGCCATTTCTTCACTTTCCATTTAATTCTTGACATCAATTTCATTGACCAAACATTAGCCAAGCTGGGTATTGGTGATGGGTGTCACCATTATCTTATGCAACCTCAGACAGATAATGACCATTTAAACCAAACATCGTTGCGATTTGGTCCATAAATGCTGAGAACTAATCACCTGCTACATACATTTGATTTATCACTTTCTCAATGAGGAATTTCTGTTAGTCTGGCATTTTTCAGATAACTTTGCTTTGTACTTCATAACATGAACTTCAAGTATCCCTCCTTCTGGGTCATTTCATCATGCTGTCTGCATTGTGATCAATGGCAGTATTTACACAGAAGAGGCTCATAACACTATGCTGCCGTCACCACATTTTTCAGACAATGTATCAGAGGATGCTGTTTTCTTTGGCTGATGGACGATTGGCCCTGTAACACTCTTATCTCACTGAATTAAGATTTAAAATGTCCATGAGTGGTATTATTAGGTTCATGAGACATCTTCCAACATTGTTCTGCAAAACAAGTGAGGTGTTTTCTTATGGGAATGGACCGCTCATCACTTCTGTTTCTGTAGAGGAAAACGTCTGCCAAGTCCATGCAGTCGTTCTCCACCGCAGGGTGGAAAGGCAGGGCTTTATCTTTTTGGTTTTCCATTGTAGATAGGCCCACATACTGTAACTGATCAAAGATACAAGCAAATGGAACACATAAATAGTCATTTGTCTATATCATAAGGTTAGTAATGGCCCTTCACGATCAGTTTTCAGGGTACAGTTTTCAGTTTCATTGCTGATACGACTGTTACGATGATCATAAACCATGTTTAAGCAAAGGTGGTACTACCTGGAGTAAAAAACAAAATGCCTGCTCCTCGTCCCAAGGTGAGCTTTACCCACCGTAACAGTTTAATGAAAAAAAAAAAACCTCTAATGTGGGGTTTTGAATGCTGTAGTGGTTCCCAAACTTTTTGAGCCACAACCCAAAAGATAACATACATTTGTGTTCGAGACCCCCCTGCAGTAACTAAGTGGATGATTGTGTGATATATTAAACGGGTTATCCTATGGCCATCCTCCTAATGTATGGCTTGACAACTGTCAGAATCTTCATAAATAAGGAGGATAAAGTAGATTTTGGTGGATTATGTTGACTGCTGTAAAAAACTACTCAAATACCTAATTTTAGCTTTTCTCACTGAGATGGGGCCAAATTGAGATTTTTAGAAAAGCACCTGTAATAACTTCGTTTCTGGACACTCAATGATAAAAAAAATTCTTCACGTGAAGCTTGAAAATGATCAGAAACTCCATAAAAAAGGAGGATCGATGTTTCCAAGTGGATTCGGTGCACCGGTGTGAATGGCAAATCCAGATTTCTAAAGGGATACCATGTAACTTTTGAACACGGGGGACTATGGTTGTCACGACACTAAAATTTCATTCTCAATACCACGTGGTGGTCGATACTCGATACTATTTTCGATACTAAAGGGGAGAAAAATCACAAAAAAAAACCCCCAAAAAACAATCAAAACAAGGTAAACTGTTGTTAGTGGAAATGCACAGGAAATGCGCTGTGGCCTTTCAGTTAAAGAGCTCTTAGTCCTCTCCTAGCGGAGACCTCCAGTGTCTAGCGTTTCAGCCGCCGAGTGTTCCTCACATGCTGCAGCAAGTATGTACACAAATGCTCCTGACGGAAACGCATACATCCACAGCAAGTATATTCCAGCCCTGCTGTGGGGATACCAGACTAAGGGCCAATTCCAATTCCTATCCCTCAAGCTCAACTCTCAATCTTAGTTGCCCTTAAAACCAAGTATTAAGGGCTATTTTGTGACTTAGAAATGGGACACCCCTTAAATGCAGATAGGTCTTCAAACTGTGGGGGGCAGCATTACGCCAAAGCGGCGTTCAGTCTGTCAATTAAGAAGAAGAAGAATTTACTTTATTTACATTCATTTGCACTGTTAACCCTGCCTGTATAATCACAAGCCACAAACACAGCCAGCCACCAGAAAACACACCTTCTTTTCGTGGATGTTGCGTTTGGTTACTGCTGGACCAGCAGTAAAATCTATTCCTGGACTGGAACAATGATACATGCACTAAAGGAGCTTCATTGTTTGTGAACACTCACATTAATTTCTAATATTGTCTGCAGACTGTAAGTATTGTACATATCGCACTGTGAATAATAAGGCACCAGCCACATTCATACAACTTCTGTGTCTTCTCTTTATTACGCTGTCACACGCACCTCCCAGAGATGAACACATAGCCTTCTGATACTAGCCTACGACATATTGCTTTTTAGCCTTTTACTTGGTACAGACATATTCAGCTGTCACCGCATACCATGGCTTATTGAAAGGTAAACACCAGCTATAACGAAAGTTACGTAGGTAACTGTAGTTCTGTGAATTCCTGGATAACTGCCAGTCAGCTGTCCTACACGTCACCTGATTGACTTTGTTGTCGTTAGGACTCGACCTGCGAGGAGCACGAGGAGACATGTCCACTTTGTGAACTGTCGCTGGGAGTCTTGAAGGAATGAAACAGAACTATCGTTAGATAACTCTGTGGCTACAGGAGATAAAATCAGCCCAGTCATCTTATACCATTATTGACACAAGCACGTTATACAGGCTGTTATCTTGATAAAACAACGACATTAGCACGGAGAACAATAAACATTTTGCAACGTTAACTAACTTAAATGATCGTAACATGGCTTGACTGCACCGGCCGCTGTTGACAAACAAACATGAATATTATGCAACAATGAGGTAACTAATCCATAACATTGGCCTAAATTATGATAATACAATGGTTTTCGTAATATTTATACAGTATCTCCATTAACAAAGAAAATACTTAAGATTTTTAGCTCCCCTTCTTTGCCACTTGCATTCTGGGTAGCCCTTACTCACAAGGGTGGTGTTGGAGAATCTCAATATTGAGGGTGATTCAGCCCTCAAACTTGCCCCTCAACTTAACGTTCTGAGAATCAGGACAGCACTTGCACTTTGCGGGAGTGCGCATTTTTTAGATTGAGGGTTAAGACAGGAATTGGAATTCACCCTAAATGAGCTGCACTGGGTTGTTCATTTTCGCATCGAGGGGGCCTTCTGAGGGAACACAGTCACTTGATTAGTTTGACCACTGATATGACAGTCATCAAATGTGAGCTCGAACTTTTGAAGGAGCATTACTGCCTTCATTTGCACGACTGTGACTGTAAATAATTTCAGTTTATATGACTGTTTTAGTTGTGCCATTATTTTTGCCACTGGCTAAAGTAAAAAGGTAAAAGTGATGTCTGAGCAGGCCAAAAAAAAAGAGGCAAAGGAATCACGGCAGATCAAAAGCACGAGTGGACATTGGAAAAGAATTCAGTCATTGGAGATTTCTGAAACAGCAGTGTGGAAGCAAAACCCACTCTCCGTTTGCCACGGTATCATTAGACTGGTAAGTAAGTTTGGCTGTTGTGTAAACATACGAAAATGTGATGCTTTAATTTTTTTTCAGTCAGCATTTATTCAAAACAACGTCAGTAAGAGCCATATAAGCTGCCTATAGTTTCCTGTTAGCGAAACGTGGCTAGAATTACTTTAGACCAAAGCTAACGTGACTCCCTAAACATTTGCGCAATTGTGGCTGGTTTGCAGCAATAAATGCGTTCTCTGTAATTCACATAAATATCAGAGAAGTAACGGAACGATCGGCAGTTTGGTTGGTTTAGTTATATGGTTTTCATACGCTGTTCAGAAGGAAGCAGAGCCACTGTAATGTCCCGTAAACTGAGCTAATCCAGACGTTCTCATAACAAACGTGAGTTTTGCCAAAGTTACTCAGTTAAGTTATTCAGTGCACAAAACTACATCTTGGTTTTGTGGCCGGTTTTGATTGCGCATTTCTCTTTGCATTGTGCGTTTGTGTGTGTGATGTTTCAGCTATGTAAACATATATAATTAGAGACAGTTAGAGGCGCAAACCTCCGCCAGAGGTATATCCTCCAATGGTGAAAAATCCTTTAGAAAATTAGTATCTTGAGTCTTGAGGGACTTGTTTATTTCAATATCCAAACACGGGAGAGGAGATTTAAATTTGCGTCTTTGCTGTGAGGCCTGTGAGACGTTGGCACTGTTGCAGGTTTAGCGCTCCTAGTGGCCAAAAGTTACACGGTATAACCTTAAATAACTCATTTACTTCTTTACAAGATCGGATTGGTGATCAGCTTTTTTAAAACTCTCTGATCGGTAAGCGGCCCCAAAAATCCTGATTGTGTAAAGCCTAATTATTACCATACTTACATTAGGCCAATGTTTGGTCAAAAGTTACACGGTATCCCTTTAATGTAGGCTGTATGCTGTATTTTTGTTTTTTACAATGATCTGGCAACTTCCATGTGAAATCATCCTGCGACCCCCATTGGGGCCCTGACCCCTAGTTTAGGAACCCCTGCTGTAAAGAACTCAAGTCAGAGCAAGCTTAATCCACTGTCATGTCTTCTCTATCTTTTTACCTCTGTTTTTATTTACAGCAAAAATACCTTCCACTTTACGGCTACATGCTCCACATGTCCACCATCTGGTTGCTAATGGGGTCTTTTTGCTGTTTGGTCCTGACAGTGGGTTCATCGGAGCTGTTTTTGCTTCTGGTAACTATAACAATGAAAGCAATTAGACCAAAGCTAAACAGTAAAGGTCCATTATGTTTCACTGTCCTTGTGGCAGTCATTTACTCCTCTGCCTGAACCCATCTCAACCATGAATAGTCTGTACAGATAAGAAGTTTGGATTCAGGCGATGAACCTGTCTGAACTTCAAAGACATGTTCAGGCTATCGGTGATAATAATGAAGTAATATTTTATCAAGCTATAAAAGAGGGGGTATTTCATACCAGACACTTGCAACTACAGGGAGAAAGTGAGGCGGAAAATATGCTCTTCGTCTAGAGGTAATATAACCTTTAGCATTTTTTCTAATACAAAAGCTTTCACTGGGGACTGGATAAAGTGTCTCCTCTTTTGTCTTTTTTAGCCCTTAGTTCTTCTCTACTCAATGGATGTCAAGCTACAAATGTGAAGCTCTAAGAGATTTTTCATGAGCATGTCCCAAAGTCTTAACCTGACCGACACCTAACACTTTCCCCTCTTTATAAAGCTTTGAAAAGAAGAGAGAGACGCACTCTCAATCAACCTCCCCAGTTTGTCTTTTTTTTTTTTTTTTTGCAACTTGACTAACCTTGACACCGCAACACCAGAGTGAGCTCATTTCTGAACAGGCCAAAGCCAACAGGGCTCTCAGAGCAATCTGTAGATCCATACGAGCCAAGAATGAAAATAACTTCAGACAACTAAAGCGTACCCCAGCTCCAAGTTCGCTGCATCGTTCAACAACGTGGCTATCAAAGAACCAACTAAATCAAATCAAGGTTAAAACAGCAAATGCAAAGTGTCTGAAAAATAAACAAGGCCAACTTCTGCATCTCCAGTTTCACATTTAGCTGGCCTGCCATGCTTTGAAAATAAGCTCCCGCTTTCAGAGAACAATCAACACGCTTATGACTCACGTCAGCGAATGAATTCTTTCCATTTTGCAGGTACACATATTAAATCTCACTTAACTGCAGAGACAATTCATCTGAGCCCACCGAAATGAGAAGTGCAATTTCAGAGTTCCTTCATCATTTTTCCAACTGAGCTTTTGTTAACTTTTGTTCCACAGACTAATGTGCAGCAGAGTGGCAGGATATATCAACTCGTCATTTCTTTCCCAGATGCAGTGGAGGCTTCAGGAAAATGATGGCAACCATGCTACAAGTAGCTCACAGTGAAACCTTCTGGCACATCAGCAAAGCAATGAAGGACTGTAAAGACCAGATATGATGTATGAGAATCATAAAGCCTTTTGTTATCCAAGTTTTGTTATTTATAGAACATAAATCTTCTCTTTAGAAAAGATTTGAGAAACTTCTAAAGTCATTTTTTGACACCAGAAGTAACAAGCACATGCCTGCAGGACATTTATTTGTCCAACATGTGATATTATGTATAGTCTTTTAAAGGGATCAACCGATACCAAATAATATAAATAATATATAATAATATAAAATATAAAAAAGAAATAGCGCACTTGCAAACAAATAGTAAATAGAAACATTAAATTTGTAATAAACACATATATTTTGAAAAAAAGTCTGCAAATTATGCTGAATGGGGGTATCGGCCAACATATCGGCTAATACCAGTACCAGAAAAAAGAAAATAAAACGCAAATATCGACCTAAAATATCAGCTGGCCGATATATCAGTCTATCCTAAGTCTTTTATGACAAACATACACCATATTGCCAAAAGTATTTGCTCACCTGCCTTGACTCACATATGAGCTTAAAGGTGCCATGACATCAAATTTGACTTTTCTGGGGTTTTGGGGGTATAATATAATCTGTTGTGCACTGATGAGGCCATGTGAATGTCCAGAGTGAGAATCAAAGTTCCTGTTTATGGTCTATCAGTTTTGATTTCTTTGTTTAGAAACGGTTGAATCAGACAGCAGCTTATCATTCTACATAGTTTTAGCATGCTACGTAATTCAATTGCTCTAATTGGAACACACTATTAAGCAAACAGCCTCCCCCCCTCCTCTCTCCTTCCACCCTCCGCTCTCACCCCCTCCCTCGCTGATTCAACTGCGTGAGTGGAGCTGATGACTGCTAAGCAGTCAGGTCTGGGTTTTCAAACAAATGGATTTAAAAGAAAACTTCTGCAGCAACACAGAGGGAGGCGAACACAACCTTGTCATTACCTGTAAGTTTACTTTCTAGTTGCTGTCTTGTCTGATAAACATAGCTCACTTTCTGAAGTGCCCATGTTGCTAACAGATAGCCTTTAGCAAACTCCACGCAGCTTGACCTACTCTCTCTAAATAAGGTTATAGCCAAATAAGATGTAGCCAATCAAAATGAAGTCAACTTGGTCTCTGGGTAAAGCTGCATATTATTACCGCACCCAACTCTTTTACTGAGGAGGGAAGGTCTAGCGTGCCAAAACAATGCCCCGCTGTGAAAAGTGAGGTTTTTTTCTTTGGAGAATTGACATATCATATCAACAACATGAACTCGAGTTTAGGAGTGTGTTTATGGGAATTTTTGACCATTCTTCCATTCTTCCACAAGCAATGTGTAGTGATTGACTCTGCAAAAAAATAGCAACCTCTTTGCACTATGTGCTTCGCATTTGCTGACTCCGCTCCATCATTTTACATGGCCTACCACTTTGTGGCGGAGTTGCTGTCATTCCCAAACACTTCCATTTCCTTATAATACAGCTGACAGTTGACTGTGGAATATTTAGGAGTGAGGAAATTTCATCCTATCTTAGTTCCACGCTGGACTTCACTGAGCTCCTGAGGGCGACCAACTCTTTCACAAAAGTTTGTAAAAACTGTCTGCATACCTAGCTACTTAGTTTTATACACCTGTGGCCATGGAAGTGATTGGAACACCTGATTCCCATCATTTGGATGAGTGAAATACTTTTGGCAATATAGTGTCACGATGAAATCATCATTTTCAATGTAAGTGGTTTCATCTGTCCCACTGTTAACAGTTAGTTAAACAGATGGTGGCATTAACAAAGAGTCGATATCGCCTCCTATGTTTATAACAGATATAAGGCTTGAATGCTTAAAAGTTGTAATTTTTACAATAGTTCTATTGTTAAATAAAACCCTGCTTTAAAAAATGGAAGCGGTGCAAAAACTTAAATGCTACATATATAATATACACATATATATATATATATATATATATATATATATATTGCAGGGGCAAAAAATCAAATTAAAAGGTAATTGTTATGCACAAAAATCCCAGGTTCATACTGCATATTTACATGTGCATATATAACAGAAGGAAAAAGAAGCATACTGTACAAAAAACATTAAAAGGCAAAAATGTTTTGTTTTGTATTACAAAAAGCCAAATTCATGGAAGGAACGAGGAACCGGTCATAACAGATAGGGACAAAATTTGGGAGCAAAGTATATATGTGAAGTAATCTGCTGCATACGAAAAGGTTATAAAGAATAATGAACCTCAGACTTAACCTACATACTTTCTGACATGCTCGTGGTCTGTGGGATGTCATATCATCATTCTGTTATCCACAACAAAGGGTGGTAAAGGCATATTAAAGTGCAAACCTACCCTCTGATAGGCCTGATAGATGACATCATACGTAAATCCCTGAGGCATCTCGCTGGCCCTGTACTTTGCTCGCTCCAGTGAATGATCCAGGTAGCCCTCTGATGTGGTGGCTATCACCGTGGAAACAAGAGGTCGGATAGCTCCTGCTGCCTGCACGAAAAAAAAAAGATAAGATTTTAAAATCACAGTTTTATGTATATCAAATTTTAAAGTTTTCTCATTGGAGAGTTTGTACCTTTTAGTGTCTGCATTTCTGTGAGAGAGAGAAATTCAATTATCTTTGCAACTTCTCAAAATTGCGAGCATATGGACAGTGTCTGCCCAAAGTAGGACAGAAAAATAAATAAAAAGTTTGCGCACCACATCACAATCTAAGACTGTATTCTTTGGACCAATTCTTGTTTCTATGTTTTTTCTTCTTTTGTCAAACACAAGAAAAAGCTTTGGCCTCTGCAGACATCACGTTTTCTAGCAAACATGTGCATAACATGTCTGAATGTAAACATTAGAGTTGCAGAAGCACGCACAAATAAAGAGACAACATGCATTCAGCGTCTCTCCTGAGAAAAGATCAAGGTTTCAGTCAACATGTGTACAGAAAGCACTATTTTGAATTTAGACTGCCTTTACTGTCTCTCAGGTTTATGAAATAGTTTAATGAAAATGTAAAAAGTCATCCTACATTTGATAGAAGTTAATCCCCCGTTCATGTTGAATTTTCTTGCACAGAACAGTAAATATATTCTGTTACCCTCATGGGAAACCCTAAACTTCTACTCTAGATTTTAGGTTCTGAATGTGATGCAGTTACAACGCGACCTTGCCCACCAGCAAGTCAGAATTTACCTTTGAGACGTCAGTGAAAACAAAACTTAAGAGTTGATGATGAAGCCGTCACGTTGGATTTTGCTGTATTCCTACATGAGACCATAATTATGTGTCTATGTTCACATTACAACCAGCAATGCATGTCATCGCCTGGTTTTTTCCTCTACTTGTTTACCCATTTCCTTCCTTAGCCTCTACTGTACCGCACAGTGTGGTATTACCTCACTTCATCTTATTCTTTTACTTGATTTTTACCTCCGCCAAGGAGGTTATGTTTTTGGTAGCGTTGGTTTGTTTGTCTGTCTGTCTGTCAGCAACTGTACAGAAAAGATTCTGGATGGATTGACCTGAAATTTTCACCAGCCATGTGCCTCAGCCCAAGGACGAACCCATTAAAATTTGGTGGTGATCCAGATCACTTTCTGGATCCAGGAATTTTTTGAAGGATTCTTTATCATTGTGAAATCGGCCAAATTTGGAGATTTTTGCATAGAACTCCATACAAATGGCCCGAGAGTTTGGTAAAAAAAAAAAAATACAAGAAAGGGTCTCAACGAGATCTATAATGATTTGAAAGTTTGTTTCGGATCCAGAGAAAATTCCGGATACTATGATCCCAAACACACAAAAATAATTTGTATTGTATTTGTATTTCAATGCTTAACGGTAACAAATGAAGATACAGAGATGCAACCAACACCAAATCATACCAAGACTCTGCTGAATCGGGAATACGTCAACAGATGCATCGTCAATAGCAACGGAGCTAGATCCAGAAGAAAACCACCATTATGGAAATACCAATTTTTGGAAATAACTATTGAAGTAATAGTGATACAAGCATGATTCCAGATGCTACTAGTATGTTTTCATGGTCAAGGAATCCAATGATGTAGATTCAATGAATGCAGGAGTACAAGTTTTTTGTTGTGAATCACAATATGAGGACATGAGCTGCTTGGCGGAGGTCTACTCTGTGCTCTGCGAGTGCTTTTCTAGTATTTTATTGTGTTTGTCAAGGGACCACTAAGGATGGAACTTAGCTTTGCTGTAATCCGGCATATTTAAATATATGTTCATTAGGGCCCCCGCCCCCCCCCCCCCCCGCCCCCTCCTAAATGCACTGTCATCTTTTAAATGAATAAATAAACTTGGAAATAAACCTAACCTCTTTGTAATCTGAATTCCCATAGAAAGGAAATACCATGAGATGTTGCAAAAGATGCAAAAACTCAAGTTTTAAGGGTGTTTTTCTCTTGCTCTGAATTTGCAACAATGCAGGCCCCCCCCATATAGGAGAGGCCCCACCCCCCCCCCCCCACCCTGAAAAGCGGACAGAAAATGACTGACTGACTGACTACTGCTAAAATAAATAAGTGAAATTGGGTTTTATGCCTCCATCTTTAACAGAATTCTCTGGAAAAGGAGATTTTGTATCTCAAGGAACGCTTCCTGATTTAATTCAACCAAAAATTAGCATTTTTCTATTAATGACGAATAAGGAACGGGGAAGATACTAACTTGACCTTGAGTTTCTCCTCTTTGTTTTGTTTTTGTTTTGTTTTTTCCAAACAATTTTTGTCCGTTCAGCCAAAACTTTGAAAAGATTTCCTTGATCATATTTGGAGTTGGCAGGCATGTCTACACAGCAACAATAAATCCATCTTAACAAGCGCAGCTGGAGCACGCACTGCATGTGCTTCCTCTTGTGGAAACCTGAAATAATCAGCATTTCTGAGATAATATTTTCATCTGACTGCAGCACAACGGCGAACGGCTTCCAGCAGCAGGCAGTCAGCGGGGCTGCGAGGGTGAGGAGGGTGAAAGGAAAGCAAACATGTGTTCTGTGTGTTACACATGCGGTTACAATCAAAATCTCTCTGCTGCGAGCCGGGATACTGGCAAGATAATGAAGATTAAACCGCCCGTTTTGAAAGGTCGTAACAAAGACACTGAGACGCCGTAAATGGTGGCTCCTGTGTCAAAGGTCACTTTTTTAATTAAATAAGATGCTTAACCACCAATTATCTGTGAGTTTGTTTGTTCGCCAGTGGCCCTGGCATTGCTCCAGATGTTTTTCTGTCACTGATGACATAAACATCACCATCAGGAGCGATGAAGCTCTCCAACTGATAAACAATAAGTGAAAAGATGATTAATCCTGTTACAAGGAGGAAAATTTAAGATGTTTGTTTTGATATGAACTGGACCTGCCTGGAAAAGTTGGCTTTGCTGCTTTTAAGAGTTCATTTTGTTTATGTTTATGCCGCCAGGTGAAGAATAAACCTAAAGTAGCATAAATACCTTTGGCTTTTGGTGACCTGTCTTCCCACAAGGTGAAATATCGGAGTCCAGCTGCAGTTGTGCATGCTGCATTTGTTTACAGTCAGCTCTATAATTGACCTTCTCTGGTTTTCAGCTAAAGCTCAGGAGAAGATGAAGCATGAGCTCCATTCAAGATTCAATTTAGCTACGCTTTGCTTTCCAAGCATGAGGAATGAGTTGCTTTTAAGGTTATTTCTCTATTTGTACGGGGATTACATCGCTCTCTGCGCTGCTTTTCCCCTGGAAATAGAATTTCCTGCTTTTACAAGCGACCACATTTTTCCACGTTTTGACATTAAGTGAACTTTAAACAGAATAATCATGAGACAACACAGTGAAAACTTTTCCATTTGTTTCACTTGCTTTTGGGGGTTTTTCTAGTTTGGAGATGATTACAAATCGTCAGCATCCATGGTTTAGGATGGGTTATAAATATTAATAAACTTATTTTATATCATACCAACTGATTTATCACATTATCTCAAAATGTCTTGAGACAGATGTGCATTTTTCCCTTTTATACAGCTGCATCTATTTTCACTAAATCCAGCAGCAGTAAGCCACACAATGTGTATTGAACAGAGTTCCCACTCTTTTCTTGAAGTTATTTTCAGGACTTTTCCAGCTGCTGCAGAACAAGTCAAGTTACAACATAGACTAATAAAATCCACCCCAAGCTTTTGGAAAAGTGTTGTACAAATGTAGCTTATATTTTCTATAGCGATGAAGAGCCAATGAAGCAGAGACAAAGCAGAGACAGTAGAGACGAAGTAGAGACGAAGTGGAGACGAAGTGGAGACGAAGCAGAGACGAAACAGCGGCAAAGCAGACAGAAGCACAAAGCAGACACGAACAGAGACGAAGCAAAGCAGCAATGAAGCAGCGGTGAAGCAGACATGAAGCAGAGACGAAGACACAACAAAACAGATGCAAAGCAGAAGCAAAGCGGTGACGAAGCAGCGGTGAAGCAGCTGCGAAGCAGAGACGAAGCCGCAACGAAGCAGAAGCAAAGCAGCAATGAAGCAGCTGCGAAGCAGACACGAAGCAGTGGTGAAGCAGACACAAAGCAGAAGCAAAACAGCAATAAAGCAGCGGAGAAGCAGAGACGAAGCAGAGACTAAGCTGCGATGAAGCGGCGGGGAAGCAGAGGCAAAGCAGAGGCAAAGCAGAGACGAAGAAACGACAGCGAAGTAGCGATAAAGCTGCGGAGACGCAGACACGAAGCCGTGACGAATCAGAGATGAAGTAGAAGTGAAGCAGAGACAAAGGCGTGATGAAGCTGAGGCGAATCAACGTCGGAGCAGCAGTGAAGCAGACACGAAGCAGTGAAGCAGAGACGAAGCAGACACGAACAGAGACGAAGCCGCGATGAAGCAGACATGAAGCAGTTTCGAAGCAAACACAAAGCGTTGAAGCAGAGACGAAGCAGAAGTGAAACAGACACAAACAGAGACAAAGCAGCATCGAAAGAGAGACGAAGCCGCGATGAAGAAGAGGGAAGAAAATTCATTTTCCAGGACAATTCAAGCTTTTCCAGGAAATTTTCTCTTTTTCTCATTGTCCATGTGTTTTCCATTACAGGAAAAATTTTCAATCATTTTCCAGGTTTTCCAGGACACGTAGGAACCCTGACTGAAAAATAAATTCATTGCTAAATTTATACAAAGTGATTATCAGGCATATTTCAGTTCAAGAGCCAAAGTTTTTCTGAACAATAATACTCCAAAACATCCAGCATCAGTGCAGATGATGACAAATGAGACAAAAAAGGAATGTAGAGAAGTAGGAAAAGTACAAATTTCATGCTTGAGCTGATCTCCTTCATCCAAAGACAGGATGTGAATGATGCAGCTTCCCTCTAAATGAGAGGCAACTTCCAACGTGTTGAAAGAGCAGTGTACACCAGTGGCTCCCAGTCTTGCGGGAGTCATAGTTCACAAGAGGTATGTGAGGTATTCACAGCATAGAGGTTACCAATATTGGGCTTGCACATGCACAAAATCATAGCGGATTTTATGCAATGCAGGGAAATAAAACATTCTTGAAGGAACACAACCTGCGGCTGTGCAACAACATGCTAATGTGGTTTTAATCACAACTACACAACAGCCATTTCCATTCTCCAAAATGAGCACATACGGGTTCCTGATTCAAACATCAGGCACTGTTTTCTACACTTTCAGCACGGTTCAAAATCTGAGCAACAATCATCTTTCCAAACCTTATGTGCATTATGTGTCTGCCTTTCTGCAACTATTTGCACAGAATTGATCCAGTTTAAGAAAAGGAATTATGTAGCAACAACATGATTCCTTATATTCCTAAATTTCCTAAGCAAACACGGGTGAATTTGAAATGTTCCTCAATTAAACTTTCATCATACTGACCCCTTGTTCTTTGGCAGCCATCGCTATCTTGTACAGAAAGTCCTCCTCCACAAAAGGCCGCACTGCATCATGTATGATGAGCACCTTGGGCCTGTCAGCTGCGGGCGTCTCCTCCTCACCCAGAGCCAAGACGCCGCTGCATATCGACCTGTGGCGAGTCGAGCCGCCTGACACCACTCGAACCTTCTTGTGCTGGAACCGCTGGATGATGTTCATCATCAAGTCCATGTTTTCTTTGGCCACAACCACCACGATGCTTTGGATCCATGGCACTCTGCAAGAACACATTTACTTAGCAACACTTGTTAAACAAAGCTAAGCATCTTACAGAAAATGTGAGCTACAATTAAAATATTAAAGATATTAACAGGATAATTATTATTATTAGAGATATTCAATATTGGCTTTTTTACCAATATCTGACACTGACCAACTCTTAAATTCTGATATCAACCAATACCGATATATGCAGAGAACTGTGAGGTTGGATCTCTTATATTTTGAGAAATACAACTATACTCTGCTCTGAGAGCAAAGATCCCAAAATAGCCTTAACTCAGCCAGAGGAGTTCATTTTGGACATCTGGCTGCCGTATATCAGATACTAGCAGGTATTAGCCAATATGTGGCTAATTATAATGTCTCTGACAACCTGCTAACTTAACCAACAACTTAAAACCAGACATATTATAAGCAGCTTCAAAGCAAGTCAGTCTGTAGCAGCAGCAGCTGGACCGTAATCACATGACTCTGAAAGGAATGCTGGGATATGAAGTTCTTCCAGGATAACAGGCACTTTTCTACATGCTGGACCGCTGCTAATGGAACAAGATCTTGCAAGATTTTGTTGTTCCGCAACAAAATCTGGCAAGATCTTACTAAAAATATCAGTCCAAAAAACCAATACAGATTTTTTCTGATATCACATCTTAATGCCAATGCCAGCCGATAATATTGTTAGGCTGATATTATTCCGACATCCCTAATTATCATTACATTTTAGCTTACAAATTACTTAAAAAAAAAACAAATGTGTTAAATTTACAATATAAAAAAGGGAAAAGCAAATAAAGTTGATGTCAGATTTTTTTTTAATTCTAAATTTATGCCAAGAACTTATATCCAAGTCACTTAAATCAGTGACTTCTAAAATAATGTTAACAATTAGCTTAGCATGAATGCTAAAAATATTGGTTGATTTGACTTATTTGTCCTTATCCAGGAAATCCATTTCCACCTTCTGTACAGCCACAAAGAGACATATAAACAAAGAAATATAGGGTTAAAAGTAGAGATGCACAATATTATCGTCCGATATTGGCTTTAAAGCTGAATTTTTTTTTTGCATGTTCTTTTTTAATCTTAATCAATGGGGCATGGGAACAACAGTGTGGCCCACCGTCCGACATTATGATGTGAGTGGGTGACTGGATCTGCAGCAGATGCAGAAGAATTTTGCACAAAGAATGAATATTACACCATTTTCAGCTTTAAAATCGGTATTGGTTATCGGCCAAACGAGTTGTAAAATATCAGCATATCTGCTAAAACCCAATATTGTGAATGCCTAACTTTTAGTTTTCATTGTACCCAAGTCGGTTTCCTCTCATCCAGGCTCTAAATTCTACTTTATCTTTTTCCAATATTTAAGGAACTCATTGGTCAGGTGGTAATGTTTTTATATATTTATTATTATTATATTTATAATATTACAGGTGGTAATGTTTTTATATATTTATTATTATTATATTTATAATATTACAGGTGGTAATGTTTTTATATATTTATTATTATTATATTTATAATATTACAGGTGGTAATGTTTTTACATGGTTTGAGCTCTCTTCTCAAAACCCAACCTGGTTGCTATGGTGATTCAAAATGGAAGGAAGTAAACTAGCTTCATGATACTGGAAAATCTAGAGGTGGACCTGCAGTTACATCCCTATAAGCCACTAATATAGCCACGTAGTAAAGGCTCCAGGTTGGGATTTTTGGGATAACCATTATTGTTTCATCACCACACCGATGACCTCTGACCTTCCTATACAGACCCAATAACCAGTGGGCCACACAGGCTGCTTCTCTGCTCATTTCCTGACAAGCAAGCACACCCAGCAAGCTAATGAAATGCGTCTGATCAGAAACATCAGATGTTGTTGAAATAACTGTTGTAATGAAACTCAGGAAGAGACTGCAACTTAATATAAACATCCTCCACCTCATCTCTGAGTTATGGAGCCTGAAATCTGGTGAAAATATGGCTGTCTGTCTGCCAAAGAGAAACACACAAATACTTCAGCAACACCACAGTGTGATAAAACGAAAGCAGGCATTCCCAGTATAAACAGCGTCAGATATTAGCATGTGCTAACAAGCCGGTTAGACCTCTGTGGAGGCTGGAGACGAAATCCTGGATCCAGATCCAGTTCTGGACCAACATGAGAAGTTGGACTATGTCTTTCTATTAGAACATGTTTGTTGGAAATCCCTCCATAACCTATCAAGAAGGTGAAAGTACTCAATGTTGCAAAGTGAAATATGAACGTCATCTAGTAAGGTCTCCCATCATATTAACTTAAGAATAAATTCAGTTTTGTTGAGCTAAAATCCATCAAAACTTAAAGCAAATTTTTAAAAAAAAAAAGCTCCATAAAATTAGTTTGTTTTTTTTTTTTTACTTGCAATTGACAGGTTTTCTGCAACTATTATTCACATACCTAAAAAAAAAAAAACCAGCATCAAAGCACCCAAGGGTACAATATTTTCTCTATTGTAAAAGTCCTACAAAACAGGCAACAAACTGATCAACCAACATGACCGCAGAAGTACAAACTCCACAAAAACAAAGTGGCCACTGACCACCCAAACCATCATGGGTGGCTGAAAGAACTAAAATAAACAAGTTTTACAGAAATCAGTCAGTGTTCTATGCAACAAAAGTATTTTATTTGGACTTACTGGGTGAATTTTGCATGAATTAAATATTTACAAATGCAAAAAGCTCACTAACAAGATCTGCAAGAAGACAATGATGTGCCAGAATCTGATTTTCTGCTGGATCTAACCTACTTCTATGGCTCATTTATTGGAGATACATTAAGTGACTACTAGGGATGGGCGATATGGACTAAAAAATGTATCACGATAATTTCTTGTATTTATCACGGTAACGATAAGTGACGATAAAAACATCAGCAAAATATTTTGTATTATAAATTTGTCACTAAATTCGGTCCTGAAAGCCCTACAAAGTACTAGAAGCCACTAAACTATGTCAATTAAGTTCAAGTAGTGCACCTGTATTGCAAAACTAGTGACACCAATTAAACAAGTCTAAAATATGAGAGACCAAATTCCACATTTATTCAAACGATGCAAACAGCAAAACTAAATTGGCCTTTTAAAAAAACCAAAGTAGTGCAACTGCAAACAACCTGATAAATTGTCATCTCACGATAAAAACGATAAGTTCGGGGTGGTGTTTAGCTCAGTTGGTTGAGCAGCCACCCCATGAACAGAGGCTACAGCTCCTCAGCGCAGTCGGCCCTGGTTCGATTCCCGGTCCAGGTCCCTTTGCTGCATGTCACTCCCCGCTCTCTCTGCCCATTTCCTGTCACTGTATACTGTCATATAAAGGCCACTAGAGCCCAAAAAATCCTTTAAAAAAAAAAAAACGATAAGTTCAAATTGTTATTGTGGGGAATTTCTTTGACGATATATCGCACACGATAAAATATCGCCCATCCCTAGTGACTACAATTGTGGATCTTCTCAGCAGTATACTGTACAGGAGAACTGCTTACCATATTTTCCCGACTATAAGTCACTCCTGAGTATAAGTTGCATAAGTCAGAAAATGCATCATGAAGAGGAAAAGAACATATAAGTCGCACTGGACTATAAGTCGTATTTTTTTATTTTTTTTTTTTAATAGGGCGATTTTGGGATTTTTTTCATATACAGTTTGTTACTGTTAAAATTTCCCAATTAATCCGATTCCAAAGTTAATGCCTGTAAATTATCACAAACGTCATGATTAAGAAGGATAAATATCATTGGTATTGACACTTAAAAATATGTTAAATTTAGGGTTGCACAATACTGGAATTTTGGCCGATATCAGATATGCCAATATTTTAAAACTCATGTGCTCGATAACCGATATCAATACCGATATTAAAGCTGAAAAAAAATAAGTCGTTGCAAATAGCAGTTTTGCTCTCCATTTCCAACACAAAATATCGATACACTGAAATATCGCAATATTTTCATATGCCGATATCAAATCAACATTTAAAACACAGTATCAATCTATTTTACTTACAAAATATCGTGAGATTTCATCTTTCTATTACAAACTCTCACGAGATTTTGTGAATTCTCATGAGATTTTGTTAGTAAAATAGATGGATATTGCGTTTCTGAATGTCAATATATCAGCATTTCAAAATATCGCAAAATTTTTGTGAATTCTCGCAAGATTTTGTAACAGAACAATGAAATATCGCGAGATTTTGTTAGTATATTAGATCAATACCATGGCCCACGATATCGAACAATTGTATTTTTAAAAAACTTGTGAGATTTCATCGTTCTTTTACAAACTCTCACGATATTTTGTGAATTCTCACGAGATTTTGTCAGTGAAATAGAACGATACTGCGTTTTAAAAATACATAAATTAGCATATGAAAATATCGTGAATTTTTTGATGAATTCTTGGGAGATCTCGTAACAGATGACGAAATATCGCAAGATTTTGTTAATATATCAGATCAATACCGCGTTATTAAATGTCAATACGATATCAGCATAATAAAATATTGCGATATTTCAGTGTATCGATACTCTTTCCCACCCCTAGTCTTTAGAAGCTTTAAAGTCTGTAAAAAAGAAAGTTTTTGAAGAAAAAGGTTTTTTGTTTGGTTTTTTTAAGACTTTAGAAACAGCGGGCTGATTGTTTAAATATCGGTTAAATGTGGGGTGGCCAATGTCCGATATTCAGTTTTAAGGCTAATATAGGCCGATACCGATAAGGGGCCGATTATATCGTGCATCCCTAGTTAAATTGTATACGTTCTGATACGTAAGTTGCACTGGACTATATGTCGCAGGAGCAGCCATACTATGAAAAAAAGCGTCACTTATAGTCCAGAAAATACAGTACATTCTTGAGGCTCTATTTTCTTTTCAACAAGTGGAGGAAAATTTTGCCTTTTTAACTTCAAGTAATAAATTACTTCTGAGGTGAGTCAGACATCATATACACAATAACATTTTCCTGAGAGATGGCATGAACAGTTCCGACATAAAACAGCTGAATACTCAAGCCAAAAATTTAACATGACATGATGTCAGCTTCACATTCTCTACTTATGCCAGTGCACAGACAATTGACCTATGGCTAAACCACGCCCCCAAACGCGATGAGCCAATCACAGTGCGCACAGCTATACCATACACTCGGACATTCTCTGCTTGAACGTCCATTGAAATGCATTGAAGTTAGTCCGTTTTTGTTCGTTTTTATGTGTTCTTTTTAGTTTAAAATGGTCAAACGTGTGCATGGGGTACATGCAACTCTGATACTAGGTATCCTGAGTGGCTGGGTGACAGGGCGTATTTTTTTTTGCCTTTTACCAAGTCACATCAAGCCAAAGTTATGCGGCAGACCACAACATCAACTGAACGTGGATAAAATGAACAAGGATGTGAACAAGGATGCCTACATCTTTTCTGAGGTAAGGCAACATCGTATTTGAGGAAACATGTTGTCACTTTGCTTGAAAGAAATATGAAGTTACCTTCCCTAACATTAGTTTAAGTTGGCTTACGCTAGCTAAACATGCTAGTTTTGGTACGTGGTAACGGTACATAAGACGCTGTCGTGTAGTACAGGTGTGGTGTAGTAACGTCGATAACGACACGCCTCTGGCTTCCAAGCTGCAGCCAGACTGCTCCGCTTCCGTGGCTGTTTGATCAGTTTTTGTCAGATGATCACTTCTTGGCACAACAGCAGCCGTGCAGCAGTTTGTGCAAGAAACTGAGGGAGCGACACGAGTCACATCCAGAGATTCACAGGCTGATTTCTACTCCCAGTTTAAGACTTCTGAACAATTTCTTTTTGTTTGTTTAGATTGTTTTTATGTTTTTTAATTTATCTTGTCACGATCTCTCTGTCTGATCACGCGTCTGTTGTCCGTGTTGACAGCTGTCATCTCCCGAGATGTCACATAGCGCCTGTCACCGAATGTTTGTTTGTCCGAGTGAGTGCAGGGGGGGTGGCTTAGCCATAGGTCAATTGCTCACGGCACTAACATGAAGAGACAATTGCTCACAAATTGTTTACCCAGATTTATTTTTCAAAAATAAAAGAGGACAATTAATTTTACTTAAATAGAAAAAGAGAAAATATGCACACAGTGGCCAATTAAAATCTTTTCAAGAATTGTCTGTTTCATTGGATAAGCTTCTTCTGCACCCGCTGTAATGCTTTTAAAATTTGATGGCACTTTGAATTGTTCTATGTGCAATGCAAATAAACTTGCTTTGTCTTAAGGCAAAATACATACAACAGGTTTCACCATGATTTCCTGCTGGTGAAAAGTAGTGGAGTTTCAGTTTTATTTAGCTGAGTCCTCCCTCTACAGATGAGAACACCCATCAAACTCAAGGACAACAGTTTAGTCTAATATTCACAAGCTTGCTAAGATTTATCTACATATTCCAGCTACTTCCGTGCCATGTGAAAGGGTCTTCTCCAAAGCTGGTGAGGCATTAATGAAGAAATAGAACAGACATAGTTTAAACAGATATAGTTTAAATTTTTAAAAATGTTTAGGATAAAAATGTTTAAAACACCACAAATGTCCAAATAAGGTGTGATGGGTAAGACAAACTAAATGTGTTCACAAGCAACATCTATAACTTAGTCAAAAACCTTTTAACTTTGTCTCACCGGTGTGTGAAACAAAGTGTGACCCAAGTATAATAGAACTACACACTTTTATATATCAAATATTTTATATACAGTATATATATATATATATATATATATATATATATATATATATTCGTTTTCTTATAGTTATTAAAGCTAACGATTATAGTTAACTAAAGCTAATGAAGAAAACGAAACTAAAATTGAAAAAACATTTTTTTTTAACTGAAATAAAAATAAGAGTTATTCAAAAAAACAATAACTAACTGAAACTGTATTGTGTCTTTAAAAAAACTGACTAAAACTTACTAAAATTATTGCAAAAACATCCTTTGTTTTAGTTTTTGTAAATGTATTTAATATATCAGCTTTTGGGTTGATATGAAATCTATTTCTATTTAATCTATTTACTTTGCTTTTATTTTGAGTGACTTTCTGATGATTTTTAATGCCACGCCAGACGAACATCTATAATGAGAAAAAAAAATCCCCCAAAACTAAAACTAAGACTGAAACTAATAAAAACTAAACTAAAGCTAAGCATTTTCCGAAAAATAAAAACTAATAAAAACTAGCAAACCTGCTCAAAAACTAACTAAAACTAACTGAATTGAAAAACAAAAAGTCAAAACTAGATAAAAACTGAAACTAATGAAACTATTATAACCTTGATCTGTATACTGTCTCCCCCCCCCCCCCCCCCCCCCCCCCCCCCCACTGTTAAAGATGATAAACCCATTCATGAGAAACTGCCCCCCCCCCCCCCCCCAAAAAAAAAATCATTGTCAGTTTCTGTTAGCATAGAATCAACATTACATGTTAGCAGGTAGGCTAATGTCAGAATATATTTAGTCTATTGGGGGAAATAAATCTTTACTAATTGTTCACCTGTCAGCTCTGGTTGATTTGTGGATGAGTCAGGAAAAAATAAATGCATGTGAGTCATAAGGGGCCCAGCCACATCTTTCACCCCAGTCCCTTTAATCAAGTTAATACGGCCGTGGAAGGAGGCGTGAATCACTCTTAACTCCAGATTTATTTCTACCTGCATATTTTCACCAACAGTGTGTTATCCTAATTTATCTCATCCTACCTCTCGAAAGCCTGGATAGTGTAGCTTATAAGCGGTCTACCCAGAAACGAGCAAAACTGTTTTGGTGTTTGTAGTCCAGTTCTCTCTCCGGTGCCACCGGCAGGAAGAACCACCGACACCGGGAAGTCCACGCAGTGCCCTCCCGGAGGGTGGTCGCTCTTTCCGGCGTCGCAGGTTGGGAAAACCCCAGGATGAGCGGCCCTGTCCGGTTCACTGTCATCCCTCTGCACGTTTGTCTGACAGTTCTCCATCACTTCATGGGTGGGGGTGGTGGGGGTGTCAGAGCGAGTCCGACAGCTGTTCATTCATCGCTAATGGGCGGGGTGTAGCAGAGGTTTGCACCGTGAATGAAGAACTCCGGGAACACAGCCGTGAAGCTACTTTGGCAACTATGACACTTCCGGTTTAAACTTTCAGAGTAAAACGGATCTTAGTGGGAAAAAAAAATAAAATTATATATATATATATATATATATATATATATATACAGTATATACACACACACACACTTGAAATAAAAGAGTGGGAGGCTAACAATTCAACGTACAGTGAAGCCGTCTTTAGTTGAACTAACTTTTTTCCTTTTTAAGTGCTTTCATGTTAGCTAATCATGCATTTAGATTAGTTGGCAAACAGTAAGTTGGACAAGATGTTAAACTGTGAAAACAAAGTATTATTTAATACCATCAGTTTTTTTTTCTAAATTTATTCAAATTTTTCTGCATGCCCAAAATAACTAAAATGATTTGGGTTTCTTGTTGGTTTCTTTAATTTTTGATTTCTGTTAATAATTTATACACTGATAAAGACTGTCATGTCCTCGAAAGCACCAGAAAATTCCATCTTTGAGGAAACAGCTCAAATGTTTGACCAAAAGTGGTGAAATGAACGAGTTACAGAGAAATCTCCATTCTTCTTATTTAGTCTTTTTCTGTGAATTTGTTAGAATATTAAATGTTATATATTAGTCATTTTTAACAATATGACGTGGAAGATAGTACAAAAAATGTGTTCTTTATTCTGTTCTGTGCCTTCTGCATTTGATTTCAACTTGTTTTTGCCATTTTTATACTTTGAAAAGGAGGAAATCATTAAGTGGAAATAATTTAAGTAAATTTCAACAGCTTGACATAGTTTTAGTAACTAATCTGTAGCCCCAGGATGGAAATCTGTTCAAGCTAAAAACTACAATTTGCTGGAAAAAAAAAAAAGTCAAGATTATACTCTGTTCAGATGAGACACTTATCCACATGTTCCTATTATTGTTTTATTTATACTGATGATATTAGATGTGAACTGAATGTTTTTTTTTTCCCAAGCTGATTTTTGCAAGCACAATCTGTGATTGAGTCTTAAATGTTCTTGTCTGGTTTCAAAGTTTCAGGTTTCATGATTTCAGATGATGCAACACTTAAAACCATTATTTTCCACTGAGAACAAGTCGTGATAAAAAAGTTATATTTATTTCATACAAAGATATTGCAAGAGCGATTAATGACAAAGCTTTTCCTGGCTTCATCCAAATGCTGAAGTCACTGTAAAGCAAAAAATATCAGGTATGTTGCCACAGAAAATATATTACATCATAAACTTACATAGTAAAATCTTATACACATGGCCATACTTGAAAACACACATTTTTATATATGTACAAGTATTTACATAAGTTTTTTGTTTTAATGTTTGGTATTTTTCAGGGATGTTGGCTGCAGATCTCCATCAGCACAGGTCTATGGTATGATTATAGAGCGCATGTACAGCCACACAGCTGGGACAATGCATTTCTGCTCCAGAGAGCATTTCAGACCGTACACAGCAGTCCTGTTCATATTCCACTTAACATGGATTAAAATGTCAAAAAGGAGTCCTTAGTGTTTCCTTTGGAGTCTCCATCAAAGTGAGGAACCAGCTTCACGTAAATCAAGTCCCAGTCAGTGAGATAATCCACAACTGCAACCCCTGGATGTCACTGAGACAAAACTCCTGAGGGTTTAGAGTCAGTCTTCCTGCTCTCAGGGTTGAGTCTCGTGCCAGTTCTCACGCATTCGGTTCTTGCCCAACCTCCTCTTGCTTTTGGATTTGTGTTTGTGCAGGAGCTGTGGTGGCAACACAACGGGCACCTCGAACTTGTTACCCGACTCGTTGTGCTGCCTCGAGTATCTCTTGCACTTGCAGGAAGTGACCACAGTGATTTTGTACGTTCTAGTGCTGCCGTCCTGGCACTGCAGCTGGATGCGCTGGGTGCGGGTCTTGTCGTTGACGCACCTCCAGTCGTGGTTACCACTCCGACGAGCCCAGAATTTCCTGCCATTAGCCCCGCCGATCCAGTTTTCAAGCATCTGAGCTGGGAGGCACTCGCCCGCACACACCAGTTCCTTGATGGGGTTGATGCTGGTGCAGTGGCCGTCAGAGATGTACTTAGTGGACCTTAGCTCTCTGCATCCGATCTGACTCCGCTCTGTGGGAAATGAGAAGGAAAACTGTTTTAGATCATTATTAAGCAATATGCATATTCCTTAAAGGGATACAACACCCACAGAATGATGTGCCTTCATTTTCTACTCACCCTCATGCTGAGAAAGACTCTGGAGCACTTTTTTAATGTCTCACATGCAGACGGAGATCTGATGGGTCTCCGGCTACATTTGATATTCTTGGCGATATTCCTCCATCCTGCTCGTCCAATGTAATCCAAGTGTCCTGAGTGGGTAGCGTCCAGAATTTACTCAAAAAGACATCATTTAGTATATTTTCATAGCCTTAACAGTAGAACATTGCACTTCCTATTTGCACGTTCATACGAGTTCACGACACTACGGAAGCCGCGGCAGACCAAACCAGACGAGAGTGCGCATTCTCTCTCTTTCTTTCTTTCTTTTAAATCAATAGCCAACCTCTCTTGTGTTTGTCCGCAGCTCGGTCGCTCTTAGCACTATATAGACTGCAAATTTCTTCCTCTACGCTTGCATTATTGGCAGAGTTTGACAAGATAAACTCTGAACGCCGCGGCTTCTGTAGTGTCGTGATCTCGCATGGACGTGCATCGGCAAAGTGCGATGTTCTACTGTTTAGGCTCTAAAAATATACTAAATGATGTTGTTTGGAGGAAATTCTGGACGCTACCCACTCAGGACACTTGGATTACATTGGACGTGCAGCATGGAGGAATATTTTTGTGGACTTTTCTGGACCTTTTTGTGTTGAGCGCCAGTGAACTCCATTATATGAAAATCTGTGGATAACTAAACCCTCTTTGGATCTCCGGCTGCATTTGAGATCTTAAAAAAAAGTGCTCCAGAGTCTTGCTCGGTATGAGGGTGACTAGAAGATGAACGCACATCATTTTGTGGGTGTTGTATCCCTTTAATTAAGCTTTTTGCATGCAATATCAGTAAAATCTGACACTAATAAATGTTTGGTTGATTATTATGAAAAACGAAAACAACATAAATCAGAAAGCTTGAGATTTTTTTTAAAAGTAAAACTGTGCAGCACAAATGTCAGATATTGTTGCCTAATAAATTCAATAGAACTTCCTTTTCTGCACTGATGGAGATGACTAAATTACTCATTACAGAGTTATTATTTCATTGTGATATTTAAAGATCATATTTGCCGATACATATTTCTCCCATTATGTCGATTGTCCCTTTGCAGCCCCTAGCAAGTCACAGGAACACAAGGAAGCTGCACAAAAGCACCTTGACCTTTCTTTTCAAAGAGTAATTACACCATTGTTACTAGGAAGAACTCCCTCTTTTTTGAAAAAAAAAAAGTCAAAGTAGCAGGGATTAGGAGGATTTCTGTCCAGCCAGAGTTTTTCTGCTGCAGGCGACAAACACTGTCCCTCTGCTCTCCCCTCTGTGACTGTAACCCAAGACCAGCTCCATTCACACAGCTCCAAACTCCTCAGTGACAGCGGCGGATGAATGAAGAGGGGGAGAGGCTCCATCTTCCTGTCTCCTGCTACCCCACCCCCATCCTGATCCATCACAGTCAGATATCGGTAAAGCTCAGAGGCCCAATTGAACAGGACAACACCCCGAGTTGGGCTGCAGCCAGCTTGGTGTGTGGTAAGTGCTGCCACAGCTCGCTCTGGTGATGGGTTTAGTTACATACAATCTGAGTGGTTCAAACTGTGACATTTGCAACTTTATTTTTGTTTAATATTCTTAAAATAACTAGCAAGACTTGCAGCCTTGTTCTGTTCAGCTGATGATGATATTTTAAGTTGTTGCAATGACTTTAAAGGCTCATATAGCATTTGGGCAAAATCAATCATATTAGGTTGACTCTCTTTTGTTAAATTCCTGGATACCTTTACATTTTTAATCCCATATACACTCACCAGTTAGCCAAGGTCACAATACAGTTACTGTAGATAAATCCAGACTACACAGATTACACAGTCTGGCAAATTTTTGTCAATTTCTTACTTTTCAACTTCTGAATCCTAAACATCACAAGAATTTACGGGCATTAAAACCTTTCATACCCTCACATTAAAGAAGGAAATATTCAACTGTCAGTGAAATAAGATGAAATTGACAAAAGTAATAATAAATAAAAATTCTACAAAAATCATGACACTGATTTTGAATTGTGGTTTGAAAGAAGTATGAAAAAAACACACACAAAAAATAAAACAAGTAGCTTGGGCTCAGAAGCTAAAAATTTTTTTTGAGCAACACTTCAATCAGGTGTTTTCTGTAATGTTCATATAGACTTCTACACCTGTGGACAGGTATTTTGGCCCACTGTTCATGGGAAAGGTGCTCTTATGTATCTGGAACAGTTTTGCTTATTTGATTTTTTTTTTAAATTATTTTTCCAACCACAGTTCTAAAGCATTATTTTATTTTACTCAAGTATAATTTTGTAAATTTTTATTTATTACTAGTTTCTTGTTATTTGAATTTCTATTGTAAATTTAGTCTTTTCTTTAATGGGAGGGCGACTGTATGTAGCCTAAATACTGATGTGAGGATGATGATAATATAAGTGCTGACTGAAAAGATCTTACTCGTGTCTTTAAAGGACGTAAAGGAAAAGTTTAAGACTATCTCTTGTGTTTTACCCTAAATTTCCAAAGGTGAAAATTGAAGCTGGAGAACTGGTTGACCAGAAAAGGTTTTCCGGTTGCAGGTTATTCATCACAATATCATAAAATATTTCATTCATGCATTTAAAAAGAATGTCAGAGAATGGATGTGAAATGCGAATTCTGCATCAAAGCAAAACATTTTTCTAAAAAGATTAAAGCAGTATAAATGTCCCTGCAGCCTCTGCTGCAGAGCATCCTGTGGACCCCCTCCCTCCACTCACCGCCTCTATCCTGCGCCGCGACGCCCGCTCCTCTCCCGCCGGTCCGCGCGCGGTTCAGGGACACATTGCTCTGAACCTCCGGCACCGGCGCGCTCACGTGCGAGAACAGCAGCTCCGTGGCGTCGTTCTTGAAGGCTTGGCAACTCCTGAGGAGGATGCAGAGCAAGAGGAGGGAATGGCACGACGCGTGCACGCTGAGATGCATGGTTGCTTCTCGGAAAGAGGGAGGACCAGGACTGAAAGAGCAGACAAGTGTCCCGGTGCTGGATGAGCCGCTACACCGCAGGACACGTGGTTTTATAGCACGAGCCGACCCGCCTCTCGCTTTGGCAGCTGCTCAGGTGCGTCTCCTTTGGGAGGTTCCGATTGGTCGCCATAAGTGTACGATATGAGATAATCCCACCCTTTTCTGTTATTACAAAGAGTTACGTTCATCCTGGATGCTGAAGAAAATGCTGATGATGAAGATGATGAGGTGATTCTGCATGTGCTTTTGATTTCTTCACATCTTTTCTACACAAATTCAAACATCAAAGTAAATGATGATCATGAGTAAAAGTGTTGCCTTCACGTTTACACCTTTATTATCTCATTTTTAAACTTTCGATCATATTCAATCATTCATACTGTCTCCAATTCATACAGTCGGCCTCGAAATTTTTCATACCCTCCAGTTAAAGAAAAGAATAAATTCACAATAGTAATTCAAATAACGACAAACTAAAGAAACTAATAATAAATAAAAAATTGAAAATTTTAATTTAGTGAAATAAAATATTGCTTTTGAATTGTGGTTGGAAAAAATCATTAAAAAAATAAACAAACAAAACTGTCCCTGACACATTAGAGCACCTTTCCCATGAACAGTGGGCCAAAATACCTGCGGACAGGTGAAGAAGTCTTTTTGAACATTACAGAAAACACCTGATTATAATGATCGTGTCAAAGTGTTGCTCAACAAAATTTTAGCTTCAGAGCCCCATCATCCTTTTTTACTTGTGTTATTTTTTGTGTGTTTGTTTTTAATATTTCTTTCAAACCACAATTCAAAATCAGTTTCATGATTTTCAAAGATTTTTTTTTTCTATCTGTTATTATTTTTTTCAATTTCATATTATTTCACATACAGCTGATTTTTTTCCTTCTTTAATTTGAGGGTATGAATAACTGAGAGGATTATAAGTCCCCAACACATTTTGGACCCCTGAGCAAGGTCATTAACCCCCCACCAACTGCTCTCTGGGCGCTGGGATTGGCTGCCCACTGCTCTCAGGTTCAGCCTGAGATGGGTTAAATGTCCTCATTGGCACTCTAATGGGGATTAACAAAGTATATTATTATTATTATATTGTATGTTCTTGTGTGTGTAGAAGTTTTCTCAGGAGATATAGGCTTTAGAATAGGATATAGGGAAATTCATTTTCATCTACTTCAAATCTATGCATTGATGTTTTCATGAACTCAGATGTTAAACAGAATATCAATTGTACGGTGCAAAATAAATAAATACATTTGACAAAATCTGAAGGCAGATTTGATATGAAGAACATCTTAAATCATATTTCTGTGCGGTTGGGAAACCCCACATATGAGCCAGCTCTGCCCCTCAGTGATGCTAGTTTTCATGATCGCTGCTGTGATGCTGAAATAAACAGGCTTTGCTTGTAGTGACTCCTGCTGTTCCTGATTTGTAGACATTTTTCAGGATGTCCTGAGAAGCAAAGCACATCATGTTAAACTTAAACTTATTGTTTTTACTGTATACATATGGGGTTGCATAGCATGAAATTAAGTTAGCCTTTGAATAATAAAGTTTTCCATAAAATAACAACATATGTCTTTGCAAGCAAATCTCATCAGGATCAAGCTCTTATACAAATCAGAATCCCCTTCGGTCATGAAACAGTAGTGAAAAAGTCATTTGGCAAAATGTGCTTTAGTTTCAGCAGCATGATGTAAGTTGAACAACTAACTTGGTTACACTGTATATGAATTCCAGCATGAACTTAAGTGTACAACGTCCAGAACTGTTAAATGTTTAGCTTATTTGGCATGATTCAGATCAAATTGATCTAACAGTTTTTTGTAAACTGCTTCAAAATGACCCGTTACTTTCAGTCAGGTGTGTTTGAACAGGGAAACAACATCCTGGAGGATAGCAGCCCATGGAGACTGGACTGTAACACCTTATCTGTACTCCTCCACTACCTTGACATCTTCTTCCAAGATGTAAACAGTGCTTTGCTTACTCCTGTTTCTCCTAAAATCCACAATTTCTTTTGTTTGTGTTCAAGAAACAGTGATTGTTTCCACACCATCCCATAAACTGACCCAGTTCCCTGTACTCAGCTTATGACACACACCACAACAGCGAAGTCAGCTGAGAATTTTTCTTTGCAAATAATGACAAATGGTGAGAGTAGTTCCTTGTGGTGCTCCAGTACAGCTGGACTGTGGTTTGTTTGTTAGGTCACCAATCCAGGCAGTTGGGAGGGGGGGTAATCCACCTGCATATACTGGTGCTTTTCACTTAACAGTGCAGTGAATTGTATTGAAAGTGCTTAAGAAATCAAAGTACAAGATCCTTACTAGGGATGTTTGATACTGGCTTTTTTTACCGATATCATATATACCGATATTGTCCAACTCTTAATTTTTTATATCAACTGATACGATAAATCTCTCATATTTTGAAAAACACAACTTTATTTTGCTCCAAGAGCAAAGATCCCAAAATAGCCTTACCTCAGCCAGAGGAGTTCATTTTTTACATCTGGCTGCCATATATCAGATACTAGCAGGTATTAGTCAACATGTGGCTAATTATAATGTTTCTGACAACTTGGTAACTTAACCAACAACCAGACATATTATAAGCAGCTTCAAAGCAAGTCAGTCTGTAGCAGCAGCAGCTGCACCATAGTCACATGACTCTGAAAGGAATGCTGGGATATGAAGGCTTTTCTACATACAGGACTGTGCTAATTTACAAACAAAATGTTGTGAGATTTTGTTCGTAGAAATGTCGGTATGATAAAACCCATTAACAATAATTTCAGATATCACATTTTAATGCTGAAATTGGCCAAATTCAGTAGACAGATAATATTGGACATTTCTTATCCTTACAGTGCAGCCTGATTTGTCCAAATGAGAGGAGGTTCACGGAAGCCGGTAGATTTTGACATCTTCAACTTCAAACCCATTACAATGAGTAGACTGTTATGGGTCCTAATAAGTGCTCCTATTGCCTTGAGATGAGCCAATAGGGGGTAACCGGTCTGTTGTCAGTAGATGAATAAGATTGTTTTGAGATGCTGGAACAAGGCAGGATGCTCCACAGCACAGGAATTTGTTCATAGTTGTTCTGTGTAGATCTTCAGATTCCTGGATTTAACACCTTTTAGACCTACAACCTTGTTCTGGTTCAGTCTCTCCAGCTGCACTTTTATCAGACTGCAGGAAACAGACATACTGGAGGCCAAAGCAGAGCAGGTCTCAGTGTGTCCAGACATAAGATGTGTTAAGAATCCCCAATGTCACTCATTGCCCTTTTAAGTGTAAGCCTAATTTCAGAAATATGTCATAAGTATGTTTTTTTTTCCATTTGTAAAAATGGCAGGCATGGTAGTGTTACCATTTCTAAATTGATCAAAATCGTAATATAGCCACACATCCCTTAGCTTTGGTCTCCACCTAACAGGAAAAGTCACTCACAAATTGTAAAATGTGTAATCTGTATAGTTTTGCAAGCTTACCCATATCACATCTACAGTAAACCTAAGCATGATTCTTAGATTTAAACCTAACCATGTGTTTAACTCCTGTCTTAACCCCTAACCTTTTGGATGAGCAGGAGGCAGAAAAATTAAAGGACTGGAAAATCTTACATGGGATGGATTACAAACCGGGGTCTATGGGAAGTCAACACACTAATGCATCTGATCAGACCCCCTTCCTCTTCATAAGCAGAAACTGTCCTCCAAAAAATGACTCCATGGGCTGTTTATCATTATGTAGACAACAAAGATCTATGATTATGTCCAGACAATGTGCAAACCATAGTGGTCTTGAGAGGAACTGCATGTGAAGTGGCATTGAAATTATCATGGTGGTGTAGCAGAAACAATGTGTTACAGTCCAAACCATGATTTTTGTTTTTACCCCTAAGCAAGTGGTATTATCCCCTAACTACAACCAGGAAATGACACTTTTAGTAAAGTGACACATCTGAGAGTCAATCTTACATCCAGTGGTTGCTTTAACCTTTCTGGGCCACATGCAACATGGTCGACTCTAATGAGGACAACAACCATCCGTTGCTACAAACTACTGGTTTTACAGTAAAGAAAACTCTTTGATTTTTATTTGCATGTGGTTGTACTTGAGTGAAACCATCATTTTGAACAATTAATTGTATTTCCTCCCATTGATCCAGCTAAATGCAAAACACTTAAACTCTGAGAGAATGACTTCTGTGTTTTGTTGGGTTATTTGTTGGTTGTTGTTTATTGTTCAGTTGATGCAGCCAAATTTGTTCAAGTTCAGTTAAAAATCCATGCAATGCCACTGTCTATCCATAATAAGGTTATTGTCCAGGTTGAGTCCTCTGTGTTTACATGAATAACCTCCTCAACTGGAATGATCATGTTGATATGTACTCAATTGGTCAAAGGCTTTACTTTTCACATTAGCTGTAGTTTTGGGGTGAACCAGGAAATAATGGTTTAGCTTTCGGCTGTGCTGGAGTCCAAGTATGGGATGACTGCATGGGTCAGCAATGTGTCTGCTCAGGCTATGGCTAAACTACTCCGTTTGATCCAGTCTGCCTCAAAGGTGGTGGGGAGGACTGGAAACCTCTCTCTCCATTCCATCTATGAGCAGTCACTAAGACTAGCAGGACCATACTGTGAGGTGTGTCACATATCCTTTACCCAGAATATGAATTATTACCTCTTGGTATAAGGTTTTAGGTCCCAAAATGCTAATCAAACTGCTACAATCTTTTATCCCTACTTTTATAAAGATTTTAAATGATAGTCCAGATACTCCAATTTTAAGGCCTCGTCAATATCTCTACTCTGGATGACGGGTTGTGCAAAAGCTTCATGGTTTCCCTGGTGTTTTGATTGTAACCAGTGTTGTGATATTTATGTTCTTGATGTCTCACTACAGTGTATGTGACTATGTACATTGGGATGCCCAAGTCCAGTCCTCAAAAGCTACTATCCTGCAATTCTGAGGGCATACCTTCTCCAACACACCTGAATCAAACTGCAAATCCCCCAATGTACATCATTCAGCTCTGCAGAGGCCTGGTAACAAGCCATTTATTTGAGGTCTATTTCAGGTCTGTTGAAGAGGGTGCAACCAAAATGTACAGGATAGTAGCTCTGGAGGACTGGACAGGCACCCCTGATGTACAACACGTGAGTACAAGACAAATTTCCCCTTGGGGATAAAAAAGCATAATGTATCGTATTGCATCGTATTGCATCGTATTGCATCGTATCGCATCGTATCGCATCGTATCATATCCCACCATATCGCACCATATCGCATCGTATCAAACCACATCATATCGCATCGCATCGTATTGCATTGTATAGTATTGCATCGTATCATATCACATCGTGTCATATGGCATCGTATCGCATTGCATCACATCATATCACATCGTATCGCATCACTTCGCATCGCATCGTAAGGCTTTGCATCATATCGCATCGCTTTGCATCGCATCGTATCGCATTGCATCGCATCGCATTGCATCGCATCGTCTCGCATGACATCGTATCGCATCGTATCGCATCGTATCGCATCGCATCATATCGCATTGCCTCATATTGAATCTCATTGTATCTTATTGTATCGTACCCTATTGTATCGTATCATTTCGTACCGTATAGCATTGTACCACATCACATCGTACTGCATCGCATCACATTGCATCACATTGCATCATATCGCATGTATCGCATCGTATTGCATTGCATCATATCGTATTGCATCGTATCAGATCTTATTGTATCTTATTGTATCCTATCTTATTGTATCATATCGCATTACATCATATCATATCACATCACATCGAATCACATCGTATCGTATTGCATTGCATCGTATCGTATTGCATCGTTTTGAATCTTATTGTATCTTATTGTATCCTATCGCATCGTATCGCATCACATCGTATCATATCACATCACATCACATCGTATTGCATCACATTGCATCGTATCGCATCGTATCGCATTGCATCGTGTCGCATTGCATCGTATCGCATTGTATTGTATTGTATCGTATCGCATCAAACCGTATCGCATCATACCATGTCGCACTGCACCGTAGCGTCCCCTATTGTATCGCATCACATCGCACGGTATTGCATTGCATCACACTCTATCATATCGTATCGTATCGTACTGTATCGAAATATTATATCGTAAATAGTTCACCAACCAGAGCGGCATGGTGGTAGAGGAAAAGTCAAACATGAGAGTTGTAAAACATGCAGCCATGAATCCAGATATCCATTCCTCTAAACCAGGCAGAAATATTCCAGTCTGGTCCAAAGTGGTCAAATGTTACTGCCAACCCCAGAACAAAGACAGAAATAACTGATTGTTGATATATCCCATATCCCATATCCCATATTTCTAATATAGACATAAAGTGATGACTCAAAATGAAAACTTACAACAGTCCATTTTCATCTGAGCAGAGAACAAGCAATGTAGAATAAGAAAGTGGCAAAAACAAAATACACAGGACATAATTTCAGGAAGTGTTGTTCGCAGTCTTTCTCACAGCTGACAATGAAACACTAACTCTAAGACTGCAACACGTGTTTTGCCTTCTGCTGACTTTCTCATATACTCCATGTTGTGACTTGTCTCTTCTGGCTGAGCATTTAATTCAAGGATGAAAACTGACACTGCTTCAGTGTCATTTTTTGTCTGCCTTTGCTGTCCTCCCTCTTCCGACCTCTCAGTCCCTGTCAGTTCCACGGCTAATGATGCGAGTGCCCAGACTAACTGGAGTCTTTGTGTGTGTGCTGTAAAAAAACAAGGGGAGATATAATTACTCTTGTGGGGAGCACTCAATCCGGCTTGTCTTACTGATATGAAAAGTGCAGAGACACTAATTGTTGCTCATGTGAATGCAAGCTGATATGTGAGATCGCTTGCATGTTAGTATTTATTATCACACAAATGCTTTCAAGACCTGTTGCTCCTTTTCAGGATGGAGAGCCCGAGGACATCATTGTTCTTCTGAGTGAAAGGTTATCATGAATCAGTGGTGGGAGAAATACTCTAGTCAAACTGGGTTTACACTCAAAATATATCAGCAGGTTAATTGTTCTTTCTGGATAGACAGTGAGAAAGAAAAAGGGAATGAAGAAGTGATAAGTGATAGAAAAGAATAGGGAGTTAGCATCTGGAAGGTTTTAAAAGAGATGAAGATGAAAATTACAGAAAGGACAAAACAAAAATGAGAGCAACGAGATGGAAAGGAAGATTACAAGGACAGATGAGAGGAGAAAAAAATGAATATTGGAAAGAAACGGTAAGAGAAATGGGAGAAAAGATTAAAAGAAGAGGAGAGAAGGAAGAGCAAAACGCGATATGAAAGGTAAAAAAAAAGAAGTTACTGTATAAAGCACCAAAACTGAAAAAAGAAAGGATAGAAAGTCATTTTTCCATCATTTAAATATGATGATAAAAGAATTGAGCCATATTGCCGAGTAAACAGGAAATAGGTTTAGCCATTTATTTTCAGTGGAAATACAACGTATGATGCACAAACAGCTGAAAAGTTCATGTTTGGTCTGAGCAGCTTTATTCTTCAACACAGTCTGAATTGTTTAAGACAAGCTTTCTGGTAATTTTCTGTCAGGAATAGTTCTCCAGGCTTTTTAAAGGACATTTCAAAGCTCTTTGAATGCTTTCTGCTTTTTGTTCTGTTTTCTAACCAGATGATCCCACATTGTGTCAATAATGCTGAGGTCTGGGCTCTGGGGGGGATTCATCCCTCCATTAGACCTGTTGCTACTGATTTTGGCATACCTCAGCCTTTTCTTCCCGTTTCCTGCCTTCAGCAAGGCTTTTTGACAATCACCTTCCCACGAAGGCCAATCTTTTTTTCCCCCTCTTTTGCTTAAAGACTTCAGTCCAGATCCTGATCTTCGGGGGCAGGTAGTTTTAGACCTGATACTTCTTCTTTAGACATCAATTTCTCTTGTTTCCTTATTCTTTTTACAGACACACTTGTTATTGTTTCCTTTCTCTTTTGTCCGTCCTCCAGTAGAGACACCAGGGGCTCATTCTGTCCACTTCTGGGAGAAAATAAAGGACAACATAGCCGCCTCTTCTCAGAGGATTATTGACTCTTTGACACCCCCTCTGAGTTTCCTATGGGACCTGGTTAAATGAATGCTGGAAAGTAAATATGATAGGCGCCAGCTTTTGTGTTTTCATTATGTAAAGAAAGAAAAAACCCTCCGTGCTCTGAAACTCAGCAGACCCTTGTAGGAACTGTGTATTGACAAGCAGCCTAGCAGGAGCGGCGTAGCATCAGGAAGCGCCCATATGTTGGAATGAGAGGCGTGACGAGGACGACTGGAGGGGCATGAAAGGTGTGTAAAACACCTGGAACAATGCCAAAGGGTTTGGAAAAGTTTTCAATGGAAGACAAACACTAGATGACAGATTGTGTCTCAATCAATGATTTTACATCCTGAGAATATCGAAATTATCTAGTGTGGTCTTATGCAATGATCCTGGTAGGAAACCAGTCCACTAAATGCTTTATTTAACCATTGTTAAAAAGTTGGATGCAGAACAGTTAGATATTTCGTTTCTTTTATTATTATTGTTATTATTTTACAACACAACAAAAAACATTCATTCATTCATACTGGATGCGTTGCTGAAGGTATTGTTATAAATCAATCGTTGCATGCTGATGATATAGTTGTGTTCAGTCCCTGTACAGCTGGGTTGCAGGAGCTACCTCATACCTGCTCTGCTTATGTTGGTGAATATGCAGTGGCATTAAACACAATACAGCTAAGTGTGGTTATGCAGAGTTGAGGGAAATAAGAACATTGGGTTTCCCAATTTTTGTTTGTCAAATGATGTTTTGCATGTTGTAAATAGTTAAAAGTATCTTGGGCACATAATTACTGAGGACATGTCAGATGACGAGGACATTTATAGACAATGCAGATTGTTGTATGCCAGGGCTAACACTCTGGCTCAGAGGTTTGGCTGTCACACAGATAATGTAGAGCATATTTTACTACCCTGTACATGGCTCACCTTTGGACTAAATACTGTATAAGGAAGCCAGTATGCGTAGGCTGCAGGTGGCCGATAGTGATGCCTTATGAGTGCTTTTCAGGGAGCTGAGATGGACAAGGGCCACGGAAATGTTCCCCAAAGCCAGAGGGAACACTACCAGCGGTGCTGTGGACACTCATGTACAGTTTTATATGTCAACTTAACAAGTCTGTAAATTAAATAATAGTGTCACTTACTAGTGTCAAGTGCAGCGCAACACGGTATCAGTCTGACGTATGGAGGCATCGGTGTAACTGCCTTTTATAATGTCTGTATTGTTTGTCCTGTCTCGATTTTCTCATTTTTCTTTTAAATGGACCATGTGTCTGGAATAAAAAGTTGATGATTCGTTCATTCATTCAGTCATTTTTCTGTACCGCTTGCCCAATTCAGGGCCGCGGGGGTTGCTGGAGTCTATCCCAGCTACTGTCAGGTGAGAGGCAGAGTACACCATGGACAGGTCACCAGTCTGTCGAAGGGCCAACACAGGTAGACAGACGACCAGGCATGTTCACATTCACTGCTTGGGGAAATGCGTATATTTGCGTTTTCTGCTCGTATCGGCATTGGCCAATACGTTGGGTCTGTTGGCTGATACCCCCAGGCTTTTATATACATACATATACACACACACACATATATGTATATATATATATATATATATATATTACAAGTTTAATGTTTCCTTTTTTTTCTATTTTCTAAAAACAAATGTTTCTATTTAATATTTGTTTACTAGTGTACTGTTTCTTTTAGATATATTTATCTGAAGTATATTAAAAGAGATGTAAAATTATTTTTCATTGCATCCTTCATTACATTAATTTGGGTGTCAGATGCAGTATCGGCCCCAAATATCGGTAGGTTGTATTGGCCATTGGCTGAAGCTGATGAGAAAATACCATTATTGGCCCTAAAAAAATCTGTATCGGTCTATCCCTAATCTTGAGTAACCGAACATGCATGTCTTTGGATGATTGAAGGAAGCCGGAGTGCCCGTAGAGAACCCACGCATACACGGGGAGAACATGTAAACTCCACACAGGAAGGCCACTGTTGGAACTGCTCAAACCCCTCCCCAGCCGAGGCCCGAACTAGCGACCTTCTTACTGTGGTGCAACAACAAAACAAAAGGGACAGAGTTGGGATTTCAGCATCATGCTGTCAGTCTGGTATCTCATTAAAAAATCCAGAACAAACCACAGAACTCAGCTGAACTGCAGCAAGTTCTCCAAGATGCTCGGAACAACAGCTTCCCAGGTCCAGGAAGTTTCACAGCATCCAAGAGGTTTTGCAACATAAAGCCTGAGGCATGATATATGACTTCTTCACACACTGATTTTAGCACAGGTAAAAAAAAAAAAAAAAAAGGAAAAAAAAGTGTGTTCATTCGTGAGTTTTAAGTGCTGCCAGGAAGGTTTTATTGCCTCATAACAGAGACAGACTGTTTTCCTGTTTTCAGTCTTTTTGCCAAGCTGAACTAATATGCTTTTTGTATAATAAGTGGACAGACAGTGAAGTTATGTCAGTCTTCTGATCAGTGATGCTCAGTTATTAAAGTTATACCGTGTAACTTTTGACCACGATGGGCACTAAACCTGTAACCTCCCACAGGTGCCACAACGGTCTCAAAATTAAACAGTCTCAGTCTGTGTTTTGGAAAAGTGTTGTAGACCACTTTGAAAAGCGGATTTTTAAGTAATCAAGCCATTAATCAAAGGCTCCAGGTTACATGATCTAATGAGAGACGGCCCGCTCCTGAGAAGTTACAAAGCCTGGTTTTTGAGAATGGCAGCCCCCTCGGAGCAACGACATTCGTCAAGTGCTCTAGATTGACTGCAGAAATCAGCTTTAGTTACTGACATTAATAATAATGATAGAATATAATGTATCATAATATTTGGCTAACATTGGGTTCAAAAGTTACACGGTATCACTTTAACATATTTCTACATAGAAAAATAACTGTTTTGTTTTTCATTAATGATGGAAAGCACTTTGGGTTACAAATCTTTTGTATGAAAAGTTCTTTATAAATAAAGTTTGATAGATTGAATATTTCAGTTACTCCCAGGTGTTGAGGAACCACATAAAATGTGTAACTTTTATTAAACAGGCTGTGCTTTCTTACCTGAAATTTTGATGTTAAAATAAGAAAAGCATCAACTTTGACATGCTTAATCTTCAGGTAACAGTGGACTTGGGTTAAAAAAAGGGAAAAAAAAGAAAGAAAGAAAGAGGGAAAGAAAGAAAGAAAGAAAGAAAGAAAGAAAGAAAGAAAGAAAGAAAGAAAGAAAGAAAGAAAGAAAGAAAGAAAGAAAGAAAGAAAGAAAGAAAGAAAGAAAGAAAGAAAGAAAGAAAGAAAGAAAGAATATAATCTGCAGGTTCCTTCCCCTCCCTCTCTGCTGTGCTTCAGCTCTGCCTCAAAAGCTCCTCCATACAGAGCAGAGTATGCATTCGGGCTATAGTAACCATGGCAACGTGTGATATACAGTCTTTTACTCTTAATTTTTATTTTTAATTGTAGCAGATTTTTGCAAATCACATTAAAACCACGAGAAGGAGACAGAGAACAGGATTTTTATTAATATCTATTTTTGACACATTCAGGACTGGAGAGTTTGCACACACCTATTTGTTCCTTAAAGGTACAGTATGTAAAAAATCAAAGGTCAATGGCAGAAAAATGTGATAATTTGAAACTGTGTTTCTATGTATGTGTAATCGCTGCACTTGAATAGCTATTATATGTTTATTTTCTTAGAAAGAGTCATTTATATCTACTTGCTGGGGGGGTGCACACATGGAGGCTTTCCACCATTTTTACTACGGTGTCCTTGAATGGACAAAAGAATGTGTGTGAAGTAAGAACCCTCTGAACTTTAGAACTGCTGTACCAGCTTAGTTTAATGGGAGTTAGAGACTGTTTGGGATCAGTAATGCCTTGAAAGACATAAAAAAAAAGGGTACTTATAGTCCAGTCATAGCTACACCTGAGACCCTGGATCCACTCACAGATGAAAGCATCTTTATTTCTGGGAGAATTTTGGCCACTAACGGCCACCATACATTCACAACAGTGCTGGAATATGAAGTCATTTGAAAGAAAATATCTTTTCTTTTAAATACCCATATTTACCACTAGATGTCAGTAATTGTTACATACTGTACCTTTAAAAACTTTTTCCAGACTTATGACTACTGTACATAATACACAGGAGATATAAAGGTGTCAATCGTGTCATTAAACCTGGAAACAAAAGGAAATCAGAACATCAACAGATTTATCATTTAGGAGTGCTGTCATGCACTCGGTATTTCAGCGTTGTTATAGTGTACTATAGAGACCTGTGAGAATTAAAGAAAATCATGATGTGAATACTTAAATATACAATCTACTTTTTGTGTAGATTTACTTAAATTATAAATTAATAAAGTGTGTATTTTGGGTCCTTGGTCCCATCTGCTTTCAGAGAGCTTGTCAGTCTGCTGAGGATGTTTGGTTTTTGTCCAAAAACAAATAAAAGTGGACATTAACAAACCACATCATGCATTGTTTATGTCATAATATTCTTCTTTCGCAAAAAAAGTGAATAGACCCATTTCCAAAAACATATAAATAAATGCGTTTTGACGTGGCTTTTATCTTTGGAGGGTTCGGTTGTGTGAAAACAGCATGAGGTATGCCAAATGTGGTGACAAAGATGTCAATAAACAAAAATGGAAGGAATCATGCCAAAGCGTAATAACACCAACTGGTGTCAGTTATGATGTAAATCCTACTGGTTTCTGTTTCTGTCTGTCTGGTCAGACCGTAAACAGCGGACGTTTGGGAAATATGGGATGAGTAAACCTGAAAAACTCAGCTTTCTCTGCTCGGTAATTGTGGAAGAACACCGCCCTCTGCTGGACATGGTCCGCAACTGCAGATAATTGTTCCAGAACAAGCTCAAAACGTACAAATATTAACAAAACTAAACATTTAAGCAATGTAATCTTTTGAAATGACAATTTTTTTCCCCATTCTCTAGCAACAAGCCTGATTGATGTAGACAGGGACAGACAATGGAGGCGGCCAAGGTGAGTCATCTCAAGCAAAAACTGTCAACACTTTCAGTGCACATAAAAGGCAAAATTCACAATAGTCATTCAAATGTAAAGAAACTAATATTAAATAAAAATTTAAAAAAATACAATTTGGTAATACAAAACATTGCTTTTGAATTGTGATTGAAAATAATAATTTCGAAAAACCAACTATCCCAGACGCATTATAGCACCTTTCCCACGAACAGAAGACCAAAATACCTGTCAACAGGTGCATAAGTCTTTTTGAACACAAGAGAAAACACCGATTATAGTGATTGACTCAAATTTTTGCTTCAGAGCCCCATAATTGTTTACCTATTTTATTTTTTGTTTTTAATATTTCTGTTGAACCACAATTCAAAATCAATGTCATGATTTTCATAGAATTTGTATTTATTACTTTTGTCAATTTTAACTTAATTCACTAACAGCTGATCATTTTTCCTTCTTTATTTGAAGGGTATGAATAATTTTGAGGACAATTATGTAAATTTCTGAGTTTTTCTCGTCTCTCTCTGAACACAGGACTTTCTCCAGAGGTGTGGAATAAGGATGGACACAGATATTAGAGAGGATTAGCCAAATAAAATCCATCCAGCATTGGTGCTACCTGATTATGAACCCAAAACTGACAAAGTTCTTTATAGTTCTATGTTGCATTTTTTTCCCCCATTCATAAATACTTCAAGTTCTACTGTATTGATAACTGCATTGCTTAATTAGAAAAACAAGATTGAAAATTATAAAATTGTGCCACAAAGACCACTAAATAACCACAACAGATGCAAAAAAAGAGACTAAACCAGAAATTACCTTTATAATTGCCAAAAAAAAAAAAAAAAAAAAGAAAAATTAAAATTATTAAATTTGAAGACGAATGTGCACAACTGGAGACGTTAACCATGAATTACAAGGCTGCATGTGGTTTGCACTCCTAGTTTCTAGATAAGAGGCTAAACTACTGTAAACATGTCTGCATTTAATAGTTGTTCCATAATCTATTAACGTCTGCAGTGCACCAAAAAACTGTAGATGTGTCGTCTTAACTCCTTCCATTGTTGTTCCTTTAGATAATTACTTCCAAACTGAGATAAACATGAAAAAAAAAGCTACAAATGAAAGACAATCTGGGAAGTTGGTCTTTAATCAATGACATAAAGATCACATCTTAAAAGTTCTCACCATTTGGAGCAAACACAAACAGGACATAATGTTTGACTTCACCTTCTCTATCCATTCAGGCTGCACAATAAATAAACATCAAAAGCAAAGGTCATACTTTTCAAGGCAAACTGAATTTTTTTGTTTTGTTTTTTTCTTCACAATATTTGTTGAGCATGATGAATTCAGGGGGAAAATATTTCCATTTCGTTCTAGCTGGACAAATCCTGAGGAGTAACATTGTATTTTACAACACTAAAATAAAGTCATGTTTACATCATTCACATTTAAAAATATACATTTTTGGTCAGTGTTGAGCAGCCACGCCGTCCACACACACTCAGGTTGTCAGTACAAAACGCATCCCAACAATCGGCTGTATTGCAAACAAGCTGTTCTGATTGGCTACAGTCACTTGTTTCCCGCAGTTTGCTACAGTTTAAGGCAGTTTTACGTCGTGGACGTGAACCTCTTCGCACATCTGCAACAGTTCCTCCTAAAGATCAGCTTATGTAGTTTTTACATTCACAAATGACAACATCATTTGAAAAAGACAAAGATGACGGCTGTGGCACCATCAACAGCTCCTCTGCTCTGGTGACAAAGTCTCAGGCTGACGATGAGTATGGGTTCTCTGCCTGGCTTTCAGTCTTTGTGCCGGCTTCTGTCCGTCTGTCTGTGGTGGATGAGGGTGTACCGTGGGGGACGTGGTTGCTGCCGTCCGCTGTCGGGATGTCTCTCAGTTGTCAGCAGCTGGGATGGAAGTCGGGTCTGCTGCAGGGTTTAAGGGGGCGACCTCACTGTTGGTTTCCACCGAGAGCTGCTGCATGGAGTCTGCAGCCTCCTGCACTGCTGCACTCTCCTCTGGAACAGAAAACACCAGTTCAGATCACAGCCAGCCGTCGTGTTGCTGTTTTTAAACATTCTTCCAGGGAAGCGATGCATAGTTCATGCAGATTCTCCTGTGCTTTAATGTTGCCCAGTTCAGATGGAAATATATCAAATAAAATCTCGTTAACAAGGCATTACTTTTTGGGGTGCGTAAAAATATCGATTCATCGATGCATCGCAATCAAGGTTATTATAGTTTTGAAATTTTCATTAGTTTTTATTTTCATTTCGTTTTACAGTTTGCTTTTTTATTTCAGTTCAGCTTTAGTTAGTTCAAGAAATGATTTCATAGTTTTAGCTTAGTTTTTATTTTGAGGAATTGACGAGTTTCAGTTTAGTTTTTAGTCTTAGTTTTTCAGGTATTAAAGAGAAAGCCTTGAAATGTAGATGTTGAAAAGGATGGAAGAATGTGAGACACAAAATATGGATTATCAAATCCTTTTATTTTAATTCCTGAACCACAATTATTCAAATTATTTGAATGTAAATCCACCTTTTGTTTCAACATTTAACAGGCCGTTATCCAAACAGGCAAACTCTAAAATCAGCCCACATACAGCTCTCACCACGTATCTTCAGTGTAACTGTGAATTTTACATGAACGTCTCTGTGAGAACTTTGCAAATGAACTTTCAAATTTGTTGGATTTTTCCCTTTTAGTTGCATTCCACAGATATTCCCATCAGTCTTCATCACAATACACTTACTCTTACCGATTAGTGGGTCGTACTCAAAATACTCAGATGGTTTATACTAAATACTATAAATATTTATAAATACTTAAATAGTATTTATAAATACTAGAAAATGCTGTGGCATTTTCAACCTGCTGCAACTTTAGCCATTTTTGTCACCCAAGCACTTTCTTCTAGTTCAGGTGCTGCAGATTATAGCTGCTATACTGCCCCTCTCTGGAAGAAAAGTGGAAGAACAGCAGCTGCCGCAGGACAGGAATCTCACGTCTAATCAAGGGAGAAAACGAAACTAAAACTAAGCTGAATTTATCTACAATTCAGTATAGTTTTAATTAGTTTTGCATTGTTCTTTGTAGTTTCTAATTCCTTTTAAGTTTTTTTTTCTTAATTTTCGTTTTTATTTTTATTTTAGTTAACTAAATTATTTTTTCACTGATAGTTTTAGTTTTTGTCTCAGTTGACTATAATAACCCTGATCGCAATATTTCCCTGAAATTCAATATCAAATCTGCAAATTCTCTGAATCGATTCACCTCCTGATCAATCGGGGGAGCATGTGCGTTGTATTTACATTGTATGGATGAGGTCACATTAGATCATACAACACCAAAATGGCAACTATTCTTTTTTTTCAGATCTTTTATTACTCAAAAATGTGAGGTGACATACAGCATATGGGTTTAAACTTGGGCATGAAAATGAAGATTTAAAAGTCTACAACAGAGTTTCTACTTTTAACTGAATCAATATCAAAGCAATTGAGTCGATACTGAATCAAATCGATATCGAATAACAACCCCCCCCCCCCAAAAAAAGAAATCGAAATCGGATTGAATCTTAAGGTTCTTAACAATCCAGCCCTAATTACACTACTCACAAAAGTCGTGTCTCAAACCGCACACTTGCCAAGTGCACTGGAATTCAGTGTGTAGTGCACACTATGTACTTCGTCTGCAGTGCACACTATTGCCACTAAATGCTGCCCCGATTAGAGCACTGCACTTACCGGAATTGACGGACTAGCATTGCCCGCTAATGTGTGTCAACTGTTCTGAGCCGGTATAACCGCGGCCTCAAACACATGACCAGATCATAACTGTCATCAGGGAGTGAACAGCTGAACAGCCACAATATACATTAGTAATTATGTCTAAATAATTTCATTGTTACTTACATCAGTACAATACAGCTTCCGCTGCAGCATTTACTGCCATTATTCAGTTCTGAAAACAGTTTGAAAGTCCCGCCTCTTCCGCTATGTCAGCAAGATGGCGACTGTTTAGTGCGAGAAGCGTGCGTCGTTCTGCACTGCATCCAGGTATTTTCAGAGCACTAAATTTTAGTTGAAAAAGCACTTGCACTCAAAAGTAGAGTACCGCATAGGGCTGCTCAATTATGGAAAAAAAATCATTATCACGATTATTTTGAAATCACAATTATTTAAATGATTATTTTCTAGTTACACGAGGCATTAATTCAGCATTTCTTTTGAAGGTTTCTAGCATTGAAAATAAATACAAGCTACAAATATGTACCTTACAGCTGTTTTGCAATGTATAAAACATTAAATGAATAAAATAAATATACTTTGAATGTTAAATTAATGCAAAATACATAGAAAAACATAAATATATCCAAAATAAACAATGCACCCAGCTGTCTTGCAATTTCTCTATATTTGAAAAATAAAATAAATACTTATTTATATTTTTAAAAAATTCCCAAAATAAACATTGCTGAGCTTTAGTGCAATGCTAGAGCATTCCAATTCTGGAAGCCACTGAAATGAACTTTAACTTGAGAATAACTTTCAGAAATTGTGCCAAGAAAAATGGAGAAAAAAAAACAGTTTCAACTCGATTATATGAGTTTTGAGATTGTTTGACACGAAAATTGAAATCATGATCAAGTTTTGATTAATTGCACAGCTCTAAACGAAGTACAGAGGTATATAATCTGATGTCCACATAGCTGTCTTCACCCCGGTCGGCCCTTTTAAAATAGTTATTGGGGCTACATTAAAGGCAGCCCTGCATCAACGAGCTCGTCTCTAGTTATTGGCGCGTTGCAGTCACATGAGTCTGTATGCACCAGAGAAGGTGGTCCAGGTCTCCTCTACCAGTCCCAGCCAGACAATCTTGCTACAGTATTTTAGTTGAATTGGGAGTTTCTATCAGTCCTGTCTCTGGTTTTTCTGGGTTTTGAGGTTAGGGGGGCAGCCTGAATATGAGGGGCCACCGCGTGGCTGGTTTGACCCACTTCCACTTTTCCCATCACCCTTTTGCTTTTGTGTTTGGAAGTATTCATTTATATGAAACTTTCTTTGAATTGCTGCCATTTTCCGGTGGTTTTAGACATTGTGGGCGCTTTGAGCTACTTCACAACGGCTAGTACCTTTATTCTGCTGCATCCTCAGTTTGGCGGCTTCTGCTTCGTGCTTTTCTCGCTGCTCTTGAAGCTTCTTACAAACCTTCTTGTGGGTGAACCAGTGCATTTTTTGGCAAGCTTGGTCACAGTAGATCACCTGGTTAAGAAAAAGCCACGATTTAAAGTCAATCTAAAGACAGTTCTATCGTCTTTCTTCGTTTTATGACAGCTCCAGACAACGAGTCAATGATCAACACCTCAAATTAAACATATTTATGTTTGTCTTTTAAAGAGACTTGACTGTTCCAGCTGAAGCGGACTCGTCTCTGGTTTTGCTGCTCACCATTTTACAGATGGAGCATCTCTTCTCAGCTCCTTTCTCCCCGCAGGTGGTGCAGAACTCTGCATCCATGAAGCCCACCTGACCTGTGATGGCCTGGGTCAGCACAGACAGAGCTGTAGGGTCGTGACTCTGCAGAGATGTGACGAGGACAGGAAACCCCATCAGCCATTGCACACAACATCATGCAGAATTTTAAGCTGTGATTGTTTATCTTCAAATTGTCTTAAAATCAGAAAGAAAACAGATTATTTTGGGGTCATTTTGCAGATTGATCAACAAACTCACAATCTCTACAGGAGCGATACTCCGCACCAGCTGCTGCAGCAGCGTTGCATCGCAGTACGGGAACTTTCGGATGCACTCTCTGATAAATTTCTCTTGAAACACGGGAAAACCATCGCTGTCCCGACCCTTCAGCAAACTGGAGAACAGACATCAAAAGTCAGGCATTTCAGGAAACGGCTGTTACTTACAGTTGTGCTCAAAATTATTCATAACCTCTAAATAAAGAAAAGGATAAATTCACAATAATTCAAATAACAAGAAACTTAAAAAACTCATAATAAATAAAAATTTACAAAATTATGATTTAGTGAAATAAAATATTGCTTTTGAATTGTGGTAGAAATAAAAAACAAACAAAAGTGGCACAGACATATGAGAGCACCTTTGCTCTTTTTGAACATTACAGAAAACACCTGATTGCAGTGATTGCCTCAGAATGATGCTCAATAAAATGTTATCTTTAGAGCCCCATCATGCTTGTTGGTTCGTTTTATTTTTTGTGCGTTTGTTTTTAATATTTCTTTTGAACCACAATTCAAATTCAGTGTTATGATTTTCACAGAATTTTTATTCATTATTACTTTAGTCAATTTCAACTTATTTCACTGACAGCTGATTTTTTTTTTCCTTCTTTAATTGGAGGGGTACGAATAATCTTGAGCACAACTATACCAACCCCTAATTTAGCACGTAATTAAAACTGAACTACACAGTTAAGTTAAAACACCTAAATTTCTGATGAAATACTTTAACCTCGGTTCATCTTTTCTTAAAGTCGTCTTCTAAATGTGGATAAACTGCCAGAGAAACCCGGCTATGGTCCAACCTTTTAACGAGGCCTTCCAGCTTGTCCTCTCGGTCCCTGAGGAAAGAGGCACACTTTCCCAGCACGCAGCTGATGTAATGCATCTTCATGGCCAGAACTTCGTTCATGTCCTGCTGCTTGATGCACTTCTCACAGATGAGCTCCATCACCCGCCGGCATTTATCCAGAGCTTCCACCTCTGCAAGCAATGGGTTGTCCTGCACAAGCATCACCAACTGGAAAACGCAAGAAATATCCATTCATTTCCAAAACAAACTATTTTTTTGCATCCTTTAATGTTGCTTCCCCCCCTCAGGCAACTGGCTGCATGATGTGCAGCAGAGCTACAAAATATTTGGAAAATGTATTGTCATTGACAATATCAGCCTGCAAAATATACTGTACATATTACAGAGATGGCCTAAACTGCAATATCCAACAGTGTTTACTTTTGCATATATTCAAAGTGATGTGATAATGTTCCAGTCGCAGCTACATGTTCTTGTGCTGTGTGCATCATTGGGCAATAAAAGACTTTTCTAATAAAAAAATGTTGCAACAGAAATAACTGTTAAGTCCCTTGGATCTCAATAGATTACGGACTACCTGGTGTCTGAAAGACACTGCATATCATAGTAATTTCCGTATTTTCTGGACTATAAGTCGCTCCGGAGTACAAGTCGCATCAGTCAAATAATGCGGTATGAAGAGGAAAAAAACTTGTACAAGTCCCACGGGTTTATAAGTCGTGGTCATTTGCTGTAAATAACAGCAAAGTAGGGTGATTTTCGGATTTTCATATCCTTTTTGTTACTGCTAAAACTTTCCAATCAGTCCAATTCCAAAGTTAATGCCTGTAAATGATCATAAACGTCATAATTAAGAAGGATAATCATGGTTTTTGAGGATTTGTTCCAGGCAGTACAGCCATATGTTCAAAATGAACTCCTTTTGCTGAGATAAGGCTGTTTTGGGATCTTGGAGCAGAATATAGTTGTCACAAGTCTAGAGCGCCATCATGTGACATTGGACAGTTATGTTAACTTCTTGGCTCATGTCAGTCAATATGAATTAACACTTAGAAATATGTTAAATTGTATATATTTTGATATATAAGTCGCACAAGCTGCCAAACTATGAAAAAAAGGGGTGACATGGTCCGGAAAATACGGTTATTTATTGTGAATCATAACGTCATTATAAGTCTCAAAAGTGTTGTTGCATATTGCAAGTTTTCTTAATATCGTGCAGCCCTAATGTGCTGTTTGAAACATTTGCAGGTGTTGTAGTTAAGAACATCACCCCGTGAATTACTTAAAAATACTTTTCTTTTTATTTACTGTTCTGTTGAGGCAATAACAGTCATCTAAATTCCTGAAACCTCAATTTATTATGCATTCAAAATTAGCCGGATGTGTGAAGTTTAAAATCTCTTCAGATGAATATCAAAGGAAATGTCCCAAGTTTATGAAAAAATAAAAGAACCAAAACAAAGATAATTCTACATCCAAGGTCCATCAAGTGAGGCATTATTCAACAGCGAGAAAAAAAAAAAAAGCAAAACAAGGCAAAGTAATATAAAATACAAGATGAATGAATAAATAAAGTGAGAAACTTTGTAGGGTTTAATGCAGATTTGCAAGCAAAAGACCTGAAGTATCTTAAACTTTAGATCTTAAAATTTCTAAGTACTGCATACCAGAGATTTTACAAAAAAAAAAACAAACTTTAATGCATTTAGTCTCTCTGACTTTGTGTAAAACTGAATTTTCCTTTTCTTAATTTAGCCAATAATTACTTAAAATCAACATTTGTGATAGAAACTTCAATAAGTAAAAGGACTAAAGTCAGCAATACTACAGTTTACGCACAAAAAAGTTCTTTTAAAGCAGTGCACTGAGATAAATATTCGTAGACATAGTTGTACATGTAAAAATGTCTTTAGAATTATTATTAACCCCCTATAAGGAAGATATTCACAGGTGACATTTAAAAAATAGTTGCAAAAACCTGCTGCAGTGTTAAACTTTGGGAAATTCATGGTCTGCTTCTGAAAAGACAATGACCTCATGTCCTCTTTGACACCTGCACTCTGCAACCAGTGACGTCCTACCTTCACAGGGTTCAGGTTGGTGCTCATGATGACCTTGTGCAGAGGTCCAGCCAATTTAGGCGGCAGCTTGGGTTCCTTCTCCAAACCCTGAGGCCTGGTGTAGTAGTCCAGTCTGGCACGGGAAAAGAAGTTGTTGATCACGGTCACGCAGTCGTGCTGCCCTGAGGAGAGAAGGAAGAGGTGGTTTATTTCCAAGCATAAACACTGATTACAAATACAGTTTATTCTTTTATCCTCCGAAGGGTCATCCTCCTCAAACACAGAGAGCAACTATCACATATATGCCCAGTTTTCAGAAAATTGCTCTGAGAATCTTCTTGTATGCCACAACACATTAATCCAAAAATGATCAGAAATAAAATGAATAAAAATTAAATGAAAAAATAAAAAAATAGAAATAAAATGAAACTAAAAATAAATAAATATTTAAATGTTTAGAATGATTGCTAAAGAACACTTAATTAAGCTTAATAGAAAGTCTGGATACTTGAAAGTAAAAACATAAAGAGATGAGGACTGACTGAGCATTGAAGTGCTGCATGTGGCGTTATCAGCACGGAGAAATAAATACAGTCATCCTCAAAATTATTTATACCCTTTAATTAAAGAAAATACTAAATTCACAAAAGTAATTCAAATAACAAGAAACTAAAGAAACTAATAATAAATAAAAATGTATAAATTTACAATTTAATTAAATAAAATATTGCTTTTGAATTGTGGTTGAAAATAATAATAATAATGAAAAAACTGTCCCAGACACATTAAAGCATCTTTCCCCTGAACAGTGAACCAACATACCTTTCAACAGGTGCAGAAGTATTTTTGAACATTACAGAAAACACATGATTGCAGAGATTGCCTCAAAGTGTAAATGCTTGTTTACTTTTTTTATTTTGTTTGTTTGTTTTTAATATTTCTGTTGAACCACAATTCAAATCAATGTCATGATTTTCACAATGTTTTTATTTATTATAACTTTTGTCAGTTTCAACTGATTTCACTGACAGGTGTCTTTTTTCCTTCTTCAATTGAAGGGTGTGAATAATTTTGAGGACTACTGTCGATGTATTTACTTCATTATAAACAAACATCAAAAATTCATTTAAATACAATTCTGATTACCAGCATTTGTCTCCTTCATTGGATTGAGACAAGTAAAAATATCTGTCAAATTGATATCAAGCCATCAAATAAATAAAGTTTATTATATCTAATTCAGAACTCATCGCTTGCACTTGTGACCCAGCAGCAGACATGTTACATCCCAACGTACCAACAAAGGCTGCCATCTGTGCAGCGGTCCGTCCAACAGAGTTGGTTACGTCTGTTTCCGCCCCTGCATCCAGCATCATCCGTGTGATTTCAGTTTTTCCTGCAGGCACAGAGAGAAACAAGATTCATTCCCACAGATGGTTTAAAGCAATCATTTTAATCCAGTTGTTTTGATAAACAACAGGAACATGTTGGATTTAAACTCACCTGAAAGGCCGGCAAACATCAGCGCTGTGTATCCGTGCTCATGTTCATTACAATTCACATCTGCCCCGTGTTGCAGAAGCAACCTGCACATGTCTGCTTTTCCTTTGTAAGCAGCGTGCATGAGAGGAGTCATCCCATACTGTGGAGGGAAAACATACATTTACATTTACAATTCAGTTATTAATTAGAAAAGCTGGGGAGGAATGCAACATAAATATTTATGAATGCACAAATCAGATTTACACAAGATGAAATCTAATTTTTAAAAAATGAATATCTATGCTAAAGGATATATGGCTGACAGCTGACACCAGACAGACATAATTGCTTTTAAAAAGCATCAACTTTCAATTCAATTCAGATTATTTGCAGGAATCATCCTTGTTACCTCATCCAGACAGTTGACTCGAACATCCTTGCAGCCCAGCAGCCTGGAGGCTTCTTGAACATTTCCTAAAGACATAAAGTTAATAAATAAATCAAACAAAAACAGATATAAGCCTTGCCAGCAGCTCTTCAGTATCGTTAGCTTATCCTTTGTAAAAATAAGTTTTCCTCAGCGGTCATAATAAAAACTGCGAGTAAAGATCATGATCATGAGAAAGACCACATGCTGCCCAAAGTAAACTAACATTTTAAGTTTTGATCTAAATTTGACTATTACCAAGCCGTACCAGTGAACTAAAAATATTGTAACGATTAAGATGAGTTGTTAGGAAGCAGCAAAAAATGTACGCTGACATCAATCCTTTAGCATTATATGTATCTTTATCCTGCGAGCTAGCCAGGGATTAGCGTTAGCCGAAGAGGCTTACCTGCACTGATAACCCCAAACAACTCCTTTTCGCTTGAAGACAAGTCTCCCTTCTTAGGAGCAGACATGTTGGTGGTTTGAAATGTCAAACGGAGACGCAATGACACAAATATTACACCACGTTTTCAATTAAATTAGGACTATCTGTGGTTGTGACAGTGTGTTAGTCAGGCATGCATGCTAGCACAGGAGGCGGTGTCATTTGGACTGTACCATTAAGGTATCTCGGAAGGGGGGTGCTGGGTCACAGCAAAAAATGCGTTTTTGATATAAACGTGCACTCTGGCAAATCAAATTGATTTTTCAGATAAAGATGTCTATCAAACACGGAACATGTGAAGATGTGTCATAATATTAATTAGTTACGGTCAGGCTTTAAATTAAGTGACATGATTAGGCCACTACTCCTGAAAATAATCAGATCCAATGAGGTCTAGAAGGTTCATTCATAAACGCTTCACAGAGAGAAGCACGTGAGAAGATACGTTTAATCTAAATCAATTTTCAAAATAAAAAACTAACAAATCTAACAAAGCTCAACATTTTTTAAAACCAGAGTGAAAAATGAATAAAAGATGTGAGAGCTTCAAAAGGTCCGCTTTCATTTTATATCAATAATTGGATTTGATTATTACAGTGTAATGACACAATTGCCTTTATATTATAATATCATCAAGGCGTTAGCATTGTTTGAGTCAGCTGTTTTTTCTATCTCATGATGACACACAAGAAACCTTGGACCAAGCTGGGGGGAAGGAGGAGGACGAGTTATCTATTTTATTCACCAAAGAAAAACATAACATACAAATCAAAATGCAAAAGTAAAAAAAAATCTTCAAAACGGATTATCACAATTCATAAAAGCAATACATATTAAAAACAACAACAAACATTTTCATTTAATTGTGTTGCCATGCTCAAAAGGTACTTCATGGTCTACGATAATAAAACAAATTGATCACAGATATGCAAAGTGACCAAAATATAAGAAAGAGAGAAAAAAAAGAAAACAAATTAGGAATCAGAAGTTTAGAAAATAAAGAATGAAGATAAAGAATTCCAAGAGGGCAAGCAGACATACAGGTAGGCTACTTCACAGTCCTAAGTACCAGATAAGAAGCAGGTGCTGTACCACAAGATAAAGGTCCCAGAGTTTAGGCTGTGGTTAGATGTTCCACAGGTAGTCCAGTGCACATGGGCAAGGTATATAAACTGAGGTAATATGCACTTTCAGAGGCATTATCAAGTCACAGAAGCATCTGGGCCAAGTTTCAGGGCACAGGCCTTGCCAACTATATCACTGAGCTGCATGTGGCTTTCATGAGATTCTGCTGATTTGAATTTGGGCTCATTGCAGCTCAGAGACAGCCAGGTGAAATTTGCATGAGTTATAAAAAGCATCTTAGTGATACTTAGGTTACAGTGATATCCAATATACGAGCCTTAAATGAGAAGATTAGGTTAATTAAGTCTGTGTGTGGTCTAACGGGACATGGGCATGTTTATGAGTTGCCGATGACTGGAACAAGACATAGACACAGACTGGATAGAGTGAAGTTGCAGAACACCGTCATATCAGCACACATAAGGAGAAGGTCATGAAACATAAGTGAGAATTGTAGTTTTCTAAGAGAAGCTGCTTTTGGGTTCATTAGAAGTTATGCAATCTGATTCACTTTATTTATAAATCACATTTTAAATCTGAACATGTCTCCAAAGCACTGCACATAAAAAACTCAGCAATAATTGAGCAGCATTGGCGTTAACACATGAGAACAGCTTTTTTTAAAAAATGCTAAGACCCTTGGTTTTTGATCGGTTAAAAAAACGAGAACCAGCTCTCCAGTAACAGGGTGCTAAGTTGGTGGCGGGAAACACTAATCTGGACAACTCACTGCCATCATTCCTGTATATGAGGCCTGCCCTGCTTCAGCTAGCGTAACCTCAGGGGAACAACCTGCCCTGGGTCATACATTCTAGCTGCACCCACTCATCAACAGCTGCTTCCCTAAACGTCTTACGCACTTGTTCCAATCCAGATCGTTTAATACTCAGGAACAGTATTGAGTAGGGAAGCACAATATTGGAATTTTGGACGATATCCAATATGCCGATATTTTAAAACTCATATGGCCGATAACCAATATTGATACCGATATTAAAGCTGAAAAAAAAATAGTCATTGCAAATAGCAGTTTTGTTAATTGTTTCCGACACTTTGAAAAATAGGGGTGGGAAAAATATTGATACACTGAAATATTGCGATATTTTTATATGCTAATATCAAATCGATATTTAAAAACGCGGTATCAATCTATTTTACTTACAAAATCTCGCAAGATTTCATTATTTTGTTACAAAATCTGTCGATATTTTGCGATTCATCGCGAGAACGATTAAATATTGCGCGATTTTGTCAGTAAAATAGATCGATACCGAGTTTTTAAATGTCAATATATGAAATCAGCATATGAAAATGTCGCAAAATTTTTGTGGATTCTCGTGAGATTTTAATACAGAACGATGAAATATTACATGATTTCATTAGTAAAATTGATAGATGTCGCATTTTTAAATGTCAATATGATATCAGTATGAAAATACTGCAATCTTTCAGTGTATCAATATTTTTTCCCACCACTAGTCTTTTGAAGTTTTAAAGTCTGTAAAAAAGAGGTTTTTGAAGAAGAAGTTGGGTTTTTTTGTTGTTGTTTTTTGGGGGGGCAGGGGGTTACTTTAGAAACAGCAGGCTGATCGGTTAAATATCGGTGGGGTGGTCGATGTCCGATGCTCAGTTTTAAGGCCGATATAGGCCGATACCGATTGGGGACCGATTATATCGTGTATCCCTAGTATTGAGTGTTAGGGCATGTTTTGTGGACTAGACCAACCCTTCAGGACTTCTGAGATGTTTTACTCATTATGACCACACCCTTCCACCAGGTAAAGTTACAAGATAAGAACCTTATAGGTGAAATGATGACCAATTTTCTTCATGCAGGTTAAATTTATTGAAGCTTTGGCAGGGGGAAGGGGAAAAAAAACATCTCAGCTTAATCAAAAAACCAGATTGGACTGATTAGCTTACTCGTCGGGTAAAAAGATAAAACGTGATCTGAGTGGCAACTATATTGGTAAAATGGTCCAAAAATAGAACTTGGACAGGGATTTCTTCCAAACTTCTCTTCGCTCTGTCCCTTAGATGCAGATTCTTGTTATAAATCCTCTCAGTCTCTTTCGCTCCGGAGACCCTGGTGTAATCACCGATATTGCTCTTTAGATGAGGGAAGCCTGAAGCCTGAGGTCTGTTGTTTAGACTGGAGCGGTCCGGTCTGTAAACAGGCTCCGTAGATGACCTTGAGGATTTGCTATCATAGCACTTTGGATACATGCAGCTGATATCCTAGTTAGAGTGGAGTCCTGGCTTCTTTAGGTCAAGCATTATAATCCAACCGAGGTATTCCTCTCCTGGACCTGTCATTAGATTCGAGAACGATTAATCCATAGATTGGAGTGAACTGGCATCAGAAATCCAACACTGACCTCGTCGTAATCCAAACATCCCTCTTTCAGAGGAGAGATATCCCAAAAATAATTGATCCACAGGTTGGTGAGAAACGGTGTAAAAAGTCCCAATCTGAATTTGTTTTATTCCCAAAATCTCCCTTTTGAGGAGAAAAGCCCCCCCAAAAATAATTAATCCACAGGCCAGAATAAACTGGTGCATCCAAATCTGAGATTGTTGACACTACCTCCAAAATTCCTCTTAGTTTTATCTCCTTGGCAACTTTGCTGTATTTCTGAATATATCCTTTTAAATGAGAGGAGTGAGTATTCAGCCCAATGTGCACGTAGGTGTGACCACACGCCTCTCCAAGTGCCGTGAACAGCTGCTCCGGTTATCTTCAAAATTCGGTCGCAAAATCTGTTATTTTAGCACTTTAGCGAGTGCAGCAGACAGAGGATCCAATGGTCCTGGTTGCATCAGATCTGGTGTTAAAAGTCCAACTGGAATATTCTTCTATGCGCCTTTTTCTCCATTCCTGGGAGCTTCTCGCTTCTTCAGATCCAAAAGATGCAACCCCGAAGTCCTGAATTGCACACACCTTTATAGGTATTCTGACGTAGCAGAATGCGTCATCTCTATTTCCAGAATATTCATGACTTGACCATGCAGGCTTCGATCCTCAGGGAGAGCTTTGTCCAGAAACAGCCTGTACTGCACTCTATCAACGTTACCTGCTTGTTTGGGAACAGGCCGTGCTGCCCAAGATTAACTTACATGCCTCCATTTTCTACCAACAGTCACTTAAAAATCGTTCTTTTGACATCTTTCTCTTTGCACGTCATTTGCATTAAATTCAATCATTCAGTTACTAATTACTCATAACCTTAATCATTTCTGGTAATATAATTAGGATTACTTCTCTCATTCATGTGCTCAGCTGCTATTAGAGTCCGTGTTGGGCCTGTTTGCAGAGATCAGTTTTGGCTTCCTCTGGTGGTTGGTTTTAAGTTGGTCTCGGGGACTTCACTCACTGAGGCTCCTTTGACAATACTCATAAGTGACTTTAATGTACAGTTCACAATATTTTAAGAGGTACCTGACTAAAAATGCGTATGCATAAACATTACTTGCATGAATAATGAAGATATTTCTGAAACACATAATATGTAAGTTCTTCATGAAGCAACAAAGTGATTAAAGAAGTGAGCTGCACTTTGAAAGAGAGACTGTGGAGGTCAGAGGGCAGACCTGGTTTGATATTGGTCCGCACAGAGAGCTTATAAATGATGGAGTTTGCCTCATTAACAGCATACTGGCCTTACCTCAGTCTTAAAATCGCCCATGTGGAGTCTTTATACTCTCAAAGACATAGCATGGCTGAAATAAGAAATCAATACCATGACTGAGCATTTCCACCTTGAAGGAGAGTTTGACCTGCAGATCTTCTTTGCATATGCAGAGAGAGAGTTTGAATGTTGCAGCTGGCAGTGACGGAGGGAAGTAGGGCTGATTTGCATGTTCATCTTCATGTGATAAAAGGTGGCAAAGGTGTAAAGTTACCTGCCATTTAAGAGCCAGAGGGGATCCTTTTCATTAGTAAACAGCTTAAAACAGTCTATGCAGTTTTGATGAAAGTCATATTGTGTTTGTCACATGAATCAAGGTGCAAATAATTATGACGTCACCTCAGGAGAGGGGACAGTGGAAACAAATGGCTGCACACAGTCAGCCACTGAAGGATCCAATGAGCCTTCACAAACCTGTTCAGATGATAGGACCTCCTTGAAAATGAGATAGTTCATCTAAAGGGGTTTATCCTATAAGTAAATATGGATTTAACAATCAGAGCAGACGTGTTTAACGGCGTGCAAGGCCCTCATAAGGAGCAGGGAGGGGTGGTTGGATGGAGCAGCTAACTGCTGAGCTTATTGGATTAAATAAAGACAATTACGTCAGTTAAATCTGAAAACCATCACGGTTTGGACTAAAATACTCATTCGGTTTGGGTTTAAAAATCTTTTCTTTCCAACACAATCATTACTTTCACGAGCACCATTTCACTTTTAGCCATGGTAACATGTAAACATTTATTACAATTATTCACTGTTTCCCTCTGGGATAAATAAAGTATTTTTTCATTTAATTTATTTCATGCAGACATGCCACATTATGACAAAACTTGTCATCTCCTTGTTGCCTTTAACCACTTGGTTTGAGTTAAAAAAAAAAAAAAAAGTATCCTGGGTCGGACTAAGATACTTTCTTTTTCCAACATGACCTCCACCTTCATGCACAGTATATTTTCACATTGACACACAGCTGCTTTCGTGACCACAAGAGGCCCCATATTCTTTGAATGTTATTTTGTAATTATACATCTTTGAACAAAACTATCCTGGACAAACATGCCACATTGTCAGATGAGAGCAAGATGATGCAGATGCAGATGAATATATACATTTGGCTTCTATGAACTCTATTTTAAATTGTGTTTGTGGTATATGCACAGTTTGAAATGGTCCCAATGTTCTATTTGTTAATGCTTCTGTTGCCATTGAGATTTGGCTGTTTTGTAGACGTGGGAGGGAAGTGTGTGCAGTGGTGTGGGAGAGAGTGTGATACTGAGACTGTTGGGAGCATGAGCTGTGGCTGACAACAACTCTGTTATTGCGTTGAAATAAATACCTAGAAGAGAGTTGAGTTGTCTCTGAGAGTCTTCCCTGCAGCAGAGGGGCTTTACAGTTTTAATGTGAATCCATCTCTCCACACAGAGGTGAAGATTGTGTGTGTTCAGCCAATGCAGACATGTTTGCGAGTTAGAAAATCTTAACAGCTCAGCATGCTTGACATCACATGTCAGTCAAAGCTGATTGGCTGAAAGTAAAGCTTCAACCAGGAGAAGCAGATAACAAAATTCATTATGAAGTTCCAACAATAAACCAGATTAGGTTAAAGTCTACTTGGCCAAAATGCTCAGCTGCACATTGCTCTCAATGGCCCTCATTTATCAAACGATCGTACGACGAAAATCTGTGCGTACGACCATTTCCACGCAAGACTCGGCATTTATCAATTTGAACGTGAGCGTAGGATACGATCAAATCTCACGACAGCTCTGAGTTCGTGTACGCAAGTTTGAGTCAGTGAGGGTTTGCAGCAGCGCAGCAGAACATGAAAATATTTATTAACCAAACCGCAAGCTGTCATTTAAACATAAGTATTCACATATCAGCACGAAGAATGAACCCATTTGTAAAGAAAAAGAAAAAGGAAAAAGGGAATGTAGAACGTAGCCTATTCCCTAAATTGCAAAAATAGCTGCGACTGAATTTAATTCCTCCGTTTATCTCAACAAATTATTAAAATTATTAACATATAGTTCTAGGAGACAAGTGCTTTTCACTCTTCGTGCATCTCCTCACCCCGCTGGTAAACCTGCACATAGGAGCGCAGGTAGGCATCATTGCGCACACACGCGCAGGTGCCCAGCTGGAGCTGCTTCGGGCTGCAGGAAGGCAGGTGGGTGCCGGACGGTCCGACTCGGACCCGGCGGGATGAAACGCTGCTTTAGACTCTGAGAAAATCTACAATACACTCCTGTCCTGTGCAGTGCTGCACATCGCTCGGACCGCTGGAGAGTTTTGATACGCAGTCAGAGGAGAAGATGCGCCGGCAGCCGCCCTGCAGCCCCCACTGGGCTAAATGGAGGAGACCGCAGCTGAGCCGTCATTTCTAATAACTAATCTATACGTTAAAGTTGTGCTGAGTCAGTAGACTGTCCCTTAGTTTTGCAAATGCAAGTTATAATTTTTCTGTCCCTGAGGGGGTGCATTTCATGCGGGGGGTGCAGAATACGGCACATCACCGGCATCCACCTGTCACCTGTTAGAGCGCATGGAGGGGGGGGCGGTGAAACATCTTTTGGTGGTATGTTTCATATTGGACCCCTTTTTTCTTGACCCATTGACTAAAGAATTGTGACGCTGCCATCGGATGTGGGCTATTATTAAATTTCACAACTAATAAAACGAATAAACCATATAATCCAGGCCTTGATTGAAACTTTTATTAATATCTCAGCTGGTCGTTCACACCGGTGAGGCTGACTGATCCTCTTCCGTGCAGCGTTTTTCTGCACGTCTCTGACTTCGGTTTTTAAGCTGCCAAACACCTCTTTAATCTTTCCCCCCTCACAAACGAAGAATTCTGTCTTGATCCCCCCAAAAGTTTCTTTTTGGCAGAATCTCTCCTCGCCGTGGTTCAACCTCGCTGGGTGAAGCCTCATCATTATGCATGTTTAAGGGCGTAACCGTGGGCGTGACATTTAAATGACGATGGATTTCAGCTTTGAATTTATCAAGACTCTTTTGTTCGTACGACGAGATTGGACCGATACGAACGTTTTAATAAATCACACGTGGGTCCAATCGCATGACCATTTTTACGATCAGATGTGCGACCATTTCGACGATCGTTTGATAAATGAGGGCCACTGTGTTTCTCATTCTGAAGCTGCTTTGGAAAAAGGTTTCCGTGTGAATTCTGTCAAATGGATCAGGTGTGCACTTATTTAAAAAATGAGAAAGAAAGAGACAAAAATTCACATTATAATCGTGAGAATTTTAAAGATTATGTGTAGATAATTATTATTGTTTCATTTGTGTAATAACAGGTTTTATCAAAGGAGCCGTATCATGAAAAATGGCCTTTACAGAGCTTTTAAGCATGTTACTGTGTTATTTCCTCATAAAAAAAACTTCATTTAAAGTTGTTTTTTTTTCTTTATTTGTGCATATTTGAGTAATATATATGAATATTCAAGCTCTAGCTTCCTTAACATGACTGACTGACCACCGGTATATGTAACGAGGTGCCACTAATCATGAAGCAAATACGCATGCGCAGCATCGTAGCAAGATGCCATCTTTGTTCAACAGAAACTAAAGAGAATCCTAACCTATACACACTCTCTGAGAAAGAAACAAACAGCCTGCAGGAAGATTTCCTCAGAGACAAGCAGCCATCAGCTAAAAGACTTTTGCTACAGAGTTCAGAAAAAAGCTTTTTTTTTTTTTTTTTTTTTTTTAGCTCTAGAGGATGGCATGTTGGGAAAAATGTGGTAGTTTATTTTTTGTACTGGACGAATCGACTTGCCAGAAGTGGTTAGATTTTATCTTCAGGAGCAGAAAAAAACCTAAACTTTGTGTGTGAACTTCCATCCTGACAACTTCATGAATCTCAGGCAGTAAAGTGTTTTTTCTCTGGGATTACTTCTGAAACCTGACGCAGTTCCCGCTATAAAAATGACTCACGGACAGACAACAACACCGGTAAGTGAAAACGTCTCCTAGCTCAATGCTAACTTTTAGCCTATGATATGTTTGCTAATTAACTTATCAGGGTTTCTGTGGTACTTCATGTACTTCAAACTCCATATCAGACTCTGGGTCGGGCGCGCACATCTCCATAGCAGGCTGCTCCATTTTTATTTCGTCGAATGGAGTTTGATCATCCATCAATGTTTACACATAACATCCATGTGAGCGCTGAAGCCAGTGTTAAAAAATTCTGTGACCCTTCAGAATCAGTGTCTCTTCTGGGGCGACGTCATGAAATGGGCGTAAAACAGACAGGGCAGACAGCTTCCATCCTCCCTGGCTAATAGAAAACATCCCTTTTGGTCAGTTTCAGAAACTCAAACGTATATGTGATAAAGAAGATGACTTTGAAAGAAATGCTGAAGACATGAGACAGAGATTTGAGATGCAAGGCTACCAACCTGGAACAATACAGAGAGCTTACAATAAAGCAAAGTGCCTCCCTAGAGAACAACTGTTACTTCCCAAAAAGAAAGACCAATCTAATTCAGATCAGGTTTATTTTGTTACACAGTATAGTAATCAAGCAAACAAAATTAAACAAATCATCAAAAGAAAATGGAGCACACTGAAAAGTGACAGTGCTCTTAGGGCGCATTCAGAAAGCAGAGTCCGCGAGTCTCGGTCCGTTTGGGGACTCGGTTCATTTGGGTGGGGGTGGTCTTCCGGACCGAGATCGTGTTCACGTTGCACTATTGCCAAATGAGCCAAACGGGCCAAGAATGAGAATCTCAGGTGGCGCTGCTTTCGGATTCACGTAGGAAGACGCACGTACAAGAAGGTTCTCACAACTTCTGTTTCCTCCACAAAGCGACATTATTTTTGTACGAGGAGCTGGATATGCTTTCATCAGATCAAATATTGATTAAAGCTTTTACTTCCTCGTAACTCCACGTCTGACCACGAGCCATCTTTATAAGTACCGCAGTCCCACACGCGTGTTTGTTGTCGTGGTGTTTACCCACGTTGTCCAACATTTGACCCACAAACCGATGCAATCTGTAGTCCACTTCCTGTCTTTGGTTCACTTGAATTGGACTGAGACCTGCGTTTGCAGGCGGACCGAGTCCAGTTGTTTGTTCTGGATCAGAGTCCGATTGCGCATTCACAACTCCCCTAACAAAGTGGACTTTCTGAGCAAACGGACTCTGATTCGAATCAAAAAAGCTTTGTGAATGCGCCCTTAGAGAAGCCGTCCCAGATGCCCCAACCATCAGCTTTAGAAGAGCTCCCACTCTGAATGATAAGCTTGTGAAAAGTCACCTTCCCCCTGTACAGCGTCAGACCTTTTTTTGTAACAGAAAAGGAAATTACAAGTGTGGACACTGCAATCATTGCAATAATATGACAAATAAGCGTGACTTTACTGATGCTGCATCTGGTCGTAAGTTTGACATCAATGCTTTTATCATCTGCAATACCTCATATGTTGTATATAGACTTGAATGCCCATGTGGCCGTTTCTACATTGGAAGAACTAAGCGCAAACTCAAGGCCAGACTAGCCGAGCATAAACATGCAATCAGAACAGGAAACCCCTAATACCCAATGGCAGTCCACTACAAAGAAGTAAATCATGGTAGTTGTGACTCCCTTAAAATATCTGGTATAGAACATGTACAAAACTCAATTAGAGGCCATGATCGACTTAAAAGACTCCTACAAAGGGAGTCATTTTGGATCTACACTTTAAAAGCAACAGAATACCCAGGTTTAAATGGAGAGCTTGACTTTTCCCCTTTTCTATAGTCTCTGTCTTCATTCTCTCTGGTAACCTGTAGATCAGCAGCCTTTTGGACTTATAGCAGCCTTCACTCTCTGGCAGCCTATATTTTTGGTATAAATGCTGTCTTTGTGTTTTATTTATATAGGAAGTTGTAAAAGTTTTTTGGATGTATGTAGTGTTTTTATGTGTCTAATGTTTCTCTTGTCATTGGCAGGTCATACTGATCGGGTGACCAATTACCTTCACAAATGCAGCTGTCTCTGATTGTCTATTTAACTAGCACAGGAGCAGACTGACAAACATTTTGCCATTGCCCTGACGAAGGCCCTTCAGGCCGAAATGCGTTGGCATGTTTTTAACCACATTAGCCATGTATTAATAAAGGCGTTTTAATAACTTTCCTCCTGAGTGCCTCAGACCTCCTTTTCAATTCCTCACTTGGATCCCTCACTGAAGAGTACCAGAGAAAATTTTTTTTTTCAGTCACTAGAAGCACTCCATGCCCAGCCTTTTTGACTTGGGCGTAAAACATGTTGCAATTGGTCGAGAACTTCTGTGGTTCAGCGCATTCAGCCATCTTACTTCCGTGTTCGAAATTAGATGCATAAAAAAACTAATATCTCACAACAAATTAGTTTCTAAAGTGGCTATGGGAACATATTTAGCTTATAAAGGCCTCTATTTGACTTTTGGAACATTTGAAAAGCATGAACAGCTCCTTTAAAATAAGATTTTTATATAGCTGCAGTAGCAGAGCTAAGGGTTGGCCACATCTAATGGCAGCATCGGCAGTGTTGCCAGGTGTACGATAATTATCGTATTTGTACGATAATTTGGCCCTCTGTACAATGTACGATCAATAATCCTAAAAAAGAGCAAATGTACAATAATTTGACCATTTCATATTAATGTGAGCAAAACTGTCGGCTGGCGATTTTTTTGTGAACCCTGAAGGCATCAGTTCCCATGTGACATGTTACCAGCCAATCATGCTTTGCTGAGAGTGAGATGCGAGTGACGTCCATGTGTTGATTGGCTGCATGGTAAGCTGCACCCGCCCCAGGAGACGCTCAGACAGGAAGGCGAGCGAGATTCAAAACCAAAACAACACGAAGGGGAGCTGCATCTTCTGCTGTAATCGGCGGAGCATCGAAAGCAGCAAACTGGGAGTTACTTTTCACAAGTCAGACAGAGCATCAATATAAGTTGTGTTTAGTGGTTAAAATATTTACCGGCCTGTAATAATCTGTCTACCAGTGACATCATGCCAAGCGAGTCAGGCTCACTCACTTTTGGTGGTCGCTGTTAAAAATGAATACGAAACTTCATAAACCTTACATAGCTACATATCATCTGTGTAGATTACACCTGATATTATGACGCCGTTAACCCATTCCGTACTGACGCAGCAAAGTCAAGAGTGCCTGTGAGCACTTTTAAACACTAGAGTGACAATATTTCACGCATCAGTGGGGTTGTTATTTTACTTATGACGGGTGTACGATAATTTCCCTCAAAATACGATAATTTTGAGTCTCTGGTACGATAAGTCTATATTTCCCACCTGGCAACACTGAGCATTGGTAAATTTGTCATTCTCTGCGTTGCACTTAGACTGAAACTGTATATCATAAATTGCTTATCAAAGAAAAAGAACAACTTAAGGATTTGAAAGCAATACTTTTCAACCCCAGATCACGATACTCATCTCTATAGCCCCAGCACACCTCCAAGCCTGAATACCTCAAAATCCTCTAAATTTACCAACCAAATGTCGGGCTGCTTGTGCTGTGCAGGTTAGCACCACAGCCTCACAGTAAGCAGGTCACTGGTTTGAGCCTCGACTGGAGAGGGGTTGAAACAGCTTTTCTGTGTGGAGTTTGCATTTTCTCTCTGGGTACGCCAGCGTACAAGACAGGTAGGTCAGATAAACAGAAGAGTTCATTTGCAAAAACAGTTAACCACCATTTAGAAAAAACAGAGTTCACTGCTACTGCAAATAAACTCTTCATTTACTTTAAGAATATTTTCACCAAATCACACTCACATGAAGTCGAGGGTTTTAATGATGCTAAATGGAGATAGGAGGTTTGTACCCGACAGTGACAAAAAGCAATTAACTTCGTTTTTTTCCAAATTGTGGTTTTTTTAACATGTCTCAAAGGGACTTTCCTGGAAAAAGAGACCACAGGAACAGATTTTCCTCCATCATTGTTATCAGTAAAATTGCCACAGTATTGTGTGAGACTGGTCTTCATTTATCCTGTAATTTATGTCAAATTCAACTTAAAAAGTGCTCATGTGCAGATTTAACCCTAATTTTTACTGCTAAATATTTTAAAGAAGCCTTCAGTAACTTTATGTTAGTGAAGGCCTTTGATGATGAAACAAAACCAACTACCCATCTCCAGGCAGTTTCCCCGTTTATGGTTTTACTTCTGTTTTGCATATTGAGGAAGAAGATTGTCCACAATGTATGTAAATGTGATGAATGTTAATCCAACCCAGACAAATCCCTTTTGAATCAGCCACTTGCTCTGAGGTATCAGATTTGTAGCAACCAGCAGCCCTGCCTTGTGATTCATAATGATGAGAGATTGATCCAGTTCTGACACTATGTAGAAGTACCTGCAGTCTGCACAGCTGACGATATTTACAAAGCTGAAACAGGAAGACCAAACATCAGGTAAGTCTTCATCATTTCTGCTAATGCACACAACCTCTGATGTATGTTGTACTTCAGTTTGAGGAGAAATGTCTTAACAACTGCACATTGGAAACTAAGATTTTTTTTCTAGCAAATACTTTGAATCAAATGTATTGGAAATGAATTTGTTGTGGAAAAATTATTGAAACAATAAGATTTAATGTAAATGTAAACATAAACTTGTACATTTGGATGTGAAAAGATCTAATATAGTGCTTCATTTTGGGTAATCATTTTATTACCAATAGAAGCATGAATATTCAAAACAATTATTCATTATTATTATCAACAGCATCCTTTATTTTAAGACACAAAGCACCACATTAACAGGAAAAGTTAACAACAAAAGGTAGCCTACATTTTTAAAAATATTGCATTTCATTAAATCTTTGTTTGTGTTTGGACTTTGTGTCAGAATAAAAAAATATTTCTCTGTTCTGTCTTTATTTCTATGAAACTCATTGCAGTCATGGAAAGGATGGTGAATCTAATTCTACTTGCAGGTCAGTCTTGCTGATGGTGCTGATTAATAAAACCAGGCTTACCTCATGTTATAAAACTTGCTTTCACTTTCTTTTTCTTGTCTTTTTTTGTCTCAGTATCAAAACATTCCACAGAAATGGAAATTCATTACACCTTATGTTTATGGCTTTCCTCCCTCAGGACTGTGCTTTCTCTCTTTGTGCTCCTCCCAATACCGATTTGTCTCTTTCCAAACTCCATTGAACTGGACCGGAGCTCAGACCTACTGCAGAGAGAAGTGCATTGACCTGGCCACCCCCCATGACATGGATGAGTTGAATGATATCCTGCAACTGGTTGAGGGCAAATATGATGATGCACTGTGGTTTGGGCTCATAAAAGGGGGTAACAGGAGATGGCACTGGTCTTTAGCTGGCAAAAAATTCTACAAGGAGGGAGAAGAAGCTTATTTAGGTTGGGGCCCTAATCAAACTAATCACTGTGCGACTTACAAACAAGGGCAGTTGCATGCACTTCCTTGTAATGTTCACCTACCTTCAATTTGCTTTGGTGGTAAGTCTTGTGCATAAGTGTTGCATGTTTAAAGGTGTCATAACCTTGTGTTTTACATACACAATCCTTCTTAAATTATCTTCAAATGAATTTTTAATTCTAGTTGGGTGGGACGAAAACTTTATTAGCTCATTTTAACCTCTTTTTATCCCCAACTTTTGTTTGTCGCGAGAATACGCACGAGAATGAGACCTGTCTGTAAGCACGTTCACGAGGCAAACGTCAAAGTCAAAAAAAGTTTTATCAGGACAGACCAAGTGAAGGAAATGATGTCCCATAAAAACGTAACGGTACGGCTGATAGAGAGGATCTGCGGAGTAAAAGGGCTGGACTCTGATGAATATAGGGAGCGGACGTCTGACTTGAAGTTAACCAAACAGTGTTAGCTTCTGTAGCTACATTAGCAGCTTGTCTGTTCGTCAACCACCGTTTACTGGTCTCTGACACAAAAGATAATAAGTTACACAAGCAGCAACACTTACCGACTGCACATCCTCACTGATAAATATAATCCACTGGTCCCTGGTAAAGCTGTCCCTCCTGTTAGAGCACTGAAAACTGATGAATTTCTCAGCTCAGCACGAAAATTACACCCCCCCCTCCTCCTCCTTGTCGTCGTCGTCCTCTCTGACAAAGCTGATCATAACGCCTCCACGGCAGGTAATCAGCTGCTTTCAGGTGGTGCTAAAGAGGCTAGCTTAGCAGCTAGCAGCCTCTCTAATTCATGTCATCCGGGGGAAAAAATCCAAACTGCGTTCTGTGGAGAGCGCGCTCTTGTGGCTGATTCTGGTGGGAAGAGAGAGCTCGCACTCAAAGACAAAGTCACTTTCACTTTCTGGAGTTTCTGGCACGTTTTTACTGAGGTCCTGTTCCAATACACATGTTTTAACTTGAAAAAGTGGGATTTCCGGGTGATGACTCCTTTAATTCAAATACACACACACAAACACTTTAATAATCATCTGATGTTGATCTAGACCAATGTATCTGTAAAGAACGGCATTTCAATTGAAAACCCAGCAGTCAGCTGTGTGGATGCACTCATTCATGAAATGCTTATTTCCTACAATTTTATATATATATAGAAAAAAAACTACTAACCTCAGAGACAACAGTACTTTACAGTATTTCTACTCATACTTTGATGATTAAGAAAATGTGTGATGAAGTGCAAATCCACTTTTATGATCTGTTGGGACTGAAAAATTTGCCCACTCCCTGATCTTTGGTTGGGAGTAGAGACACAGGGAGTTGAGATAAACAGTTACCACTATGGTGCATTAAATTATTATGCAATTATGAAATTTATAATATAATATCATTCTTATTTATAATTTTCTTTTTTATGTGAAAGCACAAAAACAAACAAATTCAAAAAAGTTTTAAGGAAGACAAATTATTCATACTGTTATGCTATGATTTCATTATCTACCAATGGCAACACTTCAGACCTTTAATGAGAAACTCCAAATAGGTAAAATGAATGAATAAGATGTTCAGGATTGAACTCTTATACAATAGCTACAGTACTATACTACTACTATATTTCATAAGTATGATATACTGTGTTATGCATTAGGCAGATTTATCATATTCTATTACTATCTGAACAACGATTTTCTCTTGTTTGTAGCAACAGAAGAAGGTGAAGATGAACACATTCTCATTGAGAAACCAATGGGTTGGACTGAGGCTTTTGACTTCTGCAGAGCCAACCACACAGACCTGACCAGTGTGAGGAATGATGCAGAGCACAGCATCATCCAGAAACTAGCGGCTGATCAGCAGGTGTGGGTTGGTCGCTTCAGAGATTCCTGGCAGTGGTCAGACCGGACTAGCTCCTCACTGAGGTACTGGCCACCAGACCATAATGTTTGGAGTGAAGATGTTGAGAGGTGTGGAGTTCTTCTGAAGGCTGAATCTGGTAGATGGGGGGGACGGAGCTGCTCTGAAACACACCCGTTCATCTGTAGCTGCCATGCAGGTTCTTCATTCAGATAAAATCATGTATTCTCTGAATACGTTTGATTTGAAAGTTTATGTCATCCCCCAAAATAAACATGTGCATGTGTCTTTTTCATAACAAGAAACCAAGCAGAGGCTGATAAAAATGAGGATCAGTCAACAGGACTCAACGTTGGATCTAAACAATCCTGCAGTGCAAGACAGCATCTTGATGCAAGTAAATATGACACAAAATGACATGATACTATACGATACGATGCGATATGATGTGATACGCTGTGATGCGATGCGATACGATACAATGCAATGCAATGCGATACTAGGGTTGTCAAAAATATCGATACTCCGAAAAGTATCGATACTGAAACGCAGTATCGACGATACTAATTTGCCATGGTATCGATACTGCAGTGTGCGCGCACTCGACAGGCAGCAGCCGGCAGGTAAACAGCGGCCGACCGACCGACAGGCAGGCAGAGATCTTGACAGCTCATGTTTCTGCTGCTGGAAGTCCAGACCAGATGGTTTTATTAGAAAATGAAGGAAAAAGTCTTCTTTGGGAGTATTTCACATGCAGCAGACGAAGAAGGAAAAGCAAAAGACGTAGACAGGTCTGTGTGCAAACAGTGCGTCAAAGCGGTCGCAACGAAGTCCAGCAGCGCAGCAAACCTAGCGAAGCATCGACATTGACCGACATCCTGGCCTTCATGATGAATTCAGACAGGTTAGTTACTTAAAGCTCCCGTTTATTATGTAACCTAAAAACGCATTATTAGTGACGGTTAGCGCCACTGCTAGTTCGCATTTCCCAACCTGGACCTTAAGAAATAGGTGTATGGTGCGTTCACCGGTAACATTTCTGTGTCACTCTAATATCTGCGGTTGATATTGACATTTCTCGCCATCTGTGTATGAGCGCTATATAATGCGGGTGAAGGAGGCAGCGGGTCTCTATAGAACATTATCTGCAGCAGAGCTCCTTCATTTCACCAATACTTTTAAGATGAATGAGAGAACGAGTACTGCTGTCCTGTTCACAACTGGTTGCTGTCAACTTGAATAGTTTAATACCTCAAAATATTGTTCTATTTTTTTTTATGTTTACCTCAAACCAAAAGTGGCGTCATTGTTGCTATTATTATTATAATTGTTATAGTTTGCACAAAGTCAAAACCAGTTTCTTTTTTTTTTTTTTTTGCATTGCCTCAGAAAACTGTTGTTTGTATTTTTTTTTTTTTTTTTTTATCTATTGTTGTCACTTTTAGATTATGGATGTTTTACATATTTAAAAAAAAATACCTCAAACAACCTCAAAATATTGTCAAATTGCATTATATTTGGGTATATTTTTTTGCATTTATTTGCACTTTTATTCAATAAGCATAAGATAAGAGGTTTCAAGTTCATACAAATATTTTTATGGTTTTAAGTATTTGTCTCTTTTTTTTGTCCCTTGTAGTATCGAAAATGGTATCGAGTATCGAATATTTTTTTTAGATATCGATATCGAGTTTGAAATTTTAGTATCGTGACAACCCTATGCGATACAATACAATTCAATATGATACGATACAATGTAATATGATACGATGCGATACGATACGATGTGATACAATATGATGTGATACGATATGATGTGATACCATACGGTGTGATACCATACGGTGTGATACGATACGATGTGATACCATGCGATGTGATACAATACAATGTGATACAATACAATGTAATATGATACAATACAATGCAATATGATACGATGCGATACGATGGATACGATGCGATACGATACGATGTGATACAATATGATGTGATACAATACGATGTGATACCATACAATGTGATACGATACGGTGTGATACGATACGATGTGATACCATGCAATGTGATACAATACAATGTGATACGATACAATGTGATACCTTGGCCTTGGCGTCACCTTGGACAGCGATTTTAAACTTGATAAACAGGTTAATGCCATTTTAAAATCCAGTTTTTAGCATCTTTGTCTTTTATCTAAAGTGAAACCTTTTTTTTTTTATCTTTTATTCTTTTTGAACAAGTTGTGCATGCTTTTATTTCTTCTTGTTTGGACTACTGCAACGCTCTTTATTCAGGCGTCTGCAATACCGCACTTTCCCGTTTGCAGCTAGTCCAGAACTCCGCGGCACAACTTTTAACAGGGGCCAGGAAACGTGAACACATCACACCTATTTTAGCGTCTCTGTACTGGCTGCCTGTACGTTTTACGATAGATTTTAAAATCTTATTGTTTGTTTTTAAAGCTTTAAATGAACTGGCCCCACAATACATTTCGGATTGCCTCCAAATTTATTCTCCGCTGTGTGCTCTGAGGTCTGGGGGCCAGTACCAGCTCGTGGTCCCAAAGACGAGACTTAAAACCAGGGGGGACAGGGCGCTCTCTGTAGTCGGCCCAAGACTGTGGAACGCTCTGCCGCTCCATGTTCGAACTGCCCCCACTGTGGAGAGCTTTAAGAGTAGTCTGAAGGCCACTTTTACTCTCTGGCTTTTAACACCGCGTGAGTTGTGAGGTCCTTTGTGTCTTTTATTTATTTATTTTATCTTGTTTATTTTTACTGTTTTAGCTGATTTATTTTATTGTATATTATTTATTTTTAGTGTATTTTATGTATTTTATTTATATGTGTGTATTTTATTTTATTTTAACGTATTTTTACTGTTTTAAATGAGAGCTGGTAGAGCTAAACAGAGCAACACTTGTTTTTCTTATCTTATCTTATTTTATTCCTATTTCATTTTTATTGCTGGGTATTTTTTATGTGTAGCACTTTGGAGACATGTTCTGACTGTAATGTGCTTTATAAATAAAGTGGATTGGATTGGATACGATGTGATACGATGTGACGCGGTATGATACGTTACGATGCGATGTGATACAATACAGTGCGATATGGTGCGATACGGTACGGTAGGATGCGGCGCGATGCAATGCAATGAAATACTGTGCAATATGATACGATGCAATATGATACACATTTACCACCAGACATGTAGTAAATTTATTTAGTTTAAGTTTTGGATGTTTTCGGGGGTAAAGTTTTAAGTTAACATTAAAACATGAAACATGCATTAAAAACAAATTTATTTGCATTACACATGACACCCACTCGTTTCAAAGTCAGTTAAATATTTCTAACACACTCTTGTTAGAAATATTGAAAATTGTGATTGAGGCTTATTCAATTGTTCATCCCTCATCCCCAATGACAGATCAGCTATAAGACCTTGTAGTTGATTAGTCAAACAATTAAATACTTCCTCTAAACTAGCACCCCCACAGGTGGCATGAGCTATTGCCCACGCCAGAACTAAACGACCAAGTGAGATGTTTGTGACTCATTCATATATGATTTCATTAACATTTTTACTCTTAAAAAAACAGTGTCTCCTTAACAAACCATAAAACCCTCTCAAGGGTGATAGCTACAAGTTTAATCCTTTTCCACCAGTGGGTGGCACACTCATACCCGCTTACTCAATAAGCATTAGCAACATTACAGAACTGGCTAGCCGTTAACTAGCATTAGCAAATGTCTAACTTGCATGTCCAGGAGGAAAGTGGCAACTTTGGACTTTAAAGCCCCTTTGATGCCTTCACCCTCATCCTGTTTCATTTTTGACCCCGTGAATTTGAGAAATGTAAGGAAAGGAAGATGCTATTTCTACACAGAGCACTATTGAGTTAGCAGCTCTTGAGCTAATGTTAACTGTGCAGAATCTTTCAGTGCAGACGTTGACATGGTAATCAGATGTAAATATTCTCATATTGGACCTGTCAAAATCGCTAAAACAATTATTCATGTGCGATGAAAAATTTCAGTAAAATGAATAATTTTATTTTGCACCCCTCTGGACATTGTGTGGACATTTTTTTTTTTAATTAATTGTCTTGATGAAAATGTTGTAGCTATCACCTTTAACAAGTTGAGAGTTGAGAATTAATGATGAGCTCTTACAAGGATGGGATTCCAGTTAGAGATCAGTATACAGCAGCTGGTTTCCACCGTGAGTAACTTTTAGGTCATTTCACCAACCACACCACAACACTTTTGACAACATGCTGAACATTGTAGAGCAAAGATATTTAACTTTTATCACTCATTTCTTTAAAGTTGGACATTTCTATGCATGATTGGATGTGCAACAGCAACCATTTTTCTCACGTTTGTTTGCTCGTTTACCAGATGGGGCTGAAGTTGCACAAATATGGGACTGGTGGTGAGAAGATACGGTGGAATGAAAAGGCCAATGGAGAGATTTTTATCAAGGAGACGCCCTGAAAAGGGATTCTGACTTTTAGCCTGCACTGAGTGTGAAAATGTAGAAAAATCTGATCTAGACTAATAAAATTGTTATCAATGATGTTTATAACACCATTAGGTTTTGCAGTTTAGTAGAACCTTTTATCCAGAACGGCTTATTCATAAGCCGTTCTGGATAAAAGTTCTACTAAACTGAAAAGAAAAGTTTAAATTTTCAGTGTCATTAGACCGTAATTACAGGATGTCCATTTCTCCCACTTAAGAACTGGTTGTTTGTCCTCATGTTTTCTTAGTTATGAGGTTGCTACGATATGATCGCACCCACTTTTTTAGATTAGCTTTTAGTGTTTGAAATGTTTTTATTGCCCCCTCTCCTTGTACTACTTTATTAGTTGTTGCCCTCCCTTCTTTCTTTCCACTTTCATATTGCTATCTTGAATTTTGTTTTAAATTTTACTGTAGTGTTGTTTTATCCTTCTTGTAAAGCATCTTTAAGCTCCTGTAAAAGAGCTCTATAAATAAAATATATTATTGATCTGGTGTGAAGATCAGATTTAAAATCTTGTGATGTGAACTTTGTTTAATTCTTAATAAACTGCAGTTAATGTCACTGTTGGCATCAATGTATTGGCTACATTTAATATAATTGAGTTTAAACGATAACCATTAGTGACTCAAAGCCCAATGACGAGCCATCCTGTTTTTCATAACTAATTATCACAGTTAATGGACTCAACCAACAAAATTATCACCAGAGATTTTAATCCAGTCATAGATTAAAAAACACAGTCGATTACTCAAATTATGCTGGACACTGATATTTGAAAGATGAAATAAAATAATGCTGTCAATAGAGAATAATGCCTCATCTAGAGATATTTGGTATTATTCCTTGCCTCAGTCTTCTTCAAAAATATTTCTCCAAAAAAATACATTGCAAGATCATTGTATCCAGATTTTTTATTCTTTTCTCTTATCCCTCAAAATACAGTTTTCCTCCTGTTTACAAACATTGGCAGTTGTCTGTGCAAACGGGGCAAAAAGCCTGAGCTTGTGCTGCAGTCTATGGCTAAACACACACTCATGTTATTCACAAAGAGGTAAAGTAATCTGACAAAACAAGCAGAGATCATTGTGTTTTAAATTATATTGAGGAAGTCTGTATTTTGGCCCCCCCTTTTTCCCCCTGTTGTATATAACAGAAGGGGGAAAAAGTATTGAACACGTCAACAATTTTTCTTAGAAATATTTTTATTAGAGCTATTGACATTAAGACCGAGCTGCCACAGCAAAAAATTCCTTATATATTATTTATATTTATTTTATATATAAAATGATAAGAAATAATATTATTTATGATACTATATTAATTTTTCTCTCCTTCTTCTGTTTGCTTCTCCTCTGTCTCTCTCTTTTAGTTCTTCTTTTTTCTTCTTTTTTTTCTCTGTTTTTTTTTGTTTTTTGTATTTTTCTGATTTTCCCTCCTTTCATCTTCACATTTCTCATTTCTTTTCCATTCTCTCTCCCCTTTTCTCCCTCTCTTCCTCTTTATTATTCCTCCATAGATATCTTTCATATTCTCCCTCCTTATTTCCCCCCCCTCCTCCCCCCCTCTATCTCTTTTTTTTTGTTTTTTTCCTCTTCCTCCTTCCATTTTTTTTTTTTACTTCTAAACTTATTTTTTGTTTCTCTTCCACTATTTTCCAATTTTTTGTTTTTCCAGTTTTTTTTAATTTTTTTACAATTCCTTTTCCTCTTCGCTCTCATCTCTTCTCTCTTTTTCATTTTTCTATTTTTTTTTTTATTTTTTTTTTTTTTTTTTTTTTAGTTACACACTTGAAATGATTATACTTTAATATTATTTTTTTATATTTTTATTATTTATAATTTTATTTTATTTTATATTCATTATACATACAACATGCCTATTTTCAGGCAACAAACTAAAGATACCCTTGATGAGATTCAATTATTGGCTCAAATTGTCATATTTTTTTTTTTTTTTTTTCTATTCCTTTCCTATACTCTCTTTTTTTGATTTTATCTTTTCTCCTTTGCTTCCTATTACCTTTCTTCCCTCCTCCATCTTCATCATTGAGTTAGTGGATGTTTGATACCTTGTGCTCCTTTCCTCTTTTTTTTTTTTCCCACCTCCCCCCCTTCTGTTTTAGGTTTGTTTTGTTATTATCCTTTCCATCCCATCCCCCTCCCCCCCCCTCCCTTTCATGTGGTTTTTTCTTTTCATTTTCTTCTTTACTGCTGGAGGGGGTTTTCCTCTCTTAAGATTTCCCTGTTCTTCTGGCATTCTTTCTTCCCCCATTCCTTCCCTCCCCCTTCCCCCCCCACCCCCCCACCCCCCACTCTCACTCCCACCCCTTTTTTTAAGAGATTAACATATTCCCCCCGCTGCCGGCTGTCCTCCTCCATCCAAAATTGAAAGGTTGAAAAATTATCACTGATCCCACTACATTGAACTTCTTCTAATTTCTTTGATTTTTTTTGATTATTTTGAATTTTGGGTTCTTTCCCCTTTTAGCCGTTAACATAATATTTATTTTCTCCCTCCTCCCCCCCTTCCCCCTCCCCCCCCCCTTCTTTCACTCACCCCCGCATAAACCCACCAACAACTCAGACCTATTTGGAACGCCTAGACCTGCCCCATCCCGCCAACCCTGCCCCAGTCCCCCACCAGTTTCAATAATGATGGAGGAGAGGGACATATGTTCCCCCCCCCCCAGCAACACCCGCACCTGATGACTGTGAGAACACACTCCCTCCTCTTTGATTTTTATTGTTGGAGAATAAATATTCTATATTCATCAATTTTCTTTCTTTTTTTTAACTTCTACACATTGTGGCTTTAGAAAAGGAACTCCCCCCCCTCTAATGAGGAGGACTCCTCTGCTACCTTTTATGCCTCCTCTTCTTCTCCTCCATTCTCCTCATCTTTTGTTAGTATCTATTACCCCCTCTTTAGCAAATAACCACCACAAGGAGATCGACCATTCTTTTTTGGGACCCGAAAAATTTTTTTAAATCCCCCTTTTTATGTTTTGATGTTTTCCCCCCTGTTCTTTTTTCGAGGAACCCCCCCATCTTTTTGTTTTTTTTTGATATATGCCATGTTTCCTGTTAACTTAAACACAACAACCAAAAACCTGGCTTTTAAAATCATAACTGAAATCATTTCGCTACAAATCACCTATTAAATAAAATACACACAGCAAACAAATCAATATACTTTCAATTTCTTATAGATATGGGTGTAACTTAAACACATATTTTATCCACCTACTGTTTACATTAAATCCCCTTACATTAAATAATGCCTCCTGCTTTTGTCTCTTCCTTTTAAATATCAACTTAAAGCCTAACACACATGTAAAATAAGAGTTACATTCTTCACCTTTCTGCTATTTTAAGGAGCCCCCTTGACAAAAACCTTCCCATCAGGTTGCTTTTTCCAACGTAACCGCACATCACCAACACCGGCTTTCTCCAGCTTCAGCCTCACCTGGAAAACAAGAAAGAAAGTTTAGCTTTTAAAAAAAAAATGCTGGTATTTAGTGTTACCTCATACATAAAAAAGAGAAGCAGAGTAAATGAATCCTTTCTTCTTTCTTTGTAAACAAATTTTAACAAATAATCTTGAGAAAGCTTATGATGCTGATGCTGCCAATGTTAAGATACTTAAATTAGGTCCTCTGACTATCCTGGCTGAAATGATGAAAATGTTCATCCTTTTTTTTTTTTTTTTTTACAAAGTTTATTCTCTATCTTAAACTCGGATCGATTTATTGGTTTGAGTCCATCTCTTTTAAATAGACTATAAATTAAGGCCATTTAATTCCCTGTGACATTTCCTCCCCTTTTACCGTTTAAAGGTAGAGTCCGAAGTTCCCCCGTGAAAATAAACGTAAGACTTGAGCAAGTGAAATCCGTCTTAATCCGCGCCTTTGGGCCTCTACTCGCGTGCCAGGGTGCGTTTGAATGCAACTCTCTCTCCCCCTGTCTGTAATTCGCTCTTTAGCTTTGTTTTGGTGTGTTCAGGACGTTTCTGGGTGGAGATTTCTGTTTATATCATCAGCCAATGACAGAGCTAAGAGCATTACGCTCTGTGGAAATAAGCTCATGATTGGAGCAGACACCAGTCACTCAAATTCTCGGAAAAAAAAGAAAAAGAAAGAAAGAAAAAACGGCAGATGCACGGAAGAAAAGATAAGAGCTTGAGATAGTGCACGTTGGAAAACCAGGGTTAATGTTGGTTTGGCTTTTACTCGCTTCTGAGCTCTGAAGGAGAGACTTGAAGCTGAATAGGCTGAAGAACGAGGCGGCCATTAGCCTGAGAGGGAGGGGCGCTAAGTTTGAATACTGTTGTTTGCAAACAGAAATGCTGGAGGGACTTCGGACTCTAGCTTTAAGGAAACTCTTCACTCCACTGGAACCAGGGATGATCTGATCCGATCCACTGGATTGGTATTGGATTTTTATTAGAACCTGCCCGATCCAATCTGTAATCATTAAGCACAAACTTTTACCCAGTGTTGTTTTCGTTAACGATGACGATGACGAAATCATTTCGTTGACGCCCCTTTTTTTCATGACGATGACGGCACGATGACGAGCTAAACATGTCTCTTTGATGACTAAAACATGACGGGACGTGTGTAAATTTTCATTGACGAGACGAGACTGGACGAAAATGTGAATCTCTGGTCTGTCAGACGTTCATAATGTAGGAAATGTCTACCTATTCTGCATTTATCTGTCTGTCAAAAGTTAAAAAGTAGTTGCATCCTTACTCGCATCCGCCCGAACCGAGACCCGCGAACCGCGGCTCTTCCTGTCAAACCTGACCCGCATGTCGCACATTAATATCTTAAATTCACAGCAGTCTCTGTCATTTTGCCACGTAGGGGCTTCATCTATGTGATTCAGAGATTCCAGCATAAAAGATCATCATCCCTGGTTGTAACAGTGTTCGCTGTTCCCATTACCAGCAGTGCCTCTGTCTCTGCCTGATCTGGAAACGATCCCAACGTTTGATGTTTAAAACGCGTCTTGTCCAACGAAAAAGAAACCACCGCCACCCGCCCGAACTACATAAATATCCGCCCACACCTTAACCATGATATGAATCTTTGTCATTTCTATCTGCTAAACAGCGTTTTTGCGTGTTACCATCGGGTACCTGAACTGCTGCGGGACTCTGGTGAACACCTGCGGTCAGACGCGCAGCTGCTTGGCTGCGCTGTTCAAACGGTGGGAAGTTCGTCTCTTTTCAGAGAGCCGGTCTTTTTTATTCGGTTCCCAAAGAGTCGGCTCTTTTGAGTCGGTTCCTAAAGAGTCGGCTCTTTTGAGTCGGTTCCTAAAGAGCCGGCTGTTTCGACTCCCAAATGGTTTGTAGTTTAAGATACTTGCAGCCCTATATTTTACCTTAATTTTGCAATAAATTGATGGCTTGTGTGTCAAAAACGTTTTTGCATTCAGTATTTTTATGAGAAGCTTAAAAATTTATTCTATCTTCAAACTTTTTTATTTGACAGGGACAGTACATATTAATGAACATATAGCAACATGTTGAATTGTCATTAGTAAGCTAATTAGCATCAGCAGTCCCTTGGCAGGTAAAGAAAAGATACACAATATAATAAAACAACAAAATTAAACTTTCAGGTGCCACATATTATAATACAAGACAACGCAACTCACTCCCCTCACCATTAACTGCTTCTTCACTTGCAATGGAACATAGTCTTTCTTTCTTTTTCATATACAAACCTATATGCTCAAATGTAACCGGCAGCATGGTCTCCTTAGAGGCCAGTTATTCTTTTTTTAAAATATAGCCTACCTACAAAAACTAGACTAAAACGTTTTTAATTTCGTCGACTAAAACAGACTAAAACCTTTTTATTTTTTCGACTAAAACTAGACTAAAACTATCAGATACAGAAATGACTAAAAATGACTAAAACTAATAAGCATTTTCGTCACAAAGACTAAGACTAAGACTAAAACTCAGATAGCTGCCAAAAACAACACTGCTTTTACCCATTTGCATGTCATGCTGCAACACAGAGGAACTGTCGCCGTAATTGCCGTGTGCCTGTGGTTTTGTCACTTGAACGAAAATGTGCAGAGGTGTAGTCATGTCTGCCATGTGGAATTAGTTTATACTATTGGAGGAGAAAAGTAAAATAGCTGAGTGCCACAGCAGTTATGCATAACTTCAGTTCTGGTAACATATTTTCATTCTTTCTTTAGGGGACCAGAAAAGCTGTTGAACATTGTTTTTATATGTCAGTATCAAGCAAATTACATCCAACAACTTTCAGTGTGACAGTAAATGTTTCTTTGCCATCTGACTGTGCACCAACTTTCCAAACATTATTGAAATTTTCAGGAAACTTCTTTATTCATTAACTCACTGGCTGCCATTCACGTGTAAACACGTTCATTCAAGACATTTTAAGTCAGAAGAGAAGTAGCCGAAGAGTTTGATGTATATGTGCATGCTGTGTTAAAGTTGCGAGATAAATAAAGTAAAAATCAATACCAATAATTCCAATATTGGATTTAATGACGATATTGATAATAAATATCGAACATCTCTAATTGTTATAGATTTAGCATCCACGTTTATTTCCCCCTTTTAAATTTGATGTCTCAAATCAAATTGATTCAAATCCAACATTTTCTTTTAAACTTTTTCACAATGACACATTAATTCATACAGGTGTGTTGGAGCTAGGAAAAACAGAAAAACCTGCAGGATAACGGCTCTGGAGGACCAAAGTTTGACACCTCAGGTCTACAGTCTCAGCCAGCTGCTTAAATCCCCAAAAGATTATAGTAAGAAAAGGTTGCAGCCTTTTTGTAACCTGAAAGGCTGAAAGTGAGAAAATGCCTTCATGGCTGAAAAGAGCAACAACGTATCATCTCTGCATTGTGTCATTTTACCATAAAAACATGCAAACTGAGCAAAACTCATGTCAGTGACCAGATAACCCCAGAGGAGCCTACAAAAAAACAACATAAAATCTAACGAGACCAAAAGGGTATTATTAAGGTGTAACATGACATACCCGCTCCAAGATGAGGTCTTGCACTGCAGGGTCATTTAGATCCAAACTGTAGTCCTGCAGACGGAGCTGCACTTTTACAAGACTTTGTTTGGTTTTCACTATAGAAAATATGAATAAAAACGAACTGAATTCTGGTTATTTAACCTGAATGTTTGAGTCCTGAGAGTGCAGCATGTATCACTTACTGCAGGAGCAGACGAACGGGAGTTTCTCTGAACACGATCGTTCTCCCCATCGACCAGCTTCATTCTTCAACAAAGCAGCACAGGTCCCAGAGACGTTTGTCCAAACTGTTTTCTCAGCTGTCCAGTACCTGAAAGAGGAGCTGGAGTTGTCTGACCACTCCCAGGGATCCCTGAAGAGGCCGATCCACACCCCACTGATTCCAGCTAACTCCTGGATGATCTCTTGCTCGGCAGCGTTCCTCACGCTGGTCAGGTCTGTGTGGTGGGTTCTGCAGTAGTTCACCGCCTCAGTCCACTTCATTGGCGTGCGATTAAGAATGTACCGATCTTTACCTTGCTTCTTTCCTTAAAAAACAAAACAAAAACAATAACAACAAAATAAACAAGAAGTCCAATCTGAAATCAATTGTTTCTGTTTTTAAAGTTTTCCTATGTTTTACTGATGAAATAAGTACTTTTGATCGGATAAATGTTACAATTTTGCAGCCAATTAAAAGAAATGAAGCTGGACCTGTGTTGTTGATTAATCGGACATCTGTAGAAATGTCCATTACTGGTCCATTCTGGATAAAGTTTCAGTTTTATCTGCAAAGTGTTTGTATGTGTGTGCTGAATCTTATGGAAGCACATTGGCGGAGCGGGCGGGCGGGTTAAGGGGCTTGAACCTGGAATGATTCTTCAAAAGCCCCGGATCTTTTTGAGGTTTCTTTTTTCTGTTTTTTGTTATTTTAGATTTGATAATTTCTCATCAACTACAATATATACAAAACGTTATAAAAAGGGGACGCTGCATGTCGTTACTAGGCTCCCCCCTCTAAACTTGGTCTGGTCCAAACCTGTGTGCTGCTCGCCTAACAAGAGCACACCGGTGCCAAGTGCGCAGCCCAGCCTGCAGCAGCTCCCACAAGCTCATTGATTCAGAGCATCAGAGGACGTTATTCTAACGTTCATCTCAGGTAGTGGTCACGCGGTATGTAAACAAACCTGTCATGAATGACGATGGTGTGTCCGTTACTTTTCCCTTATAAGTTTTATAACAGTCAGACGTCATTGTTGTTAGGCAGTGAGAACCAGTGGTGTAGTCTACGTGATACGCAGGTATGGATCACCGCGAACATCCGGGAATTTTCGCCAAATTCGTCACATCCGGTTAGGTAACAGGTGAAAACATGGCTTCGTTGCATAGGGGAACCACTGAATTAACTGCTTCATTACTCGTCAATCTTCGTTTATTCTACTTTGGAAATACCGAGAAGTCCCGCTGTGTATAGCTGCCATAAACATATCTATCACACGGACAAGAGAATATGTTTTTCCAGCTCCCAAAACAACAGAAAAAGTCCCGAACAACATGCTAAGTGGCTAGCTGCTATCAGGCCCATAAATGCTGACAGTTTACGCTGGAAACCATGGAAACATCTAACAATATGTTCCGATCACTTTGTGACTGATAAAAAAAGCATATAATGTGGTCTCACTTTTTAAACCCTGTAGTTGTTTTTGTACAGATGATAGAAAACACCATTAAATCAGTGGATGTACAGAATCACAGCGCCGCCCGCTGTTCCCATCTCCTCAGGACTGTTAACGTTTACGTTCATCCAGATTACTGCCATCAATGTTCCCACATAAGAATAAAAGCATAAAAAGCGGCAGAAAGGCATTTGCAGCATTATAAACATGCACAGTCATAACCAGTTACATACAGATGAGACTGCCGGTAATTTATAGCTTTATCAATGAGAGTAAACTCCTGAGAAGTACATCAAAGAAATACCACCATTTCTTAAAAATCCGGGGAAAATTTATATTCTATAAAAAATAAATGGCTTGAACACGGGGCTTACCTGATGAAACCAAATACATCATGAGATCGGGAAACTGATGTTATGTACAGGTAGGTTCGTCTAACCAGGTTCTAGCAGCAGAAGATGGGCATCACTTAGTCCAACAGATACTAGTTTAGCTTCGTATCTTCTTCTAGCGTCGGCAGTGAGACTTTCAGTATAACTGGACGTCATTTCTATAATATTTCAAAGACAGACCGGCGGAGAAAAAAATTAAAAAGACTGCAAAAGCAGTTTTTGAGGCTCATAGTCCATCAGACGCCGTTCAAATACGAAGCATATTTTCACCGGGACCAGCTTCGCGGTCACATGAGTTCCGGGTTGTGACGTAGGCTCGCGGTGATCCATACGCCGTATACTCACTAGAAAAAGTCCCAAATTACCGTATCACCCCTGAAAAATGCGCACAGATACGTATCAGCATGTTTTTGTTGCATAACTTTCCCGTTCAGAAATTCCCCTTTTCTGTGTGAGGAAGCGGCACGTCTGAACCGAACGGGCTTCTGTCAAGCCTGAAGCTCACGTTAACTGCTGAGTTTGCGCCCTACGGTAAAAACCAGCCTTAACGAAGCAGTGTAGATGAACAGCAGCGCAATCCGCCAATGCTGGTCAGCTGAGAAGAAGTGCGTCACATGCACAATGCGTGCGACCTGGCCAGCCTGGAGCAAGAGTCAGGTGAGGGAGTTTGACACAGGCTTAACTTAAAGCCCCTGGAAGTTTGCTAGCCAGAATGGACGCTTAGTTGACGCGCTGTCTCTTTTGCTACTTGTATCTTAACAAAGTTGAAAAGCCATCGTGACATTTTCTCTTATTTATTGCTTTCCTCATGTAGTATGAACAACGTGTCGTACAGCCTATAACACACGTTTCAATAAGCATGCAAGTAAATGATCAAATGAACAAAGGAGCAGCAAACAAACGTACGGTCAAAAACTGTGTGAGCACCTTCCGACCAGCAACAACAATTAAGTGCAGGTGAGTTCCCCCTATAAAGTTTACAGCCCACATTCCACAACATTGCCACCTGGTGGACACATAGAATATTTATCACAAAGTGGCTCCTACAGTTAGAGTGGAAAAACGTAAAGTTAGGTCAATAGTAGACAACGTTCACAGCTGTAGAAACAGTTTAAATCTATAAGTTAAAATGTTAGTATAGTTCCATCCATAAAACTGTTAACGGTGAAATTATTTCACTGTCATCTTAAAAGACACCATGAACACCATTAAATGACTGGTGTGTTAGATATAGTGAGATAAAACTACTGAAATAGCATAATTTTTGCTTCCTTTTTAAAATTTTTATGCATTTTCTTAGCAGTGGCTGTTCATTAATGGGTTTCATCCGTGCCTAGCTGCTCATGATATAGATACAAAAAAGAACGCTTGTATCATTAATTATAATTACTGGAATTTCTATTTACCTCCAGGTCATACACACACATGCACATGTATATATACACATACTACTTATAATAGTCTACATTTGTATTTAGATAATACAGAACCAGATTTTAATGATCTAAATTCAGTTTAATACTTTTTATTTCAGACACAACAGACGGTCTATACAGTATGAATTATGTGTTGTTGCATATTAAATACATAGCCTGATAAGTGTGGTGGTTCTTGAGTGGGACCATTTAGAACAGGTATAGTTTTGTTTTTTTTAATTGGGGGGGGGGGGGGGGGGACGACAGCCACAGTATACCGACTAGAATCAACTAGACTACACCACTGGTGAGAACAGATGCGATCTTTTCAGCAATATGAGTGAATGTAATTATTGAAATAGTAATATGTGTTTAGCATTGGTTTATGAAACAAGTACAGTAATGGGCTAAGCCCCCAAAAATTCTTTAAATTTATAATTAATTTTGCGAACTTTTGAATATATATAAACATAATATGTAGGCTATATATACTATTTTTTAGTGATTTACCAACTGTGGACATCAGGTCCATTTTCAAAAAAGAGAACAGCTCAGGTGAGAGAAAACAACTAAAGACAATTTTACAATGATATCATGTGTCATAAATCTTTGGATAATAATAATTTGCTCTGCTTGATGTAGGAATGAAGGACAAAAAGAGAGAGATGGTAGTGAGAAAGAAAAATGCCAGCATGAGCATTTTAGAACACACTTACCCTAGCTTGTGTACTTTATTTGAGATTAAATGATGTTGTCATGTTTAAATGCTGTACAAATAGCAATAACAAAAACACCTTACCTGGTGATATTGTGGTTTCAGCCCACCACTATATGCAGATGACCTTTTACCTGTTTTAACTCCAAAACCAAGGTACAAATAACCTTATAATTGTGTGGAATATATTTGTGTGTCAATTTTTACAATAATATTTTTTGTGGTTCTTGTTGATCTTTGTGTGTTAATACAAAGAGGGAAAGATGACAGCAAGAATGAGAACAACACAGAGGTGGAACAAGAACCAGGTAAAAAAAAAAAAAAAAAGATGGGATGATATTTTAGGACATATTTACTTTGGGTGAAGTAGAATTTTTAAAAACAGTTTTCTTTTACACTTTTGTTTAAATTTATGAATATATCCCTGACTGAGTCCTAGTTTAGTCCTGGTTTAGCCTGTACCTGGTTTTGTAAATGCTGTTCTGAATGAGTTCTGGTTTAGAACTGGTTCTGTGAAGTCTGCTCAGTGAGTTCTTGTTGGGTCCTGCGCCATGTATTGGCATTGAACTTTGAGTAAGATGTGTGACACCAAGAATGAGTTTTAACTTTAATGGTTATCCATTAATACATTACAATGAAAACATAATGTAGTGTTATGATTATTAAAGAACATGGGCAGGACATGTTAAACGTCAGATAGATAAAGGTGAATAATGAATAATTTTTGGTACCGCACCGGCAGATTAAGTTATTACTTTTTTGGTGTACTGGATCACCCTTCTAATGATGAATCTTGTTGTGGGCGAAGCCCCTGATGATGACAATGTCTGGCTCCGCCCCTGTGGAAGCATGGCCTTTCCTGTAACTATTTTGATGGTATTATCTTTATCATTCTGGGGGGAACATTAAAACCAAGCAAAGCAGCACAACCGCAGCCACTTCATTATAAGCAGAGAGGAGGATCGTCCTGCGCTCACGTCCGCAACGGTGAACAGTGACCGCCTCTCCGTCGCTGTTCACCCGGCCCGCTGGATGGTAGGGTCGCAATCTCATACAGCCCACTACCACTCCCGGGCTCTCACATAGGCTACAGTCCGATCACTCTGTGATATTATGATACAAATACAGATATTAGGACCATATGTGTAATCACAGCCCTACGTTGTTCATGCTTCCCTGTAATTCACTCGCTGAGTCGGCTACTTTGTTCAGACCGTTACCAGCAGAGAAAACCATGTCGCTGCTAATCAGTGCGTTATGATTCATCGTGGTGGTGAGGATGTGAATGTCCAGCACGCTGTAGCCAACGATATTTAGCGCAATTCATTATTTATGGGAAACGTTGCAAGAGCTACAGGCTAACAGCTTAGCTCCAAGCACCGACCAATAGAAACACGTCTCTCATCCACCAGCGTAGGCCCCGCCCATCAACTGCACTAGACTTTGCAAGCAAAACTTTAGGATTTGCATCCAAAAGTTTTTAACTTGAAAGCAAAGAAGACTGATTTGCAACCAATTTTTTAAAAAAATGAAATAAAAAATACTGATTTATAAGCAAAATAGTTGTTTTTTATTCCAAACATTATTTTTGATTAAAGTTGAAAAAATATGCTGTTGCATATTTTTACTTTTCAATTACAACCTGTTTTGTTTCGATCTCAAAAAAAATTTTTTTTTTTGATTGCCACTTACTTTTTTTTTTTTTTTTTTTATCTCAAATCCCTTTTTTTGTTTCAAATCTATTTTATTTGATAAAACGATAAAGAAACAAAATACTTCCCTGGTGAACTGTGTACGTCTGTGAAGAACTCTAAGTAACTAGTTGTATTTCTGCCTGAACAGGATGTTTATTCAGCCTTTAATATTATTTAGCTGATTTGCTTATTCAGAAGTGTTCCTCCATTCACCATGTGTCGGTTTATGCTATTAAGCTAGCTGACCTGTTACATGCCAGTTACTGTAACTGTTAGCCTTGAACACACATGTATGTTTAGTACTAACTGTAAGGGATTTATTAGTAATAATTAATACCTTGAATGTGTTTATTTGCTGAACAAATATTCCTCATGGCTTTGTATTTCTGGGTTTATAGACCACACTCACTTCCATCCAGCATTCACCTTAACTCGCCTGGAGTTCCTCACCTGTAAGCCTGTAGTTTGTTGCATTACCGTGCTGTTGTGATTAAAAGTGACCAGTAAAGACAGTTAACTGAACAAGTGAGTCCTGTGTGTTATGACCAACACCCCATGGTGAAGATTGAACCTCCTTACCAACGCCTAAACAGTATTACATTGACATCACCCTAATACACCAAATTATGGGCCTTTCCATATAACTCTATACAAATGGCCCGAGTGTTTGGTAAAAAATTACAACAAAGTATCTCATTAAGCTCTATAATATTTCAAAAGTTGATCCGGATCCAGAGAAAATTTTGGATACAATGATCCAAAGCACACAAAAATAAGAGAGTTGCGCTGCTTGGCGGTGGGCTGCGCTCTTCGAGTGCTTTTCTAGTTCCTAGATGAATTTGGCTGCTCCACTCTGGTTTTCATTAAAAGAAATGTGGTTTTCTTTCAGGAAGAGATACCCATTTATTTTATTTATTTCTTATAAGGGGGGCATAAAAATTTGATTTATAAGAAAATATCTGCTTTCTGTTCCTTTCACAATCATGATGGGAAAATGACGAACTAACTGACTTCGATTATCTCAAGATAATGCCACAAATCCATCCACTATCAAAAGCAAGTATGGGTGCTATCTTGAGATCACAAAATAATTAACCTCATCATAGCGAGACACTGAAACATTTACCTCAGATGATACCATCAAAACGTTTTTTCAACCTTGACTGATACAATCACAATAATGTGACACTAAAATAAAACTCTTACCATTAAAGCAAATTGAAGTCTTGCTGTTTTCACAACCATTTGTACTCAGGTTGCTGTCTATGTAAATCCCACAATTTTCAATTGTTAAAGGGTAAGGAAGAAATTGTTTTTCTCCCTCTTTGTAGAAATCTTTGCCCGTCAGAGACCAGTGCCACCTCTTGGTCCGTCCTTTCTGAAGCCCAAACCACACAGCGTCATCATATTTCCCCTCAACGGCTGTCAGGACTTCATCCTTCTCTTTCATGTCACTCATGGTGGCCAGGTCAATACACTTCTCTCTGCAGTAGCTCTGGGCCTCAGTCAGTTTTTTGGACTTTGGAATAAGACATATTGGTGCTGAGAGACGCCCAATGGTAGACAGCAAAGTCCTGTAGGGGAAATGTCTGTTATACAATATGATAAGTAGATTTTATATTTTATATCTATAGATAGATAGATAGATAGATAGACAGATAGATACTGTAGATAGATAGCTAGATGTTGCCGCAGCAAGAGGGTAAAGACAGTGGATGAAAGGAAAAGATGTGGAATCATTTGAATTTAAATCAGGATGTGCACAAAAAGCAAATATAAACGATACAGAATATAGGTAGAATAGAATAAAAAACAGTATACATAGAATAATAAAATAGCAACTGGATAAAAGCACCTGAAGACCCTGTAGAACCAGATGATTACAACAAAAGAGTGGTAGAAAATGAGACTTGTTTTTTATTAGACACGCTTTTTATTATGTTTGGCCAAAGCTTAAGACCACTGAGGTCAAACAAACACGTTTCAGCTTTTAGTTATATTTGAAGTAACACTTACCTGTTAGTAGAAGTAGATTAATGATGTTTTCCATGTCTGTTTTAAAGGTTCATAAAAAGTAAAAAAAAAAAAAAATCCATAAGTCTCATGTGTGTAGTCATCCTCAAAATTATTCAATTATTCATATTACACTGTGAGGCTATCACTGCAATCAGGTGTTATGTCTAATGTTCAAAAAGACTTCTGCACTTGTTGACAGGTATTTTGGTCCGCTGCTCATGGAAAAGATGCTATAATGTGTCTGGAATAGTTTGTTTTTTTTTTTTTTTAAATTCCAACCACAATTCAAAAATAATATTTTATTTTACTAAATCATAATTTTCTTAAGTTTTGCTTATTATTAGTTTCTTGTTATTTGAATTACTGTTGTGAATTTACAATTTACTCTTTTCTTTAATTAGAGGGTAGGAGTAATTTTGAGGACTACATATATATAAAAATGTATATATATATATATATATACACACACACACACACACACACACACAAATCTATATATATATATATATATATATATACATATATATATATAAAATATATATATATATATATATATTAGGGATGCACCGATTGTGAAAGTCTGGGCCGATACCGATGTTTAACAGAACAACTTGGCCGATGGCCGATGTTTTCTATTTTTATTTATTTTTTCCTTTGTGCCACAGAAATTTACAAGTCTTTCAGCTCTTCCCCAGTCTATCCTTGAATGAACACAAATTCAATCAGACCAATTTATGAAACAGAAACGACCTTTAATGTCACTTTGTGGTTGAAATTAGTTATAACAAGCTCTTTTCTGAAAACTTTAAAAAAACCTGGGACTGATAATCACTAAAAAGAATGCTTCAGTATATTGCCCAACAAAATTGAGTGGTTTTCGCCTAATAAACAAAAACATACTCAGTGAGAAGATTATTTTCATGGCCAAATAAAAAATATTTGTGGAGCATGTACTGCAAACTGCGTAACGCTGATCTTTTTCTGAAACGGTAAAATATTGGCACACGACCGCTGCCATCTTTGTTTCTCTACTGAGGAAAGTGCCCAAAAAAGAGAGGGAAAAGAGTTTTTCTTAAGCACAGCGTTGATGACACATGTAAATCATTATAAATATATACATATATATATATATATATATATATATATATATATATATATATATGATAATCGGCCACTGCCATCGGCAAATGTCATTTTTATAGGCCGATGGCCGATGGCAGTTAACAAGGCAAACATCGGCCGATACCGATGTCCAGCCGATGCATCGGTGCATCCCGAATATATATATACGTATTTGCCAGGGGCAGTTTTTTTATCATTATTATTCTTTCCAACCATAATTCAGAAGCAATATCTTATTTTCTAAATTATAATGTAGGACATTTTTGTTTATTTCTATTTCATCAGTTTCTGACAGATACATCACTGTTATTGATATGCAACACAAAGAAAGTAAATGAAAACCTCAGTCATTCAAAGCATAACAAAGATGTATTCTGATTCATTTTAATTCAGCTTTTTGTTGGTTGTTCATCACTGTACTATTTTAACAGTGAAATATTTTAAGCCTTATTTTATTTCTTCCAAAGTGTGCCTTGAAAAAACATGCTTCAATTGATCTGGAGATTTACAAACTGTCAGTGTTACATTTTAGTTTTTAATTGTTGAAGATGAATAAAAAATGAATGAAAAAAGTATTTTGAGGTTGTAGGTAAATGCAGGAGATGTTGAAGAGACTTACCTGTTATTTGCTGAGTCTTGCTACGGAGTATGTTTCTTCATATTTGTACTTTGCAAACGTCGTCTTTTATTGTCTTTGTGGACTCTACAGTTGCTGTTACAGAGTGTCCAAGAATCAGTTCGGTCCCCAATATTTAACATGACTGACACAAAGTAGTGCTCGGATTGGCTGAATGGTGGATGTCAAAGCAAATAGATGATGTTACCAAGTTTCATGCAGATTCACTGTTTTTTACATTTCGTTTTCTGTGCTGACGTGAGTAGGTAAAACATATGGAAACTATGACCAGTGTAAACTATGCTAATTCAATTCAAAGGGCTTGATTCAGTCCAAAGAAAAACAAGAACACGTTAAAACAATAAAAGCAGGTGAAAAAGTCCAGTAAATAAACTAAACAAATGAAGCAGGTGACGGCTGTAAGATCCATGGAAGCAAACTTGTCGTGCAAGCAAACCAAGGATACAAAAAGCTTACTGATGCTTAAAAAAGTACAAATCTGCCTGCAAATGCTTTACAATGCAACATGTATGGACATACAGTATTCGGCTAATAAAAAGCTGGGAACTTTACTGTGATGGAAATTTTTATTCTGGACAGCAAAATTGCTGCATTGGCTCCCGTGCGTTTCAGGATTGATTTAAGGTTCTTTCAGTGGTTTATAAATGTTTTAATGATTTATCTGACATGCTTTTAACCTACGAACCCTCACGGACCCTGAGGTCCTCTGGCACCGGCTTTTTAATTCTTCCCAAAGTGAGAACTAGAACTCATGGGGAGGCCACGTTCCAGCGTTACAGTCCTCGTCTGTGGAACAGCTGACCAGAGAACCTCAGGGCTGCAGAGACTGCAGATGTTTTTAAGAAGAAACTCAAAATCTACTTTTTTAGCTTAGCTTTTAAAATGTATTTTTATTCTATTTCATTCTAATTTGTTTGACCTTATTTTAATTATTTTATTTGATATTATCTTAGATTTTATTCAATCATTTAGCATATTGCTTCATTAATTCCTATATGTGTATTTTTTTTATCCTGCTAGTTTTTACTGTAGGAGGTTATTTAATCTTTGTTTTAAAATGTTTCTTTTTTATATTTTTATTGATGTGTACACAACAACAAAGCAAGTGGTTCCTCGCTCTTGGGCACACTCAGTATCAAACATATGTGTATACACTATTAGTTTTGTTTTTTTTTACATTTCTTTTAGAACCAATAACAACAACAAAAAAAGAAAAACAGGAAACAAAAAGTTAAATAATATTTTTTAAGTGCCTGAGTTTATGAGCCAGATAAATAAACTAATCTTATATTGATTTGAGAAAAGGAAAAGAAGAGAGATGAAAAAAAAACAAAAAACAAAAAAAGAATAAGTGGGGGTTGGTTACAATGTTGCAAAAAAAAAAATCTATAAAAGGCTGCCATTTATTATAAAACATATTCACATTTCCCTTTTTTGAATATAGAATTTTTCAAATCTGTGCTTGTTTTTGTTTTAACATTTTTAAGGTCAGTTTTTCCTCATGGGGATCCTTCGCTTTGGGGGCTTTGCCTACTCGGTCTGGAGGGAGGTGGTAGGTGGCTTTCCTTGTCTTGGTCTGCAGCTGTGGGGGCCCTGCCCTGATCTAGGTGGTCCTGTCAGTGATGCCCTCTGTGACCAAGGGTGGGTGGGCTCCTGGTGTGAACGGAACCTCAAGATATCGTTTCCTCGCAACGGCATCCAGCCAGATGTGTATTACCTTTGGTGAATTTAGTTCAAGACAGACAATGTAACTTTTAGACCTTAAAAATATGCGTTTCTGACTTGATGGCACACCAAAATTCATTATGCGTACTTTCAAACCGTTTCTGAGGCGCCTGAAGCTCAGAAACTGCACTATGTAACTTTTGTATCCGGGACGCCACTGTGACGTTGCAGCCGACTATTGGATGCGCACAGCGTCACTACTAGCAAACAGATATGAATCAGGTATGAACACAGCGGGTGTTTTGAACGTGCATCATGTCGGACTTGGCAAAGCAACGCAAGAAAACATTACCAGAGAAAGAGAGGAAGGGACAGAACAAGAGTCCAGGTAAGACTTTCTTTACTGGCTGGAGTGAATCACAGTACAGTTACGATGCAAGATGGATGCAAGTTTAGCCGTCGATAGGGGGCACGTCACTGAGAAAACTGCTAGAAGTTCCATTGTGGACCTTTAAGAGACAGAAATTAGGGGTTGGAAGTCATGTGTAGAACGGGGGGGGGGGGGGGGGGGGGGGGCTGTCTGAATCATTGTTTCTCTTTCTTTAAGTATGCAAAAGATGAACGAAATACATCTCCTGCAAGCCATATGAAGGGAGACTCATCTCCTGTGTGGACAGCCCTCATTCTGATGTCTTGACTTCTGTGTGGCTGCTGATGCTGCATGAGTATTGATAAAGCTGAGTGTGACGATTCACATTCAGACTCTTATTTAGAAATCATTTTCCACCACATTACACATCATGATAAAAAAAAAAGAAAAAAGCACAGAAGGGACTGCAGCTGTATGCTGCGTCCTGCACATTTTGCATGTCATTTTAATGCACTTTCTGGTTAAAATAACATGCCAAATGGTTTGAGTAGAAGTTCAAGAAGCTATAAGCCATTCTCTCACAGTAGCTTGTAATGCTATGCAAAACTACAAAATGTTTACTGAGAGCATGCATCAGGAGCATCCAAGAACTATGCCTTTTTAGAGTCCTCTGTCTGCAGATGAAATGACAACATGATAATAAAAACAAAACAATGCATTTCTGACAAAGTATTTAAAAAGTTTATTTTTAAAGCTAATTTAAATGAAGCCTTATGAACACTTTTCTAATGTTCAGTCATATCTAGTGGTGTTTTCTCCTCTATTTCTCTTCTATTTAATATTTTTGTTAAAGCCAATACATTTGTTGTTCTCTTTAATTTTTCTAAGACCTTGGCTTACATTGTTCTGAAACACTTGAGTAAATGCAAAGAGGATTCTACTTTACTATTCCTCCAATAGCCATATTTCAAAATTGAAACAGCTCCTACTTGTAGTCATACGCTCTAAATGAACTCATACTAAAAGTAGGTCAGACTAGGTGGGCACCCCCTGTTGAATAATAATAATAATAATAATAATAATAATCAACCAATAAGATGAGGCTAATGTTATGCCCCGCCAACGTGTAATTAGTTGAGCTTATGCCAAGGGAAGCCAGCTGCTTCACTGCATCACACCAATCAAATCAGAGAAGTTTGCCCACATGACTGAATCATAGCAATCACTAGCTGTGTCTCATATGGAAGTCAATGCACTTTGAAGTGCGGATTCGTCCAAGAGCACCTTCCTGCAATTACAAGGGCACCGCCACACATCTAATCCATACAGGAAGTCTCAAGCGGAATTTAGTTAAACACCAAAAGTATCTATCTGCGGTTTGCACCAGATGCGTGTGGTGTAGTCGGGTGGTTAGGGAAAAGGTCAAGGTTACGGTTAGATTTTAGTAAGTTACATGAAGAAGAAATTTCCGCTTGGGACTTCCGGCATGGATTGGATATATGGCGGCGCATCGTGACTGCAGTTGGGTCCCTCTTGATTCGTCGGCTGCATACGTCACATCGCCGCATCAAGTGCTGTCCCACTTCTAAAGCCTCTGAAGGAGCCTCCAAATCTACTGCCGATGTATCCTTCAATGCCTCTCCTGTCCCAGAATTCATTGCACACAAGATGGGAGGGATAAGCAGCAAATCCGTCTCAAACTGCATCTTTGGGCCTCTGCTCGCGTGCAGTGGTGAGTTTGAATGCAAGTCTCTCTACTCCTGCCTGTAATTCGCTCTTTAGCTTTGTTTTGTTGTGGTCGGGACGTTTCTAGGTGGAGATTTCTGTTTATATCACCAGCCAATGACAGAGCTAAGAGTATGACGCTGGGTGGGAATAAGCTCATGATTGGAGCAGACGCCAGTCACTCAAACTCTCAAAGGGGGGAAAAAAAAGAAAGGAAAACTGTGGATGCTCCGAAGAAAAAGTAAAAGCTTTAGATTTAGATGCAATTTGGAAAACCAGGGTTAATGTTGGTTTGGCTTTTACCTGCTTCTGAGCTCTGAAGGAGAGGCTTGAAGCTGAATAGGCTGAAGAACGAGGCGGCCATTAGCCTGAGAGGGAGGGGCGCTCAGTTTGATTACTGTTGTTTGCAAACAGACACGGTGGGGGGACCTCAGACTCTACCTTTAAGTTACTTCTTTTTTCTACATAAACCTACGTCGACTATTTTTCCTTAACCTAAACTCAATGCAACCATAACTTAAACACAACACAAAAAATAGCTTTCGCTTTTAAAATTAAAATTTAAATAATACAAGGTACCTATGAAAGAAAATAAAATACACAGCAAACACAAATCAGTATACTTAGAAATTGTAACATAACTTGCAGTTGTCTGTAAATTTAAACACATATTTTATCCAGCTGCTGTTTACATTAAATCTGTTCTTACTTGGAGAAATTCACTCATATACAGTATAATTCCAAAGTTCAACAACTTTTTTTTTTTTTTGTTTTTAAATCAAGCTTAATATGTCAAGATAAGGTTGCTGTCTTTGTTTCTTCCTTTTTATTTCAACTTAAAGCCTATTATGTGTAAAACTAAAGCTACTTTATTTTCCACCTTTCTGCTATTTCAAGGAACCTCCTTGACAAAAACCTTCCCATCAGGCTGCTTTTTCCAACGTAACTGCACATCACCAACGCCGGTCTTCTCCAGCTTCAGCCTCATCTAGAAAACAAGAAAGAAGCTCATCATGAAAAATGCTGTTCTGTGCGTTCTTCCTAAGAGCAGGGACATGCTTTCATCAGACCAAATATCGATTAAAGCTTTTACTTCCTTGTCACTCCACGTCTGACAACAAGCCATCTTTATACAGTAAGTACTGCAGTCCCACACGTGTATTTGTTGTTGTAGCGTTTACCCACGATGCCCAACGTTTTACCCACAACGCCAATGCAATTTTTAGTCCACTTCTGTATTTGGTTCACTTGAATCGGGCCGAGACCTACGTTTGTAAGCGGACCGAGTCCGGTTGTTTGTTCCGGATCAGAGTTCATTTGCGTATTCACAACTCCCCCTGACAAAGCGGACTCTGAACAATCTTTGTGAATGCGCCCATCGTCTGCTGTCTTTCAGTGGCTTGAGTCTGCGTCTTATAGGGCTCGAAAGTGAAAACCGCAATGCATTGTGGGTCTCACGGTCAACTGTCAAGCTTGTTTACGCTGACCGCATGCACAATGCTGCTCTCGTTCTTTTCCTTTTGATTTACAAGTTTGTTATAAGTTTAAAACATGATGCAATCGTGCTGTATCATTAACTGCCACAATCGTTCACACAATCGTTCTGGTAAAAAAAAGCAATGGGGTGAAATCTTCTCTTTTCCAATGCAAAGCCAGGGAGCTCGAATACAGTATGTGACCCAACGAAGAAACGCTGAATGGCCTGGACAGCAGCCGTGAGGCGGCTACATGCTGACATACTGTAATTTACATACCACCATTCCGAAATCCCACTATTCTGACACGCACATGTCCCACCATTCCGACAAGGATTTCCATGTACGGAAACGCGTTAATAAAAGTCACTGACTCGGCACTGTCAGGTGCTCAACTGCAACAGTGATGAAGAGTCCCTGATTAGGCGTTTTGCTTCAGCAAATGAATAAATATTTGCTGCCACAACCCAATTTGGTAAAATGCCAAGGAATGAAATAGTTTTCCCTCCAAATATGAAACTGCAGTGCGCCTGCATACAAACAGACCAATGCCAGATTTACAATGACGGCAAATAGCTAGATTACTGATCTAAAATGTAAAAAAAACAAAAACCTACAAGATTTAGATATAACAGCACTGTGGGATTCAATCGTCTCCTGTTGCTTTTTAAATTATGTTGAGAGCAAGCGCGCTGGTAATTTCTTTAATTGTGTGCTCTGATTAATTTCCAAAATAAAATTTTAGCTTCTGAAATCAGATTTTTAAACAGTTCTGATGGAGCTTAATGTTTATCTGGATGTTGCGGCATTATTCCAAACTGGATGACATGCGGCATCTGGAGATAAAAGAAAATAACATTCAATGTAACACCCGTTTTGTGCGATGTCATGTGCATAAATGCGCACACACCCTCCCCTGCTGCACAACATGAAGGAGACTGGACATCATTCACATATGTTTTCGCTGGAATTGGTCAGTGACTTCAGGTGTCACCTACATCACCGTCATTGATATCCGCAATTGCAGTTATTAATGTTGCATATGAATAAGTTTTTATTGATTTCCAGTCTAGAAACACCAGCAATCGGCCTGGATTTGTGCATTTGTAGATTTCTGCATACAAATGACATAAGCATAAATTACAAAAAGATTCCATTCCCCCATGACGTATCCTCCTCTTTCACCTTTTTAAGGAAAGTCTTCCCTCCATGGGACCAGTGTTTTACTTTATTAAATTCTTCTTTGCCATCTGGCTCTGAACCAGCTGCTTTTAAACACTTGAAATTTTTAGGAAATACAATATTTCTTTTATTTTTGTTACGCATTTGACATTCTAGAAAATGATGTTACTGGATAAGAACTGATGTGAAAGCTGTTATGCTAACGAAGCTGAATGCTAATAAAGGTTAAACAATTGAAGAATAGCTGAATTGGGCTTTAAATAGTCAAACATTAGCCGAACCTGGGGTTCATCTTATTGAATTATTTTTTGTTGAAAGGCATGTGAACTGAGCAAAACTTACATCAGTTATCAGATAACCAGAGAGGAGCTTACAACAAACAACATAAAAATCTAACAAGAAAAACAAAAGGCCATTATTAATGTGCAACATGACATACCTGCTCCAAGATGAGGTCTTGCACTGCAGGGTCATTTAGATCCAAACCTGAGTCCTGCAGGCGGAGCTGCACTTTTACAAAACTTTGTTTGGTTTTCACTATCAAAAATAGTAACATAACAGAATTCTGTTAATTGAAACTTGATGTTTGAGTCCTGACAGTAAAGACCTTTTTTAATGCAGCATGTATCACTTACTGCAGGAGCAGACGAACGGGAGTTTCGCTGAACACGATCGTTCTCCCCATCGACCAGCTTCATTCTTCAACAAAGCAGCACAGGTCACAGAGACGTTTGTCCAAACTGTTTTCTCAGCTGTCCAGTACCTGAAAGAGGAGCTGGAGTTGTCTGACCACTCCCAGGGATCCCTGAAAAGGCCGATCCACACCCCACTGCTTCCAGCTAACTCCTGGATGATCTCTTCCTCGGCAGCGTTCCTCACGCTGGTCAGGTCTGTGTGGTGGGTTCTGCAGTAATTCACCGCGTCAGTCCACTTCATTGGCGTGGGATTAAGAATGTACCGATCTTTACCTTGCTTCTTTCCTAAAGTGAAGAAATAAACAAAATCTGAAATCTGAAATCCAATAGGGGATTATCACGCTTACCGGAAGTTCCCGGATTTTGGACACTTCCTCTTCCGGGCCATGTTAACGACAGCCGTTCCTGCTCTGTTATACTGTTTAAATCGTATAAACTCCAAACATACTTAAGTTTTCATTCTAGACTGAAGTGATACTAAGGAAGAAGTGGATCAAAGCGATCGATTCGCCGCGGTGAAGGGCCGAACTTTATAATAAAACACACGTTTGTTTGTCGCCGGTGGGGCACAACACCGGCACTTCACAGCATGCTAGCATTAGCCAGCTAGCGTTTACTGACGTGCTTAACATTGTGCGTCTTAAAACACACAAACATCTGAAAATCGGGTCTGTACCCCCCCGTTTCCAGTGGAACAACTGGGGACTGCCAAGAAAGGAGACGCTTTCAGATGCTTGTGTGTTTTCAGCTGCACAAAGTAAGGCACGTTATGGAGCTGGCTAATGCTAACCTGCTAACACGACTGCGCAGTCTGCCGGCCACAAACAAACGTGTGTCGTTTTATTATAAAGTTCGGTCCTTCACCGCGGCGAATCGGTCTGAACCACTTCTTCCTTAGCATCACTTCAGTCTGAAATGAAAACTTGGTATTGGCGTTTATCTGATTTACAAAGTTTAACAGAGTAGTAGCTGGCGGACTACTGTTAGCAGGTTAGCATTAGCCAGCTTGATGACGTGCCTAACTTTGTGCGGCTGAAAACACACAAGCATCTGAAAGCGTCTCCTTTCTTGGCAGTCCCCAGTTGTTCCACTGGAAACGGGGGGGTACAGACCCGATTTTCAGATGTTTGTGTGTTTTAAGACGCACAATGTTAAGCACGTCAGTAAATGCTAGCTGGCTAATGCTAGCATGCTGTGAAGTGCCGGTGTTGTGCCCCACCGGCGATAAACAAACGTGTGTTTTATTATAAAGTTCGGCCCTTCACCGCGGCGAATCGATCGCTTTGATCCACTTCTTCCTTAGTATCACTTCAGTCTAGAATGAAAACTTAAGTATGTTTGGAGTTTATACGATTTAAACAGTATAACAGAGCAGGAACGGCTGTCGTTAACATGGCCCGGAAGAGGAAGTGTCCAAATGCCAGGAACTTCCGGTAAGCGTGATAATCCCCTATTATATGATTTTGGCCATCAATTATTTTTCTGTTTTTTTGTTAACCTTTATTGATGTTATGACGTCAAGCTACTGGCCAGAAGACTAGCCAACTAAGTTTCAATATCTTTTTTTAAAATGTATGTAAGAGGCTGTTATCTTGAGATAATGACATCATGAATTTCATTATATTGAGACAGAAACATTTGTCTTAACATGATACCATCAAGAAGTTTTTTTCAACCTTGCCGCATAAAATCACAATATGACACTAAAATAAAACTCTCACCATTAAAGCAAACTGATGTAAAATTTTCAAGGCAACCATGTTGTGAATCCACTTTGCTTTCCTTGTAAAACCCACAATTGTTATTTATTGTAGGGTAAGGAAGAAATTGTTTTTCTCCCTCTTTGTAGAAATCTTTGCCCGTCAGAGACCAGTGCCACCTCCTGGTCCGTCCTTTCTGAAGCCCAAACCACACAGCGTCATCATATTTCCCCTCAACGGCTGTCAGGACTTCATCCTTCTCTTTCATGTCACTCATGGTGGCCAGGTCAATACACTTCTCTCTGCAGTAGCTCTGGGCCTCAGTCCAGGTTTTTGGACTTTGGAATAAGACATATTGGTGCTGGGAGACGCCCAATGGTAGACAGCAAAGTCCTGTAGGAGAAAAAGTTTTTTATGCTGTATGATAAATGGATTTATAATTTACATTTCTAACAACTATTCAGTCAATTACAACAAAGAAGTAGTTAAAGGATAACTTTCTTTTTTTTCAACCTGGACCTTATTTGTGGGAGTTTATACGTTCATTTACTCACCGGTAAAATTTCTGTATCACTTTGATTCCTCTGGGAGGTATCAAATGCCTTCGGTGTACAATGGCAGAGACAGGGCAGCCTCTCTATAACCCCCTCCATCCACTGCCTCCGCTCCGCCCCACCTCGCTCCATACGACGCAGCAAATCTGTTGCTATTTTAGTCAATGAAAAGCAGTCAACTACTCTGCCGGTGCTCCACTCCGACACGTCCGCTCAGGTCCGTCGGCCTCTGTCAAAAAAATGAATCACCTCTTTTTTCTGGTCTGCTCAGGTCCGCCTGACTCCGTTTGGAAAAAGCTCAGTAAGTGTAAACATCAGAATATTAAAGTTTTTTCTGTACATCTGCTACTTGATCTATAACAAGTAGCAGATGTTCATTCTACTTAAAGTAGTGGCAAAAACCAAGGAGTTTTGCTGCAGATGCCTTATATAGAGGCTGCCGCATCTCTGCCATTACTGTATATGGATGTGCACTGAAGGGCAACTCAATGCAATATCTTCCGAAGGGGTCAAAGTGATACAGACATTTTACCAGTGCGTAAATGTACGTATTAACTCCTAGAAATAAGGTCCAGGTTGAACAAAAAGAAAGTTATCCATTAATCACGCCTTTCCGCGTTGCCTTTCCTATGCACGACTCCACTACTTCCTGGTAGCTTTTATTACTGGACAAACTGATTAATCCAGGTGTGTCTGGCCAGCGACTGAGGCCTTGAAGGTGGATCTGAATTTAACCGGAAGCCAGTGAACCTGTTGCAGAACGGGGGTGATGTGGTTGAAGGAGGGGGTTCTGGAGATGATGCGGGCTGCTGAGTTCTGGACCAGTTGAAGTTGAAGACTACTACTCGCTTAATTTAAAAGTTTGGTTTCTCAAACTACAGTATAAGCCAGTCTGATTTTCCGGCAGTTTTTAGCAGGCCACTGAAAAATTCAAAAGGTTCGTATCTGGCTCAGAGACTGCTTGGTGAGCGGGCCTGCCTTGCACATTAGAAACATATTGAAAGAACTTAGAACTAGACCCGTTCTGAGCTGCTGTGATATGCAGGAGGGCTCCCACTGGTAACTGGTCAGTTCAACCTGCTTTACTCACTTTCAATGTAACTTAGGATCTGTGGGAAACTTAAAGGAATAGTGCACCCACAGAATGATGTAACTTTATTTTCAACTTACCCTCATGGTGAGCAAGACTCTGGAGCACTTTTTAAAATGTGAAAGGCAGTCGGAGATCAGGAAGGCTTCTTGTTTTCCCCCAACTTTCATATAATGGAGTTAGATTGTGCCCGAGCCAAAAACATCCAAAAAAGTCCACAAAAACTTGTCAATATTCCTCCATACTGCTTGTCCAATGTTATCCAAGTGTCCTGAGGTAGCATCCAGAATTGACTTGAAACGACATAATTCAGTATATTTTTAGAGCCTAAACAGTGCTACATCTTACTTCTTCAAAGCGCGCATATGCGCGTTCACAAAACTATGGAAACCTTGGCATTCAGAGCATACTCTGCCGATAATACAAGCATAGAAGAAAAAATTTGCTGTTTGCATTGTGCTAAGAGTGCCAGAGCTGCATGCAAACCCGGGCAAACACAAGAGGGGTTGGATATTGTTTTAAAACAAAGAAAGAAAAAAAAAAGAATGCGCGATCTCGTCTGCCGCCCCTTCCGTAGTTTCATTAATTGCGCATTGGCATGCTTGCAGGAGATGCGATGTAGAACTGTTTAGGCTCTAAAAATGTACTAAATGGCGTAGTTTTGAGTAAATTTTGGACGCTACCCACTCAGGACACTTGGATTTCATTGGACGAGCAGTATGGAGGAATACTGACAAGTTTTTGTGGACTTTTACGGACCTTTTAGGCACAATCAAACTCCATTATATGAAAGTTGGGGGAAAACGAGAAGTCATCCTGATTGCCGGCTGCATTTGACATATTAAAAAAGTGCTCCAGAGTCTTGCTCACCATGAGGATAAGTGGAAAATAAAGTTAAATCATTCTGTGGGTGTACTATTCCTTTAAATAAACTAATGCAATTCTTACAAGCTTTTAAACATTAACCTGCAATACAGCATGAAGGCATAGCCACATTGGTAAATCTGGAAAAATAACTTAATATCTGCTGTGAAGTCACTAGCCATGTCAACAGAGATAGTTGAGGTCCTTCCGCTGATGTCACATCCTCCTGTGCTGAGTAGCGCCACATTCTGGTCAAATATGCTCAAAATGCAGCAGGGTTTCATTATAATCAAGTTATGCAAGCACGGTTGTACTGTATCGTGACGTACATCATCGAGAATGACATTTTGGTCTATAAAACATAGCCAAAATTGTTAAAATTGTGAGATCACCACTGCTCCCTTCCATAGATAGATACGGACATCTGTTTCAAACGCCACCACACATCGCCTCCCTCATACTGCCATGCGCCTTTTACGTCACCATGGTTTTAAGCCAGTTCCTCCACTCATTGGCAATACTGAGTTGAGAGTTCACTTTCACGACCAAACGTCTGTTTCAGACTGGTTGGTGGGGATAATGCACCGCTATAAAGTTGTTTGTCCATTCGTTTGCATAAATGAACCTTAAGACCACTGAGGTGAAACCAGCGTATCAGTTTTGACTTATATTTGAAGTAACACTAACCTGTTAGTAGAAGTAGGTTCATTACGTTTTCCATGTCTGTTTTGAGGTTCATGAAAGGAGAAAAAACACAAAGAAACATAAGTTTAACAGATTGTACATATATATATATATATATATATATATATATATATATTCAGAGGGGAAATTTAAGTATTGAACAAATCAACATTTTTCTCAGAAAGTATATATTTCTAGTAGAGCTATTTATATGAAATTTTCACCTGATGTCCGCAACAATTCAAGTAATGCACACATAAAAAGAAATCCTAACATTTATGTCCATAAATTAAGTTATGTGTAATATAGTGAAATGACACAGGGAATAAGTATTAAACAAATGAAAAAATGGAGGGACAAAACGATCTGGAAAGCCAAGAAAGCAGCTTTATCTCTCACTTCCTTAAGTCACCTGCACCTTTTAAAATGTCCACATCTGATACTCCAGCATGTTCTCAAAAGCGAAAACGCTTGCTAAAGAAGATACGTGAGTAGGGACAGGACCGTCCTTGGCTGGACAATGTCAGTGGAGATGATGAGGGGAACTGTAAAATATGTCGGCGAGTGTTTTCTGTGGCGCGCGGTGGACTGTCTGACATCAGACATCATCACGCATCAGAAAAGCAACACTGCAGGCACATGACAACCGTGAAAACAACTTAAACGTGAGTGTCACATCTTCATCCTCTCATCTCCTGAGACTGAATCAGTCATGACATCACATCTGGTTCAGGATCAGTTTTTATCTGGTTTTGTTTTTACCAGAAGATGTCAGAGCATGGACAGAGCCTAGTTTAGGAGACTGGTGGTTTGGTCAGTAAAAAAGTTCATGTATTTCTATAATTCAACTTAAAAGGTGCAATTTACTATTTTATAGACAAATAAAATGAAAATCAATATATTTCAAGCTTTTATTTGTTTGAATGTTGCTGATTAGCACTTGCAGCTTAAGAAAACCCCAAATTCTAAAACTCAAAAAATTTGAATACTGCATTAAATCAATTTAAAAAGGACTTTAAATACAAAAAAGTCGGGCCTCCTAAAGTAAAATCTTGCATCTGTACTTAGTACTTGGTTGGGGCCCTTTTTGCTTGAATGACTGCCTTAACCCGGCGTGGCATGGATGCAACCAGCTTCTGGCATATCTCAGGTGTTATGGAAGACAAACATGCTTCCATCACAGCCTTGAGCTCTTCTTTATTGTTTGGTCTCTTCCCGTTCAGCTTTCTTTTGACAATGCCCCACATGTTTTTGATGGTGTTCAGGTCAGATGAGTTTGTGGGCCAATCAAGCATGGTGATCCATGGTTGTTGAACCAAGATTTTGTACTTTTGGCAGTGTGGGCAGGTGCTAAGTCTTGCTGGAAGATGAAGTCTGCATCCTCATACACCAGGTCCACTGAAGCAAGCATGAAGTGCTTCAAAATGTCCTGGTAGATGGCTGCGTTTATGCTGGACTTAATGAAGCTCACAGGTCCATTCCTTATGAAGTCCTCCACACTTTTGAAAGGCCCTTTCCTGACCATCTTCTCCAGGCTGCTGTCAGCCCTCCGGCTTGTACACCGTTTTCTTCCACACTTCTTCCTTCCACTTAACTGTCCATTAATGTGCTTTGAGACAGCACTCTGAGAACATCCAGCTTCTTTTGCTATCACTTTTTGTGTCTTTCCCACCTTGTGCAGAGAGTTAATGATGGTTTTCTGCACAACTGTCAGATCAGCAGTCTTCCCCATGGTTGTGAATTCTTTGAAACCAAGACAGGGACTTTTTAAAGGCTCAGGGCACTTATGCAGATGTTTTGGATTACTTATCTGATTAGAACGTGACAGTCTGAACCTACAATACTGGAGCTTTTCACAGTATTCTAATTTTTGGAGTTTTAGAATTTGAGGTATTCTCAAGCTGCAAGTCCTAATCAGCAACATCCAAACAAATAAAAGCTTGAAATATATTGATTCACATATTATTTGTCTAAACATTATGTAAATTGCAACTTTTAAGTTGAATTACAGAAATGCATGAACTTTTTCAGGATATTCTAATTTTTTGGGTAGTACCTGTAGTTGTGCTTGAAAGTTTACACTCCCATTAAAGATGAAGCTAAATTTACAATAGTAATTCTCATAACACAAAACTGAAAAATAATAGTAAATGAAAATTACTAGATTATAATTTAGACGAGTAAAATATTGACTTTAAATTTTTGTTTAAAAATGATTTAAAACAAACAAACACTGTCCCAGACAAACTAAAACACCTTGCCTATGAACATTGGATCAAAATACCCTTCAACAGTTGCATAAGTCTTATTGATCATTACAGAAAACACATGCTTGCAGTGATTGCCTCAAAATGTTGCTCAACAAAATTTTAGCTTTGGAGCCCCACCATGCTTTTTTATTTATTCTATTTTTTGTTTCTTTATTTTTTTTTAACATTTCTGTTGAAACATATTCTCGATCAATTTCATGATATTCATAAAATTCTTTATCTATTATTACTTTTGTCAATTTCATCTTATTTCACTGCTAGCTGATTTTTTCTGTCTTTATTGGAAGGGTACTGTAGGTAAACTTTCAGGCACAACTGGACATAATATCCAACACAGAGAAAAAGAAAGTAAAGACCTCACTAAATCTATGTTAAAACAAAGCTGTAATGTTTTATGATTAATTTTATTTCCAAGTTTTTGTTTGTTCATGATTCACTGTACTATACTGTAGTTTAACAGTAAAATACTTTTCTAAACTAAAGTTTTTCTTATTACATTTCAGTCAAAGTCAGCCTTGAATAAACAAGCATTTATTGACTTGGAGAATTTTCAGGTTCAAAATATCAGTGTAACATTTTAGTTTTTAATTACAGCTGTTGAAGATTAATAAAGCATTGTACAAAAACAAATAATGTGTAGAGGTTGCAGGTAAATGAAGAGGATATTGATGAGACTTACCTGTAATCTGCTGAGTCTTGATCTTTCTTAGTACTTATTGTTTTTACTTTGCAAATTTCCTCTTTTCTCTGTGCAGACTACAGTTGCTGTTAATGTGACCAAGAATGAGTCTGGTCCTCAATATTTAATCATGACTGATACAAAGAAGTGCTATGATTGGCTGTAAGGTGAATGTAAAAATAGATGACGCCTCATATTTATTTTTCTGTGCTGACAGGTCATCTTGAGTAGTTAGGTAAAATTCATGGAAATTATGACCAGTGTAAACTATGATAATCAAGTTCAAAGTTGCTCAGTCAAAAGAAAACACAAATGAAGAACATGTTGAAGTATGAAAAACAGATGAATAAATTCCAGTAAATAAACTAAACAAATGAAGCAGGTGAAGGCTGTAAGATCCATGGAAAAAAACTTAGACCACAGCAAATGAACCAAGGGCAGGCTAACATGGCTGGAAAAAAGCTTATTAATGCTAAAAAAAAATGCTAATTTGCCTCCAGATATTCCACAAGAGACATGTAATTCAGCAGATGAAAGGCTGGAAACACAAGTTATACAGTATAAAGTAAACAATGATTAACTCTGTTGGATGAACAACTAGACAGAACTTATTTGGTTGTGAACGCAAGATTTTATCATGACTGCAATGAAATTTACACAAAATTTAAAAAAGAAGAAAAAACACAGAAGGGACTGCAACTGTTTGCTGCATCCATGCCGTTTTGCATGTACTTTTCATACAAAAAGGCAATAACCATGCCTCCAAATAGGTATAAAAGATACAATGCGAATAAGACAGAAAACAATATGTTACCGACAAAAAGTATTTAAAAATGTTGAATTCAATCCACTTTCAATTCAACTTTATTTTAGGGATGCACCGAAAATTCGGCCACCAAAAGTTTTCGGCCAAAAATGACCCAAAAGTGCATTTTCGGTTTTCGGCCGAAAGACATAAATCACCGAAACAACACAGCCGAAACTTGTGATGATGCAACAAACAGCGCATCCAGCACGCAACTTATGAACTTTGTGTTTTTATGTGAAAATATATTTAATTTCACTGTATTTCAGCAGCCAGTCAGTTATAAGCCTGTATATTATTATTTGTTGTAATAGTCCTACAGAAAAAAAAATGTAAAAGGCATTATGTAATGTACACGAGTGGAGTCAAACTAAATATTTTATTTTGAATTTTAATCTATAGGGTGCATTCTGTAATGTCAGGGTAAATAAATATTTTGATACTTTTGTACTTGATTTGTTGCAATGATTGATTTTAGTGAAGTTAGTACACATCATAGCTAAAAGTGCTACAGTTCTAATAATTGACATTTTTTTCGGTGTTCGGTTTTCGGCCTTGGTTTGTTAATTTTTTGTTTTCGGTTTCGGTCAAGTATTTTCATTTCGGTGCATCCCTACTTTATTTGTATAGCGTCAATCCATGATGATGTCACCTCAGGGTGCTTAACAGACAGAGAAATTCAAGTCAAATTCAAAATAGTCTAGCTTAGGAAACCAACAGATTTGATCGAATCTTGACTTAACCCAGTCCCCCGTCCTGAGCAAGCACGGAGTGGTGGTGACAGTGGGAAGAAAAACCACCCTTTTAACAGGGAGGAAAAACCTCCGGCAGAACCCGGCTCAGGTAGGGCGGCCATCTGCCTCGACCGGCTGGGGTGAAGACAGAGAGAGAGGGAGAGGGAGAGAAGAGCAAAAGAGAGAGAGAGAGAGAGAGAGACCAACATACACTGCAACTTTTATCCAGCCTGACCTGCTGAGAGAGGACAAACACAGTTAATGATGCAATACTGTCACAAGTTTCTACATGGAGAAGCAGAGATGAGTGGGAAAGAAGAGCCCAGTGCATCATGAACGTCCCTCAGCAGTCTAAACCTATAGCAGCTTGACTAAGGGGTGGCTAACCAAAACTAACAATAAGACTTATCAAAACGGAAGCTTTTAAGCCTAATCTTGAGTCGTTTTCACACAGGACCTATTTAGGTCAACCTAACTGGGTTTTAGGACCGAACACGGCGCGACTGGGTCTGTGTGAACATGCCACTCGTGCTCGTGGTCAACCTAACTCGCCCACTCTCGGACCGGCTGTACAGGGTGGTTTCGGAGCAGCTTGCGTCGACCTGAAATGCAGCGCGAATGATATGTGAACGCGCACCAACTTAAGCTCGGCCTAAATCCCAGATACTCCACCTTTTTGAACTAAACAGGTATCCGTAGGCAGCTCTACTATTGAGATATCCTTCTTATTGACAATGTAATATTATAAATAACAGGGTTAATGCATGCCTAACTGTATCATCTTGTGGTTGCTAGTTACTAATGTTTTTCTAATGTTAACATCAACAGGGCGTTCACAAACACAGGCCAAATTACCAACAAGGGTTTAGCAGGCTAAGCGTCAGTGTTCATGTTTACAACTCACTGGTACCTGGCTGTTTGCCGATAATATCTGCGTATGGTCGGACTGTGCGGTTCAACAGAATCAATCTGCGCCTTGCTCTGGTTTATCTGGAAATCCTCCACCTCCAGTACATGACAACATTGTTCTCCACACACAACTGTGTCTTGTCAACACACTCCATTCACGTGTTTTGTTTACAACACAAGCATGCTTTACACCGGGGACGCATCTACTTCTGTCTGGTTGCCATGGATACACAACGCCCCAGTCTGTAGAGCGACTACTGGGCGCGGTGATTAAAAAACAGATGTGAAACGGAGCCCCATCAGTTGAAAATTAAAACATTGTTACCTTTTCACTGCTGCAACAGCACCTGGCTCCACCCAAATATGTGTGAAAAAGACCTTAAAGATAGAGAGGATGTCTGCCTCCCGAACCTGAATTGGTAGCTGGTTCCATTATAGAAGGGCCTGATAGCCAAATGCTCTGCCTCCCATTCTACTCTTAGGTTGTTTTCATATATTTTCTTGCAGTCTGAAGTGCTGTTTGGAGTATAAAGTTGTGTGAAAACGTGTTTGCACCCTTCCTGATTTCTTACTTTTTTGCATGTATGTCACACTTAAATGTTTCAGATCGTCAAACAAATTTAAATGTGAGACAAAGATGACACAAGTAAACAGAAAATGCAGTTTTTCAATGAAGAATTTTATTAGTAAAGGAGGAAGAAATCCTAACTTAAATGGCACTGTGTGAAAAAGTGATTGCCCCCTCTGTTAAAACAACTGTGGTTTATCACATCTTTGGAAAGCTGAGTTCAGTTTCTCTAGCCACACCAAGGCCTGATTACTGCCACACCTGTTCTCAATCAAGAAATCACTTAAATAGAACCTACCTGACGAATTTAAGTAGACCAAAAGATCCTCAAAAGCTAGGCATCATGCTGCGATCCAAAGAAATTCAGTAAAAAATAAGAAACAAAGTAATTGAGATCTATCAGTCTTGTAAAAGGTTACAAAGCCATTTCTAAAGCTTTGGGACTCCAGTGAACCACAGTGAGAGCCATTATCCACAAATGGTGAAACCATGGAACAGTGGTGAACCTTCCCAGGAGTGGCCGGCTGACCAAAATTACCCCAAGAGCACAGCAACTCCAAGAGGTCACAAAAGACCCCAGAACAACATCCAAGAACTGCAGGCCTCACTTGCCACAATTAAAGGAATAGTACACCCACAGAATGATGTAACTTTATTTTCCACTTACCCTCATGGTGAGCAAGACTCTGGAGCACTTTTTTAATATCTCAAATGCAGCTGGCGATCAGGAAGGCTTCTCATCCCCCCCCAACTTTCATATAATGGAGTTCGCCATTCGAAGGCTCTAAAAATATACAAAATGACGTTGTTTTGAGTAAATTCTGGACGTTAACCACTCAGGACACTTGGATTACATTGGACGAGCAGTGTGGAGGAATATTGACAAGTTTTTGTGGACTTTTATGGACCTTTTTGGCTCGAGCCACGGCAAACTCCATTATATGAAAGTTGGGGGGGGTGAGAAGCCTTCCTGATCGCCAGCTGTGTTTCAAATATTAAAAAAGTGCTCCAGAGTCTTGCTCACCATGAGGGTAAATGGAAAATAAAGTTACATCATTTTGTGGGTGTACTATTCCTTTAAGGTCAGTGTTCATGACTCCACCATAAGAAAGAGACTGGGCAAAAATGGCTGCATGGCAGAGTTCCAAGACCAAAACCACTGCTGAGCAAAAAGAACATGAAGGTTCGTCTCAGTTTAGCCAGAAAGCATCTTGATGATCCCCAAGACTTTTGGGAAAATACTCTGTGGACTGACGAGACAAAAGCTGAACTTTTTGGAAGGTGTAGGTCCCATTACATCTGGCATAAAAGAAACATTTTAGAAAAGGCACATCATACCAACAGTATAATAGGGTGGTGGTAGTGTGATGGTCTGGGGCTGTTTTGCTGCTTCAGGACGTTGAAGACTTGCTGTGGTAAATGGAACCATGAATTCTGCTGTCTACCAAAAATCCTAAAGGAGAATGTCCGGTCATCTGTTGGTGACCTCAAGCTGAAGCACACTTGGGTTCTACAGCAGGACAATGATCCAAAATACACCAGCAAGTCCACCTCTGAATGGCTTAAGAAAAACAAAATGAAGACTTTGGAGTGCGTGGGTACTCCGGCTTCCTCCCACCATCCAAAGACATGCATGTTAGGTTAATCGATCATTCTAAATTGTCCTTAGGTATGAATGTGAGTGTGAATGGTTATCTGTCTCTGGTTCTGTGGAATTTCATAGCTAATTTGAATGGAGCCTCGTTGAACACTGACCTGGCATGGGTGGTAAACATCCCTCATCAGGTGAGAGAGGCCCAACATAGAATACAGTATTTCTTCAAGCAACTGAGGTCTGCTCACCTCCCTCAGCAACTCATCACAACCTTACAGGTCAGCAACAAAAAGCTTTCTGACCCACTGCTGCACTGAGTGGTTTGGTATGTAAATACAGTAGGAGCACAGGACAGACCTGAAGTGAGTGGTAAGGGCGGCAGAACGGACCACTGGCTCACCGTTACCCCACCTCAGAGACCTTTACACTGGTCAACTCCTAAAAGCAGTTACAGCACCAAAGACCCCACTGACCCTGGATACACGCTGTTCATCCCACTGCCCTCTGGTAAAAGATACAGGCAGATCAATTCCAGAACCTATAGACTTGAAATCAGTTGTTTTTAACCACTGGGTATCAAATCTGTGTCACCACCACCTGCCCCTGCAGGTGCTTCACTTCTAAGGCACCTGTGCTTTCTTACCTGGCACATCTGTTCAGTAAGACCACATAGAAACCAGTTCTTTTCTATTCTATAAATCCTCAGATACACTTTCATGCAACAGACGTGCGGTTTGTCTTACATTGGTGAATGCAGGATTTTTAATGAAGCTGACCTTGATGTTAGACATTCTTGTTAAATTGAGATTTGTAGGGGGAAATAATTGCTACATAAAATATAGTGCTAATAACACATGCAAAATAATTTATATTTTACCTTGTTTCATCAAAGTTTTAGTTGGAAAGTAATAGTGACTTACAATTCTCACAAGTATGCTTATTTTTATTGCTCACACACACAATGTACACAGAGGAGTGAAATGTCAGCTGTGAAAATGTCCAGTGACATCATGTGAATGCAGTACGTTATCTCTCCAGTACAGGGAGCTCTCTTCTAGAAACTGCACAAATAGTTAGAAAAAGTTGACATTTTATCAATGTTCATGCATTTCATTGAAGAAACTGCTTTGGAAAATATTTCAAGCTGACCTGAGAACTGAAAATAAAATAATACACTTGCAAATTCATTACACCAGAATCTATAAGACAGAATTTTATCAAATCACTAACCGTTTTTATACATTTTGAATCACATGGATAAAAACATTTTGTTTTATTTCATACACTGAACAGTTGTTATTTTATAAATGAGTCATTTTTTGTACTCAAATGTTTCCACAGCTGCAAAGCCTGACTGACGGATTTTGCTGCCACTCATTCGATTCCTGGAAAGGACCTCAAATTTTCGACAATAGATGTCTCAAAACCTTACATACTGCCTTTTTCAAATCAGAAAACCATTTTTGTTTTTGCTTTGTGTAAATAAACATGTTTTACTTGAAGTTATGTTACAATTTTATGTCGAACCACTACTCTCTTCTTAAAAATCAAACATCTGCACCCCCTAAAAGAGACCCATAAAAGTCTGATGAACATGTTGCTTTATGTGGGACCTGCCAAATGCATATTTAAAAAATTAATATATTAACAGCAAATGCATCTATTATTTCTTTTGCATTAAAGAAATAATAAAGTTTTATCATCAATCAGTAAAAACAAAACTGGGGACCTTCTGCCTAACTTGGCAACCCAGGCAGTGACATTGCTTCAAAGCTTTGAAAAGCAGAAATTTAAGCAACTTTTATAAAGTATCTAAAATAGAAAAAGGCACACACAAAAAATCATAATCCTCATATGTATATACAGTTACCCTCCTCCTATTAAAAAAGGAAAAACAAATCAGCTGACAGTGAAATAAGTTGAAATTGACAAAAGTAATAATAGATAAAAGTTCTATGAAAATCCTGACACTGATTTTGAATTTTTGTCCAAAAGAAATATTAAAAACAAACACAAAAAAACAAAACCAGTAAACAAGCATGATGGGGCTCTAAAGCAAAAATTTTGTTGAGCAACACTTTGATGCAATCACTGCAATCAGGTGTTTTCTCTAATGTTCATAAAGACTTCTACACCTGTTGACAGGTATTTTGATCCACTGTTCATAGGAAAGGTGCTGTAATGTGTCTGGGACAGTTTTGTTTGTTTTTTAAAGTATTATTTCCAAGTATTATGCTTACTGTCTGAAGACAGCCCGTGCCTTGTTGGCAAACAAACTCCGATAGCAAGAGGCTGCTTGACCCAGTTTTTCCCAAAATGGCCAAAACAGCCAAATTAAGCTATAGCCTGTCAAAATGAAGCCTACTCAGTCTCCAGCTATGTGCTGCACCCAACTCTTTTACTGAGAAGGGAAATCTGGCGTGCCAAAACAATCCCTTCCTGAAAAAAGTGACATTATTTTTCTTCGGAGAATTGACATACAGCAGTATGAGCTACTGTACAGTACATGAAATAATGAGTACTGCTATATCATCACTCCTTTAAATGAATGGACTGTAAATGTGGTCAATGTGTCTTTTTTTTTTCATTATTACTGTAAGAGATTATAATAACCCAGTCCACTTTAAACAAGAACAGAAAAGATGTGCCAGAAGAGATTCTGGCACATTTTTTAGAGGTAACTAACCTCACATTCAGCTCTGATGCTCAATCCACAGAAACATGTTCTTTATTAATTATACTGGCTGTTTGTAAAGGTCATTAATTGGGCTTGTCAACTATGTATAATACAACACACACTGGTGTTATCAAAGGGAAGGAATAACTGATTAAACACATTCACTTACTTTCATGCAAAGTTCAGTCTACATAGTTCTATGATTTTCATAAGTAGTATCTGATTTGCAGTTGCTACAAGCTGACTTTTTCTTCACATTTCCCCCAATAATCTAAAGTATTAAAATGCCAAAAGTTGAAACTTCGGGCTATTTTAGGGTCTGCTTGATAAAAACTCTGCCATCAGGCTGCTTTTTCCAATTTAACTGTCCGTCAGCAATCCCGTTCCTCTCCAGCTTCAGCCTCATCTAACAAACAGAAAAAATGGAAATTCAGATTAAACACGCTGATTTAATTTTACACAATATTTAAAAAAGAAAACAAATTAACTCCAATTCAGCATGTTGCTCCACCATTGTTAATATCAAAACCTTCCCTCATTCTGGAGACCTCTAAAGAGTCTTCCATCTTTTCAACCCATATGCTTCCAAGGAATATAATAATAAAGATTTCTTTTAACCATTTTCAATCTGGGTGCTGCATTTAGAGCCTGACTAACATCGCCTCTGGATTTTTGGACCAGGCTCCATAAAGGCTGAATCATCTTCCTGCAGGTTGCTGGAAGAAGATTTTTTTATTTTTAGAAACAAACTAAGGCCCTGTCCCAACACCCACACTAAACCCTACACCCTTGTATGAAGTGCGCACTTGGCAGAAGTGCACATTAAGGGTTGGAGTGTGCAGGTTGCAAGTGCGGGAAAAAGGCAGAATAGGGGATTATCACGCTTACCGGAACTTCCCGGTATTTGGGCATTTCCTCTTCCTGGCCATTTTAACAACAGCCATTCCTGCTCTGTTATACTGTTTAAATCGGATGAACTCTAAACATACTGAAGTTTTCATTCCAAACTGAAGTCATACTAAGGCAGAAGTGGATCAAAGCGATCGATTCGCCGCGGTGAAGGACCAAACTTTATAATAAAACACACGTTTGTTTGTCGCCGGTGAGGCACAGCACCGGCACTTCACAGCATGCTAGCATTAGCCAGCTAGCGTTTACTGACGTGCTTAACATTGTGCGTCTTAAAACACACAAACATCTGAAAATCGGGTCTGTACCCCCCCGTTTCCAGTGGAACAACTGGGGACTGCCAAGAAAGGAGATGCTTTCAGATGCTTGTGTGTTTTCAGCCGCACAAAGTTAGGCACGTCATCGAGCTGGCTAATGCTAGCCTGCTAACATGACTGTATAGTCTGCCGGCTACAAACAAACGTGTATTGTTTTATTATAAAGTTCGGTCCTTCACCGCGGCAAATCGGTCGTTTTGATCCACTTCTTCCTTAGCATCACTTCAGTCTGGAAAGTTTAACAGAGTAGTAGTTGGCGGACTACTGTTAGCATCACCAAACATGGACATGTTTCACCTTTATGGTTCAAAACGTCACATGCAGCAATGAATTATGGGCAATATGCTTCGGTGAAGTCTGCATAGATGCGGACTTCACTGAAGTGTGGATTGAGGGTGCAAAAGGGGCGTGACGGGCTTCCACCCTCGAGCAGCCCTGGAGAATTGGGACACACTACGCACTTCAACCCCTCAACGGGAGCGCGCATTCTAGGGGCGCAAGGGTGGAAGTGCGGGTATTGGGACAGGGCCTGAATGGGGGTAATGTGGTGTCAGCCCAATGAGGGCCGGGCTAAGTAGGTACTAATGTGAAAGGGGCATTAAAAACTGGTTTGGGCAGTTCTGGGTAGAACATTCCTGGATGAATTTGCATAAGAAAGGCCGAGCTAATTAGGCGTGACAGATCTGGGGGACTACGGCAAAACATCAATGGCAGAAAATGGTAGTTCTCCTGTAATATGTTTTTATTTATTTTTATTAACTTACAAATATTTTGACATTCAAATATAGACAAAGCATGCTGTGCTGTGTTAAAAGTACATAAGAGTTGATATAAATAAAAAAATATATATATCATTTTTGCTAGGGTGGCCAGCTTTTTGTTCAGGGGGGCCATGGCCACCCTTGGCCACCATTGCTGTGGTAATATTAAATGCAAGCAGTCTGAGACTGATGACGGGTACTGAATCAAGAGGCCCCACCATCAAGGCAGAAATCTTTCTCAACCAGACAGTACATTTACACCAAATACTCACCCACTCCAGGATCTTGTCTTGGACTAGAGGATTATTCAGATCCAGCGCTGAACCCTGCGGACTGATCCTCACTGTTATGAGCCCTATTTTTTCTGAAAATAGATAAATTCACACAGTTGCATAAACAGAGTTAACTGAAATGATTTAGATGGTATAATATTTTATCCAGGCAAACCACTTACTGCTGGAGCAGAGAAATGGGTACTTTTGTGAACATGTAAGAGCTGCCCATCTGCCATCTTCATTCTTCACCAAAGCCCCACATGTCTCACCACCATTAGAGTAAACCTGTTTACCAGCCTTCCAGTATCTGAATGAGGAGATAGAATTGTCGGACCACTCCCAGGGATCCTTGAAGAGGCCAACCCACACCCCTTCACCATTGACAAGTTTCTGGATGATCTCATGCTCTGCAGCATTCCTCACACTGGTCAGGTCTGTGTGGTGGGTTCTGCAGTAGTTCTGAGCTTTAACCCATTCCAGTGGTGTGGTATTGAGAATGTACTGCTCTTCACCATGCTTCTTTCCTTAAAGAGGAAAATATTTGTTGTTGTTGAGTTGTGCATTTGATGGTTAAACCAATTTTTAATCATGAAAATAAGAGCAAATCTTTTCTTTTTTATTAAATGTAAGAACTTTTATATGGAGCGTAATCCTAAATAAATTCCAACATTATTAATTAGTTTAAGGAAATATTAGACATCGGACTTAAAGATACATAACTTTTCAAAACTCTCCATTCCTCAAACATTTGATTACACCGTGACATTATAGTGTTTTGTTACGAAACATTAGTCCAATGTTTTGCTAGCACTGTTTCGAGCATATGACCACACCAACCGAGGCCTCGTTATGTCTTCGGTGCATGTCAAGCTTCACCTGGGAATTTCAGAGTGACTGAGTTTGTTTATCTGCCAATGTTTTAAATGGGTTTCATGCACAACTGATACTTCCTGAACACCAGCTCATTTGCCTCCTGTCTGTCATGCCTGTCTGGCCATTGTCCTTGTGGTTACTGAGGTCAGACACACCTGGATTAATCAAATCATCCAATAATGAAAGACAAGAGACAAAAGCCCTGTTTCCACCAGCGGGTCTGGGTCAGGTCGGGCCAGGTCGGTCCACGTTTTTTTGCATTTCCACAGATAAAAATTGGGATGGGTACCCTTATATTTGACCCGACCTGTCTTACTTTTTGGTACTGATCAGGGGTACTAATCAACCTGGTCCAGACCAAAGAGGTGGAGCTTAAAACATTGCAATGCATTGATTGGTTGAAAATAAACGTCACTTCCAGCGTGACCTGGCATAAAAACATAACAGGGGTGACCCTTTTGTTTCTGTCTCATGTGGTGTAATGCTTTGGTTAAAACGCATTTCACTGCAATGATGTCACACGATCACGTAGCAGCGCTATGTGGTTAATACTCCGCCTCCAGGGTAAGGGTACAGTTTGCTGTGGGGACGCAATGTAAAATCAACATAACCAAAACCCACCCAGCACGGACCGACCCGACCCAACCCAGACACCGCGGGTGGAAATGGGACTGAAGGAGCTGCCTTAAGTTCAGGAAGTAGTGGAGTTGTATGTTCCATGGAGTCATAAACCAAAGGCTTGTAGAGCAGGTTTTGCAAGTGATTATTTATAATTTTGAATTGAAGGAAAGCATTAGATTAGAATGAAATTTGCAGAGCCTCTCTGATAACATAGAAAGAAAAAAAACTTGGCCATCATTACTAATGTATCAACAACGTGCACAAAGCCAGCATAATGTCCAAAATGAACACCAGTCATCATCAGTACTGCTTATCCACTTCAGGCTCATGGGGGTTGCTGGAGCCTATCCCAGCTATTATGAGGCGAGAGGCAGGGTACACCCTGGACAGGTTGCCAGTCTGTCGCAGGGCCAACAGACAACCATTCACACCTGGACAATTTAGAATGGCCAGTTAACCTAACATGTATGTCTCTGGATGGTGGAAGGAAGCCAGAGTACCTGGAGAGAACCCACGCATACACGGGGAGAACATGCAAACTCCACACAGGAAGGCCACTGTTGGAATTGTTCGAACCCCCTCCCCAGCCGGAAATCGAACTAGCAACCTTCTTACTGTGAGGCTGCAGTGCTAACCACCACGTCACCGCTACACGGTAGGGCAAAATGAACACGTCTTGCTGAAGTTCACACAATGGCAAGACGATTGAAATATCGCTTAGTTTTAGCCACACTTGATAATGGTTAGTGTGCTAAGATTTTTGTTTTTTGTCAGAATATGATTGGATTGAATACAAATGGACCCTTAAAACACTTAATTTATGTGCATGTGACTGCATTTCAATTCATTGTTGGTTGAACCTGGATTTAACATTTCCTAGATATTATTTTCATATTCTGCTCTTCATTGGACTTGTTTAGTTCTTTGGTAATTGTTTTTTTCATCCTTGAAAAACCCAAATAATGCAGATTATGAATAAATAAATAAATGTTGGTAAGATTTGCTTTAGACTCTCGCCATCAAAACAAATTGATTGGCACTTTCTAAAACATGTAATCTGGTCCACGTGCTTTTGCTTGTAATGTCCACAGATGTAATTTGATTGTTCCCCCCATGGTAGATATTCTTTTTCTCCTTCCTTGTAAATATTTTTGCCTGTCAGAGACCAGTGCCACCTCAGAGTATGTCCCTTCTTAAGTCCAAACCACACAGCGTCATCATATTTGCCCTCGACGTCCTTGAGAATATTTTCCATCTCTTCCATGTCATTAATGGTGGCAAGGTCAAACGCTTTCTCTCTGCAGTAGCTCTGTGCCTCAGTCCAGGTTTTCGGAGTTTGGAATAAGACATATTTTTGCACAGAGTCACACAAAGACAGAAAACACAACCCTGTGGAATAAAAAAATCAACTATTCAGAAAAATCCCCTAACAAATATCCAAATGACATTTGACACATTTTAATTTCATCCATGCATAAAAAACTGACCTGTAAGGAGAATTATTTGTCTGATTCTTCCCATAGCTTTAATAAAGTCTAAAAAAAAAGAGATAACTGACACATATAATTGATCTTTGTAACAGATAAAACAGAAAAAAAGGTTTTTCTATGAAAGTGATGTTATAATAAGTTTCACATTATGATTTATGTGATTTAAGTAGAAGAAACAATTAACTGAAATGTATTGTTAAGTAAATTATATACCTATAATGCTTGGTGTGTATTCAATTAAATTATAATAAACAGCAAAGTTATTGCCAAAAACATCTGCAAGTACTTTTTTTTCCCACCAAAATTCTACCTTTGGACAGTTATAATATTTTCCCTCAACAAGATTAAAATCATAAGAGCATAAATAAAATAAACTGACGTCAATATATTAGTTCTTGAACACATTTCCCCCCCTTACAGAAAGGCTTCTTCAGTTAGTTGGTGGGGAATTTCAGCTAACAGATACTCACAGACTGTAAATATACTAGTTAGAACTGAAAAAGCCTTTTAGATTATGAGGGGGCTTCAAGAATCAAAATATAAATCCATTTGCCTTTTTTAAGCTCTTTTGGATTAACTGGGAATCTACACCAGGGATCCCCACAACCTCCTGCAGGCTTTAGATGTTTCCCTTCTGCAGCCCAGAATCTGACTCAGATTAATGTAGACTTGTGCAGAGCTCAACATCACAATGCTATGAGCCATTTCATTTTAATCAGGTGCGTTGCAGCAGGGATTCATTTACTGTAAAACCTGCAGGACACTTGCCCTTGGGGACCAAGACTGAGGATCCCTGATCTACACCAACATAAAGACATGACAGAAATGTGTAAGAGCTTAAAATGACAGTATATGACGAAAAGACAAAAAAATATCAGACTTACCATTTGAGCCTTAATTTCTGCAAGAATTTGCTGTTACGGCTTCTCTTGGAATTGTTTCTACACTGTGTCGAAAAATTTATTCATTCTCACTTTTCTATGTAACAAGAAATCATTGCGATGGCTATACAAGTTGGTGAGTGGATTGATGCTAATTTACTGTCTTTTAAAGCTTTTACATTAGTCTGTGTTTCTTCCTGAGAATGCAAAACATATGGAAACTAGAAAAGCACTTTGAAAGCTCAGACAGACCTCCACCAAGCAGCTCACTTCCTCATGACCCTGGCTCATAATGATAAAGAATCCCTCAAAAACTTCCTGAATCCAGACGGTGATCTATGCCAAAATGTAATCAGTTCCCTGAAAATGTCATCCAAACCCGTTCATAATTTTTGGGTTATTTTGAGGAGGTAACAAGCTCCAGGACCAGTTAAAAGTTTGGACACACTTTCTCAATAAATCCAAGTTTGTCCAAACCTTTGGCGAATGTGCAGATCCATACTGAATATTGACTCTTCCAAAACTCCTTTTGTGTTTCAGAATAATGGTGTGTTCCAGTTGTCTCGGGATTCCGAGCAGTCGCGAGTTGGTGACGTCATTACCAGGTATTTTGCGTTCCAGTTACACCAACTTGGGAAAAAATAGAAATCTCCAAAACAGCCTATTTGTAAGCTAGAACAGCTAAAAAACACATTTCTCGCTAGAAAAATAACACAGACGTTATAACAATGTTACCACAATAACAACAGCTCATTTCAGTGTATTTGTTTAATAAACAACACATAATCATGCTGCGTTCTAAAGAAAAAAAGACCGTTGTGAGACCGTAAAATTCAATGACAACAACTCTGTGCTGTTAACACTTGAAAATTATAAACAGAAAATATCTTATATAGAATTTTAATAAACACAACAATGGTACTGGACGCCGCCATCTTTAAATCAACAATCTCTGGGTCCTCTGCAAATTATGAGCTCGTATCTCGGAAAAACAAGTTAATCACATCACTTCCTCGGAAAATTACCTCAGAAAAACGAGTTCTGAGACAACTGGAACGCACAATAAATTCTTATAAGTGTTTGTGTTTTAGTGATGCTGGATGAATACGTGGTTTATTATGAACTGAAACACACAATAATATTAGGATCTTGTCTAAATTATACAGTTAGTAGGAACTTTATTCTGTCTGTCATAGTCATTAGAGAAATTGAGCACAGCTTAATGACGGAGCAGCGTGCCAACAAACCACAAACCTCCAAAGTTAATTATTGTATCAAAAATATAAACAATCTTATTAGTAAAAACATCTCAATTTTCAATTTTCACAGTATTTAACTTCAAATATGATATTAAAATAAATTCGACCAATCACTCACCACCATTCAAAAGTCTCATTTGCTTTTGATTAAGGCTGTCAAAAGATTAATCTTGATTAATAACATTACTTTTATCACTTCTTGAACATATTTAGGATGAAAGGTGTCTCACCAGGACTTCTGCAATTATCTTTAGTAAACTAGACTACTGAAACCCTGTCCTTACATGTCTCCCTAAAGTCCTTCAGACGGCGGCAGTTTAGTCCAGAATGCTGCTGATACAGATCCTCACAGGCTGACTTCACAACTGTCTTAATGTGAAGCTGAAATTCAGGTCTGAGTCTTGGACTACTCACAATTTCTGGCTTGGTTTTAGCCTTGAAGTTGTAAAACAAAAGTCAATGGGCCTGATTTACAAAGACTCCAAATTGCGGGTCTAATGTCTTTGCCTCGCAAAAAAAATAGCGTGCGCTGTCATTTTAGCGTTTGCGGGTGATCTACAAAGATTACACGCGCAATCTGTAACAGGCGCAAACAGCAGGATTTAAATGAGGATTTAGCGTGCGCTCTCCCTGCGCCACGGAAAGTTCAGAAGAGGATGTGGTAAACGCAAAATGAAATTCATCCTGATAGAGAGATGTTAGTTTCAGAGATATAATGAGGCAAATAAAAAAGACAAACGCCATTTAGAAAAAACGGAGTTAACTGCTTTTGCAAATAAACTCTTCATTTACTTTTTGAATATTTTCAGAAAACGTGAAGTAGAGAGTTTTAATGATGTAAAATGGAGATAGGACGTTTGTACCCAACAGCAACAAAAGCAGTTAACTCCGTTTTTCCACAGTGGCGTTTGTCTGTTTTTGCAAATGAACTCTTCATAATAACTATAAATAAAAATAATGCAGCAGGTTTCTCTGTGGATCGTAAGAAGAGGCCAGTTTAAGGACATGGATAAGGACACGCTGTTGAAGATGATCTGATATTACGCACAGACTGCGCGCTCTTTGGCACAATGCCAGGCGCTGGACCTGCGTAATTGCCCCCCACCCCATGCAAAACTCAGTAAAAAAAAATAGTATCATTAGTTTGTGCGACGTTACTGGTTATTTTCACTGAGTTTTTTGTGGGGTGGGGGCCAACTTCACGCAGGACAGCAACCTCAGAACACAGCAGCAGTCGCTGCGTGTGGAGGAGCAGGAGATGATTTTAATTTAAAAATATGCCATTGGCAAAAAGTAAAAGAAAATAAAAAGACATAATTAATGTCAGCTTTTACCATGTTGCTGCAGCTGCAGATGTTCTGGTTCATGTCTAGAATAACCCCTGTTTAACAGTGATGTTGATTGTTATTTAATTAAATAATGAAAACTTGACGTGTCGCCTGAACACATTATGAAAAATGATTCTGACCCGATGTCTGCAGTCCTGTGTGCAGCATTCTTTCAGCCATCAGTGCGTAAAGCTGCCAGTTATACCTGCTTTTCAGACGTGCTAAATTACACGCAATCTTTTGCCCCCGCATTCCTTTGAACAGTTGATAGATCACATTGCGCGTGTTAAACTGAGGTTTTGCATAGTCTCCTCCCAATATTTTGCGCCTTCTGGCAGAAACGCCTAGTTTGAATATTCATCTGCAGCAGATGCGCAAAATGGACAGCGGCGCTATTTTGCCCCTTGACAGGCGCAAACCTCCTTTTGCCCTGCTTTGTAAATCAGCTCTGGCGGATTATTGCGTGTGTAATGAAGATAGCGCCTGTTTTAACAAGCGCAAACCTTTCGTAAATCGGGCCCAATGTATTTTCTGCACATAGCAGTACTAAAGAATGAATTAATCTCTTGTTTGACAATGGGATTAATTTAGGATTAACTGTTGTGACAGCCCTACTTTTGATCTAACAATCTGACCCAGTTGTCTTTGGTAAAGAGCACAAACAGTCCAAGAAAGACACTTAATCTGCACTTGAAATGATGAAGATAACATTAAACACAACAATAATGGTTACTTTCATATAAAATGTATTTATCTCCTTAATTTGATGTGTTTTATCTCATATTAGGTTAAAATATTGCATTTAAACTCAACTAGAAATGGTTAAAGAAATGTGAAGTTATTTATTACAAGATCACTAGTGTTAATTTGCAAATTTTATATCTGAAAAAGTTAGGGTTTTTTTTTGGCTTGTGTTTAATTTCACTTCAAGTCCCCTTTTCACCTCGATAGTGGCTTCTTGTTTGGCCCTCATTAGTTTTACCTTCTTATAGTCATTTTGGGTTTTTACCAACGACTGTAAAAAACCCCCAAAACAAATAGACATAGTATCCGGTCACGTCTGAAGAGGGGAAAAGTGAGGCCAGTTGGGCATTTCCCACCATCGCCACCTTGACGTGTTGTGTGTGTCGTCACTCCCCGAAAATACTAAAATGGGCAAAGGCAAGGCCGCTCCAAGCCAAGTTAGTAACCGAGCTAATCCAAAGTGAACAGGAACGAACGAAGATAGGCGACACGCTTAGACTTGCTGTTAACCAGCTAAAACCGCCGTTGTGCAACTCTACCACAGGCTGAGCACTTCCTGGAGCAAGCAGGGAGCTAACTATTAGCCTCCACAGTCTGCCGCCTGTCAATCAAAAGGAAACGCCCCTATTTATGGGTAATTTTAAGATTAAATAACATCTAAACAGGTTAGTTATAAAAATTTCAAAAAAATCATCCCCCTCACAGTTGACATAAAGGTAAGCTTGATCTATTAAAGCTATATGATTTTTTGAACCAGGCTGTGAACATGTTTATTTCTGCTGTGAAGTTGGCGTTTTTAACATGGGAGTCTATGGGGATTTGCTCTGTTTTGGAGCCAGCCCCTCCTGGATGAAGAATTACAATTTTCGGGCAACCCAGAAGAAGCCTCACTGTTCTCCAGCGTAGTTTTCCCCTCGGTTTTAACACATTTTTATTTATCTTGTCAACAAAGAAGCACAAAAACAGACTTTATCTAAAGTTTACCTAATAATAAAGTCTTCAAAGATAAATACCCAAGGCAACAAGAAGATAAAAAAATATATTCATACGGGGGTGGCCAAGTCCAGTCCTCTAGAGCCCCCAATCCTGCAACTTTTAGATTCAGATTTAGTTTTATTTGTGTTCCTGTAGGGCAATTAGTGTTGCTGCAAGTGTAATTAATATTTTTTTTAATATTCATATTAATATTAATAAACAAACAAAAAATTATAATTTAATTTTATGTTGTTTGCTTTTTTTGTTTTTTTCTTTTGCAATTATTATTCTTTTTTGGTGGGGATCGTTATTGGTAAAAATTGGAATATAAATTTTTTTGTATACTTTTTTAATTTTTTTAATTTTTTGGTATTTAAATTTATTTTTTTTAATTTGGAATCCCATTTTTTTATTTTTTTCCCCTCCAAAAAACAAACACAAGCACAAGACATGACTTTAAAATAGAAATAAAAGAGCATAAGTAGGCGAAATAATACGGTGTGCCGAGTCAACAACACTGACAACTCAAACAGCCAATATGTTTGCATGTTCTCCTCGTGTAAGCGTGGGTTCTCTCTGGGTACTTTGGCCTTCTCCCACCGTCCAAAGACATGCATGTTATGTTAATTGATCACTCTAAATTGCCCCTAGGTATGAATGTCAGCGTGCAGGGTTGTCTGTCTCTCTGTGTTGGCCCTGTGATAGACTGGCAACCTGTCCAAGGTGTACCCCGCCTCTCACCTGATAATAGCTGGGATAGGCTCCAACAACCCCCACGACCCTGATCTGGATATGCGGTACAGAAAATGACTGACTGACTGAATTAATTTAATCAAATTAAATTGGGATAGAGGTTTGAATGATCTGTTCAGATCAAGCAATGGATAGAGTGAGCTGTCTAAGGCCCTTTTCACATGTTTGACCCCAAATTTTGTGCATGTGAAAGCAAAGAGGCCAGGGCCAGGCAGCCCAGGTGGAGATGTAGTCCAGGACCCGGATGTGACATGTGGGCTACTCACCCAACAAGCGGCAGTGACCAAATCAAAACCTTGACCCTACCAGCATGATTATCTTTGTTGTTGTTCATCTTTTTTCTCCTTTTGATTGTCATTGGTGGTTTAAAAAAAGCTAAAATGCAAAATATGAGTGTCTGGCTTGCTTTAGGGATGGAGTGATTTTTGATCGGATCATCTATCGGTGATCAAAGGGGATGATCGTGATCTTTTTTTAAATGGCGATCTTTAAGGCGACTTTTAATTAATTTCTTGCCATAAGATGTTAAAGAAAATTCTCTAGAACTGCGCTGTACTGTGGCGGTTACTTAAATGTTTCTAGTGGAGCACCATGTCTGCATGCAGAGCCCTTTGATCTGCGCAGCTGAAGAGTGAATATTTAACTCTTAATTACACCGTGTTGTCTCTTTTTCCTTCTCACTTTTCTGGGGCGGTGTGCGCCGCTGACGCAGGTTCTCTTCATCTCTGTTCATCTTCTCGCTTCTTTACCAAACACGTCCCTGCGCCACAAGTGCTGCTATATTATCTTTCTTTTTAGTCACAAAAGAAATGATTCACGCATATATTTGAACAATGACTTTATTAAATCGAGACATCAGTGTAAATGACATACTCCTCACGAAAACCCAAACCAATATTGAATTTTGAGCCGCCGACACTTCTGTCTCACACAAACTAGTGAATAAGTGACTGCTTACAGCTGCCAACATAGTTTTCACTTCGAGCAAGGAGCCTGTTAGCAGAAATTATTCGCCAAGAGGAGGCACAGGCAGATGTGCCACAAAACCACCAGGCGTTTTTTTTTTTTTTTTTTTTTTTGATGATGATGGTATAACTGATGCACAGCCTCTCAGGCGATTGGATCCCCTTTTTAGCGATTGACAGTGGTCAGTTGCACATCTCCAGCTTGCATCCATAGCAGACAAGAAATCTCTCCAAGTAACCAAATGAGTTGCGTTTCTTGTTGATAAACTAACCCGTCGCTTGGCTGGTGACGTAAGGGTTTGTTGCTTCCTCAGTTGTTGGTAATCAACAAAAGTTCTGCAACACTGCCACATAGTGTTCTGGCACTGAAATTACCGAGCGTGTCTGAGCCTGGTTCAAGGATTGGCATGTGAACTCAACACAAGAATCAACGATCCTGGGCCAGGCACGAGCCCGAGCATGGCATACTAAAAGGCCCTATGGGATAAACACAACCTGGCTTACTTCTGTAGCAGTTGTAAGCATGCTCACTCGCTATTGCTTAGAGCCAGATTTACACTACCAATGCTTTTACATGAGATGTCCAATAGGGGATTATCACGCTTACCGGAAGTTGCCGGCTTTTGACACTTCCTCTTCCGGGCCATGTTAACGACAGCCGTTCCTGCTCTGTTATACTGTTTAAATCTGATAAACTCCAAACATATTTAAGTTTTCATTCTAGACTGAAGTGATACTGGATCAAAAGCTGGATCAAAGCGATCGATTCGCCGCGGTGAAGGGCCGAACTTTATAATAAAACACACGTTTGTTTGTCGCCGGTGGGGCACAACACCGGCACTTCACAGCATGCTAGCATTAGCCAGCTAGCGTTTACTGACGTGCTTAACATTGTGCGTCTTAAAACACACAAACATCTGAAAATCGGGTCTGTACCTCCCCGTTTCCAGTGGAACAACTGGGGACTGCCAAGAAAGGAGACGCTTTCAGATGATTGTGTGTTTTCAGCCGCACAAAGTTAGGCACGTTATCGATCTGGCTAATGCTAACCTGCTAACACGACTGCGCAGTCTGCCGGCCACAAACAAACGTGTGTCGTTTTATTATAAAGTTCGGTCCTTCACCGCGGCGAATCGGTCGTTTTAATCCACTTCTTCCTCAGCATCACTTCAGTCTGGAATGAAAACTTGGCATTGGCGTTTATCCGATTTACAAAGTTTAACAGAGTAGTAGCTGGCGGACTTTTTGTTAGCAGGTTAGCATTAGCCAGCTTGATGACGTGCCTAACTTTGTGCGGCTGAAAACACACAAGCATCTGAAAGCGTCTCCTTTCTTGGCAGTCCCCAGTTGTTCCACTGGAAACGGGGAGGTACAGACCCGATTTTCAGATGTTTGTGTGTTTTAAGACGCACAATGTTAAGCACGTCAGTAAACGCTAACTGGCTAATGCTAGCATGCTGTGAAGTGCCGGTGTTGTGCCCCACCGGGGACAAACAAACGTGTGTTTTATTATAAAGTTCGGCCCTTCACCGCGGCAAATCGATCGCTTTGATCCAGCTTTTGATCCAGTATCACTTCAGTCTAGAATGAAAACTTAAATATGTTTGGAGTTTATCCGATTTAAACAGTATAACAGAGCAGGAACGGCTGTCGTTAACATGGCCCGGAAGAGGAAGTGCCAAATGTTTCAACTTCCAGAAACCGGAACGCGGAAGCGTGATAATCCCTTATAGACTGTGAAAGAGTCACTGGATTACATGGACATAACTCATGAGATACTTAATGCTAAATGGCTGTTATATTTAACTGCTAAATTTGCATAAAATAAATTTCAAAATGTCACCTTTAAGAGGTGCAATTTTTTTCGAGTGTACATGATTTTTAAAAATCACATTCTGTAGAAATGCTTAAGTATGCAAGAGTACCTACAGTAACTGCAGTTACAATGACCGAAAAGGGCACAGCCATATATCCAATCCATACAGGAAGTATCAAGCAGATGTTAAACACCGCCAAGAGTCTCTATCTGCAGCTTGCAAACAGATGCGTATGGTGTAGTCGGGTGCTTAGGGTTAGGGGAAGGGTCAGGGTTAGGGTTAGATTGGATATATGGCAACGTATCGTGACTGCAGTTGGGTCCCTCTCTAAGTATGAGCAAAAATAAATTCAAGGCTACATCTAAAGGTACTAAATATATTCTGTTTTTTCACTACTAAATTACACACACATCTAAAGACAAAAATTACTCAAACATGCCTGTACAGTATATGCAGTACATTCTCACTATCAACCACACTGCTCAACTGGATTGACTTGGTCGTCCAAAATCATCAGTTGTGTTGCATATGGTTTTCATATGAATGATCCCTTTATATTTCCATTAGATAGCTTTTAGCATTCATTTTTTTCAATCACAAAGAGCTGAAGAATTTTTCACATTAAGTTAAATTAAAATGCAAGAAAATACGTAAGAGAAGCTATCACAACACATTTCTAGATGGTATTTAACTGTAATTGACTGCAAAAAGATTTCCAGCTGTATAAGAAAGGATTGAGAAAGACAAAAACTAGACGGCTAGCTTCTCTGTTTCATGATTACTGCTAACATTATTGTCGTAAAGCTACAGGTTTATGACAACCATACTCAGAACAAACAAACTAGCAAAAAATTGCATAGAATACAATAGTCCTTGAAGAGTTTGTTGAAATCAAGAAAAACATGACATTATTTTTAAAGTAAGGAGAAAAAGTAAACAGATTATTGCAGTTTTGTAGTTGATTTTTGTTTGTTTGTTTGTTTTTACAGTGTAAGGGCTGAATGAAAGCAAACAGAAATGAGTTCCCTGGGGTTATTTTCTCAAATGCATAAGGAATTTTCATCCTAATAGAAGTCACCATTAAATTTAGTGTTTTTTCACATCATACATCAACCAAAAAAATCATGTCTGAGCAACCAAAAGAGCCTGTGGACCATCATGATGACATTGTCCAAGTCATTTCAATTTGTCGGTCCTCTGTATTCATCATCTATTGTTGATTTAAATAAATGAACCAAGCTGGAAGCGGACTATACCTGCCGCTTCCTGCATTTGGTTTAGCATTGCATTGTGGGGAAAACATTGGGCATTGTTGTTAAACGCTACCTGACAAATATGTGTGTAGGATTTCTTTATAAATGGCTCAAATGTGGCAAGATGACGAAATGAAAGCTTTATATATGGTCAGAAGAAAACACCCCAGATCAGTAAGTACCCACAAAAAAACCAAAAATGACCAAGTTAAAAAAAGAAAGCCCTGGGATTACAAAACAAAACAAAAAAACAACACTATGTCAATATTATATAAAAATATGTGATATACTTCAGAGAAGCTGCAGCTCAGGCAACAATACTTTGGCTTGTTTGGCTAAAGTGCAGCATGAAATTGATCTCAGTCTGGGAGACAACCCACACCCACCAACTGTACCCAATCGGGCCGAGTCTAGCGGACTATCCTGCTGTGAATGCACCCTAAGGCTACGGGGCACCCTGAAGTACGAGGAAATGCAGAAACAACCAGCCATGCGTAGCTGAATAAGCCAGGCCATGTCCCCATGGAGTGAAAGCAAGTTCAGGTGTGACAGTGGTGACAAAAACTCGGAGAAAGACTTCACCTTCCCCGCAAAACTGCTGTAGTTCATACTACAAGGCTGTGGGTGGTGCTTTGATGATTAAAGAGTTAAACAGACGAAAGAGGTTTCAAACCTACCCACCGTGGCACCTGGTTTCAGACATGATCAGTTTCATGGAGGTTAATCCCTGGTTTAGTGTGGAAGAGAGGGTGGATTGTTAAAAAAAAAAAAACTTTTGTGGCTTTTGAGTTATTTAAACTCTTGCTCTAATTTTTCTCTCAGGATTTTTGTTTTTCATTTTGTTCCATTCTTGATGATTCTCAGGTGCAGATGGAGACCACCTGTTCCATTCTTGCTCAGCCTCTGCCTCATCTGTGAAAAAGAAAAAAAAATCATTCACATTTATCAGCACAAAATGTTTAAATTGATTTTGTCAGTTTATGTCGAATAATATCTGAAGGATTTACTTGCTCCAAAATGCGATCCTGGACTGACTGGTCATCCAGATCCAGCATTGACTGCGAGCTGATCCCCACTTGAAAGAACTGCATGTTTTTTACAACTATGAAGGGAAATAAATGCATGTTCTGTTAGTTTGGGTCTGACTGTTGTTATGTGAAGCAATGCTACTTGGTATCTTAGGGTGCATTCACACCAGGATAGTTCACTAGACTTGGATTAATCCAGGTGTGTCTGGCCATTGTCATCGTGGTTACTGAGGTCAGGTTTGTCCAGTAATTAAAGACAGGAAACAAAGGAGCTACTTTAAGTTCAGGAAGTGGTAGAGTTATGCATAGAGCCTATTGAAAAAACTGTAAATAACATATTCCCCTCCTCACCAGAGGTGGCACTGCATCAAGAATTACTAAAGAAAAAGACACACAATGAGGAAGAAAACTGGCTCATTGGTTAATGCAGGACAACTTCTGCTTCCGGCACATAATACCAAAACATGGAGCTGCATTAGATCTTAGCCAACTTGGGTTGATCTTATTTCTATCAGAACTTTGACTGCTCTTATGCAACTGACCACGAGACCACCTATTGTTGTACACAATAGGCGGTTGCATTTATCCACAACACCCTGCGTTGAATCCACAACCCCCCTAGCTTCGTAGTCTACTTTGTATTTTGGTTATTTGAAGCAAATCAGAGTTTGTGTGGCATTTCACAATTCCCTAAATGAAGTGACTCTATGACATGAATGGAAAGGGCTGATGTGAATGCTCCTTTGAAAACTGAGATTGATTCCATATAAGCAAAGAAATCAAAGTTAGATAAGATCTTTACTCACCACAGGTACAGAGGAATGGATGTGTTTCTGTGCAGTCTCTGCTTCCCCATTTACCAGATTCTTCTTTTAGCAGAGCAACGCATGGTTCAGCTTTTACAGTGTTAATTGGCTGGCTTGCCTTCCAGTACCGCACTGAGGAGTTGGTCTGGTCTGACCACTCCCAGGGATCTCTGAAGAGACCAACATAAGCTCCAGACCCATTGGTTACTTTCTGGACTGTCTGGTACTCTGCATCATTTCTCAAGCTAGCCAGGTCTGTGTGGTGTTCTCTGCAGTAGTCCCGAGCAGCCGTCCAAGTCATTTTCTTTGGAGGGACAATATACTGTCCTGCTCCTTGTTTTGCCCCTAGAAAGAAAAGTTGTAGTTAATTATAAATGCTGGTTGAATGTCAAACTAATGTTCTATATTGTATCTCATCAGCTAATTGATATTTAACGATTTACGTCTTTTTTTCTTTTTCTTTCTTCCTCTATTTTTTTTCTTATTTTCTGATTGGGGGTAATCTGATTTTCGATTTACTGCTGACAGGGGCCTCAGTTGAAGAGGGAGAGGAGGAAGGGAAGGAGTGGAGGAGTAGGTGATAAGGAGTAAGATTTACCCCCCCATCCTATTGCGGCCCATCCCCCCCTCTTTTCCTCGCTAAGATTGCCGCCCCCCCATTTTATCTCTCCTACTCCCTTTCTTTTCTCCCCCTATGGTTTTTATCCCTCTTTTTTTCATATATGTATATTTCTAATTTTTTATCCCGTATTGATTAAATCATATTATTCTCTTCTTTATTTCTCCCAGTTTCTATGCAACTCGCTCCATCCTTTCCTCCTATCCCTCCTTTCTTTCTTTTATCCTCTCCTTGCTACGATTTTCCCCATATTTATTACTATATCATCTTTTATTCTACTATCTTCTCCCCCCTTATTTCCCCCTCTTTCCCCCCCGTCTCTCCTTCGGCTCTCCTTTCGCCCCCTCTTCTCCTGCCTCTTTTTACATGTTTTTTTATTTTTTCCCCATTTCCCCCCCTCCCCTTCCCCTTCCCTCCCAATTCCTCCAAAGTGGTGAGTATTTTGAGGTTTATTATTTTTATTATTGGATTCTTTCTAAGTTGTTGCAGGATTTGGTTGATGTTGTGATTGGCAGGGGTCCTGGTGATGATACGAGCTGCAGTTTCTGGAGGGATTTGTTTGGGAGACCAATTACAAGAGTTGCAATAATCATTCCGGGAATTAACCCGGCTTTGGACAAGGATGGTGGAGGTTTGGGGAGGAATGGGGGGAGGGGAGGGATGGATATTTGAAAGGATTAAATAAAAGTTTAAGGGAATTCTTCCAGGGATTCCTTTTAGGACTTCTTTTTTTTATGGAAATTTTTAAAAAATTAATAAAATTTTCTACTTTTTAGATTATATGTTTTTGTAGGTTTGAATGAAATTTTCCCCGTAGCATTGAAATTGGATTTTGTGTCGCGGAATATATATGCGAGTGGAAGATTGTATATGATGAAAGTATGTTCTTAAAGAGAGCCCCCCCGGACCCCACCAGCCCCGGGAAAGACCAATACATACTTGTTTTATTTTTTTCTTATGACCTATATATATTATAAAACCTGGGGTAGGAGGTGTTGGTATGCTCTGTCGACGAGAGTGCAGCAAGAATTGGTATCAAATGCTGCTATATGGTTTAAAGGTTGAGGTGAAATTGAAAACAATAATTAATTATATTAAGATATCTTTGATTTTTTGAGGGGCTTTTTATCTTCTTAGGGGTGATGGTTCTACTCCTTCTACTAATTATTATTCTTTTTGAGATATTTTTTTTTATTGTTTGATATAAATTTTTTTAATTTTTTTGAAAGAAAAGTTAGAGGATTTTAGTTGGTTGTTTATTTATATTTGTCCTTCCTTTCTTGTATTTTTTTGGTTATATCTGTCTTTTCTTGTTTTATGTGAGGAGGGGCCTTTATAAAGTTTAAAAGCCCTTAATTTTTTTTGTTATTATTGATATTAGAGATGAGAAAGATTTTATTGAGGCTTGTTTGAATGGGATTTATTTGGAGTGGATGGAATTGATATGAAAATAATTTTTTTTCACACATATTTTTTTCCCATATACTTCCTCAGCAATGAAAAAATTACTGTCTTTCATTTTCAAACTTATTCGTCCTTTCTTATATTTCTTTTTCACCTCCCCCTCCTATTATTCTTACCCATAATTGCTGTTTTTCCTTATTTTTATTTCTATTTTGATTATTCCTACCTATTTTTCCCAGCTGTGATGTTTAAAAATATTAGAAATTAATATGCGTGTTTATTAAGACGTGTTGTTGTTTTTTGAAGACTAATGTTATCATCACTGAGCCAGAAGATTTAAATACAACACAAACCAGCGCAGATTGATTCTTTTACTACAAACCCCACCTTATCACTTTTATCTTCTATCAGCCAGCCACCGGTGAGTTGTATTCATGAGCATCAACCCTTACTCTTTTTATCCCCTTTTGGTATTTTTCCCATTTTTTGTGAACCCCCGTTGATGTTAACATTTAAATATATTAGTACGCTAGCAAACACAAGATGATACTAAACTTTACAGTTAGGCGTGTCGTGTAACCCATTTGTAATATAACACTGTCAATAAGAAGAATATCCTAATAGTACGGCTTCCTATGGCTACCTGTTTAGTTCAAAAAGGCAGAATATCTGAGATTTAGGTCAAGCTAAAGTTGATGTGTGTTCACATATCACTCGCACTGCATTTTAGGTTGACACAAGCAGCTCCGAAACCACCCTCTCCAACTGGTCCGAGAGTGGGCGAGTTACGTTGACTACGAGTGCGAGTGGCGTGTTCACACAGATCCACTCACGCCGTGTTTGGTACCAAAACTCAGTTAGGTCGACCTAAATGGGTCCTGTGTGAAAACACCCTAAGTTTAAAGATGGCCATAGACGGTGGGAAGCATAAAGCTGGGGGATAGTTATGGGTGATGAGTGGGGATGGTGATGGATGGTGAAGTCCACTCCCAAAAATGCAACTCCGATTCATAAAAACTAACAGCCTAGGATGCAAAGCAACACCAGACTACATTGAATCTGATGCAATCCCTTAATATTCTATTAGACAAGTAGAATCATTTACAGATCTGGGCATGAAAAAGTTCCCCTTTCAGCTGACTGCCAGCCACTTACCAGCGACTTGTCTGCTAATTCAGTCGCACAGAGAAACACCTGTGTGCCCAGGGGAAACAATTTCAGAGCATAAATGAATGCCCGGAACAAGGACGTTTCCACACACCAAGTTTGGACACTGTGCGTGATGACGTATTCGCGGGACAAATCGTTCAGGCAGTGATAGTGCAGTAATAGTGCACCATTACTGCACCACTTCTGGCAGAAAAAGTTTTTCATGCTCGCATCTGTATATTTGCTTAATTTTTACGTCAAAACTTTTACATTCTTATTTGACCAGGAAAATGTAGATATTTCAACGGTGTGGTATGAAGTCAGACTTTACTACCTTTGTCATGACAACCAAGTTCTAAATTTTTTTTTTATTTGAGACTCAATGGAGTATGGTTGTACATTACATCCTTTTGTAAAAAATATCAATATTCTTTGAGGGTTTGTTTATTTCTTATTTTTTTACATTTTGTAACACAGAAAGTGACAGTTTTTAAATTAAAAGAACAGACCTAATTTCGAATTTGATCAGAAAAAAGGCAGACATTCAACGGTATTGAGTAAAACTGATTAATTCAGACTTTACTACATTTGTCATGATAACGAAGTTCTAAAAGAATTTTGTTGGAGTAAGGTTTACACTATTTAATAAAAGAACAGATAGTTTACATTTTTAATGCTTGATTGAGCTCAGTTATAAAATATTTTGAGGGTTTCGTAGCTTTTTGTATTTTAACCAGCGATGATTGTGTTAAATAAGCATGTGTCTTGAATTATTTGCAATCGGATCAAATCAAACTAGTGTGAGATCTTTGTGAAAAATAACTCACCATCAAAACAAACTGAATCCGTTTCTCTTATACAGGAATCCATATTCAGTTTTCCCTTGTTGAAATACACACAATTATTGTCATTTCCTGTGCCCCATTTGAAGTAATTCTTTTCTCCTTCCTTATAAAATCCTTTCTCTGCTAAAGACCAGTGCCACTTTAGAGTTTTCCCTTTGTTTAAACCTATCCACACAGCATCACTGTATTTTCCTGCTACAGTCTTAAGAGACTTATCTATATCTTTCATGTCCTCCATGGCAGCCAGGTCGACACATTTCTCCCTGCAGAAGCTCTGGGCCTCTTTCCAGGATTTTGGAGTTTGGAATAAGACGTACTGATGCAGGGAGGCACACAGAGACAGAAAACACAGTCCTGTTGGAGAAAAGTCAGAAATAAACTGTCATAAAACTTCATTTTATTCTTTTCAGGATTGAAGTAATGCTTTTCTAATGCATGCATGTGACAGAAATGTGAAGTGTGTTTGGAACACTGACCTGGTAGCAGCACCAGATTTATGATGCTTTTCATGGCTGTGAAGAGTTTCATAGAAATGGAGAAAGAGACAGTATTGTTGACAGTTTTGTTTTCCCAGAATGCAAAGAGCAGACATATTATCGGCCGTTTTAGTCTATAGAGATCTTAACAAGACGACATAAAATTCTTTTTCTTGTTTTTTGGTGTATGATATCATCTGTTGTGCACTATCAGGCCAAATAACATTTTTAGGTTAGAATTCAAGTGAATGTTTTGGTCTTTTAACTGACTCCTGATCACAAATAACTGAATCAGACAGCAGGAATAATGCAAGTATCATTCTGACTTGACAACTTGGAGTTCAAGAAAAGCCCCCCTCTCTCTCTCCTAACGGTTTATGCACCTTCCGCTTCCCTCCCTTCCCTGTCATTGCTTAAGAAGAAAATCATCTTGAGGGCTGTATTTTCATTATTATGTTTAAAAAACTTCTCATGTTTAACTTTTACCTTCTTTTTATTAAACTCATTTTTTTTCTAAATGTTGCCAACTTCATCAAATCAAATCAAATGCCAAAGATACTGTTATTGATCCCCTGAGCGGAAATTCATGTTTCAGTACAACCAATCGTCCAAGACAAGGCATAGACAAAAACATAACAAGACAGCATCAAAATGCAGACACGTGGTCCCGGGTAAAGCTCCACATCATCGCAGGACCCAACTGTATTACAGAGGAAGAAACGGTGACATGACGAAAGAATACCCCGCTGTAAAAAATGTAGTTTTTTTCTTTGGGTAGGTGGTAAAAGAGGTCTCCAAACTCTCCACGTACACAGGTTGAGACATTGGAGACAAAAAAAGACACACCAATACATACAAGCACGAACTCAGGCAATCACAAAATGAAAGACACACTGTGGGCAGAAAGGAGGTGTATCCCCTCCAGACAGCCGAGCGGGGACGCTCAGGCACCCTCCAGGCCCAGTCTGTCCAGAAAGGCGGGAAAAGAGGAGGGACAACGGAAGCGTTGAGTCTTGGGGGTGGGTAAGGGATCTTGTGTGTCTGTGTGTCCGTGGATGCGTGTGTGGGAAGTGAACCACCTGGCCAGCACCCCCAAGGCCACCATAACATCTGTGGATGCTGGCCAGGTGGTCCACTTCCTGTGAGAGATGTGCGGGGGAGGGAACAGGGAGGGATGCTGAGAGTCCATTCGCATAACTTTCTCGGGGAGTTTGCAGAGACAGCCCGTGTTAACCCAAACACAGGCCTCCCTTCAGGGTCGCAAAGCAGATAGCAGAAGATGTTTTGAAGCAGGTCAGACGTGGTGGTGTCTGCCTTAAGTCCTTCACAGGTCTCCATGGCAGCATCAATCAGCCGAATCAGGGATCAATTTTCCAGGAGCCGTGCCAACTTCTCCACAGATGTACCCACTTCGCGGACAAGGTTCGGAACCGCAGCCAAGCTGGGCCTGAATGACATCTAGCTTGCGATGAAGCTCATGCAACGCCAGAGTCTGAGTGTTGATAGCACGGCTCATCCCCACACAAATGTCAGGCAGCGTGCCAGTAGCTGCTAGCAGCCCTCCAACTTTGCGATAAACCAGGAAAATGCCCACACCAATCAGCAGGAACCCGGCTATCATAAATCCAAATAGGTAGACATCTTCAACGTCCTCGATGGACAGCACCGACAGACACATGATCTTCCATTTGCCCCAGGAGTCGATCACATATCCCGCTGGGTGCGTACCGTCGGGGCAAGGAGCATCACCCCGTCTTGCTCTCCGGGTGGAAAAAATTTGATCAATTGCATTGAGAGACCAGTTGACCAAATCCATCGTAGTTGTTTCAGATTCAGAAAGTTATGTAGACAGAGGCTCAGAGAGTCGACCGGACAGGAGAAGCAGGGAAAATAAGGGAGGGAGGGAGGGGCAGAAGAGAAGCGTCCGCCTCCGTCGAGAGCAGAATGGGAGACTTTTTAAAAAAAGTGCCAGTGACATGTAATTCCCAGCAAGTTTTGGTCCCCTTTTAGTCAGACTCTACCTTAATACTATATGCAAGGGGTCGTTCGCAGTAATTCAGCCTTGTAGAATTGCAGGCGGTACTAGGTAGTACTACTGTTAGCACTGGCCCACAGGTTCAGTGGGCAGAACCAAGGCACGCTTGTTACCATGTGCTTCTGTTGTCAATGAGTCTCTAACTACTAACTAATAGGGGATTATCACGCTTCCGCGCTTCCGGTTCCGGAAGTTGAAACATTTGGCACTTCCTCTTCCGGGCCATGTAAACGACAGCCGTTTCTGCTCTGTTATACTGTTTAAATCGGATAAACTCCAAACTATTTAAGTTTTCATTCTAGACTGAAGTGATACTGGATCAAAAGCTCGAACTTTATAATAAAACACACGTTTGTTTGTCCCCGGTGGGGCACAACACCGGCACTTCACAGCATGCTAGCATTAGCCAGCTAACGTTTACTGACGTGCTTAACATTGTGCGTCTTAAAACACACAAACATCTGAAAATCGGGTCTGTACCTTCCCGTTTTCAGTGGAACAACTGGGGACTGCCAAGAAAGGAGACGCTTTCAGATGCTTGTGTGTTTTCAGCCGCACAAAGTTAGGCACGTCATCAAGCTGGCTAATGCTAGCATGCTGTGAAGTGCCGGTGTTGTGCCCCACCGGGGACAACAAACGTGTGTTTTATTATAAAGTTCGGCCCTTTACCGCGGCAAATCGATCGCTTTGATCCAGCTATCCAGTATCACTTCAGTCTAGAATGAAAACTAATGTTTGGGTTTATCCGTTAAACTATAACAGAGCAGAAACGGCTGTCGCATGGCCCGGAAGAGGAAGTGTCAAGCCGGCAACTTCCGGTAAGCGATAATCCCTATTACTATGTCTGTCATCACAACGCTGTTACCGTTACTGGCCTTCACTGACAGCATGTTACTATTGTTATGTGAGATAAATTTTTGTTCCTTGTAAACAGAAGTTTCACATTTGTTGGGACTATATTGCGCTGGTGCTCTCGCAGAGAGGGGGGGGAGTGATATGGAGATACCTGGAGACACACTCGCCCATATACTCAATAGTAACCTGCGGCCTCCAGGGCAGCAGACAATGGCGCGGGAAGTGGGGAGCTGGTGGGACAGCCTCCCCCCACCCCCCGGTGGCGGCCGCAGCTCCTACAAGCATTGACGGGAGGCCTACGCCGTTTGCTGTTTGTGTCCATCTGCTGATGTTTTATTGATCTACACTGTCTCTCAAGACAGAGGTAAGCTGTGAAGTAGCCCACCCACCCACCCACCAGACTGTTTTTGCATCTTGGCTGAAAATGACGCTTTTAGGCTGCTACTGTTAAAGTAATATCTAGTCTACTCTTGTTATATAGTGCTGTCGGCCTCCTCATGGAGAAAAAATTTAATAAGATTTGAATTGTTAGAACTTCTTAATGTTTTATTTGTGCGTAGGTCTAACTTATAGCTAGTTATCAGCTTGCTACGGCTGCTTGCCGGCTACATCTATGAAATGATGTGAAGCCAGATTCTAGCTTCTGTGTTACATGATGGTGGTAGCCTATCAGATGCCATGATGCTGCTACTGTCAGTGATGATGATGATGATGATGATGTTTTGGCATTTTTCAGTGCTTTAATGCAAGTTATTGCACATTATTTTATTTAATTTTTTTTTTTTGTTATACTTGTATGATCCCCAAGGGGAAATTAGGCTCTCATTTTACTCATCTCTGTACTGAGAGTATCAGGGAGCAGTGGGCTGCTACTTAAAGCGCCCGGGGAGCAGTTGGTGGGGGTTTAAGGACCTTGCTCAGGGGTCCACAGTGGTTCACCCAGGAGTCGTGTCGGGGAATCGAACCCGGGTCCTCCGAAGTGTTATTAAATGTATGTATTGTATGTGTATGTGTTGGTAAATGATATTACTATCACATTTTATATTTCAACATTTTCCACTGACTAAATTTAAATATTCTTAACCTGTACTTAAGTCATTTGATAATTTAAAGAAGTTTTTAATCTTATTTTTGTTTAATTTACTCATCGAAATAATTTAATATTGTTTTAAAAGCATTTCTTTCCTGTATGTTCTCAAGTTTTACTTATATTTAATATTGCCCGTGCATTCAAGATATCAACGGAAACTGTACAATCATGTGATTTCCTTTTAAGGGACAAAAAATCGGTATCAATGAAAAAGTCCTATAAACTAGCTACTGGTATGGTATCGACAGGAAAATTTTCAGTATGGCCCATCCCGAATGATAACCCTGTTGTTCTGTTTTTTCATCTGCCATGTACCAACGTTGTGGTTTTACAATAAATTACAGATTTCATGTTTACATCTGTCAGTCCCACTTTTTTTTGTTACTTCCTTTAAATCTGATCCCGAGCTGGGTTGTAACAGAACGCATCAATGCAGACATAAATCTGTGGAATTAATGAAGCTGGTCTCAGTTCCCACATGTTAAAGGACCAACACCATCTTTTATTAACAACACTGTGGTAAACATGGACCTCTCAACTTCTTTTGAAATATGCTACGACCATTAAATTCACGAGGAAAAGGTCAAATGTCTCACTTTTAGCACTTGACATCATATTTTCTACTGTAAATTAAATATTAGTTCATAAGATTTTTAAGCATTGCATTCTCTTTTTGTCTTATTTTTTCATATTTTGGAATATGTCCCCATTTCCTTTAAAGCAGGACTAAAAAAAATAGATTATACTGATATCTTGAAAGACAAACATAGATTGGGAAAAATATTAAATAAAAATTCAAGTTTAGATTGCAGAAGAGACTTACCTGATGTTTAATGAGTCTTATGTGGCAAACAGCATTGTGTAAATTGCTGGCTTTTAATTGCTGTCCTTTTCTTTGAGATCACTGCAGTTGTTTCTATACAGTGAACAAGATTTGCTTCAGTCTCTGTATTTGATTTGATTGTGAAGGTCCACGGAAACTTCCTCAGTATGTAAAACACATGAAAACTAGAGCGTTTTTCCAGTGAAAGAGCAGGTGACTGATACTGAATGAATGTGAAAAGCTAACTGGAAAGATTTGAAGATCAAACTGGTTTTGACAAATGTTCAGAATCTACCAAGTCAATACAGAAGGCTGAACTGACACTACTTGCAATATTGCAAGATTTAATCTGCCATATAGAAAAATTCATTTGACAAATTACATTTGCATGTAAATGTATGGATGAGAAGATGACGAAAGTTAAAGTGACATCAGAGTTTTGGTGTCTGCACCCAGAGCAGCAGCTTACTTTTTCATGTGGGTGAGAGGGCATTGTTACAACAGAGGAAAAACTTTACTTGGAGGGGGATATTAGAAATCTTCTTTTAATGGAATAACCCCAAGTAGGGGAGCAGGGTATATTTCACAGAAATGATTAACTGACTAATCACTCACTTTTCAAAAATCTTACTTTTTTTCTTCTAACCTGAGACTGCCCTCTTTCTTCTTGGTAAAGGCACAAACAGTCGCACAGGGATGTGTGACCTCTAGTGGTCATGCTAGTAATTGCATATAAAGTAAAGATGTTGATGATGATAGTTATAATAAATAATAATCTATAAATAAAAACAATCCTTTAAGCTCCTCGCCATGGTGTGTTTACAACCAAAACAAGTTATAATATTCCTTAAACACAACAAAGAAGTGGTAAAAATGTGAAGTTATTGGGAGTAGGGATCTTGTTTTTTTTTTCCTTTTTTCTGTGTGTTTGTGCCTTTTTGGTCATGGTTAATGATATCTTTTTCTAAAGATCACAGTGTTGATTTATTAATTTCTTTTATTTGAAAAAGTTATTTCCCTTGTGTCATGTTCACCTCAACAGCAACTGCCTGTTTACCCCTTATAAGTTTCACCTGTTCTTCCAGTTATTTAGTTTTAAAACATCATTTAATTAACATTTAACTAAGTCTGAACATCCTCAATTTCAGAGAAATAGAAATAGAAAAGTAAATACAAAAGTAATAAAGCAGAATTCACATTGATTGAAAAAAAAACTGACAGCAATCATTGCCATGAAAGAGTATTCCCTTTTTTATTCATCTGATGGACAAAGAAGCAAGACAGACAAACTTTACCTGAAATTTCCTTCACAATAAAGCCTTTCACAGACAAATAATCAAAGCAACAAGGAAATGAAAATATATTAATAAAGGGGTGGCCAAGTCCAGTCATCATGAGCCCCAATAGGGGATTATCACGCTTCCGCGTTCCGGTTTCCGGAAGTTGAAACATCTGAAGCTTCCTCTTCCGGGCCAGGAATGGCTCAATGTTGCTGCTCTGTTCCACTGTGTACATCTAATAAACATCGCCAGCCGTTCCTAAGTTTTCATGGATTCCCGACTGAAAAGACACTAAGGAAGAAGTGGATGAAAGCGATTTGTCGGAGTGACGGACCGAAATTTAAAATAAAACAAGGTTGCACGTATGTCTGTAGTTGGCACTTCAGTGATGCAGACTACACTACAGCTAGCGTTAGCAAGCTCGCATTAGCTGACGTTACCAACTTTTCGCTTGTGAAAACATACAAGCGTCTGAAGACTGGGTCTGTACCCTCCCGTTTCCAGTGGAACAACTGGGGACTGCCAAGAAAGGAGACGCTTTCAGATGCTTGTGTGTTTTCAGCCGCACAAAGTTAGGCACGTCATCGAGCTGGCTAATGCTAGCCTGCCAACACGACTGTGCAGACTGCCGGCTACAAACAAACGTGTGTCGTTTTATTATAAAGTTTGGCCCTTCACCGCGGCGAATCGGTCGTTTTGATCCACTTCTTCCTTAGCATCACTTCAGTCTAGAATGAAAACTTGAGTATGTTTGGAGTTTATCCGATTTAAACAGTATAACAGAGCAGGAACGGCTGTCGTTAACATGGCCCGGAAGAGGAAGTGTCCAAATACCGGGAACCTCTGGTAAGCGTGATAATACCCTATTCTTCAACTTTTAGGAGCATCCCTTCTCCAACACACCTGGATCAAATGAATGGCTCGTTATCAGGCCTCTGCAGAGCTGAATGACATGTGCATGAGGGAATTCAGCTGTTGTCTTTGTCAGCTGATTTATACCCCGGGCTCCTCTCCCTCCTCTCCCCCTCCCCCTCTCCCTTTTTTCTCCCCCCCCAATTCAAGTTTTGTACTGTAGATTGTAGCTGAAATAAACCATTTGTGCATTTAAAGAAAAGGTTAAGATGTACATGATTTCTAAAAATCACGTTTAAATATGAGCAAAAATAAATTCAGGACTATATCTAAAGGTATTGAATACATACTGTATTTTTACTGCTAATGTGAAAATTACACACACATTGAAAGACAAAAATTACTCAAACCCAAGGAAAAAAACATAAAACATGCCTGCATACGTTCTCATTATCAACCACGTTGCTCAGCTGGGTTGATGGTTCACGATCATCAATTGTTTTGCATCTGCTTTTCATATGAATGCATCTACCTGTATATTTTCATTAGATAACTTTTTACATGCATTTTCTTTTATTAATCAAAAACAGCTTGAGAAATTGTACTAATTTGTCAGAATACTGTAGATTAAAACATAAAATGCATAAGATCTGCAGATGGCATTTAACTCTAATTATCAACAGAAAGATTTCCAGCTATATTAGAAAGTATTGAGAGACACAAAAACTAGATGGCTATCTTTTCTCTTTCGTGATTATTGCCAACAGTTCTGTAGTAGAGCTGCAGGTTATAAAGCTCTTGATCATACTCGGAACAAATGTGAGCAAAATGCTGCAAGAAATGCAATGGTTCTTAATGAAGCCAGCTTGTTGGAATCATGAAAAACAGGAAGCAACTTTCTTTAGAAAGAAGGAAAAGTAAACAGATCTTTGTTTTTTTTTTCTTTTAAAGTCTGACTGAAATCAAACAGAAATGAGCTCCCTGGGGTTATAGGGGATTATCACGCTTACCGGAAGTTCCCGGATTTTGACACTTCCTCTTCCGGGCCATGTTAACGACAGCCGTTCCTGCTCTGTTATACTGTTTAAATCGGATAAACTCCAAACATACTTAAGTTTTCATTCTAGACTGAAATGATACTAAGGAAGAAGTGGATCAAAACGATCAATTCGCCGCGGTGAAGGGCTCCAAACATACTTAAGTTTTCATTCTAGACTGAAGTGATACTGGATCAAAAGCTGGATCAAAGCGATCGATTCGCCGCAGTGAAGGGCCGAACTTTATAATAAAACACACGTTTGTTTGTCGCCGGTGGGGCACGACACCAGCACTTCACAGCATGCTAGCATTAGCCAGCTAGCGTTTACTGACGTGCTTAACATTGTGCGTCTTAAAACACACAAACATCTGAAAATCGGGTCTGTACCCCCCGTTTCCAGTGGAACAACTGGGGACTGCCAATAAAGGAGACGCTTTCAGATGCTTGTGTGTTTTCAGCCGCACAAAGTTAGGCACGTTATCGAGCTGGCTAATGCTAACCTGCTAACACGACTGCGCAGTCTGCCGGCTACAAACAAACGTGTGTCGTTTTATTATAAAGTTCGGTCCTTCACCGCGGCGAATCGGTCGTTTTAATCCACTTCTTCCTTAGCATCACTTCAGTCTGGAATGAAAACTTGGCATTGGCGTTTATCCGATTAACAAAGTTTAACAGAGTAATAGCTGGCGGACTATTGTTAGCAGGTTAGCATTAGCCAGCTTGATGACGTGCCTGACTTTGTGCGGCTGAAAACACACAAGCATCTGAAAGCGTTTCCTTTCTTGGCAGTCCCCAGTTGTTCCACTGGAAACGGGGAGGTACAGACCCGATTTTCAGATGTTTGTGTGTTTTAAGACGCACAATGTTAAGCACGTCAGTAAACGCTAGCTGGCTAATGCTAGCATGCTGTGAAGTGCCGGTGTTGTGCCCCACCGGCGACAAACAAACGTGTGTTTTATTAAAAAGTTCGGCCCTTCACCGCGGCGAATCGATCGCTTTGATCCACTTCTTCCTTAGTATCATTTCAGTCTAGAATGAAAACTTGAGTATGTTTGGAGTTTATCCGATTTAAACAGTATAACAGAGCAGGAACGGCTGTTGTTAACATGGCCCGGAAGAGGAAGTGTCAAATGTTTCAACTTCCGGAATCCGGAACGCGGAAGCGTGATAATCCCCTATTTTATGAAATGCAGAAGGAGTTTTCATCTTAGAGAAGTTGCCATCTAATTTAGTCTTTTTTCACATCATACATCAACCTCAAAATCATGACTGCGCAACCAAAACAGCCCGTGGACCATCATGATGACATTGTTTCAGTAATTTCAATTTGTCGGTTTACCGTATTGATTATCTATTGTTGGTTTAATTCAATGAACCAAATGCAGGAAGCAGACTACAACTGCTGCTTCCTAGCCTGGTACACACCAGCCTGACTAACGCCATGTATGAGAAACACGGCAAGTCAGTCTGGGCTCCCTCAGTTGGAGACTGGTTTCCAAGCTGAGACGAGAGGCGGGACTAACAGGAGGAAAGTGAACTGGAGAGAACCAATCAGAGAAACACAGAAGTGACGCAAACGTCTTTTGTAAGAGGAAAGCCCAGAGAGCAGCAAGTTGTTGCGGTTTTAAGGACGTGCAGCTCATTTCAGACATCAGAGAGGGCATTGTTAGATTCTGGCTCCTCTGCGGCCGCCATTCTGACTGTTTATGGTTAAAGAACTGAGTTGCCGAAAAAGACTTGTGGTAAAGTCCCACCACCTGCACTGTGATTGGAACCAAGACTGACTTATTATTGTGTTTCTCATACATAGCGTTAGTCAGGCTGGTGTGCCAGACAAGCTGCTTTCTAAATTAGGTTTAGCATTGCAAGTTTTAACTGATACATGGTCATAAGTAAAGAAATCCCAGCTCTTATAAGTACCCCAAAAAACAATGCAGTTTTTGAAGTAATTAACTGTAAAATGGAGGCTCTGAGATATGCCAGACCGGTACCACAGAAAAGTAAAAAGCAAACTATGTCAGCATTATATTAAAAATACGGGATAAGCATCAAAGAAAAGGCAGTTCAGGCAACAAGATCCTGGCTTGTTTGGCTAAAGTAAAGTGTGAAACCATCTATAGCAGCCGTCCCCATATTAGCGGCCTGCGGGCCACATCCGGCCCGCAAAATGTCCGGCCCGCGCAGACCCACTGAGACAACGTAATAAACTTCAAAAAAGTGAAATAAAGCATGTTTGGTTCTATTTCAGCGTTTCCAACCATTACATAGGCAGGAATCCCACCTCCCCTACCAGACCTGGTTTACCTGGTGAACATGACAGCATCATAGCTGCTGTGTGTGTGTTCCTCTAAGAGTTTCTCCGCTATCACCCCCGCGTCCTCACATGAGGCTCCAGCACGTGTCAGAAAACACAATAAAGGAATAGTTCACCCACAGAATGATTTAACTTTATTTTCCACTTACCCTCATGGTGAGCAAGACTCTGGAGCACTTTTTTAATATCGCAAATGCAGCCGGCGATCAGGAAGGTCCCCCCCCCAACTTTCATATAATGGAGTTCGCCGGGGTCCGAGCCAAAAAGGTCCATAAAAGTCCACAAAAACTTGTCAATATTCCTCCATACTGCTCATCCAATGTAATCCAAGTGTCCTTGAGTGGGTAGCGTCCAGAATTAACTTGAAACGACGTCATTTGCGAAATTAAAAAAGTGCTCCATAGTCTTGCTCACCATGAGGGTAAGTGGAAAGTAAAGTTAAATCATTCTGTGGGTGTACGATTCCTTTAATGTGTTTTCTGACACGTGCTGGAGCCTCGTGTGAGGACGCAGGGGTGGTAGCAGAGAAACTCTGAGAGGAACACACACAGCAGCTATGATGCTGATATGTTCACCAGGTAAACCAGGTCTGGTAGGGGAGGGGGGCGCCCTGCCTGTAATGGTTGGAAACACTGAATTAGAACCAAACATGCTTTATTTCACCTTTTTGAAGTTTATTACATTGTCTCACTGGGTCTGCGCGGACTGGACATTTTGCTCTTGTGGGCCGAATGTGCCCGCGGGCCGCTAATTGGAGACGGCTGCTATAGATGGTTTCATGCCTAAATGAAAATTCCCCTAATAGGTAGATTCCTCTATTCTAGCCAAATTTATCATTTAGTGTGTCAAATCCAAGTCTACAACTTTACACTTACACACACAGCTCAAAATGTCTATTTTTAACTCTTGCTCTAATTTTCTTCTCAAGATTTTTGTTTTCATTTTGTTCCATTCTTGATGATTCTCAGGTGCAGATGGAAACCACCTGTTACATTCTTGCTCAGCCTCTGTCTCATCTGTGTAAATGGGAAAAAAAAAAAAAATCATATTTGCATTTATCCGTTCAGAATGTTGAGATTGATTTTGTTAGTTTATATCAAATATCATCAGGAATTACTTGCTCCAAAATGCGATCCTGGACTGACGGGTCATCCAGATCCAGCGTTGACTGCGGGCTGATCCCCACTTGAAAGAACTGCAGTTTTTTTACATCTATGAAGGGAAATAAACAAATAGTCTCTTAGTTTGGGTCTGACTCTATGTAAAGCAATTTTACTGCATGTTATAGTGCATTCACACCAGGATAGTCCCCTAGACTTGGTTCGATTGGTTGGTTCAATTTTTTTAGACCGAGTTTGTGTTCATGCTGCACTAGCTACACACACTAATGTAAAATTTAAATAACCTATTCCCCTCCTCACCAGAGGTGGCACTGCATCAAGAATTATTAAAGGAGAGGACAAAATACACAATGAAAAATGAAACTGGCTCGTTGGTTAATGCAGGACAACTTCTGTTTCTTCCACAGAAGAACAAAACATGGAGCACCATTAGAAATTAATTGTCTTGGATTGATCCTATTCCTATCTTTACTGTGTGCTTAAGCAACTTACCACAAGGCCGCCTATTGTCCCACACATGCATATGTATTAGTTTGGTTTACCCACTATGCCCTGCATTGAATCGAGCGGCAACCTCCGGTGGCCAACTATGAAGCTATCCGGAGGAAGGAATTATTTGTAGTTCTCTCTTCATCCACTAGGGGCTGGCTGGAAAACGTAGCAAATCCCCATAAACTCCCATGTTAAAAACGCCAACTTCACAGTAGAAATAAACATGTTTACAGCCTGGTTCAAAAAATTATTTTAGGTTTAATAGGTCAGGTTTACCTTCATGTCAACTGTGAGGGGGGTGAATTTTTTTTATATAATTCATCAGTTTAGATGTTATTTAATCTTGAAATTACACATAATTAGGGGTGTGTCAGCAGACCAGATGCCAGCCTACCGACCGGCGGCTCCTAGTTAGCTTCTTGTTTCCTCTTGGTAAGGTCTCAGTCTGTAGCAGAGTAGCACAACGGTGGTTTTTAGTCAGCTAACAGCAAGTCCTATTTTTTATTTTTTTTTATTTTTTATTGACTTTTCTTCTTCTCTCAAAGCAATACATGTGCAGAATGAATAAGTCGCCCACCCATTTGAGGATCAAAAACTGCCCAATTCACATATACTCATGTATGCAAGTTGCTTAGATACATATGTTGCCAACATTAAAAACACTGGTAGGCACGATATCAATACAAAAAGATTTTGACATTGGTACAGCACAGTTAACAGTAGACGGGTATGAGAACATAAAGCCCAAACAAAAGATCCCATGAACCCTCCCGCCAACCAGACCTGTATTGAGGGAAAAAAAAAAGAGAGAGAGAGAGAGAGAGAGCGAGAGAAAGAGAGAGAGAGAGGGGACACATACAGTACATATACACCAAAAGAAAAAGAAAAAGGACAGAGAAGGGGCGTCTTTTTCGTCCCTGTCCTATAAAGAAAAGTACGCATTTTATGGTGTTCAGCTCCTCCTTTCAATATACCTCAGGAAAGGCTGCCATATAACATTAAATTTCGAGGTGGATCCTTGCAAAGTGTGTCTAATCTTTTGTAGCTTGAGATGTTGCATTACTTCCATAATCCATTGTAAACGTGTTGGCACTGAGGAGTCTGTCCATTTGGACAATATTAGTCTTCTGGCTAGCAGGGTACAGAAAGTTAGCAGATTGCGTCTAGGACAGGGGTCGGCAACCCAAAATGTTCAAAGAGCCAGATTGGACCAAAAAACCGAAAAACAAATCTGCCTGGAGCCTCAAAAATGTAAAAGTCTTAAATAAGCCGGTCGGCAACCTGTTTCAGCCAAACAGCCTTTTAGACCCGTTTCCTACAATGAAGAAAACACTGGAGCATCAACTGACTTTTAACATTGATAATTAAATAAAACTTTAACGTTAAATGTGTTGCATTTAACATAAAAACGAGAAAACGAAATTACATTTCTGCATCCAGCAAAAAAACATTTTTAAACAAAAAAAAAAAAAAGAAAAAGACGTCGGGTTGAAGGTCACTTTAAAAAAAAAAAAAAAAATCTATTTTAGTTGTATTGATGGAAAAAGACGCAGCTTTAATAATCTACCAGCAGCAAACCAAACACGCTGTCCTGTCTGTGCCGTCACCCTTTTACTGGCGCGTGCAGTAAGCTACCCGAAAAATGAAATTACTATTTCACAAAATATGAACATAGCTAGGCTACGCAAAATAATCTGGTCAGCAGTGAAAACAAATGAATCTGCCCACGCAGCGCTGAACATGCTCAGTGCATCAGACACTTTTCTTCTCCATCGTCGGCCTACCTGCTGGAGAAGTGATCAAAGCGCAGCATGACAGGGTCGGAGTGGACAAATAAGCTTTTGCTCCTTTATTATTCACTTTAAATGCCAGAACTGCAGCAACAGCGCAACAGAGACGCTCCGCTGTGAGGCGTTCGTGGGACAGTGCGCCAGGAGGAAAGTTCAGCGCTCCGCGGCACGTCCACACTCAGTGATATTCTTTGTTTGTAATTAATTCCGTTTTTAATGTTTAATTCCGTGATTGCTGATTCAATAGGGCTGTATCATGCTATGCTGCACGATAGCGGCACGTGAGCATGAAGTGCAGTTATTAACACTGATTGGCTGCGTAAAGGTTTGGGAGACGCATCATAGCTGGACAGTTACTCGCCGTTTCACTGCAGTTACCTGCTTGTTGCACCTGACACTCAATGGGCTGCTTTGCAAAATGGTAAAATATAAATTATGTCTTTATTTTAATAGTTGAGTTGGATTTTATTTCACGTGCTGCATTTGCAGTGCTCGGAGAACTCGGGAAAAGTGCACAACTGTACATGAATCTCTCAGAGGGATCATCATCATCCTCAAATTTAGAATAAGATAAGAAACTTTATTGTCTCTCAAGGGGACATTTGTCTTGGTCTTTTAGAATCACATTATTAAAGTGAACCAACCAAAATACAATACACTTTAGTAGAATAGTCATTAATTCATTTTCCAATGCAGGGAGCCGCAACAGAGGGACTAAAGAGCCGCATGCGGCTCCGGAGCCGCGGGTTGCCGACCCCTGGTCTAGGACCACCCAAAGGTTCCTCCTGTGGCAAACCATGAAATAGAGCTACAAGAGGGGACGGGTCAACAAGTTTCCTTAGTATTTCGGCAAAGGTCAGAAAAACCGATTGCCAGAAATTTTGTATCTGTGGCCAGGTCCAGAACATATACAGTAATATGTAGCAGGTGCCTGCTTACATTTATCCCATGTAGGGTCAAGATTTGGTCTAAATCTAGTAAGCTTGGTCTTAGACCAGTGAAGCCGGTGTACTACCTTGAACTGGGTTACAGCATGCCCTTGACATATAGATGATGAATTGATGAATAATCTTCAGCCAATCTACATCAGAGATATGAATGTTTAAGTCTGCTTCCCATTTTATTTTGAGCTGTTTTAAAGTAACTAAGCTATGTCATATAAGGAGTTTATAAAGTTTGCCAATAAGTTGCTGAGGGCTGCGGCACACTTTAAAGATGGCATCTAAAAGGGAAGGTGGGGGGCGGGATGGTAAGCTATCTGAATGCAGGATGATAAAATTTCGCACCTGCAGGTATCTAAAAAAATGGGACCTGGGAATTTGAAACTTATTCACCAGCTGTTCAAAGGAAGCAAAAATATTATCTATATAAAGGTTTTGCAATGAGGAAATGCCATTATTATGCTAGATTTCAAAGGCCCCATCTAACATAGAAGGTACAAACATGTGGTTTTTAACAATGGGGGCAGAAAGGGAGAAACTTTGTAGACTAAATTCTCTTCTAAATTGATTCCAAATAAGCACTGAATTTATTACAACGGGATTGGTAGTGTAATGGGAGATAGGTCTGGATGAAGAGGGCTCAGAGCATAGAAATGTTTGTAGTGATGCATCTCGGCAGAGTGCACTCTCTAAGAGTAGCCATTTGGGGGCCATGGGGCTTTTCATATTACTCATCCAATAACTCAGCACCTATTAACTGACCTAATATTAACTGACCAGTAATAAAACAGAATTTTAGGAAGCGCCATCCCACCTTGTGAGCGTGGCCTCTGTAAAATACTTTTCCGTATGTGTGGGTTTTTCTTATTCCAAATAAGTGTTGACAATAGTTTATCAACTGAGCTGGGACGATTCGTCGACGTAACCGATTCGTCGACGTAACCGATTATGTCGACGCAAAAAATACGTCGACGCAAAATATGCGTACCGATGCGTCGTCAGACCAAAACAAAGATGGCGGCGCCATGCGACTTCAGACTAAAACAAAGATGGTGGCGCGATCTCCGCGAGTGGCTCTTCCAAGTTTCCAAAGTGTAAGGCAGTGAAGGCCCACACTCGTTCATCGAAGGTATAGGGATATTAGGGATGGCGAATCCGAAGCCTCATGAGACATGAGACAACTTCCGTGAGATGGACGCCATGTCTTCAGACACGTCAGACCTGTTTGAGACGGTCAGCATGAAGCACGAGCTCCATCTGCTGGCCGTGGGTGGAACTGCAGCTGATGTCGGGAGCTGTCTCGTCTCTGACTGTATATAATTAAAGTCACGTTCTTAACCTCATGTTAGTGTTTCATCTGTTGGTAATAGTATTGTGTCGTCAGTTCTGGGATAAATAAAGCATTTTTAATTTCATTTCCAAGTGATTGGCACCCGTATTCAGCATTAACAGAATAAAGATGAAGATGCACTTTTTCTGGAAGCTAGACCCATGTTCAATATAGATGTTCAACTCTGAATGTTTACTTATCTTCATTATCTTTTGTTGGAAAATAATATCTGTCTTAGCTTAAATCCTCCAAGTTTACTGTACATGACCATATTATTTCAATAATAACTTTTTATTATTATTATTTTCATGTAAATGAAAGAATTAAAAGCCTGTTTTTCAGTCCGCTGTGTTTAACATAAATTTTACATTCTGTTGGTTCATGAAAAAGTCCATGACAGGCTGCTGGCTCCCACTGCCTTTTTATTCATGGTCTTTTTTACATTTTAGATATCTATATCAGCATATATAAATTGCTGCCTGTCAATTTATGAGGAGATAATCGATAATCGAATCGAGTCGAACTAAAAAATTGAATCGTTAGATTAATCGATGCATCGAAAAAATAATCGATAGATTAATCGTTTAAAAAATAATTGTTTAACCCAGCCCTACAACTGAGTCAAAAAAGTGTTTTGTTAGGAATATGGGGAGACTTTGGAGGAGGTATAAGAGTCTCGGCAGAACATTTATTTTAACGGTGTTAACTCTTCCACTCAAAGAGAGGGGCAGCAAATTCCAGCGACCAATATCTTTTTTTAGACCATCTAACAGAGGTAGGAAGTTTGCCTTGTAAAGATCTTTAAAATTACAGGTAATCCAGATCCCAAGATATTTAAACTTGTCTGTATTAATTTTGAAAGGTGTTGACCTAGGTAGAATATTTTTGGAGGGATTATCTTTGTATTAATAGGAATTAAAGGTTAAATATGGAACATTTTTATTAAAAGCTATATTTTTAAAAAAAATAATACCTTCACAGGTCGTTTGGGGGGGGGGGGGGGTACAAAATGAAAGTATAACATTTCCTAGAAAAATTATATTTAGCCTGAAAATAATTATAAAATAAATTTGAACGGGTTCAATAATGGCATTATATTTACGTCTGTAAGCCAACACACGCCGCCATTGCGGGTTGCCAAATACCACCTCTGTGTGGCAACAATATTTTGGGCACAGTTAGGCTGCTACAGGGGGAAATAGTGGAGACGGCAAGTAAAGCAGCTGCTTTAGAGCCCTGGAGATATTGTTATCTGTTTCTGAGGAGGAGTGTCCTAACAAGAGCAAAACCTGGAGTAAATTTAGGTAAAGACTTCACTAAATGGACCCACATAAACGTTTTTCACAGCATCAAAACACAGAAATGGCGACTTTCCTCCTGGATCGGTAAGCTAACTTGTTTGCTAACGTGGCTAACGTTAGCTGTCAGTTATAAACTCCTCTGCGTTACTTGTTGGACATGCTGCAGATTGCTGGTTACTTGCGTATCGGCAGCGAGCCTGGCACCCAAACGGCTGGAGTTGTTTTTCTGGCGTTGCAACTACAACCTAGACACATGTGATGTCGCTGTTCTGTCCGTATTCCATATTCAACTTTTAACTCACTTTTATGAGGGTTTATTTTATAGCCACATATTTTGCCAAATAGTTGTAAGATATCGAATAGTCTGGGAAGGCTTGATAGAAGATTGGAAAGATAGAGCAATAAATCGTAATGACTCCAAGCGGCGCCCTAAAATCTTTGCAAATAAAGAAATTGGACGGTATGAGCTGCACTGTCTGGGATCTTTGTCCTTTTTCAGGATGAGGGAGATGACTGCTCTGCGCATAGTGGGTGGAAGGGAACCTGTGGAAAGTGACTCTTTAAAGACAAGTAGGAGAAAGGGGGGCTAATACAGCTGAAAATGTCTTGAAGAACTCAGATGGGTAGCCATCTGGTCCAGGGGACTTGCTGTTTTGCATACTCCTGATTGCCTCCATTAATTCTTCAACAGAAATATCCTTTTCTAATTCTGCTGCCAGCTCTGGGTCTATATGTCCAAGTCATGGGAAAACTTTTCAAAAGTTGATTTGTCCTCAGGTGAGTCCGTTGTATATAAACGGGAGTAGTAATGATAGAAGTAGGAGTTTATTTCAGAGTGATCTACATGTTTGATACCCTGCTCATCATTGATTTAAAAAATATGCTGTTTAGCAGTCTTCTGGTGAAGCTGGTGTGCCAGGATCTTCCCAATTTTGTCACCGTGTTCATAGAAGTTGTGTCTGGATTTCAGAATAAAATTTTCTGCTTGCCTTGTAGAAAGGATGTCAAACTCCATTTTAAGCTTAGAGCGTTGTTTGAGTGTATCATCTGAAGGTGAAAGGCTGTAACTCATGTCCAGTTTCAGAATGTCATCTGTTCGTTGTCTAAGATGTACTGTATTACAGTAGCTTTCTTCTGTTTTGCACAGAAAGAGATGACTTGCCCTCGTAAATATGCCTTCAGTGACTCCCATATGGTTGAGAATGACATTCCAGGGATCCTCAAGAAAGGATTTGATTTTAGAGGTAATAAAATCTACAAAAGCGCTTTCTAACAACAACAAATGGTTAAAAGTAATCCTGGCTAATATATACGCTCCTAATTGGGACAACCAAACATTCTTTACTAACATTTTCTCACAAATTCCTAAGATGGATGCATACTCCCTTATCTTAGGCGGAGATATGAACTGCGTGCTCTCTACTAAATTAGACCGCAGTTCTAACAAAGCCATACCCAAATCCAAGTCCTCAGAATTCATTGAATCTTTCCTCCAAGTATATGGTGTGGTCGATATCTGGAGGTTTCGTAACCCATGTCCAGATGTTACTTCTTTTTCTCCCGTCCATTAAACATTCTCCCGTATAGACTATTTTTTCATGGATAAACCGCTCCTTCCAATGGTAAAGGCTTGTGATTACCAGTCTATAGTCATTTCCGATCACTGCCCTTTGACTATGAATCTCTGTATTCCTGATGTAGAGCCTAGATACCGACCTTGGAGACTCCATAAAGGTCGCCACTTACAATAACATAACGTCCCATTGGGTCAGAGATGATACTAGACATTACAAAGGGCACACCACTGCTGATAAGGATTGCTGCACCCCTCGTCTTTGAGTCAAAACTGGAATGATATACTTGCCCAATCCATCCCCGTTAGCCTGGCCTGATCAGCAGTTCGGAGATGGGTCTCCTGCGAGAACATGACGTCAACTTTGAGATTTTTAAGATGTCTGAGTACTTTTTTGCATTTCATAGGATGATTTAACGATTTGACATTCCAACTTATAAAGGTGACTGTACAACCTGTGACCCCTCTTTGGTTATTCTTGACAGCCATTATTTGTTATGGTAGAGATAATGATTGGAGACGGGGAAAGAAAAAAAAGAAAACGACAACTAAAAAAAAAAAAAAAAAGCACCCCAGGATCTATGAATGGAACTAAGATACATAGTAAATATAGCTTATGAGCAGGACAAAACAAAAACAGGTCTGGTGGTACCCCAACTCCGTCACCCAAACGAACACTGTGACCGTAACATCCTACACTAGCAAAACCACGCATCCTCTTCCTAATCTTCCCCCCGGTATGGAAATAAGTTTTTCCCCGGCCTGTGGGGGAAGATAGTTTTATTTCCCCCCTTTAAAAAATATTTTTCCTCTTTCCGATCCATTTTTCCCTTTAGATTTCGGTTTCATATTTCCTCCTTCCTTAAAGGGTCCCCTTTTCTTGTTTTTTGGGTTTCTCTTGGGAAGGCTTTAACCCTTCCCAGTTCCAGAATTTCTTCTTTTCTTTTCTAAGATTGGATGACTCTTTCTAAGAATGTTGGCAGTGGGGAACAGATCAGTAAGCCGGCCTCTGCTCGGCTATTTAGTTTGCATAATAAAGGAAAGGAAAACAAAAAGATTAAAGTGTCTTATTTTGCAGTAATACTTAGGGCGTCAGTTGAAAGCCATAATTTCTTTACATTTTAGCTAACAGCAAGTTTAAGCGTGTCTTACTTTAACCCTGCCGCTTAGGGGGCTAATCTTCGCTAGCTCTTGTTAGTTTCGAGTTAGTTTCGAGTTAGCTCGATTAGCGTTTAGCCCAGAGTATGCCAGCTGTCAATCATTTGTCCCAAGGCTGCTCTTTGCCCATTTTTGTAATTTCCGGCAGTGACGAAACATGCGACACGGCAAAGATGGCGACGATGGGAATGCCCAGTAATATATTTTTTTTTTATTTTTTTTATTTTTTTTTTTTTTTTTTTTTTTTTTTTTTTTTTTTTTTTTCTTTTTTTCGAAATCATTTTTTTCCCCTTTTTTTTCTATCTTTATACTTATTAATAATTATAATAATAAGGAATTAATACCATAACCATTTTTTTTTTTTTTAGTGGTACTAGGAACCTCCTTAGCCCCTTTCGTACACCCCCTTTTCCTCCTCCCCGCGACCGTTTCACCCTTCGCTTTCTTTTCTCAGAAAGAGGAGATATTCCCTCTTTTACAACTTCTTCTTTTTGTTTTAAAAAATTTTCAGGGTTCAGTGTCGACTGATGGACAGTTCACATGCTGTCTCACTCACCTGTTATAATTACCATCAATTTTTTTTTTTTTTTCTTCCCTCCCGCCCCCGAGTTTATTTTGAATGATTTTATATTTTATTCACTGGGTATGAATTTTTAGGCATGCTCGTCTGTTGGATTTTTTATTTCTCTTTTTTGGGTTTATTATGAGGATTAATCTCCCTTCCTCTTCATTAAAATTTAAAACTAAATTTAAAAAAAAAAAAAAAAAATTTTAATCCTTTTTTTTTCTTTTATTATCATTCTTTTTTCTTTTTTTATTTAATTACAGTAATTACCCTCTTTTTTCTTTTCTTAAGTATTTTTCTACCAGGCACCTTTGCTTTTCTTGAGTCTTTTTCCAGTAAGGTACTTTTACTTTTACTCAAGTATGGCTTTTGAGTACTTAATACAACACTGGGAACGCCCAACTGGCTTTATTTTTAGGTCTGCAGAAACCAATGTGTCACGTGAGCAGAAGGTTTGTCCCCTTTTTTTCACGGTCCACTTTGTAGTTGAGCTCATTTGAAGCAAATCAGAGTTTGTGTGGTAATTCACAATTCTCCAAATGAAGTGGATTTGAATCAAAAGGTCTGGTGTGAATGCTCCCTTGAATACTGAGACTTTTAACCCTTTGAACCCTAAAGCTAATTTTTCTCAAAATTGCATACTTCAATTAAAATGAGTGTATCTTTGCAACTACAAGGCCTATTTGAATAAATTTGGAGTCAATGAAAGAAAACACTTGTGAGATTTATAGAGATAGAGATATTAGTATATTTGTTACTAGTGAAGAGTAAATGAAAATGGCACAGCAAAATTTCAAACCTAGCCTTAAAAAGAACACACTTTCAGCATTAGCAACTCTCTGAAATCATGCTGAAATTAAATGAAAGGTCTTTCCATCTGGACCTTCTATGTAGAACTTTAACGCTGATATTTGTGTCCGAGTTTCAGGTGGTTGACCTGTTGTCTGAGCGCGCGCTCACCTGAGGACGCGTACGTGTCGTTGCATCACAGAGAAACAGAGCGGAGCGACACAGAAAGCAGCAATGACATGCAGTCATGTAAACCACATAAATAACATCAGACTGTTAAGTTCATTATCAAAGAACTGAATCAGCAGTGGAGTGAGAGCAGAGATGCTGCAGAAACACGTGAGGACGAGACTGTTTCTGAAGGAGGAAGGAGTCTGCGCCCACACCCGCTGTACTTTCACGTCAGTCTCAAAGTCTCAACACCACCAAAAAGTCGCTAGATTTGTCACAGCCACCTTTTTGAGGGGAAAAGTTGCTAAAGGGGTCTGAAAACTGGCTAAATATGGCCACAACATCGCTAAATTGGCAACACCACACTGCAGATACACTCCGACGTCAGCGCCTGTAGCCGACGACGTACCATAAAACAGCTGATAATCGCCCAAACTCTCATTGACACGATGGACATGACACCAATTTAATGAAACACATACGCAATATTAGATGCTTTATGGTGGGGCGCTCTGCTTTCCCAGCAGCATTAAACACACCAGCTGAAAATTTAATACCTACAGCTAAATTTATGGTAAATTTAGGACATTTTAAGACCTTAATTTCCAGGGTTTAAATTTAAGACTTTTTAAGACTTTTTAAAAACCCGCAGGAGCCCTGGCTTGGCTGTTCATGTCAGACGCCCACTCCTTGTGTTAATGAGGGTCTGGCCCTTCAGCTCCGCATGTTTTCTTTGTGTATCTGTAGTTGTGTTTTAGTTGAGTTTTCTTGGCCGGGTTTTGCAACTGTAAGCTGCACAAAACACAGGGCATAGTTGCTCTTTCTGTGTTGACTCTGTTGAGCGATCAGACCAATCCAATAAGGCGGCGATGCACTCCAGCACGTAATGCGGGGTCTACATATATACACTAGGTCTGTGGGTACACGTACCTGCATCGGTGGATTGTGAAGCCGTCAGAGATGTTGATAAGCCTTTGACCTCAAGTCTGAGTCAAGTCTCAAGTCTTTGAGTGGCAAGTCTGAGTCAAGTCTCAAGTCTCTGCGTTGCAAGTCCAAGTCAAGTCTAAAGTCACTTTAAGTTATAATGAGTAATCTGACATGCAATACCTGTGGTCTGGTCTGCTTGAAGGGCCCCATTATAATATCCAAGGAATTTAAAATCTGTACTCTCCCTTTACCTCCCAGCAGCCTGTAACTGCACTGATCTTTAACTTTACATGATAAATACTCCGTCCCTCTCCTCTGGAAGATGTCTTTGCTCTACTGAATTAAGAAAACCTGCAGATCAACATTTATTCAGACTACTGTACTGTAGTAAAAATGCTCTGACTTATCGAAGAGTTTTTAACGTGTACAAAAATCCATCTGGACCAACAGAGATTTTGTCTAAACTAATTCTGCAGTTCATAACATTTTTTTTTTTGTCTGAATATGGAGAGGAGACTAATATACTGCACGTTGTTGCAGCTGTCTGCAGGTTATAAATGTCTACTGCTGTAATACATATGACAGCTTGTAGTCAAATTCTGCACAAGCCTCATAATGAGCCATTAATAATTTGACTCAGTATTGCAACAGGTTAACATGTCCAAACCTGCAGGACAGTGTCCACAGCTGGTGATCCTGCACTAGAGCTAAAAACTTTTTAATGCTTAATCTAACTGTGTGAGCTGAGAGCAGAAAATATTATTCATTTTAAAACTGAAAAAGCCTCCTCCACATCTTAATTAATTTAGATTCAGTTCTCGTTTAGATCCAGTTTCAATAAATATTTCTGATACCGCTAAACCAACAACAGCTGGACTTCTCTAATAAACAGAGCCAGTAAACCTGTGTTGTTTACAGCACGGTCTGATTCCAGTTTGGTCCAAGTTTAACGTTGTCATGGCAACATCACAGTTACTGGAAACGGTGTTCAGTAAACTTTTCATTCTTCTTCTGCATACATTCAGTAGAGCCAATCTGATGAAGTTAACGTGACTTTAGTACAACGGTTGCAACAAGCTAACAAAGCTACAGTGCTAAGCTCGGTGCTAATCCAGCTTTAACAGGCTAGCTGCTAACATGAAGCTTTTACAGTGACTAACCTGTCCAGGTGTGTTTAAGGTGGATGAAGGTGGATGTGGGGAATCCAGTGTCCCCCATTTTTAGACCACAGACATTGCGGCTTGATGCTCACATATTTGTCACTTTTATTAAGTTTTTAATACCCAAAGTTACAGCGATGAGCTGATGTGCGGCATCACGCTGTTCACTGATGCGCCATTGTTTTGATTGAGTGCACGTGTGGGCGCATCTGTGTGACGTTACGTCAGTGTAGTCTGGGGGAATGACAGCAGTCACACACAGACAGGAGATCAGACAGAGATCATGAGGGGGAAAAAACATTTATTTATTTACTTTTTAAATGTGCACAAGTCTGAGGCGAGTCTCAAACCCACGAGTCAAGTCGAGTCTGAAGTCTTTTGAGGGCGAGTCCGAGTCGAGTCTGAAGTCTGGTGAATGCGACTTAAATGCGACTCAAGTCCGAGTTCCTGACTCCAGTCCCCATTTCTGGAAGCCATCTTCTGGGTCCTAAAGGCCTGTGGCTAAATTGAAAGAGTTTCATCATGTGTTGCCCCAGATATAATTTTAAAAGAACCAAGTGTGGATTTACCGGTAAAAATAGTTTTCACAGAGAAACAGCAAAGGTGAGAGAAATCTAGTTTCTGGCTGAGTGGTTTCTGCTGTTGCTGCTTATTGGCTTCTATCTCTGTAATACTTTGGTGTGCAGGACTATGGATCACATTTTTGGATTCTACTGAGTCTCTGCTTTCATTTGATATGTAATTTGTGCTGGTCTGATGCGGGGTTGTGGCTGTGGAGACAGAAATGTTGTACGTAGGTTGCTAATATGTATTTATGTTTAATATTTTTTATTTCATTTGGATATAACTTTAGTTATGTTTTGCACAATTAAAAAGGATTGTGCTGGCTTGTAGCCTAGTTTCTGCAGTTTAATGTGCCACATTGCAATAATCTCCATCATTAATGCGTCGTTTATCCCCATTGTTGTTGAGAAACAATCATGAATTCAAAGGGCAAGGAAAACAAAGTTAGATAAGAACTTTACTCACCACAGGTACAGAGGAATGGATGTGCTTCTGTGCAGTCTCTGCTTCCCCATTTACCAGATTCTTCTTTCAGCAGAGCAACGCATGGTTCAGCTTCTACAGTGTTCACTGGCTGGCTTGCCTTCCAGCACCGCACTGAGGAGTTGGTCTGGTCTGACCACTCCCAGGGATCTCTGAAGAGACCAACATAAGCTCCAGCCCCATTGGTTACTTTCTGGACTGTCTGGTACTCTGCATCATTTCTCAAGCTGGCCAGGTCTGTATGGTGTTTTCTGCAGTAGTCCCGAGCAACCGTCCAAGTCACTTTCTGTGAAGGGACGATGTACCGTCCTGCTCCTTGTTTTGCCCCTAGAAAGAAAAGTTGGACTTATTATTAATGCTGGTTGAATATCAAACTAATGTTCAATCTTGTATCTCATCAGCTAACAGATATTTAATGATATAAGTCCTGAACTGTTGTCAGTTAACATTTTATAATAATTTTCTTTTAACTAACTAGTAAAAATATCTTTTATCTTCTCAACTCCTTTTTGTGCAGCCAATTTGGGCTTAAAAAGGACAGAAAAGGACAAAAAAAATTATACAATTTTTGTGATTTTATGATACAATCAGTATTCAAACAAGCCAATATATAAAGATTAACAGTCAAGGATGCAACGCAACACCAGATTCCACTGAATCTGATGCAATCTGTGAATACCGTATATGCAAATAATCTATCAGACGTGAAATTATTCATGTTTGCTTTGTTATTACATCCAAAGTTTCACAGTCTCTTTTGATCAGGAAAAATGCAGTCATTCAACGGAAATCAGACTTTATAACCAAATTCTCAAAATGTTTATTTTGAAACTATGGCAGGGCTACTCAATTAGGTCCTAGGAGGACAGCAATCCGGCAGGTTTTCTGTCTCCCTGATCCAACACAAGTTGATGAGTCATTGTGCAGAACTTGATTGGCTATAGGGGATTATCACGCTTTCTGAAACTTTCCGGAATCTAGGCATTTCCTCTTCTGACTGAAGTGATGCTAAGGAAAAAGTGGATCAAAGAGATTGATTCTCCGCGGTGAAGGGCCGAACTTTATAATAAAACAACACAAGACGTTTGTTTGTAGCCAGCAGACTACAGAGCTGGTGTTAGCAGGCTAGCATTAGCCAGCTTGATGACAAGCCTAACTTTGTGCGGCTGAAAACACACAAGCATCTGAAAGCGTCTCCTTTCTTGGCAGTCCCCAGTTGTTCCACTTGAAATGGAAGGGTACAGACCCGATTTTCAGATGCTTGTGTGTTTTAAGATGTACAAAGTTAGGCACGTCAGCTAACGCTAGCCTACTAACGCTAGCCTACTAACGCTAGCCTGCTAACGCTAGCTGTGTAGTCTTCATCATTGAAAGGCCGGCTACAAAAAAATGTGCTACGTTGTTTTATTATAAAGTTCGCTTTGATCCACTTCTTCCTTAGTATCACTTCAGTCTGGAATCCATGAAAATTTAAGTAGGTTTGGCGTTTATTCAATTTATGAAGTGGAACAGAACAGGGACATTGAACTGGCCCAGAAGAGGACCAGCTAAGTGTTTCAAATTCCGGAAACCGGAACATGGAAGCGTGATAATCCACTATTGGATAAACAGATGCAGGCGTGAAAAAGTTCCACCTTTTTCTGCCAGAGGTTTTGCAGTAATAGTGCACTATTACTGCACTATCACTGGCTGAACGATTTCTCCCGCGAATACGTCATCATGCACATTGTCCAAACTTGGCGTGTGGAAACGTCCTTGTTCTGGGAATTCATTTAAGCTCTGCTATCGTTCCCCCTGGGAATGCACTCATTTCTCTGTGTGATGGATTTGGCAGACAAGTCGCTGGTAAGCGGCCTGCAGCCGGCAGAAAGGGGAACTTTTTCAAGCCTGCATCTGTATCTACTTTGAGTCAGGTGTGTTTTTATGCTTTCAGGCTGTTTTGCTGCAGTATCGCGACTTTCCCTTCGCTAGACGTCATGCGGTTCTGTTTACAAATGCTGCCATGCACGCGCGAGGGGAGGGTGCTCCTTGTTAGGAAACGCTGTGAGTGGCTGATTGGAAACCGGAACTTCTGTAGAACGAAATGCATTGGCATGAGAAGTGCGTCACGACAGCGTTAGAAACCTAAACTTAAAAGGCCTGCATTCATGAATATACGTAAACAATGAGTGATTTATTTTCATGAAATTACCTCTTTAAACACACATTATACCGTGTAGAAAGCATTTTTCTTAGAGAGATTAAAATAAAATCAAGTACAGGCCTTTAATGCAAATGGGCAATCACGTCATAATGTGGTCAAAAACACCTCTGAGAGGAAAGCGGGAGAAAGAGCTGCAGATAAAAGGCCAAGAGCAATAGTATATCGCTCAGATTTGGCTGTTGGAGGCAGAGCTGGGAGGAGGAGGCTGCCAAATGCTGCACATGTGCGAGGTGCATGCTGGGATTTATATCTGGCCAAGTACGCACGCATGCTCGCTAAAATGGGTGGAGGAAGTTCTCATCCGGGGATTTCCAGCGTACTTGCCGAGAAGTGAACTCTGACCCCGGCTTTACACTGGGTTCGTGAGCACAGCGCAACGGCTTTGCTGCAACCTCAATGGCGCGAGCATTTATAACGTGCACTGTGCGCCTGCGAGCGCACCAGCTGTTACTAGATTTGTAACATCACAGGAGGGATTGCAAGATCGCCCATGATTCTCATCCAAATGGTTAATTTTGTCCACATTTGTGCGTCATGGCTTCTTATTTCACTGAAACCTTGTGGACACGGAGATGATGTCATGTTCAGATAGTTCAGCAGTTTAAAATCACAGTGGCTTTTGTTTAGGAAGTTACTGGATGTTTCACACTGAATCTCTTTTCTGATTTCCTGTCTGGTCTGATCTGAACAACTGAAATTGACGCGGTGTCGGTGCGCGCTCCGTCAGAAATAAAGCCGGCTCGTATCTTTAGTGCAGCGGCGTGACATGCCGGAGCGACTAAGGACCGCTCACGCGCCGCGGCGTGTTCAATATTTTTCAAACCATGGACTACATGTGCGTGTCGCTGCCCTCACGGACCAGGTGTAAAGCCGGGATGAAACGGAACATGACTTGGACCACAGGTGATGACATTTCACGAGCACACAAGTACACAGATTGAAAACAGCCCAGGAGACTTGTCCCATGTCCCCCCTAAAACTACATCTGTGCTCTTAGCTAATTGAGTAGCCCTGTTCTATAGAGAAAGGTTTACACATCAAGGAAGGAGGGGAGGACCCAAATGCAGGATGAGGAAAGCAGGTACAGGAGCAAAAAGTTTCTTTAAAAAACCCCAGGAGACTTACAAGACACCAAGTAAGCAGGGAGGAAACACCGGGAGGAAATAACGACAAACGAACTGGCAAAGAACAACTGAAAACCGGTAGTAAAGATGGGTTTCCCATTTACAAATATTGGCAGTTGCTCGAGCAACCCGGGGGCAAAAAGCCTGTGTTTTGAATTGCAGTCTATGGCCAAACGCACTCATATCATTCATAAAAATGAAAAGTAACTTAACGAAACAAACAGAGATTGTTGCATTTTAAATTATATTGAATAAATCTGTATTCTGATGACGAATAAAAAAAAAACGACACAGCTATGCTGTTTTATATTTCTTTTACCATTACACTAACTTGGCGAGAGAGTCATCACCCAAAAACAGCATTTTTCTTGTTAAAGGTGCCATGACATCAAATTTCCCTTTTCTGGGGTTTTGGGGGTATAATATGATATGCTGTGCACTGATGAGGCCATGTGAATGTCCAGAGTGAGAATCATAGTTCCTGTTTATGGTCTGTCAGCTTTGTCTCTCTGCTCAGAAATGGTTGAATCAGACAGCAGGCTATCATTCTACGTAGTTCTATCATTCTACGTAATTTAATTGCTCCAATAAGAGCAGCCCGGGCACCCCCCCTCTTTCTCTCCTAACGGTTTATGCACCGTCCGCTCCCCCCCCTCCCCCCCCTGTCTGATTCAGCTTCGTGTATGGAGCTAGTAGTAACTTCTGTGCAGTCAGGTCTGGGTTTTCAAACAAATGGATTTAAAAGAAAACTTCTGCAGCAACACTGAGGGAGGGGGCCACAACCTTGTCATTACCTGTAAGTTTATTTATTTTCTAAATGCTGTCTTGTCTGATAAACGTAGCTCCCTGTCTGAACTGCCCATGTTGCTAGCAGTTAGCCTTTAGCAAACTCCGACCGCAGCTTGACCTAGATTCTCCAAATAAGGTCATAGCGAAATAAGGTGTAGCCAATCAAAATGAAGTCAACGTGGTCTCCGGGTAAAGCTCCATATCATCACCGGACCCAACTGTATCACTGAGGAAGTGAAGTCTGGCGTTTCAAAACAATACTCCGCTGTAAAAAATGCAGTTTTTTTCTTTGGAGTATTTACATATAAAGTAATGCCAACAACATAAACTAGTTTTTAACTGCTATGTCATCACTCCTTTAAAACATGGATATTATTAGTGTTGGACCTCATTTGAAATATGCCTGAAAAACCTCAGTTTGAAAGTGGCTTTAACCTTCGTTTAGACTCTTCGTTAAAAACAAAATAGTCCACAACAGTCTGCGGTCTGCAGCAGGTTCAGCTCCAGTATCTACACCACCTCCATACAGGAGCAACTTTCACTAGTTTGGGATTAAACCAGGCAAAAACGACATCATCACTATGTTTGGAAAGGAGGCAATTCCAACTGTTAGGGACTCACCTGCATTGCTGTCGGTGAGTCATAGCCTGGTACACCAGCCTGACCAACGCCATGTATGAGATACACGGCAAGTCAGTCTGGGTTCCCTCCATTGGGAAATGATTTCCACTCTGGTAAAAAATTAACCGGACCAATCACAGCGCAGCAGTAGAATTATTAACAGAACGTAAAACTCCTCCGACATCTCCACCGCTGTTTCTGCTCTGTTTTGGTGCGTAACTAACAGCTTCTGGGTCATAGTCACATGACGTGCGACACAAACGCTTCCTCATATTAGTAGTTTGGCAATAAACAATGCTGACATGTAACTTAGTATTTATAATAATCAAACCAAACATTCTATGTTAATATAAACAAGAAAATTACATTAAATAGAGAGGGAAAACAAGTGTAAACGCTGACTTCTGGCATTGCCATAGCAACAGAGTGCCGAACTACGCCAGCTACAGTCACCTCTGATTGGTTCTCTCCGGTTCACTTCCCCCTGTTAGTCTCTCGTCTCGCATTGGAAATGAATCTTCAGCGGAGGGAATCCAGACTGACTTGCCGTGTATCTCATACATGGCGTTGGTCAGGCTGGTGTACCAGGCTAGGTGAGTCTCGCTGCTTGTGTAACGTTCTGCTTTATTACTGTGAATGTATTGTGATCCTGTTTATCTTTATTATAATTATTATTATTATACCTTATTCTGCTCAATTTTGACGGCCATCTCCTCCTACACCATTTGCAGCACTAAAACACTTCATACATCAACATGTTCAGCACATTCTGGAGATTATGGCTATATTTCGTTGAATAACAAAATCTTACAGATATTGAGATATTTAGCATTTTGTACACTTAAAATCTAGCAATTTGATTGGACACTGCGACAATTCAGCTCGGTGACTGGATAAATCTGAAAAAATAGGAGGGGCATCGGTTCGACAAGTGAACCATGACAAAGGATCCAGTACGTCAGCCTCCTTCATATAGGACTCAGTGCAGCAAAGTCACCTTACCACATGACAATCCTTAAACAGTTCTGCCGCATGTTTCCTATGTGATCTGGTGGCGTAAGTCTACATTGGCCAACTATGGCAACATGCAGTCAGTGGGTCACAAGTTCAAAGCCAGCATAATTCCCAAACTCAGCAACACCTCTTAAATTCTCAACATAAATGACACTCTTATAAAAGAGTATTTTCACAGATTTTGTGTCAGAAGGGAATGATTAAGTTGTCGGCATTCTACTCTGCGCATGCGCGAGTTCCGGTGACAACGTATAGGGAGCCGAAGTCACGCCCTTCTGCTTCCGCATCATGGGACCTAAGAAACGAAAAAATGTGAATGGAAGTCAATGAGGAGAAAATAATTATCTTCTGGTCCCAGTCGTTCTCTGTCCTGGATTCCAGATATGTTGGTTGTGAATTTAAATGAAAATTTTTCGTGCAAAGAAAAAATAAAATACCGCTAAGATTTGAGATTATTTCAGGATTTACTTGAAGCCTCTGTGTGGACTACAGCCCTCGTCGCAACCGACCTGTGTCACCAGCTTCCTGAGTACGCTACCGTTGTGATTTTACTCCGGCACGTCACCACTTTTTCAAGAACAGGAAAAAGAGCATGAACAGAGGTGAAAACTGTTTTAAGTCAGGAAATGTTGAGTCTTTCCATTACGCCGATGTAACAATGTCCAGTCTGGTTCACGCCGGTCGCGGGTAACAACGTCATCACTTGTGGCGAGAGGAGGAGTCCACAAAGAGGCTTCAAGTAAATCCTGAAATTATCGAAAATCTTCGCGGTATTTTATTTTTTCTTTGCACGAAAAATTTTCATTTAAATTCACAACCAACATATCTGGAATCCAGGACAGATAACGATTGGGACCAGAAAATAATTATTTTCTCCCCATTGACTTCCATTCATATTTTTTTGTCTCTTAGGTCCCATAGTGCGGAAGTAGAGGGCGTGACTTCGGCTCCCTATAAGAGATTACTAATGACTTTTGATTCAGCTAAGAGTGACTTCTCTCCAAAAAGGAATTGCCAACAGTGGAAGACAGTGAGAAATGTATTTGAGGTGTAGCTTATGTGAAAGACTCTACTCCAAGCTTGATCTAACCTAATAACCTTAGTTTGGTGATTAAATCTTATGTTTTCGTGTTGAGTCAACTTAAAATTACACTCTCTGGACTGAAATAAGTTCCTATTTTCATGAGTGCATGAACAACAAAGTGGGCGGAGTTATCTTCAGAACTCAACCAGCTGATAATACTGCTGATTTTTGTGGCCATATGAGGATCTCTCTTTTCTCTTCTTTCAGCTTGGATAAATACGTCTGTCAACTTCAGTCTCGCGACCACTGAATGTTTCGTGTGCTTAGATGTGACAAGTTCTGGAAACCGGAACGCGAAGCGTGATAATCCCCCTATTGGACAAATAGAAAAAAATGGGAGGGGCATTGGTTATACAACGTGAACCATGACAAAGGAGCCAGTCCGTCAGCCTTCTTCATATAGGACTCATTGCAATACATTCACCTCACCATATAACAATCCATAAACAGTTCCGCTGCATTTCCTTAGTGGTCCGGTGGCATAAATGTATTTCAGCCGCCTAAGGCAACATACAGTCAGAAGAATGCACATTCAATTCCTGCAACAAGCCCTCAATCTCAGCAAAACCTCTCACACTGACTAAAGGCCTTTACACACCTACTCCAAAAATTTTGTCCGAAAGTTTCACACGGCAAAAGCTTGAATCAAATTGATACACTGCCTGGCCCAAAGAAAAAGAGGTCATTCACTCTAATACTTTGTTGGACTGCCTTTAGCTTTGATTACGGCACGCATTCGCTGTGGCATTGTTTCGATAAGCTTCTGCAATGTCAAAAGATTTATTTCCACCCAGTGTTGCATTAATTTTTCACCAAGATCTTGCATTGATGGTGGTAGAGTCTGACCGCTGCGCAAAGCCCTTTCTAGCACATCCCAAAGATTCTCAATGGGGTTGAGGTCTGGACTCTGTGGTGGCCAATCCACGTGTGAAAATGATGTGTCATGCTCCCTGAACCAGTCTTTCACAATTTGAGCCCGATGAATCCTGGCATTGTCATCTTGGAATATGCCTGTGCCATCAGGGAAGAAAAAGTCCATTGATGGAATAACCTGGTCATTCAGTATATTCAGGTAGTCAGTTGACCTCATTCTTTGAGCACATACTGTTGCTGAACCTAGACCTGACCAACTGCAGCAACCCCAGATCATAATACCGCCCCCACAGGCTCATACAGTAGGCACTAGGCATGATGGGTGCATCACTTCACCTGCCTCTCTTCTTACCCTGATTCGCCTGTCACTCTGGAACAGGGTAAATCTGGACTCATCAGACCACATGACCTTCTTCCATTGCTCCACAGTCCAATCTTTATGCTCCCTAGCAAATTAAAGCCTTTTTTTCCAGTTAGCCTCACTGATTAGTGGTTTTCTTACGGCTACACAGCTGTTCAGTCCCAATCCCTTGACTTCCCTTTGCATTGTGCGTGCGGAAATGCTCTTACTTTCAATATTAAACATAGTCCTGAGTTCTACTGTTGTTTTTCTTCGATTTGATCTCACCACACGTTTAAGTGATCGCCGATCACGATCATTCAGGATTTTTTTCCGGCCACATTTCTTCCTTGAAGATGATGGGTCCCCACTATCCTTCCAGTTTTTAATAATGCGTTGGACAGTTCTTAACCCAATTTTAGTAGTTTCTGCAATCTCTTTAGATGTTTTCTCTCTCTGCTTGATGCATGCCAATGATTTGACCCTTCTCAAACAGACTAACATCTTTTCCGCAACCACGGGATGTGTCTTTCGACATGGTTGTTTAGGAAATGAGAAGCAAGTCATTGCACCAGTTGGGGTTAAATAACTTGTTGCCAGCTGAAAGATAATCGCCCATGCAGTAATTATCCAATAGGAGGCTTGTACCTATTTACTTAGTTAAATCCAGGTGGCGACTTTTTTTTTGGCGAGGCAGTGTATCAAGTCAATGGGAGCGTTCACATCAGTGACAAAATTCCGTCTTGCGATTTTGCGACGTTTATTTTTTTGAACTGAGGTCGATTTTCTTAATATTCGCATTCGACAGATACACAGTCCACCAATCAGAGAAGGCGCTCTGACCGTCAAAGAGCTGGTCGCAAGCAAAAAGAGAAAGGAAAAAGAGAGAGGTGTTGCTTGGTCGCTGTTACTGCATCATTATGGCTCAGGTGTTGTCACCTTTGTGTCGCAGCACTCTTGTTTGGCAAACGGGGGGGGGTTGTCACAGCTGAAGTAGCAGTGTTTTCCCTACATTTTGTAGCCATTTGAGGTTATTAGCTACATGTGTTCTATTTAAAATCCCCATTTGGCATCTCCACGGTGAGATCAGCTGTTTTCAGCATCCAGGAGTTTCCCTGCAGCAGCCTCTCCCTCCATTACAGCTGCATGTGCTCACGTTCCTCTGGAATAACAAATGCAAGTTTGTTTTTGCATCTTCATAATTTCGCGCCGTAGCAGGTGTGTATAGACAAATGCGTCGATATTTCTCCCCCGAATTATTCGCAATTTCATGCTGTTTGGCTAAATCGCATTGCATATCAAATTCATCTTGCTCAGCTGGAGATATATCAGCCACCTTAAGCATTGCATTTTAATTTTTTTAACACTCACGCATTCACAGTCGCTGTTATGCAATAACAGCACCATCTAGTTGTGTATGAGATCCCGGGAAACAGTAGACAGACTAGCTAACTGCTAACAAGCAAACGGTATAAACTCAAATGCCATCTGATTTACGACCCCCGTACTTCGTATTAAATCTCCGGGATGCGTTGTTATGCCGTGTGAATGTTTGTAAACGGCTTCACCATCAGTTCATCCTTCTTTTTCATTTTCGTGTCTGAGCAGAGGACGGCTGTCACACACAGCTACAGTGATGTGATGCAGCCGATCGCGGCGGTGATGCAGGTATTAGTACCAGTCTCCGGACTAGAACACAGGAATAATTTCTGCCACCGCGGTGGTTTAATCTGCTATGGTGAGAGACTAAATCATGTGGTCTTAACCGTAATAAGTCATCTGAGAGGGTTTTCTGAAGATCAGTCGCGCCTACTGTCCTATTTTCACCATTTTCAACTGTTCACATGCATTAATGTTTTGATTTTTTGCAACCAAACAAAAACCAGGTCTTAAACGTTATATTTCCCCGACACTTTCACGTCATATCTTGACCTCATCTGCATTAAAAGTCGAGTCTTGTATGTAAAACACACGTCTTCTCATAGTTCAATAATGCTTTTCCTGTGTTTTCTTGCCCCCTGGTTGCGCGTGCATCCTATCTGTGACGTTGCTCAGAAACCCATCTATAAGAACACAGAGGGACTGACGAGCAGTGGGAAACAGGAGGAGCAGATTACACATGAAAACCAGGTGAGATGCGGAGACAGGAAGTACATCAAACAGAACACAGAAGAAGAAACTCTACAAAATAAAACAGGAAACATGACAGGCAAGGAAACTGAAAAAAACTAAACTAAAACTCATGGATCATGACAATATCATGTTTTTATTTAATATTAATATATTCTTTCTTTTTTTTCTTTTTTTAAATTTTGAGAAAATTTTAATCCTCAAAACACAGAATGTGACAGTTTCTTTTCTTTTTTTATTTAAAGAACAGATTTATTTTTATTTTTATTTATTTTCAGTTTTATTTTCAGTGCCTGATTGAGCTCAGGAATAAAATATTTTGAGGTTTTAGTAGCTTTTTGTGATTTGAATGGCAATGATTGTGTTAAATCAGCATGTGTCTTGGATTACTTGCTGACAAATTAAACTGGTGTGAGACTTTTGTGGAAAATAACTCACCATCAAAACAAACCGAATCCCATTTTTCTGCACAGGAGACCATATTCAGTTTCCCCTCACTGAAATACCCACAGTTATTGCCACTTACTTTACCCCATTTGAAGTAATTCTTTTCTCCTTCCTTATAAAATCCTTTCTCTGCTAAAGACCAGTGCCACTTTAAAGTTTTCCCTTTGTTTAAACCTATCCACACAGCATCACTGTATTTTCCTGCTACAGTCTTAAGAGCCTTATCTATATCTTTCATGTCCTCCATGGCAGCCAGGTCGACACATTTCTCCCTGCAGAAGCTCTGGGCCTCTTTCCAGGATTTTGGAGTTTGGAATAAGACGTACTGATGCAGGGAGGCACACAGAGACAGAAAACACAGTCCTGTTGGAGAAAAGTCAGAAATAAACTGTCATAAAACTTCATTTTATCCTTCTCAGGCTTGAAGTAATGCTTTTCTAATGCATTCATGTGACAGACATTTAAAGTGCAGATGACACTTTTTTTTTTTTTTTTTTTTTCCTCTCCTTTTCTCTTTCGTGGGGGAGCTCTCTTTTTTTTTCTTTCTTTTCAGAGTTCTCTTTTTTGCGTTTTTTGGGGATTATTTTTTTAGTTTTCTCGATCTTTTTATTTTATAGAGGTAAGGAAAGGATGAGTCTCCCGTACGAGCGCCCGCCTCTCTTCTCTCTCTTTTAGAGTTCGCTGTTAGCTCTCCATACTCATCTCTCCTCGAATCTCTTTTTCCTTTCTTCTCCTTCTCTCCTCTCTATTGCGAGACTCTCTCGGTCGGGATTCTCCGTCTATCTCCTCCCTCTTCCAATCTCCTTTCCTCCTTCTTCTCCTTTCGAACTATTTAAACTCCCTGACTTAAGTTGTTATCTTTCTCTTTTTAAAGCTAATTTTGGTTAGCTTCGGCTCTTTGTCTCGAGCTACCGGGGCAGGTCCTCTTTCTTCCCCTTCTCTGTTATCCCTCTTTTTTGGTCTTTTCTTTTTTCTTTTCCAATTCCTCCTCCTTCATTCCCTCTTTTTCTTCGCTTTATCTACCGCTGCCTAGGCTGAGAGCTGCTTAGGCGCGGCTCAGTTCTCGAGTTCTAGCTTGTAAATTATTTCCCCAAATTCCTCCTTATCCCTTTTCTACTCTATATCCCCCCAATCCAGTTCCAGTGCTTTCTGAGCTCTTTCATTTCATCTTAGATTATCATTAAAGTCAATGGCGGATTATACTCTTACCTCCCCTCCCATCGCTCTTTCCCTAGCTTCAATCCCTTTAGCCACCTCCTCGAGGATATTTACTAAATCATTCTATTACTTCTACTCCAGACTATTATTTTTCTTCTGTTTTTATAAATTTTTTTCATTTTTACATATTTTTTTCAGAACTTTAATTTATATTTATAAAACTAACCTGGAAGCAGCACCAGATTTATGATGCTTTTCACTGGACCTCTCTTCTTTTTCTTTTTTTTATTTTTTTTGATATTTTTTGTTATTTTAATTTGATTATTTATTTAAGTTTTCTCATCCTTTTATTTTAGAGGTAAGGAAGAATTCCTCCCAAGCACCCCCTCTCTATCTCCCTCTTTCCGCGCTTTGCTTCTCCATACTCAGTCTCTCTCAATCTCTTTTATCCATTTCTTCACCCCTCCATTACTCTCTCTATTCGGACTCCCTTTATATAGATTCTCCTCTCAATCTCCTCCCCCTCTCTTTCTCTTCTCTTCTCCCTTCTTTCCTTACTATTTATTTCCTATCTTCTTTTTTATCTTCTCATTTTTTAAGCTAATTTTCCTTATTCCTCTTTTCTCATCCGCGATCCTCTTTCTTCCCTTCTCATTCTCTTCCCTTCTCTTTCTTTTTTCTCCTTCTCCATCCTCCTCCTTTTTTCCCTCTCTCCTTCCTCTTCGCTTTATCCTGCCTGCTGAGCTCTTCTTCTCTTTCTCTTTTTTTATTCCCCTCCTCTTTTCCCTTTTCTCTCTATTCCCTTTCCCTTTCCTTTTTTTTTTCCTTGTTTCCTTTTTTTTCCTCTCTTCCCCTTGTCTTTTTCTTTTTCCCTCCTCCTCTCGTTTTCCTTTTTCTTTTTTTTTTTTTTTTTTTCTTTTTTTTTTTTTTTTTTTTTTTCTCCTCTTTTGGCTGTAGTTTACTAGAAATAGAGAAAAAGAGATTTGTTTTCTCCGGAAGAGAAGAGCAGACAAATGGGTCATTTGTGTGTCTTTAAGTGCCATGACATCAAATTTTACTTCTCTTTGGTTTTTGGGGTATAATAGAACTGCATATCATTACCACGTCCAACCCTTTTACTGAGGAGGGAAATCTAGCGTGTCAAAACAATCCCTGTAGAAAGTATAGATATTTTTCTTTGGAGTATTGACATATGCAGCAATATCAACTACATGAAATAGTTTATGTCATCACTCCTTTAAAGATCTTAACACATGAAATAGAAAACATCTGTCTGCATATCCCAAATAACAGTTTTTAAAGAATTCACATTAAGGTTTTGTTACAGTGTAGGGATGTAATGATAACCGGTAAAATGGTTAATCGTGATAAAATTCCCAACGATTAGTAATACCGTTTCAAAATTTAATTACCGTGAAAACCGTGACTGATTACTGCACTTTGAGAAAACTCCCAGTGATGTTGCTCATTGGCTGAAAAAGCAGAAGCAGTCGCAGTTTGCAATGTTTAATTTATGAAAACATGGTGGAAGGCGACGAAGGCACCCACATGGACAGTAATCTTGAGATTTTTTCCCCCTTCAAAAAGGACAAAGTAGACATTTTGACCAATTTTGGATATATTTAAAGATGCTGGGGGGTATTTCTATAACACTGCGATAAAAATGATAACCGTGATCATTTTGGTCACAATAACCGTGATATGAAATTTTCATATCGTTACATCCCTATTACAGTGACACAAATAACCGTCACTGGGATTAATGCAAATCTCCGGCTTTACAGCTCGGCTTTAAGGTTTATTTCACCTCTTTTTGCCTTTGTCCTTTTAAGAAAAAAAGAGGTTATCCTTTTTATTGTTATCATATGTTAAACTTCTATGTTAAACTTTTATCTTTTAATAAACTTATTTTTATCATGTTGCCAACTCCATGAAATGTTTTGTTTAAAATATAACATGCAAATAACTAGACACACAGATGAATAGACCCCTCTCAGTCACGTGACTATTCGGTCATGCAGCCTTGCTGGGTGGCAAAAAGCTCGCCTGGACCACTGCAGCACTCAGTAGTGACCATAAACTTGCTGTGAGCTGTTTAATTAATGATGGTTCTGCATGACTTTTCACTTTTTAAGCCAGTTCAGCTTTTATGTGGGCAGCTCAGAAAACTATATTTTCATAAATTTGTTGGTGCTCAAGACGTTGCGATTTTTCCAAATCCTGGTTTAAAAACCTCCAAAACTGCCACCAGACGGAGATGTTGCTGCCTGATTAGCTTGGCATGACATTTACAACCTCGTCCATCGACAGTTGCACTTCACAGGAGCAGAAATAAAAGATTACAAGTTGTTAGAAGCTTCTAAATATCTGGTGCAGGATGGTATCAGACCTTTAGCTTTGGAAAGCGTCCCAAACAAAGTATTTCCTCTTCATGTCAGAGATGAAAACAGATCCAAATAACGTTAACATCGTGTAAACATTATGGATGTCTCCACATTATATTTATGAGCTAACATTACAACAACTGAGAGAAAACACTGCTGTTTTATGACGGTTTAGTTTATTGACACCACAAAGGAAAATAACAGTCCGTAAGTTTCATCAACAATGAGAACTGAAAACTCCCGTTAGATTGTTGTCTTCTTGCAAACGTTTCTAGATCTTCCTTTTTGTCTTCTTTTATCTGGATTGCAGACAAACACGAAGATGGACGGGACATAAGCTGGGGACAACGGGGTGTCTCATGTTTACCTGAAGGAAGACAGAATAATCCTCCATCAGACGTCTATTTGTCTCTGAACAACTGACAAACTTGAAGCGTCTGGTTGCAAAAACGTTACAACTGCAGTTTGCTGCATTTTTAGCCGCATCATCATTATTTTGATGTAGATAAATATAATCAAACTCCGACCAGCTCACCAAAAACAGAATCAGCAGGAAACTTACCACTGACAACAGTGCTGCTACCAGGCTGCTGCAGCCAAGATCTCCCATGGATTCCAGTTAAATTGATCACGTTTTATGGCAGCATCCCATTTAGCTTGTCGATCAGGGTCAACAGGCAGCCTGGAAAATTAAATCTCATCCTGGAATGTCGATAGGCGCATCCAAAGACAAACCACGAAGCTACCAGTATTTTTTTATCGAGTTAAAATGCTGCTGCAGCAACCGAGCCCGCAGCAGTAAAGCTGCTGTGTTGATCTTTTTGCCACCCACGTACGTTGCCGACGTGACTGTCACGTGACCAGCAACGACACATGAGAAATCAATCAAAACCCAATTTCAAAAGAGGGAAATAATTTCAAAAGTAAATAAAGCACAAGGAATTGTACATAGCTTTAACATTTCATGAACAATAAAACAAATATTGAATTATTTCATGAAAAATATGAGCTCACCTCGTGTGATGGAATAAGATGCATCAAAAAATTATGATGGGAAAACAAAAGGCTTAAAATGTGAGTGGTTCCAAAAGTAAACTGGAAAAACAGCAGCTATTGTAGCAACAAGCCAATTTGGGGGGTGTGCAATACTGCAACAGTTGGTATTGATCTGATACAAAGTAAAGGGCTCGTATTGTTCATAGTAATACTTTTTAATAGGGCTGTCAAAATTAACAGATTAATGCAAAGAGATTAATCTGTGGAATTAAAGCAGCTGGTCTCAGTTCCCACATGTCAAAGAACACCATCTCTTTTATTAACAACACCGTGGTAAACCTGGAGCTCTTACCTTTTTTAAAAAAATATGCTAATGCCATTAACATTACCAGGAAAAGATGAAATGTCTCACTTTTAACACTTGAGGTGTCTATAATTTCTACTGTAGATTGAATGTTAGTTCTTGAGATTCTTAAGTCTCGGATTCTGTCTAATTTGTTTTTTTTTTCTTTTCCTGTTTTTTTCTTTTTTATATTTTAAACTATGTCTCAATTTCTTTAGAAATCGGATTCAATTAAAGAAATAATATTGATATATTAACATCTTGATAGAGAAGCATGGGTTGGGTAAATACTAAATAAATTTAAATTTAGATAGCAGAAGAGACTTACCTGATGTTTATTGAGTCTTATGTGGCAATTTGTCTTAATTTCTGGTTTTTGCTTGTTGTCCTTTTCCTTGAGATCACTGCAGTTGTTTCTACACAGTATGCAAGATCTGCTTCGGTCCCTTTATTTGACTTCGATAGTCAAGGTTCATGGAAATTTCCTCAGTATGTAAAACACATGAAAACTAGAACGTGTTTTTCCAGCAAAACAACAGGGTTAGTGTCTGATACTGAATCAATATTAAATTAGAACAATTTAAATTTCATAACTGGTGTCGACAGATTATTCACCAAGTCAATACAGAAGGCTGAAATGAAATTACCTGCATTACAGCAAGATTTAATCTGCCATACAGAGAAATTCATTCATTGTATGCATGTAAATGTACATGCATGTATAGATGAAAAGATGACGTAAGATAAAGTGACATCAGAGTTTTGCTGTGAGTACCCAGAGCTGCAGCTCACTTTTCACGGCAACAGAAGAAAATCTTCTTTTGGTGGATCAACCCAAAGTGGAACACCAATGAAATGTTGACCACAGGTCACACACCTATGACCTATGTATGTATCATGTCATAATATACCACAGTGATTCCACAAGATACACATCTAAATAGGGGGAAAAAGCATATTCCAGTGAATCCACATCAGGCAAAAGTATAAAAAAAGCAAAGCACAGTTGGTCACTGGATATGCAAGGGGGGTGTTTCATGTGATTGTACAGATCAGAATTACTAACATTGCTGATATGAGGTTGGTTAAAAAATCCGTATAGCCCCCCCCGGTCTCAAAGGTCGGATGGATGCGACATGCCTGTACAGACCGCGATTGCTTTGACACAGATCAGATATAAATCCGATTTTAATACCACATTTAGCCTGAATCCGATCCAAAAATGGCAGATTCAATACAACTTGCGCTGTTCATACGATCAGAGGCAGATGAGATATGGGTCACATTCGAGATCGGATTTAGGGATGGGCATATCGATACCTTGGAGTCGATACTTCGATACCAGCCAGCCAAAATATCGGAATCGATACTTTTTTGAGTATCGCAATACCAATGTACAGATACGAAACATGCAATTTGTTTATACTTCTGAGAGTTTTAGGCAATGAAATGATAAAAGCAGCCAAATTCTAGCTTCCCTATTTTGGTAGCCTATCGGATATCTTGATAATGTTGCAACTGTTTGTGATGATGATGATGATGTTTTGTTGTCTTTCATGGTTTAATGCAGGTTATTGTACATTTTATTTTGGTAAATTTGTAATATAACTATTATATTTTCTATTTTAACATTTTCCACTTAATAAATTTGATTATTTTAATTAGTATATATTATGTTATATGATAACTGAAAGACGTTTTTAATCTATTTTTGTTTAATTTCATCATCACTATAATTTATCATTGTTTTAAAAGTGTTTCTTTCCAGAACTTCTGTTCTCAGATTTTACTTATATCTAATATTGCCCTTGCAGTCAAGGTATTAAAGCAAAATGAACAATCATGTGATTTTCTTTTAAAGGACAAAAAAGTATCGGTATCGCTGAAAAAGTGCCATAAACTACTGGTATCGTATCGACATGAAAAATTTCAGTATCGCCCATCCCTAATCGGATTCAGGTCATATTTACCTGCGTGTAGCCAGAAGGACAGAAAAGATCACCATAATCTTCCATTTTAGAATAAGATAACATAAACTTTATTGTCCCACAACGGGTAATCTGCCTTGGGCTTTTAGAATCACATTATCAAAGCGAACGAACCAAAATAAAATACATTTTAATTAAATTGTCATTAATTAGCCTATTTTTCAAATGCCAAGGAGCCGCATCAGCGACCCCTGGCCTATATCATATTAATTCTTGCTTTTAGAAGACAACTACGTCATAAGTGTAACCACTGGTAGCCAGATGTTACTGTAACCTAAAGAAGCGCGCACGCACCCACCCGCACACACACGCGTGGCGATTCTCTCCAATATGCAACTTACAGTGATTAAAAGTATAGCCGAAAAAAACTTTATTAAAAGTAATCAAATAAATAAAACTAATTAAATAGAAGTAGTAAAATATTAAACGGTCTAAAATGGCTGTGTTTGTGGCTCCTTCCCATTGGCGCCTGCCCACCTCAGACCATCGGCTTCCTCGGGACACCACAGCCGCTTTTCTGACTCTGGGCAGCCGCTCTGACGGCGGCCGTCCTCCAGCTCACGACAGCCACACCTCTCCGCTCACCACCATCACCTGAGCCCAGGCATCCGGCACCCAACTGCTGCGCCTTCTTCTCCAACGTTTTGCCCCATCAGTCCTCTCTCATCTCTCTGCTGTCCGCACATATGCTTAAAAACAGCTGTTATCAGTTTGATCAGGGGGGGTGCCTTCCCTCCAGGTGCTGCCAATCAGTTCATTAAAAGTTTTTGTTTTATCAATTAAAATGAAAAATTAAAAAAAACATTCCTTTATAATCCGTGTATGGTTCGTTCTTTGGTTTTCCCGTTTCAAAACAAAATGTGAAAAAATGAAAAAGCAGCATTTATTTTTGGAATTTTCATTTTTCTAATTTCGTTTAAAACAAAACAAAAAAAAACAACAAAAAAACCAATAAACCACCTGTTTTTTTGTTTTTTCACATTTTGTTTTGAAATGGAAAAACCAAAGAACGAACCATACCAGATTGTTAAAATATATTTACACTCTTAATGGGAATAGAAATATATTTCCCGGTGTGTCTGACTTCAGCAAATGGTCAGACACACCTGGATTAATCAGTTCATCCAATCATGAAAGACAGAAAACAAAGGTGCAGTATTAAGCTCAGGAAGTACTGGAGCTGTGCATAAAGCCCATTCAACAATAGCTGGATCCCTGCTCTGTTCCACTTTGTAAATCGAATAAACGCCAACCCTACTTAAAGGTATAGTCCGACGTTCCCCCCCTGAAAATAAACGTTAGACTTGTGCAAGTGGAAATCCGTCTCAAACAGCGCCTTTGGGCCTCTACTCGCGTGCCGTGGCGCATTTGAATGCATCTCTCTCTCCCCCTGCCTGTAATTTGCTCTTTAGCTTTGTTTTCTTGTGTTCGGGACGTTTCTAGGTGGACATTTCTGTTTATATCGGCAGCCAATGACAGAGCTAAGAGCATGACACTGTGTGGAAATAAGCTCATGATTGGAGCAGATGCCAGTCACTCGAACTCTCGAATGGAAAAAAAAAGAAAGAAAGGAAACACCGTGGATGCGCCAAAGAAAAGGTAAGAGCTTCAGATAATGCACTTTGGAAAACCAGGGTTAATCAGAGTTTGGCTTGTACCCGCTTCTGAGCTCTGGAGAAGCTTGAAGCTGAATAGGTTAGCTAGAACGAGGCGGCCATTATCCTGAGAGGGAGGAGCGCTAAGTTTGAATACTGTTGTTTGCAAACAGAAACGCTGGAGGGACTTCGGACTCTACCCTTAAGTTTTCAGTGATTTCCGACTGAAGTGATACTAAGGAAGAAGTGGATCAAAGCGATCGATTCGCCGGCGTGAAGGGACGAACTTTATAATAAAACAACGTGGCACGTTTGTTCTCCGGCAGACTACACAGCTAGCGTCAGCCAGCTAGCGATTGCTGACGTGCCTAACTTAGTGCGGCTGAAAACACACAAGCATCTGAAAGCGTCTCCTATCTTAGCAGTCCCCAGTTGTTCCACTGGAAACAGGAGGGTACAGACCCGATTTTCAGTTGCTTGTGTGTTTTAAGACGCACAAAGTTAGGCATGTCAGCAAACACTAGCCTGCTAACGCTAGCTGTGTAGTCTGCATCATTTAAGTGCCGGCTACAAACAAACGTGCTATGTTGTTTTATTATAAAGTTCGGCCCTTCACTCCGGCGAATCGCTTTGATCGACTTCTTCCTTAGTACCACTTCAGTCGGGAATCCATGAAAACTTAGGTAGGGCTGGCGTTGTTTATTAGATTTACACAGTGGAACAGAGCTGTGACATCGAGACTTGGATTTAGCCATTGTTTAACTGCCCTGGAACTGGAAATACCTAAATGTTTCAAGTTCCGGAAACTGGAACACGGAAGCGTGATAATCCCCTATTTTACTTTTGAGAGAACATTTGTAAAAAATGTACCTACAGGTACAGAAATGTTCCCGTCTCGTGCCTCTATTTTTGAGAGTGAGTGACATGAAATTTCTTTTTATGAGGAAAAAAACATTCCCCCCTTTAGTTTTAGTTTTGGGAGCTTGGGGGGGGGGGGGGTGTGTCCTGATAATGTATCAATCAGAAAATCTGTACCCCCCCCTCCACCCCCAGATTTTGGTATGTTCCTCAGGCCAACAACATGCTATGAGGGTACTAGAACACCAAGGTTTTCCATATTATTTAATACGCGGAAAGAGGAAAAACAAGTAAAGGTGTACCACTGTATGCATTTATAGAAGACTGGTGTAGTGTTATAGGTGTATAGTAGTGAGTCTGGACTCACTACACCTGTTTCGGTCCCTGATGTGCGTCTGGATGCCACAGCCCACTGGATGGTCATGGATGAAAATAAAGGGAGATACCAGGTACGAAGATGCAAAGGTACACCTGAAGCCAAGTGCCAAAAATCTGATGCTCACCTCTGTTTCACATCCACTAGCAACTGCGTCATGAGGTTCAATCTTTCTGTAAGACAGGGGTGTCCAAGTCCAGTCCTCCAGAGCTACTATCCTGCACATTTTGGTTGTGTCCCTTCTTCAACACACCTGATTCAAATGAGCGGCTCATTACCAGCCTCAGGACTGAATGACATGTGCATGAGGGAATTAGCCATTTGATTCAGGTGTGTTGGGGAGGGTATGTTAAAAAAACTGCAGGATAGTACCTCTTGAGGACCGGACTTGGTCACTCCTGCTGTAAGACATCATAATCTTCATTTTCCTCTTCATCCACCGACTCAAGAGCTCTGTTCGAAATCGCTTCCTATCATGGATGTAGTGTTGTTGGAATTCTGTTCACTACTTTTCATCCACTACATCATCCACTATAAAATACCCACAATGCACTGCAAATGTAAGTGTACAAGGGATGTACCCTACATTTTACTCCGTATACCACAATGCAATGCGGCCTTGTTTTGTGATCCGGAAGTAGAAAAATGTCGACGCAGCTTTTCGTATAAATAAATGTAAGTAAAGTTAAAGTAGCAACATTGGCTTTATTGGCGTTGTTGTGTAGCTTTTAACAATAAGGTTATTTCTTCGTAGCAGGAAAGCTGTCTGTTGTTCATAACTGTTAGCTACCGCTACTGTGCATCTTTTTTTTTCTAACTTTATTGAAGTTCCGCGACTGCACGTCGCAGCAATACCTGGTGCATCTACTGACGTCACCCCATGTAGTGTTCGAAACCTCCTCCCGTCGTTCCCTACATAGTGTACATGATATAGTGGACTACATCATATACACTATGTAGGGAATAGGGGATTATCACGCTTACCTAGGGATGGGTACCGAAATCGGTACTTTTATTGGTACCTACCGAACTCCGTCGGTACTACCGGGTACCGATTCACGTAAAATCAAACGGTACCATGTTTCGGTACCTAAATGCATCCTTTTTAATGTGAGGTAGTGGAGGAGTTTGTTATTTCTGTGCCGCACGTGAACGTTGCATCGCAGCATGACATCAGCAGCAGCAGCCGCGTGTTCAGTCAGAAGCTTTCCTGCTTCACTTCTCTAAAACATCAAGTTGTTACCCCTCCTGTAAAGCACTTTGTGTGTCCAATGGGTACTGTAAAGGGCTATATAAATAAAATTGATTTGATTTGATTTGAAGTTCTCTGCATTATTTGTGATTCTAGCGGCGGGAACACGTCTGATCTGAGGAAGCAGCTGATTAAACACATTATTCTTTTCAAAGCTCCGTTCCCGTCGCGTCATCCGCAGCCCGCAGAAAAAAGAGGGATAAGTCCGTCAGCGCCTCGGCGGCTGAACAGATGTATTTGGGGGCAGATAATAACCAGCAGGTTCACAAACTGCCGTTCAACAACTTAAAGGAGAACTCAGTAACTTTTTTACCTCAATAAATGCTTTTCGGAATCCCCGTGGGGCTAAACAAAGTGTTTACGGAGCGATTCAATGTGCCCCCCCCTCCCGCCGGGGCCTCTGGCCTGCGAGCTGCTAAAAACAACTTTGCCTGCGTCGACCCGAGCAGAACTTGCGACAACAGAAACCGCTGTACGGTACTCAGGTCCCCTATCTACCGAGCTGCTTCCAGCTCTGATTTGAACCAGACTACCAGCGCTAATTCGAAGAAAACATTTCTTTAGCTTCACACCACCTAAACACGGCTCCTGGCTCTCATAACCAACTCTTTGCTGGACCAGAGTGATTCACGTAGCTTGCGCTGCCTGGGCGCCGGGTGAAGCATCACTGCTTCAGGCTCAATAATCACTTGTCACGTCCGCAAAAAGTAAATAAAAGTTCGTATTCTTACCTGCTACTCGCCAACACCAGTGAAAAATATAATCCACGGCATATTTACCCGCAAATCGCGGGTAAAACGTCCTGTTTTGGAAGATACAGGTCTTTGCTTTGAGCAGAGGGAGGCGAGGTGCTGCTACCAACGCAGCAAAGTAGCATCAACAAGCTAGTAAACGCTTAGAAATATATCCAGGGATCAAAATAGAGGAAAGACAGGTAGAGAAGCCGTCTGTGTGCTGTGGGGGTGTAAGGGGGGGTTGAACACGACAGTGAAAGGACGCACGCCACTAGGGGGAGCCCCGAGCTGAAGTTACTGAGTTCTGCTTTAATACGATGTGAATATTTACTGAGTTTACCATCAACCAAGACAGTAAACCAGTTCTGGGCTGACGCGCATGTCGCGTCTCTCTCTCTCTCCCTCCCTCTGTCGCATCCCACATCTTTATTAAACTCTTCATTACAGCGGATTTTTAGCACGCGAGTGCACCAGCCACCATACTTACATCTGATAAGTAAGCGTCTCTCTGAAACAGCTTGTTGGTTTAACCAGCACGGCAGAAACTGTCTGCATCAAGTTAGTAACCTGATCCCTGCAGCCTGGATTACAGCCTCCAGACCTGCGCAAAACGCCGCCACAAAATCAGTTTAGTGTCGGAGAATATTCCGTCTTTTTTTCTCATTAAATTATTCTGTTATTATTATTATTTCGTCTGGAACAAACTCCCAGAAAGTCTCAGATCAGCTGAAACACTTGTTCTCAGCTGCATTCACATAGATTTTACTCTAAAGTTCAAATCTGCACGGCTCTATGCTCTCTTTTTAATCTTAAATATTTTTAATGTTTATCGTTTTAAAATCATACGTCTACTTTTTTGTTCTTAATCATTTTCTCTTTTACACCCCGCTGCAATGCTTATGGTTTATCTAAAGCATTTTGAATTTTCCTGTCGGCTACATGAAATGTGCTGTATAAAAAAACTTGTGAGGAAACCATTAAGTTTCCCTCTGTTACCAGACGCTCTGACATCATAGAGAAACAGCTGGATTTTGCTTTAATATAGTATTAAAAAATACTATGTTGAGAATGAGAAATAAATCTGTTATTGCCATATAAACACACATAAAAGTACCGAAAACTGGTACCGTTTGGATGGTACCAGATGGACAAGTGTTACACAGAGAACAGCACACTCTGACCATTTTGTCCAGTGATGTGAGGTTCCCTGGAGTTGACGTCTGGCACAGAGAAATGGGTATGGTGCTTTGTAGAATGGTGTACTTGTTCCTCACAAGACCAATGACCCGCTCAACATGGATCCAAACAGCTGCGAGTTCCCTTGAATCCTCAAGTTCACTTGGATGCAGTTGCTGTTTCCCCTTAGTGAAGGCAAGCATTTTGAGGTGAGCACTGTGCAAGCCTACAGCATCTCCTACAGTGAAGTCTGATAGGACCATATCGCCAGGTGACAGTTTTTCCAAGTAGCCAAAGTTTTCAGTGATATGCTTTTCACTTGTTCACACTCCCCAACCATTAGACACAAATGATATGACTCCCTGTGGGGTAATTGATATTAAAGGAATAGTACACCCACAGAATAATGTAACTTTAATTTCCACTTACCCTCATGTGAGCAAGACTCTGGAGCACTTTTTTAATTTCTCAAACTTTCACATAGGTCCAAAAAGGTCCATTAAAGTCCACAAAAACATGTCAATATTCTTCCATACTGCTTGTCCAATGTAATCCAAGTGTCCTGAGTGGGTAGCGTCCAGAATTTACCCGAAACTACGCCAGTTAGTATATTTTCAGAACCTATTTTAGAGACAATCTATCATGTAAAACATCTAATGTACTGTTAAACATGCGGCTCACAGTAGGCTTAGACACATTAAACATATGAGAAAAGAAAAGAAGAGCCAAGTTTAGTCTTATTCTCATAAGTGTCATAATGAAGGCCACCATAACATCTGTGGACAGAGACTGGGTGTGAACTCAGGCGGGTTCACAGCCTGACACACACACACACACACACGCATCCACAGACACACAAGATCCCTCACACACCCCTAAGACTCCCTGCCTCCGTTGCTCCCTTCTCTTTTCCCGCCTTTCTGGACAGACTGGGCCTGGAGGGTGCATGAGCGCCCCCGTCTGGCTGTCTGGAGGGATTCCCTACCTTCTGCCCACAGTGTGTCTTTCATGTTGTGATTGCCTGAGTTTGTGCTTCTATGTATTGGTGTGTCTTTTTTTTGTCTCTAAGGTCTCCACCTGTGTACGTGGAGAGTTTGGAGACCTCTTTTTTTTACCACCTACCCATCTTTCCTCATGTCACCGTTTTTCTTTCTGCAAAGGTGCGCCCTGCGAGGGGCTGCTTGGCCACGGTCTGCCTGATCCTGTTATGTTTTTGTTTTGTCTATGTGTCCTGGACGGGTTGTACTGAAATATGAATTTCCCCTCGGGGATCAATAAAGTATCTTTGATTTGATTTGATTTGATGAAGCTTTGAAAAGGAGACAGTCCAGATCCCACTTTCAGGAATCCTGACACAAAACTGAAAACAACCATGAGATTTGCACGTGATGGAAGGCCAGTTACAGATGTGGGCATGAAAAAGATCCTCTTTCTGCCGACTGCCAGCCACTTACCAGCGACTTGTCTGCTAATTCAATTGCACAGAGAAATGCCTGTGTGCTAGGGCTGTCCCAAACGATTATTTTCAGAATCAATTCATATTTCAATTATTTTTTCGATGCAGCGATGCATCTAAAGATTCCATTTTTAAAATTAATTTATTAATCTAATGTTTTTTTTTATTGCTTGGTTAATATGACAATGAATTTAACTAGAAGAAAAACAAAAATGCTAAATACTGTGTAAATACTAAAAACCTTGTGCAGATTCAACTGAGTTTCACAGAAGCCTTTTCCCCTTCACAACTGCAATGGGTGTCACTATTTTATTTTCAAGATGCTGTCCCTCAGCTCTTCTGACATCCTGGGGGTGCATGGTGGTGATGTGTTTCTTTTGGGGAAAAATTCTTTTGTTTATTTGCTTATTTTTCTTGAAAAAAGAGACACAATGCACAATAGCATAATATAATATAAAAATGTCCCTGTCACTGTATATGCAGATAGCTACAGTAAGATATAAGTATAGTGACTTATAATTATCTGACTTATAAAGTAATTATCTGTCATTTTTTTCTCTTTTGAATCTCAGTATTTGTTTTAGAAATAAAGATAAACTGACAAGGGTATCTGCAGTTTCTTTTATCTTTGCTAATCATCATTATGATCACACTGACAATGTAAGCAAGTTCACATGAGCAGCAACATAACGGCGTGTAGCATTAGTTCAGTCCTTTCTGCATAACGTCAGTCATGGAAGCAAACATAAGGATGTAAAGGGCAGAATCACTGTAAAGCTCCATTCATACCCTACGGTAAATACGGATCTGGAGGTAAGAGGCTTTAAAGCAAAACTGTCGGCTGGCAATTTTTTTTTGGTGAACCCTGAAGGCATCAGTTCCCATGTGACATGTTACCAGCCAATCATACTTTGCTGAGCGTGAGATGCGAGTGACGTCCATGTGTTGATTGGCTGCATGGTAAGCTGCACCCGCCCCAGGAGACGCTCAGACAGGAAGGCGAGCGAGATTCAAAACCAAAACAACACGAAGGCAGAGGAGGACATATTAGTATAAATAATAAATGAGTAGAAGCCGGATTGACTGATGGAGCGCGAGAAACGTGGCCTCCATCTTGGACCAGTCACAGCTCAGTTAATAATTACTGTGGACGAACGATGCCAGAGCTGCGCAGCATCTTATGCTGTAATCGGTGGAACACCGAAAGCAGCAAACTGGGAGTTACTTTCCACAAGACAGAGCATCAATATAAGTTGTGTTTAGTGGTTAGAATATTTACCGGCCTGTAATAATCTGTCTACCAGTGACATCATGCCAAGCGAGTCAGGCTCACTCACGTTTGGTGGTCGCTGTTAAAGTTATGTCATGAAAATGAATATAAAACTTCATAAACCCTACATAGATATCATCTGTGTAGATTACAGCTGATATTATGACGCCGTTAACCCATTCCGTACTGATGCAGCAAAGTCACGAGTGCTTGTGAGCGCTTTTAAACACTAGAGTGTTTAAAAGCTATTTTAAATTAAACTATTTCACGCATCAGTGGGGTTGTTATTTTACTTATGACTGGTGTACGATAATTTCCCTCAAAATCAGATAATTTTGAGTCTCTGGTACAATAAGTCTATATTTCCCACCTGGCAACACTGTTCCTTGGTAAAGTAATCCCACACCTTTGAAGTAAGTGCTCGTGGATGTGGTGGGCTACTTGCACTTGTTGATGCTGTTCTATCGGATTCTGAATTGTACATGCGCTCAGTTTCAATCTCTCGGGACGTCGCCATCTCTGCTGTTGTTTTCTGGCTGCTCTGCTAACCAAGACAACGCTGTTTCCGGTTTCCCTTCAAAATACGAGCATTCAACTGTTTTTGTTGCCGTTTTTCTGATGCGTGGATGTACGTTTATATAAATCGACATATTTATTGAATCGATTACGTCGCCTCATTGACGCGTCTGGGACAGCCCTACTGTGTGCCCAGAGGAAACGATTTTAGAGCATAAATGAATGCCCGGAACAAGGACATTTCCACACGCCAAGTTTGGACACCGTGCGTGATGACGTATTCACAAGGGATGCACCGATGCATCGGCTGGACATCGGTATCGGCTGATGTTTGCCTTGTTAACTGCCATCGGCCAATAAAAATGACATTCGCCGATGGCAGTGGCCGATTATTATATAGCCTATATATATATATATATATATATATATATATATATATATATATATATATATATATATATATATATATATATATATATAATGATTTACATGTGTCATCCACACTGTGCTTAAGAAAAACTCTTTTTTGGGCAGGTGGGGGGAAGATACTGGTAGAAGGCATCCACGCACTTTCCTCAGTAGAGAAATGAAGATGGCGGCGGTCGTGTGGCAATATTTTACCGTTTCTGAAAAAGATCAGTGTTACGCAGTTTGCAGTACATGCTCCACAAATATTTTTTATTGGGCCATGAAAATAATCTTCTCATTGAGTATGTTTTTGTTTATTAGGCTAAAACCACTCAATTTTGTTGGGCAATATACTGAAGCATTCTTTTTAGTGATTATCAGTCCCAGGTTTTTGAAAAGTTTTCAGAAAAGAGCTTGTTATCACTAATGTCAACCACAAAGTGACATTAAAGGTTGTTTCTGTTTCATAAATTGGTCTGATTGAATTTGTGCTCATTCAAGGATAAACTGATGAAGAGCTGAAAGACTTGTAAATTTCTGTGGCACAAAGGAAGTAATAAATAAAAATAGAAAACATCGGCCATCAGCCAAGTTGTTATGTTAAACATCGGTATCGGCCCACACTTTCACAATTGGTGCATCCCTAGTATTCACGGGACAAATTGTTCAGCCAGTGATAGTGCAGAACAGAGCACTATTACTGCACCACTTCTGGCAGAAAAAGGTGGAACTTTTTCATGCCCACATCTGTAAGGTGAATCTAAGGTTAGCAGAACTTGAAAAAAATTATGGATGTTCCTGGGAACTCTAGTCATGTAAATTAAGAAAAATTATAAGGAAAAAAAGGGGCTGAATGGTATCTGAATTTATCTCATTGTCTGCTGTCCTGCCTAAAAATCTATCTGAAAGACAAAAGCCACAAACACTCAAATCTAAACCGATCATAAAGCAAAAGGAGTCTTTATTAATGTGATTCTCAGTTCAATTGAAATGAACCAAATGCAGGAAGCGGACAACAACTGCTGCTTCCTGCATTTGTTTCAGCATGGCATTGTAGGTAAAACATTGGACATTGTTGGTAAACGCTACCAAAACAAATATGCCTGTAGGACTTTTAAGTGGGACGTGCTCAAAGGTGCAGTGACAATATGAAAGCTTTAACTGATATATGGCCAGAAGAAAATAAATCCCAGCTTCAAGTACCCACAGAAATAATGCAGTTTTTAAAGTAATTAGCCTTAAAATGGAGGCTTTGGATATGCCCGCACAGTAGAACAGTGACACACAAAAGTGTGTCACTGGACCAGTGTCATTCAAAAGTAAAAAACATTATGTCAACATTCTCTAAAAATATGCAATATCCTTAAAAAAAAAAAAAAAGAGGCGGGCTCGTTTTGCTAAAGTGTGGTGTGAAAGCAATCTTGGTCCGGGAGATCACCCCCACCCCAATAACTGAGCCAAGTACACTTCTATTCAAGTGTGAATGCACTTTAAGGCTAAAGGACACCCCAAAACATGAGCTTCAGGAAACATGGGGAAACAAGGAAATGACAGGAACAGCCAGCCATGCGTAGCTGAATAACTGTACGTTCAGACCAAAAGCGGCAAAGACGCCCGAGGCTGGGCGACAAACAGGACAGCTTCCAGAGCGGGCGCTGGGTCGCTCTTCACGTGACTGACATCAACGTTAAACCGCACAGCGGACTTCTTGACAGCCTCGTTGCTGTTGCTCGCCTTCCCCTCAGTTAAAGCATACAGAGCTGCAGGATGTTTTGTGTGGTCATTAAATGCAGGGAAAGAAATCGCAGAGCATGAACATGATTAACACTAGAAGCGCCACTAGCGGTCTTTTGACCGTCAGTCACTTTAATACGCAAATAACATAATAAAAACAAAACATCTGAACCTGATATTATATGACTTTTAACAGACACCTGTTTTTTATATTTTCACTTGCTTCTTTCTTTGTAAAAGTAAAAATATCAAGATTTACGAGCATTTTAACACTTCTAACCCGCAGCAGCTCTGAGCGACTCTGAGCAGCCGCAGTGATACATTGTAAATCCAGCGCGAGGGACACCCATTGTCATAGTAACAGTTCGGCGGGGAAGTTTCCCGCCTGACAAAAATGTATCAATTTGTTATCACTGGACTATTTAGGAGTGTGTGGTACTGTGTATCTGGGAGAGAGAGCAGAGGAAGACGACCATCGCCATTTTATTGTAAGTAAGTCGGTATATTTGGAAGAAGATAGGAAGATGAAGAGAACGCAGAAATTATATACGGTGGAGGAAGCCCTGTCAATGCTGCAAAATATTGATGAGGGACAGTCAGACGGAGGTGAGGTGTCAGACTTTGAGGCGGAGAGTGACAGCGGAGACGGAGACAGTGACAGCGACTACGTGCCGGACACACCCTCCTCCCGTCCTACTCAGAGAAGACCACGCCTGCCTCTTTCTGAGACCGCCTCATCTGCCACAGGTAAATAAACATTATTTGTTTTATCATGCTGTTTATACCCATTGGCTTATATTTATATTTACCAACTCTTTTGGACTGACTAGATACACTAACCAAGAAAATGACCGGTAAAGCTAGCTGTTACTCATCTCCCATCAACTGGCTCAGCCTATTAGCTACTTCCAGGGCGGAAAAAAAAAGAAAAGAAAAAGTCATGTCAGTGGGAGAATAGACTCCATTGACCCGCTGAGACAAATTATTTTAGTCTCTTAGTGTTTACATTTATAAAAGAAATATCCTATATTAAGTCTATAAGACTAGTGGTAAGCTGATAACAGTTGCTGATGGACACGCTGTGTCCGAGAGGAGTGAGGCTAAAGGTGCAGCAGCCTCTGCAGTTTCTGTGTCCTCTGACGCACACTCAAAAAATAGGCCAAATGACAAGATAGGCTATATATATATATATATATATAGATAGATAGATATATATAGATAGATAGATATATACATATATATATATATATATATATATATATACACACAATTCTTTTCACATGATGTGCTGATAAATGTGTTTATTTCTTTCTCTTCAGTGCGCAGACAGGATGTTGGGGAGCAGGCGTGTCCCATGCCTCACCATGACGCACCTGCTTCAGAATCAGGTGAGCCACGCCCAAAACATCTTGCATTGAGCTCACTGATTTAGGCAAGATGACCTATAATTATACTTAAATACTATCGAAAGATCACTATTTTTGTGCTGATTGAATTATGCCTAGGTCCAGAGGAGACGGGGAAGGACGGGAGCGCGTGGCTTGCAGTGCCATTGTCGTCTGGGGGACGTGGGAGACGGCAGTCCCACAACATTCTAAGAGAAATTGCAGGGCCAACCGCATATGCTCGACAGGGGGTGAAGGACCTGGAGAGTGCACTACTGTGCCTTTTAGACCCGATGCTCCTCCAGCACATCAGGGACTGCACCGTGGCCGAGGCGCGCCGCTCTGGGGCACGTCTGTGGGACCTCTCCATCCCAGAGCTGAAAGCTTTCCTGGCCCTCTTGTACGTGAGGGGGGCCTTCAATAAAAATATTCAGATGGAGAGCTTGTGGTCAGACGAGTGGGGGCTGGCATTCTTCAGGAGCACGATGCCTCGCAGCAGGTACAGAGACATCATGAGGTACCTGCGCTTTGACCGGAGAGAGGAGAGGCAGGCACGACTGGCTACTGATAAGTTTGCGCTTATCACCGACGTGTGGAAGGGATTCGTGGGCAACTGCATCCGCAGCTACAGGCCAAGTGAAAACATCACGGTGGATGAACAACTATTCCCCACAAAAGCGCGCTGCCGCTTCACGCAGTACATGGCCAACAAGCCCGACAAATTTGGGATCAAGTTTTGGGTAGCAGCAGAGGTCGACTCCAAATATTTTTTGAACGGGAGCCCTTATCTCGGGAAGGACGAGGCGCGGCCTGCTGGACAGCGCTTGGGGGAAAGAGTCGTCCTCAGCTTGACGGAGCCGTTTCTCAACAAGGCGTGCCTTCATCTTGGAGATGGCAAAGGAGCTGCGACGGGAACACCTGCGCGCAAGAGCTGGCCCCGCTGCGCCCGTGGAGCTGCAGTTGGTCCCCGACCCGCAGGTACCAGCGAAACGGCGGCAGTGCCAAATCAACACCCACTGCAAGCAGAATAAGACCACGTTGACCTGCAGTGGATGCAAGCGACCTGTGTGTGGAAAGTGTGTGATCCCGTCGGCACCTCGCTGTACAAAGTGTAATGTAGAAGTGTAAATAGTGTAACTGTAAATAGTATAATTGTAAATAGAAATGTTTGATCAATGTTATAATTATTGCGTTTTCCTTGTTATTATATATTTATTTTTTCACATTTTGTTATCACAAATTTTTTAGTAGCCTAATCTTTTTTAGCAATCTGTTTGCACCTAATCAGTTTCATTCACCGTTCAGCCACGTTTGGCTGTTCATGTTTGTCTGGATGTTCATTTGCATAATTGGTTAGTTTGTGGCTGACAGTGTTTAATATTTTTGTCGTGCACGTGGCGCATTTTATCTTTGTTTCATTATTGTTGTATTTGTTGTCTATTTTGGAAAAAAAAAGATTCATATCTCTTGCAAAAAAAAAAAAAAAAAAAAACGATTTGGAAAAAAAACCCGATTAATTTCTCTTGCAAATATTTATTGGTCGGATGTTATTCGTTTCATATTGTGCTGTAAACAACCAGTGCGCCAATGTTTTGATAGCCTACATTCGTTTAGCAAATAATATGTATTACAACAACTGGCTATTATTTATTTCGAACCATAATTATTTGTAAATAAAAACATTTTCGCCTTTCATGTGTGTTGTATCATGGCGTCCTTTTTCCAAATCAAACTGAAAATTTTACCTGCATAATAATAATAATAATAATAGCCTAATAATAATAATAATAATTATAATTATAGCGAAAATAGTAATGATAAAACGCTTATTATTATTAGAGTAAGACTTTGTGGCACTAAAATGATAATCCTCATGGTCTCATAGACCAATCATTCTTTGTACGTGAGACTCCGACCTGCGGCTGTGCGACGCTTTTTAGAACTTTTATCCAAGTTCTAAGATTTTTTATATGTGTCGTAGGTCTGACGAGTTTTAATTGTCTATTAAAGTAGTGTAAAGCTACTACATAGCAAGTAGGCTGACAAGCTCAAAGCAGTTCACTCTTCATTGAAGCAGCAGAAACGTGCCAAACGTTATTGTAGGATGTTGTAAAGCACTTTTGCAATTCTTGAGCTTATTTAGACAAATATTTTACATATTATTACTATTTTTATGATCACCAAGCAATATCAAGTTTTGATTTTGTCAACATCAACCTATACAGCGGGCTATATGAGCCCAAAGTGTTAATTACATATATAGCGGTCAAATGACCGCTAGTGGCGCTGCTCGGGATGTTTAGAGCGCGGCGCTCCTAGTGTTAAAGTTGTACTTCCATGGTCATTTCATTAATATTTCTGTGTTCTCCATTATTATTGAATGCATTCTGCATCGTTTCTGTTTAAAAAAACCTTCTGGTTGCTTAGTATCCAGCTGTATTTGTATACTAGAAGAGAGGCTTGTGGTCCAACGGCAGGCTTTTCCGGGTCCTTCTCATGAATTTCCGTCTGATTGGCTGCCTCCCATCAGTGTATGAAGGAAGCTCCGCCCTCTGCTCTTATTTTGTTACAGACAGGAAATAGAGCCAAACAAACAAGTTTGTTCCGCCATGCTAACAAACAGTTAGCTAATTAGCTTCTCAACTCCGAAGCTACAGTCGTGCTGTCTCCACTTCTAGTGTGTAGTGGAGGGTTACCTGCCTTCCACTGGACAGATAGAAACCCCACGTGGGATACGCTATTTGCAATGTGACGTAGAAGTGCAAGGCTGTTCCCGATTCGCTCTTCTCTTCGTATTGTTTCTCTGATGAGAAAGCACAGCCGACTGGGGGCAACGCAACGCTAGCAAGTCAGCATGTGTAAGTAAACAAGGGGAAACCCTCTGTATTTCAGAAGGAGCAAGTTAAACGGGTTTTCAGTGGAAGGAGGCCTTTAAAATAACCATCTAATTAGTCACAAGCAGATTGACATGCAGTATTTAGCAAAAAACAATTAACAAGTGGCGTTTGTAATGGAAATTTCATGATCACACTGAGTTTATTATGAGCACATACATTCGTGTATTTTTAACTTTTAATTGCAACACATACCTTTAACGAATGAGTTATCATTTCTGCACCAATATAAAATATGAGTATGTTGTTCTCTTTTCAGATGTTGAGCTAATGATAAAATTGCCAGCAGTTCTCTTTCTGAACTGGCCTTGACTGTCTGAAATTATATGTGTTTGCTAGCTGGATGTGTGGGGATATGAGACCCGTAGCACTTATAGCTTCGGATGAGGATGTGTGATTCTTGTCAACTGAGACAGCAACAACTCCCTGTTTCCAGCTTTTCTTCTCTGTTACTGGTTTAAAAAGACATGTTCCTTCAGCACTCAGAGGGTGTTCACAATTTGATTGTGTGTACCATCTCCAACCTGGTTGTCAAATAAACTTCATACTCTGCAAAGTCATCTCATCTGGGTCTTTATTAGAATTTCCACCACGTTATGATTTAGCCACCACAGGAAGATCAAACTTTTACAACTTTGAACTACATTAAAATATGACCGAAACAAGCAACAACAAAAAAAGCAAGGATGACAATAAACTCAGAATACAGCTTCAAACTTTCCAATAGAGAAAAAGACGGAGTCAGCACTGCACCAGCAGCTGTTTCTGTGATATTTGTTTATAGAAGAAACATCACCCAGCACGTCCCGTTTGGTCGGTAGCATCAATCCAGCCACAAATCCTCTGCTTGTTTGGTGAAGCGGCTTCATTTAATGTAGAGCAACTTCACATTATTCTCCAAGATGCCCAACACTGACATTTAAACTTGCTGCACACACAAACTCAACATAAATTCACAAACTGTGCAATTGTAGTTAGTGGAACGTGTGTCTGCATCCTGGTCATGTTCTCACAATTATGCAGAGCCGGTGTGTTTTAACACATGTTGAACGCGTGATGTCATATATTTAGCTCATATGTTTTTCACAGAAATCCATAAAATGCTGCTCAGGGAGGGAACAAAGTCCTGTATGACACAAAACAAATGACAAGCTGACCATATGTAGCTGCACTGCAGCCGAGACTGTGTGTGTGTGTGCGTGTGTGCGTGTGTGTGTGTTCTATAGACCCAAAGAAAAATACCCAGGAGCCGGAAATTTTTTTGGAAGAATGGGGTAAGGGGTGAGGCGGCCAGTAAATGAAGTTAGTTCCAGACTTATTATTGTTGTATCATTAACATGGTCTGCCACAACTATAAATATGTACATTTAACTCTTAAAATTATGATCATGGACAGAGACGGTTCCAGCGGGACTTTAAGTTGGACGTCCATCAGGTTTTTTTCCTGTTTTTTTTTTTTTTTTGATTGTTTTCTTTTTTCTTTTTTTTAAAACTACGTCTTGGTAGCCAAAAAGAAAAATATTATAAAGGACGGGATGAGCTTGAACACAGGTTATCAGCCTCTCGGCACCATGACAGAACCAGTGTGTTCTTGGAGCCAAAGTCACATGCGTTGTTCTCGGGGCCCGCTCGATCGAAGGACACCTCTACTCTGATTTGCTGCTGCTGAATAGCTAATTTGCATAAAGTTAGCCAAAGCTCAACTTCTTATCTGGTGCTGTTTTTGACACTTCAGACGCTTTTGTCACCCTGGACGTGCGACAGATGCTTTTGCCACTCAAGGGAGCACGGTAAAATCTAACCCTACCCCTGATTCTTACCCTAAACTTAACCACGACCCACCCACTATGCGACACGCACCATTATCTGGGTTGCAAGCCGCAGATAGATACACTAGGCTCAGGACGCCTGGCTCTCAGTGAAAATGTATTGACTTCCAGCGTCCTTGCTGCTTTTGTCACTTTTGGTCTGAACGTACAGTAAGTCAGGCCATGTCCCCATGGAGTGGAAGCAGGTTCAGGTGTGACGATGGTGGCAAGAACTCAGAGAAAGACTTCACCATCCCCACAAAACCGCTGTAGGTCGTACTATACGGCTGTGGGTGGTGCTTTGATAATTAAAGAGTAAAACAGGCGGTAGAAATTTAAAACCCATCCACCTTGGTACCTGGTTTCAGACATGATCGGTTTTATGGAGGCTAATCCCTGGTTAAGTGTGGAAGAAAGGGCGGATTGTAAAAAACTTTATGGTTTAACTGCAATTTGGCGCTGTGAAAACTCCCTTAATAGGTAGATCCCTCTATTCTAGCTAAATCTATCATTTAATGTTTAAAGTTCAAGTCTACGACTTCACACTTACACGCACAGCTCAAAATGTCTATTTTTAACTCTTGCTCTAATTTTTCTCTCAGGACTTTTGTTTTTCATTTTGTTCCATTCTTGATGATTCTCAGGTGCAGATGGAAACCACCTTTTACATTCTTGCTCAGCCTCTGTCTCATCTGTGTAAATGAAAAAAAAAAAAATCATATTTACATTTTTCAGTTCAGAATGTTGAGATTGATTTTGTCAGTTTATGTCAAATATCATCAGGGTTTACTTGCTCCAAGATGCGGTCCTGGACTGACTGGTCATCCAGATCCAGCGTTGACTGCGGGCTGATCCCCACTTGAAAGAACTGCAGTTTCTTTACATCTATGAAGGGAAATAAATGCATATTCCGTTAGTTTGGGTCTGACTCTTTATGTTAAAGCAGTGCTACATACATGGTGCATTAACATCAGTCCATTAGACTCAGTTCGAGACATGGTTGACTTGGTAGTGCAACATTTGTTCAGATGGATTTTGCCTTCACGCTGCTCAAACTAATCTATCCTTTTAAATAACACACACCCCTCCTCACCAGTGGTTGCACTGCATAAAGAATTACGAAAAGAGAAGACAAGACACACAATGAAGAATAAAACTGGTTCGTTGGTTAATGCAGGACAACTTCTGTTTCCTCCGCATAAAAAAAAAAAGCATGGAGCTCCATTAGAACTAAGCCGTCTTGGATTGATCTTACTTCTATCAGAACCTTTACTGTGTTCTTATGCAACTGACCACAAGGCCGCCTACAGTATGTCCCACACACTCATATGTTTTGGTTTCATTTACCCACTATGCCTTGTGTTGAATCCACAACCCCCCTAGCTTTGTAGTCCACTATGTATTTGGCTTATTTGAAACAAATAATACTTTGTGTGGTAATTCTCAATGAAGTGGATCTAGGATTTGAATCAAAAGGTCTGGTATGAATGCTCCCTTGAGTACTGACATTGATTGCATTTAAGCATAGAAATCAAAGTTAGACAAGATCTTTACTCACCACAGGTGCAAAGGAATGGATATGTTTTTGTGCAGTCTCTGCTTCCCCATTCACCAGATTCTTCTTTCAGTAGAGCAACGCATGGTGCAACACCTCCAGTGTAAACTGCCTGGCTTGCCCTCCAGTACCGCACTGAGGAGTTGGTCTGGTCTGACCACTCCCAGGGATCTCTGAAGAGACCAACATAAGCTCCGGCCCCATTGGTGACTTCCTGGACTGTCTGGTACTCTGCATCATTTCTTAAGCTGGCCAGGTCTGTATGGTGTTTTCTGCAGTAGTCCCGAGCAACCGTCCAACTCATTTTCTGTGGAGGGACAATGTACCGTCCTGCTCCTTGTTTTGCCCCTAGAAAGGAAAGTTGTAGTTTTTATGAATGTTGGTTGAATGTCTAACTAATGTTCAATCTTGTATCTCATCAGCTAATAGATGCACTGATATTTAATGATATAAGTCCCTAACTGTTGTCAGTTAACCTTTTAGAATCACTCACTTCTATAAAATGAAATGACCAAATGACCTGTTAATGACATTTTATAAATGACAAAAAACTGTTCATGTATCAATTTATTGTGATACAGTTAATATCCAAACAAGCCAATTCATAAAACAGTTTAGGATGCAAAGCAACACCAGATTCTATTGAATCTGATGCAATCTGTTTATATTTGCAAATAATCTGTCAGATATGTAGAATCAGAATGTAGAATTTTGGCCAGGACTCCCTTGGAAAAGGAGAGGGACCCAACTGCAGTCACGATACGTCACCATATATCCAATCGATGCCGGAAGTTCCAAGCGGAAGTTTCTTCTTCATGTAACTAATTAAAATCTAACCCGAACCCTGACCTTTCCCCCAACCCTAACCACCCGGCTATACCACACGCATCTGAGTTGCAAGCCGCAGGTAGATACTCTTGGTGTGTTTAACTGACTGCCGCTTGAGACTTCCTGTATGGATTGGATGTACAGTGGCTTGCAAAAGTATTCACACCCATGACCAAAACTAAATTGCTCAGAACAGAACAAAGCAAAAGTGGGTTTCACCTTTTTATATGAAAGGAAATGGCACAAACACAACAATCCATCACTGTTTTTGTTCGTAAGCGCTCTTTACTATGAATAGGTTGCATAAGTTTGTATGTCATTGTTGCAAAAGTATTCACACTAAGTCATTAAGTCACAATCAGTACTTGGTTGCAGCTCCTTTGGCAGCAATAACAGCTACCAATCGCTTTGGATAGCCAGCAATGAGTTTTGTGCAGTGGTCCTTGGACAGTTTCGCCCACTCCTCTTTGCAATACTGCTCCAGCTGAGTCAGGTTACTTGGTGACCTTCGGTGGACAGCAATCTTCAGATCCCTCCACAGGTTTTCTATTGGGTTGAGATCTGGGCTTTGACTGGGCCAGTCTAGAACCTTCACTTTCTTCTTCCTGAACCATTCTTGTGTCACTCGAGCCGTATGTTTTGGATCATTATCCTGTTGAAAGGTGAACTTCCTCCCAAGCTTCAGACTTTTTGCAGATTTGAAGACGTTTTCCTCCAGGATGTTGATGTATTTTGCACTTTTCATAATCCCTTGCACACGGACAAGCTCACCAGGACCGGAGGAAGAGAAACAGCCCCATAGCATTATATTCCCGCCTCCATGTTTCACGGCAGGGATGGTATGAGCTGGATCATCAGCTGTGTTAGCTTTGCGCCAAACATACTTCTTGGCGTTCAGGCCAAAAAGTTCTATTTTCGTTTCATCTGACCAGATCACACGTTCCTACGTGTGTGGTGGCATACTGCAAACGAGCCTTGAGATGTTGTTTCTTCAGATATGGCTTCTTCTTTGCAACACGCACATAGAGACCTTCCTTGTGTAAAGTGTGGGATATTGTGGACTTGTGTACGTTAGTCCCAGCACCCTGGAGAGACTTCTTCAGGTCTTCAAGAGTGACGGAGGGGTTTGCTCTGGCTTCCCTGAGCAATTTCCTTTTGCCTTTTGCCGTGATCTTGGAGGGGCGCCCTGTTCTTTGGAGGTTCACAGTGGTACTGTGGCGCTTCCACTTCTGGACCAGTGATGCAACAGTACTTTTTGGCACATAGAGTGAACTTGCGATGGCTACATAGCTTTGCCCATCTCTATGCTTCTCTACAACTTTCTTTCTGAGGTCTTCTGAGAGCTCCTTGGACTTCATGACTGTTGTCTGCTGACAAGCATGGATGACTGTGGACAGGTGACTATTGGGCACTAATTATGGGGAGCAATCAAGGATATACAAATCACCTGGGACTAAATACCGCCCTGTGACACTGTGAGGCAATAGTTTATAGTGTGCAATCATTTTCGACTTTAAATAACATCTTTGGTGCAAGGGTGTGAATACTTTTGCAACAATGAAATACAGACTTATACAACCTATTCATAGTAAAGAGTGCTTACGAACAAAAACAGTGATGGATTGTTGTGTTTGTGCCATTTCCTTTCATATAAAAAGGTGAAACCCACTTTTGCTTTGTTCTGTTCTGAGCAATTGAGTTTTGGTCATGGGTATGAATACTTTTGCAAGCCACTGTATGGAGGCGCCTTTGTCAACCACTGTAACTGCAGGAAGGTACTCTTGTGGAAAAGAGGTATTTACTCTTAATGGGACTTTCCTGGAAAAATAAAGGTGAAAATGAAGTAGAATCATTTATATTTGCTTTGTTATCAGATCCAAATTCTAACAGTATATTCTGTTTTGATTAGAAAAATGCAGATATTCAACAGTATGGTATAAACTGGGATAGAGTCAGACTTTATTACCTTTGTCATGATAACTAAGTTCTACAGATGCTTTGTTTGTATGCTTTGGAGACTCTATGGTGTAAGTAAGTAAGTACACTACATCCTGGTTTCATAAATACTAATCTATTCTTTCAGGGTTTTTATTTTACATTTTAAGGAAATATTAATTCTCAAAACATAGAATGTGACACTTCTTAAAAAAGAGTTTTTTTTTATGCCTGATTGAGCTCAGGAATAACATAATTTGAGGTATTCATTCATTCATTTTCTGTACCGCTTATCCAGTTCAGGGTTGCTGGAGCCTATCCCAGCTATTATCAGGCGAGAGGGAGGGTTCATCCTGGACAGGTCGCTAGTCTTTTGCAGGGCTAACACAGAGAGGGGCCGTCCTCACAACGCCGAATTGCAGTAAAACCCCAAAAGTTTTTTAGAAATCCGCCCCTTCATCCTCACGAAACAGGGGATTAGCCTCCATGAAACTGATCATGTCTGAAACCAGGTCCCACGGTGGATAAATGCAAAACCTGGACTGTCTGCATTCCATCAGGACTGTGAAGCCACACAACTGGAGGATATGATGTCAGTGTGACACACAAACAGTGTGACAAACACAGTGCAGATCACAACAACAGTGGCGGCGGTGATCAACAGTGTTGTGGTGCTCCTCCAGACAGTCCTGGCTTGTTTACGGCTTCTGCTCCACGCTTCTGTACCATCAACAGTGGGAGCAAGCCGACATGCATGTCACGTGACACGAGGCGAGCCCTTGCCTGTGCATGTTGTTACGGCTCTAAGCCATGTGGGTTGGGGTTGGTGTGTCTGCCTTTTTCCTGCTCCTCCTCTTTCTGTGTGCGGTTTCTGGAGCACGGCAGGCTTAAAGCTCCGCCTGCTAGAGGGCTCGTTCTCTCACTCTGCCTTCTGCTCTACACCTGGGAGGTTGTTGCTCCGGCGTGCCTGGGCCTGGTTGCGGTTACCACTCGTTTTGATTAGTCTTTATAAATAAAAGTTGGTTTTAAGTATATTTCCCCGGCATGGTCTCCCATTCTTTGTTATGGCTTTGAGCCGGTCATAACAACGTGTATGTCTTCTTCTAGCTTTGGCGTGTTACTATTTTATCATCACATCACCACCTGCAACCTTGTAGTATGTATTACAGCAGTTTCATGGAGACGGTGAAACCTTTCTCCGGTTTTTCACCACCGTCTTCACACCTGAACCGGCAACGGCAACGTGGGGACATGGACAGAGACAGACAACCATTGGCATTCATTCCTTGGGCCAATTTGGAGGGTATCACAATTAACCATGTAAGTCTTTTGGACGGTGGGAGGAAACCGGAGTGCCTGGAGAAAATCTTCGTGTACACAAGGAGAACATGCAAACTCCAGACAGGGAGGCTACTGTTGGAATTGTTAGAACCCCTCCCCTCCCTGGATTCGAACGAGCAAGCTTCTTCGTGTGAAGCTGCGGTGCTAACCACCACGCCACCATGCAGGCATAATTTGGTATCAGTTGTTTTTTGTGATTTGATATGAACGGCAATGATCATGTTAAATCAGCATGTGTCTTGTATGACTTGCTGATTGGGTCAAATAAAACTGAGACCTTTGTGAAAAATAACTCACCATCAAAACAAACCGAATCCCATTTTTCTGGACAGGGGACCGTGTTCAGTTTCCCCCCACTGACATACACACAGTTATCGCCACCTTCTTTACCCCATTTGAAATAATTCGTTTCTCCTTCCTTATAAAATCCTTTCTCTGCTAAAGACCAGTGCCACTTTAGAGTTTTCCCTTTGTTTAAACCTATCCACACAGCATCACTGTATTTTCCTGCTACAGTCTGAAGAGCCTTATCTATATCGTTCATGTCCTCCATGGCAGCCAGGTCGACACATTTGTCCCTGCAGAAGCTCTGGGCCTCTTTCCAGGATTTTGGAGTTTGGAATAAGACGTACTGATGCAGGGAGGCACACAGAGACAGAAAACACAGTCCTGTTGGAGAAAAGTCAGAAATAAACAGTCATCAAACTTCATTTTATCCTTTTCAGGATCGAAGTAATGCTTTTCTAATGCATGCATGTGACAGACATTTGATGTAAGTTTGGGGGAGTGGGTAGCCTAATGGCAACGTCGCAGGCTTTGGTGTGGAGGACCCAGGTTTGTTTCCCTGACACAGCACTCAGGTGAACCACCGTGGGCCACTGAGCAAGGTCCTTAGCCCCCACCAACTGCTCCCCGGGTGCTTTATGTAGCAGCCCACTGCTCTCTGGTGCATACAGAGATGGGTAAAATGCAGAGCCCTAATTTCCCCTCAGGGATCGAAACAGTATATGTGTATAAAAAAAAAGAGCACTAACCTGGAAGCAGCACCAGATTTATGATGCTTTTCATGGCTGTGAAGAGTTTCATAGAAATGGAGAAAGATCATTTTGTTTTCTCAAAGTGCGAAGAGCAGAGATATGACAGGACCATTTGTGTGTATAAAGATCTTAACACATGAAATAGATATGCAGACAGATGTTTTTTTAACAGTTATATTAGAATTCACATTCATGTTTTGTTATTTGACTGTTAACAGGCCGACACAACACTGTCACTGGGATTAATGCAAATCTCTGTCTTTACAACTTGACTTTAAGATTAACTTCACCTTTTTTTTGCCCTTGTCCTTTTAAGAAAATGTTTAACTTATGTTAAACTTTCATGTTGAGCTTTTATTTTCTATTTAACTTATTTTTGTGATGTTGCCAACTTCATGAGATCTTCTTTTAATATAAAGTGCAAATAGCCAGACACACAGACAGATAGAAAAATCAATCAAAATCCAATTTTACAAAAGAGAAATAATTTCAGAGATAAATAGAGCACAAGGACCTGAACACAATTTAAACATTTCATGAAGAATAAAAAAAATATTTCAAAAATTGGAAGTGAGACATTTTATTATTGGCTCGTGTGATTGAATAATACAGATAAAAAAAATTATGATGGGAAAACAAAAAGCTTGAAATTTGAGTGGTTCCAAAAATAAACAACTGGAAAAATGGCAGGTATTGTGGCAACAGGTCATTCGGGTTGTACAATACTGCAAGAGTTGGTATTGATCAGATACCAAGTAAAGGGCTAGTATAACTGATACTGATACTTTTTAATAGGGCTGTGAAAATGATTACATCAATGCAAAGAGATTAATCTGTGGAATTAATGCAGCTGGTCTCAGTTACCACATGTCAAAAAACTGTACCACTATCTTTTAGTAACAACTCTGTAGTAAACGTGGAGCTCTCAGCTTTTTCAAAATATGCTACTGTCATTAAATTTACCAGGAAAGGACGAAATGTCTCACTTTAACACTTTATGTCTATCATTTCTACTGTAGATTAAATATTAATTCATGAGATTTTTAAGTGATTGCATCCTGTCTTCTTTGTTTTTTTCTTTTCTTATGTTTTTCTTCTATATTTTGAACTATGCCCCAATATCTTTGAAATTGAGATTCAAATAAATCATATTGATATATTAACATCTTGATAGAGAAGCATAGGTTGGTATAAATACTAAATAAAAATTCCAATTTAAATTAAAGAAGAGACTTACCTGATGTTTAATGAATGTCGTGGCAAACAGCATTTGTTACCTAAATTTCTGGTTTTTGCTTGTTGTCCTTTTCCTTAAGGATCACTGCAGTTGTTTCTGTACAGTATGCAAGATCTGCTTCAGTCCCTTTATTTGACTTCGACAGTCAAGGTTCATGGAAATTTCCTCAGTATGTAAAACACATGAAAACTAGAACGTGCTTTTCCAGCAAAACAGCAGGGTTAGTGTCCGATACTGAATCAATATTAGATTGGAATGATTTGGATTTCAAACTGGTGTCGACAAATGTTCAGAATTCACCGAGTCAATACAGAAGGCTGAACTGAAACTATACTTACACAAAAGCAAGATTTAATCTACCAGATCGAAAGATTAATTTAATAAATGACATGTGCATGTAAATGTATTGACGAAAAGATGACGTAAGATAAAGTGACGTCAGAGTTCTGGTGCTGCAGCTTACTTTTTCATGTAGGCAGAAAGGCATTGTTGCAACGGAGGAAAATTTTATTTGAAGGGACATATTGGAAATCTTTTGATGGATTAACCCCAAGTAGGACACCAATGAAATGTTGATATGCTGACTACAGGTTACACCTATGACCTATTTATCATGTCATAATATTGCCTCAGTGATACACATCAGGATACACATCTAAATTAAATTAAATTGAAATGAAAAATACATTCCCAGAAGGGAAATTCAACTTTGTAAAAAGCTCACTCTTTTTTTTCTTCTTTCTTTCTTTCCTTTTTTTTTTTTTTTAACAATGTAACATATATGAAATAGTAATACAACAACAATAATAATCAGTCAGTCGGTCTTGTTCTTCAGGGTGATGCTGCTGGCAGGAATGAATTTCTGTATCTCTTTGTCCTACAGCGAACTTGACGCAGCCTTCCACTGAACACACTGTTGATTCTTCACCGTGTTGTGGAGAGGAGGAAGAATCCCACTTTGACTGGAAAAGACCAGTCACTTAATATACTGTACAGTATCATCTTGTCAAGACCTGCTGACCTCTTCAAGGCCTCCAGAAAGTAGAGATTGTGGGTTAAAAATTTTAGAAGTTATCTGGATAAATCAATTTGATGAATCCTCCAATGGATCCATGTCAGGAAAAAGTATTTAGTGTCCATAAGAAGCAAAGTACAGTTGGCCACTGGATATAGAAATATATTAGAATTTTCTTCTCACTCCTTTGTGTTGTGAAGAAAAACTGCAACTCTTCTTTAGCCCTACCAAACCCCTCAGACCCCTCAGACCTTCTGGATCTGGTCCTTTATCAGCTCCCTGAGCAGCAGTGTCAGTAACAGATTACGTAGTAACACATTGCAGTAATCTTGCATTTTTACATAATGAGTAATCTAAAGCAGATCAGTAATCAGATTACAGTTACTTTTAAATGATCTACATTACTTAAATGTGTTACAACCAGTGTGGCAGGGAAACACTTCCTCAGTGTTACCAACTCCTAAGAAAAGTTGCATCTGGCTTTCCTAAAAGTCGCAATAGGCAGCTGGGGGCAGAGACGGCTGCTGCGTGAGGACTGAGCTTTGGTGTTTTTGAAGGTGGGAGGGCATGTGGGAGCACTTGCTGTTAAAAACCCACAACCACTGACGTAAATATTGACGGTGCAGCCCCCATGGAGCATAGACATGGATCAAGTGCCGTATGTTGACTCCATAAATCATTTATCATTACATATATTATGCTAATGTTCGGGTCAAATGATACACTGTCTCTATTTAAAAAACTCGAGGCAGGATTAAGAAATGAGACTTGCGTGTGCTGCGACTAGTGCTTCGGGTAACTGCAGCCAACACGGGAGCATGCACACACAGATGCGATAATGTTGTTTACTACGCTGATAGTCTTTTTCTTCGTAGTGCCACTTTTCAGTGTTTTTCAGTTGATCTGGATCGTTTGCTGACATCAGAAAAATCCACAACTATCCCTTACAGTGTTTGTTTTTACCACGACCGTCTCCTTCCTGTATCAAAACTGTCGTGGTTGCATATGCAGCGTCAATTGATATCACATTCGCAGGACTGTGTGGGAAATTCAGCCACCCAATCGCAGTGCATCATGCCGAACACAGTCTGTCCAAGGCAATGGAGAAAGACGTTGGTGGGCTCGTTCTTTTTGGTTTTTCACGCTTCATCACCCATTAGCAATAAAAGACTGGACATGTTAGTTTATTCTTTCACAATTCCTGCCGCTAGTCCCTTTAAGGTTACAGTGGATACCTGGAAATTTGTTATAATACCTTATGTAGTTGGGCCAAATGTTATTTTCAGTGTAGAATACAATAGTCCTTATAACTAGTGTTGGAAATCAAGGAAAACAGAAGGTAAATTGAAAAATAAAACAAAAGAAAGGAAAACAGATTTTTTTCAAGTTTTTTTCTTTAATCCTGAATGAAGTCAAACAAATTAGTTCCTTTGAGTAATTTTGTAAATTGCATGAAGAATTTTTATCTTAGGTAGGGATGTGTCGATACCAATTTTTTGCCAACTAAGTGCAAGTATGAGTACTTGCATTTGAGTACCTCCTGATACCAAGTACTGATCCGAGTACCTAATTCATGGGGATATGTAAAATAAGTGAAAGGAATTTCTTTTCTTTTCTTTTTTTGGTTTGGTTATTTGTTTAAATAGAGAGAAGCATCTCTGCGGGCATGTTTGTTTGTTGCTGGCAATGATTGTTTGACCTCCAGCCTCCGGCGCTTGTGTATGGGTCGAGACGCCGGGCTGGAGACGCACCAGATCATGTCTGTGACATCACATCGCTGTGAAAGCAGCCTGCAGGCTTATTGGACTCCGTCAATGCCCTCTGAAATAAAACTGTATCACATAATACAACGTTAAAGTTAGAGTCCGAAGTCCCCCCACCATTTCTGTTTGTAAACAGCAGTATTCAAACTGAGCCCCTCCCTCTCAGGCTAATGGCCGCCTCGTTCTTCAGCCTATTCAGCTTCAAGCCTCCTTCAGAGCTCAGAAGCAGGTAAAAGCCAAATTAATATTAACCCTGGTTTTCCAATGTGCACTATCTTGCACTATCACCAAGCTCTTACCTTGGTGCATCCGCCGCTTTTCTTTCTCTTTTTTTTCTTCCTTCGAGAGTTCGAGTGTTTGGCTTCTGCTCCAACAATGAGCTTATTCCCACACAGCGTCAAATCTCCACCCAGAAACGTCCCAAACACACCAAAACAAAATGAGCGAATTACAGACAGGGGGAGAGGGAGTTGCATTCAAACGCACCACTGCACGCAGGTGAGGCCCAAAGGCGTGGTTTGAGACGATTTCAGTTGGACAAATCTAACGTTTATTTTCAGGGCGGAAACTTCGGACTCTACCTTTAAACAATCTTCTCTCTTCTCTCCTCTGATCAGGTCTGATTAACAGCTGCGAACGGACCAAGCTACAGGTTCTGTGTTCACAACAGGCAGCATCACAACAAGAGTTGGTAAATAGTCCACTCAGCTGCTTCTTGTGAAAAACTTACGATCTCATCTTTGTCATTACGTTTCAGAATGACGGGTAACACCTGATGTAAGAGATGTAATGTATGAGTAGCTTTTTGCTGTATTTATTAAGTGCTTTCCTATGTATGTGTGTATGTATGAATATATGTGTACATATATGTGCGTGTGTACAGTATATATATATATATATATATATGTATTGAGATTTTTCAAAGTTTTTTGGGATTTAAATACATCATATTTGTATGAATCTATTTCTATGTATGCATCACTGAATTTGTTCTATTCATCTTAAAGTAAAAGCCTACTTAGGTAGGTGCGCCTAGTGGCTTGGGTCTGAAGAGCATCTGTGCCCAAAACGTTACTCAGTGAAAATAAATTATTTGTGGGAGCTGTATCCAGTTGTGCGGATCCATCCTTTCTTCTTTTTCTTTCGTAAGTGGCCATGGTATAAGTGAGATGCTACCCCATAAGAAATAAAAGAAATAAATTCTTACAATAATATAGAAGCTTATAAACAGCCTCTGATGCTGCTGCGGTATCAGCAATGCATCGTCAAAATCTTACATATTTAAACTCATACCAGCTTAACGAACATAAATTTGGAAAACGTAGGAAGCAGAATTAGCAGTAAACTTACCACCAGCAAAGTGAATTCTGAATGAAATGTCGATAACTGTATGTATGTATGTGGGGGTACCGCAGGTCCGGTGGGAGGGAGAGAGAGACGGACAAAAAGGTCAGCTGGGACCGCTGCCAACGTTTTGAAAAGTATCCCAGGAACATGATATGGGTCAGATATCTTCTCTATCCTCGTGTAATGGAAAGCGTCTTCTAATTTAAAAAAAGGATGTAAACTCAAAGCCGCTGCCGCTCATTTTGAAGAGTATTTTTCCGCCGGCATGGCGGCGTAAACGCAGCGAGTCACGTCACGTCCGATATCGGGTGCTGTCGGGGGCAAGTATTTCACGAGTATGAGTACAGCAAAATAGGCCAGTATCGGAGCGAGTACCGATATTGGCATTGGTATCGGGACATCCCTAATCTTAGAGAAGCTGCCATCTAATTTCTTTTTTGTAGGCATAAAACATCAACCACAAACACAAAATCATGAGCAACTCAAACAACCTGTGGACTATTACATGCTGAAATATTTTCAGTATTCTGGTCTTTCTAGTTAATTATCAAATGCTGGTGCAAATCAAACGGAAGAACAGACTGGCTACAGGACACCCTAAAATATGACCTTCAGAAAACATGGAAAACAAAGAAATCACAGGAAAAACCAGGCATGCATACAGTAGCTGAATAAGTGAATGGCTTATTTTGTTAGTCCCTAAATGAAAAATCCTTACATATATATATATATATATATAGATTTTGAAAAAAATTGTGGGATCTATCATTTAATGTTTTTATCCTAGTCTATTACAGTACGTGCACGCTGAGATCAGAATGTCTATTTTAATTATCTATTAACTGTCTATTTATTTGCTCTCATTTTCAACCCAGGATTTTCTTCTTGATGATTCTCAGATGCAGATGAGAACCATCTGTTGCGTTCTTGCTCAGCCTCAACTGTGAAAAAGAAAGCAATTGCATTTATATTTATCAGCACAAAATGTTAGGACTGGTTTTTGTCATTTCATAGCAAATATCTGCAGGATTTACTTGCTCCAAGATGCCGTCCTGGACTGACGGGTCATCCAGATCCAGCATTGGCTGCGAGCTGATTCCCATTTGAAAGAACTGCAGTTTTTTAACATCTATGAAGGGAAATGAACACATGGTCTGTTATTTTGGCTCTGATGCTTTATGTAATGCTACTTGCATCTTAGGATGCATTCACACCAGGAAAGTTGTTTCTTGGTTCAGTTGGGGACTCGGTTCACTTGGGGGAACAAATCTGACCTTTTAAATAACATATTCCCCTCCACACCAGAGGTTGCACTGCATCAAGAATCACTAAAGGAGAAAACAAGAAGAAAACTGGCTCCCTGGTGAATGCAGTGTTTCTGCACAGGCTGCTAGCTCATGCGCTGACAGAAATACTTCTGGATCGCCCTTGAATATGCTAGATTCAGGAAAAGTACTGGAAAGAATTACTTCCATCCTTGAATATAAAGTTGTGCTAAATAATATCCTGTAAACTTTATCAATATAATACATTTTGATTTGAAAAATATATCTATTGGACCATGCAGTATTTATTTACATTCTTGAAAATCTTTCTATGAATTGATTTATTTTCCCAGACAATGATTTATGAATAAGAACTGTCTTCATTTAATCAGAAAATTACAACTCAAAAAAATGTGTATGTCGATTGGACTGTATCGTATTTACTAGTGATGCGATACCACTGAATTTCCTTCGGCGATACCGATACTTTGGGCTTCACTAAGGGAAAAGGAATTTAAAAAGCAATCACAGTTCAGACCCTTGTTGTTCTCCATCAGTTTGAAGCTCCATGTTACGCGCATTACCCCTTACATAATTGACTCAGGTCTGTGGTGTTCCTCTCTTCTTACATACACCATATACGGTAGCGCGCCGTTGCTGTTCCACCCGTGACTGCTACGAACTGAGTGAGGGAACATTATGGTGCTGCTTTGCTGCGCCGTGGCTGCTGTGCAGAGCCTCACTGCACATATGACAATGGCAGGCAGAAGAAAAACTAGTTCCAACCAGATGGGTAAAATTTAGACAAGATTCTGATATTATAGTTACTTTTTACTGTATTCTCGCTTGGGAAAGACTCCATATTTACAAAAAAAAGTACTAAAATGTTGAGATTCTGGCACGAAAATCGATTCTAGAACATTAAAAACTAGGATCAGAAGTATTGATATTTAAGTATCGATCCACACATCACTAGTATTTACGCTATCAATGCGCCCTCTGGTGTACCCATTGCTGATGACACGAGATCTTTATTTTAATAATAATAATAGACATCTGTTGTGAGATTTACTGTAGAAACCTATCCTATGGCATACTTTTGCCACATGAGATTAACTAAATGTGTTCACAGACCGTATCCCATATGTTCATGTGAAACCCTAATTACAACCCTTATATCTTGTACACAGGTCCTTATATTTATTTAAGTATTGTTTTTGAAGAAACATATTTCTTACAGTCTACATGATCTACATGGTATCAATGTGGTTTTCATCAATCTCCTAGAAAATACTGCAGTTCGCTAACCAATATCATTTCATTAAAAGTATAAGAGGTGCTGTTCAAAACCAAAATTAAGCAAGAATCACAGCCCACTCAGAAATATTCCTTTCTGTGCATGCACATATGAGCTGATGGCACGGATCGTGCGTCTGGAACAGATTGTGCAATAACATGCAGGACAACTTCTGTTTCCTTAACATGAGACCAAAACATGGAGCTGCATTTGGGCCCTGTCCTAATACCCACACACCCTACAGTCCTCTATGAAGTGTGCACCTGATAGAAGTGCACATAAAGCATAAGTACGCCGATTACAAGCATGGGGAAATAGCAGAATTGGGTCAGAAATGGTTACGCCGGGGCGGTGATTGGCTCAGTTGGTTGAGCAGCCGCCCCATGAACAGAGGCTACAGTTCCTCGACGCAGTCGGCCCCGGTTCGATTCCCGGTCCAGGTCCCTTTGCTGCATGTCACTCCCCACTCTCTCTGCCCCTTTCCTGTCGCTATACACTGTAACATAAAGGCCACTAGTGCCCAAAAAATCCTTAAAAAAAAAAAAAAAAAAAAAAAAAGAAATGGTTACGCCATCGACTTGCACCACAACGTCTTTTCATAATATTGTCTTCAGCTGTAAACTCAGCTTTGAATGGAGGCATATCTGAACCTGGTGAAGAGTCGGTCGTTTTCTGACCAAGACTGAATAAAGCCAAATGTCAATATATGTTATAAAATCCACAGATGATTTTAATTTTAAAAAAATGAATGAATGAATCACTGAACTAATTTATGTGTGGTTGCTGTATGACTTTAAATGTAGAGAGGTAAATGTCTTTTTTGTTTTTTTCATTCTAACCGAAATGTAAACAGAATGATTCATTTGGCTGTTTGGGACTTGTTGAATACAAAAAGTGATGAAACTGTTAGCACAGAATGTCCATAATTTAAAGCATATTTCCGAGTAACTTTATTTTGATTGCTTCGATTATTATTTAATATACAGCACAGTAAAAACATGCCAAACATCACCATTTTCCGCCATCATGGTTCAAAAGGTCACATGTAGAAATGTATTGTGGTTATATATGCTTTGGCAAAGCCTTCATGGATGTGGGTACAAAGGGAGCAGCATGAACGTCCTCTCTGGAGAATAAAGACACACTTCGCACTTGAACTCCTCAATGGGAACACTGTTGCGCGTTCCTATTATTTAATTTGGAAATAATTATTCTGAATTAATAATTAACAATTGACTTATTCTCCTTCATGTCTACATGGAAATAATAATTCTGAACTAAGATTTACACGGAAAACATATTTATTTAATTCTGCTTTAGATTTGGGTAATGGGAAGGGTTCTGTTTGTACAGAGGGCGGATGTGACGTATTTATATTTACTCTAACAGGAAGTAAACAGACTCCGGTCATGGCCGTTTCCAAACAACAGTTTGTGGGATTGTAAGTCATTGCATTCGGCCTTTTTTCTTTTCTTTTTTTTTTCTTTTAAGATTTGATACTGTGTCCCAATTCTTTTGAAATGGGTTTCAAATGTATATTAAAGGGACATGAGGCAAGATTAAGAAATGAAACTCGCGACTGGCACTTAAGGTAACTGCAGCCACGAGCCAAGCCGTCACGGGAGCGTGCACAAACTGAAGCTATAATGTTGTTTTCTACCCTTTTTCTTCATAGTTGCACTTTTTAGTGTCTTTCAGTTGATCTGGATCGTTTGCTGATGGCAGAAGAATCCATAACTTTGGCTTACAGTGTTTTTTTTTTTTTTTTTTTATGTGAATTTACCACAGCCGTCTTCTTCCTGTATCAAAACTGTAGGAGACGCAGATGCAGCATCATTTGACGTCACATCCGCAGGGCAGCACAGGAAATTCGACCACCAAATTGCAGCACTTTTTGCAGCACTCAACATGTTCAAGGCAACGGAGAGAGACATGGGTGGGCTCGTTCTTTTTGGTTTATAACGCGTCACCACCCATAAGTATTAACAAAACTGGACATGCTTGTTTATTCTTTCATAATTCCTGCCTCTTGTCCCTTTAATTATGTCTTGAAAGCGAAACAAAACCACATACAGTAATAATACAGGTTTTCACTTTGATTGTGATTGCTATTTTATAGCAGCAGCTTGACACTCATACTACTTCAAATTTGCCAGCTGGCATGAGTTAAACGCTTGTTTCACTTGAGCTTTGACAAGCGCCATAGCAATAGAAAAAGGCAATGAGCGTGTGCAGAACAACCAGGATTAAGTTAAAGCGGAATAAACATATACATGATGGAGGAATTATTCCATTCTGAATTAAAAGAGGAATAAATAAACCATTTGCTTCGGAATAAAGTTTCATTTGGAATTAGGGGTTTGGTCTTCTTAAAGCAGGATTAACTTTTATTCTGAAAGAAACAGGAATTAAAACTCATGTAAACATGGCCATAGAGGCACAATGGTGGAAGTGTGGGTATTGGGACAGGCCTAGATCTTAGCCATCTTGGGTTGATCTGAACCTTTACTGCATTTTTCTACAACTGACAATGAGGCCACCGATTGTCCCACACCTGCATGTTTTGGTTGCATTTTCCCACAACACCCTGCTTTAAATCCCAAACCTCCCTGGTTTTGTAGTTTTTAAAGTAGTTATTTTTGTAGTTATTGTAGTTATTTAAATTCCCCAAATGAAGTGGATCCAAGATTTGAATCAAAAGGGCTGATGTGAATGCTCCCTTGAGTACTGAAATTGGTTGTATTTAAGCATAGAAATCAAACTTAGATACCAGAGAAACCGTCCCTCCATTAATTTCCAGGGGTAACATTTTAGAGGGACGGAAATTTACTTTTCTCAATGTTACCCCCAGCATGCTGTTTGCTATGCCTGCCCCAGAGCGCTAGTGTGCACGAACACAGTACTTCCTCTTCTAGCAGAGCATGTGCGAGGCATAAAAATGAACATGTAGTGACAGTGTGTTACCAGCAGTACAGGGGTAGGAACCTTGGGTTCAAGACGTGTGTTCCGGGGGGGACGTTTATGAAATAAAGCACCGAGTTGACTACACGAGACTTATGTCGTCTCTTATTGAGCTGAGCTGGGGAGATAAACGCCCTACGGCTAACTGAACATGGTGTCAGAAGTTAAAGGACGTCGAATCCAGGTACAGCCACGTTAAAGCGGCTGCACAGAATCGGCAGAGATTTTTTTTCCCTCGGAAGAGGACGGCAGGTTACCCGCGCACGGCTAACACGAGGCCACAGCATGAACCAGTTGGTTTCACCGCCAGAAAAGTTCTCCTTTAAGGCTGAGGAGTGGGCAAAGTGGATTAAGCGCTTCGACAGATACCGCATCGCGTCTGGTCTGGAAACACAAGTGGACGAAAATCAAGTAAATGCTTTAATCTACTGTATGGGAGAGGAAGCAGAGGACATATTGGTTTCCCTCCATCTTAGCCCCGAAGAAGTAAGTGACTACGAAACTGTTAAAAGGAAACTAGATGGTCACTTTGTAGCTCGCCGGAACATAATTTTTGAGCGAGCCAAGTTTAATCAGAGGCAGCAGGAGCTAGGCGAGTCTGCAGACAGTTTTCACACGGCACTACATTGTCTGGCGGAGCACTGCGGATATGGCGCTCTGCATGACGAGATGGTAAGAGACAGACTGGTTGTAGGCCTGAGAGAAAAACGCTTATCAGAACAGTTACAAATGGACCCTGAACTAACTCTAGAGAAAGCCATTACTAGAGCTCGACAATGTGAGCAAGTAAAAAAGCAGCAAGAAATGCTGAGAGTGCATGTGCAGCAGCGTGGCGGGGGCGGGGCACGTCCCAAACAGAACAAGGCAGGAGGCAGTTTTACTTCCAAGAAGGTACTGCAGGAAAAAACGACTCAGTGCAAAAGATGCGGAGACACTAGGGGGCATGCACTGCAACTGTGTCCAGCGAGGGAGGCAGAATGTCATCATTGCAGGAAAAAGGGACATTATGCCAGAGTCTGTAGAGCCAAAAAAATGAGAGAAGCCAGTGTGGCTATAGTGACTGCAGACAGTGATGAGGACATTGCATTCTTAGGCTCCCTGTCAGAAGATACAGTTGGAAGTCAATGGATGACAGACTTAATGGTGGAAAATTATAGTACTGTGTTCAAAATTGATACAGGAGCGGACGTTACGGCTTTTCCAGCCACACTGTACAACCAAACCCAGTTTAACAAACTGAAGAGTGCAACTAGGGTTCTCTGTGGACCAGGAGGGACCCCTCTAAAGGTGACAGGCAAGTTCTCTGCCACCCTCAGCAAGAACAGCCAAACCACAAAAGAGGAGCTTTATGTGGTTGATGGACTTCGCACACCACTGCTAAGTGGACAAGCTGCTGTGGCCTTGCAGCTGGTGGCTAGGCTGAATAACATCAGTCTTGACTCAAAAGAAAATGTGAAAAGAGAATTTCCCAAGCTTTTCTCAGGACTAGGGAAAATGGAGGGTGAGTACAGTATCGTACTAAGACCGGAAGCAAAACCCTTTTCCCTCTCTACACCCCGGCGTATCTCTCTCCCGCTTCTGCCCAAGGTTAAAGAGGAGTTGGAACGCATGGAGCGGCAAGATGTCATCTCGAAGGTGGAGGAACCCACCGAATGGTGTGCTCCCATGGTGGTAGTGCCCAAACGCTCAGGCAGAGTAAGAATTTGCTCTGATCTCACTGAACTTAACAAATCCGTTCTGAGAGAAACATCCTCTACCATCAGTTGAACACACCTTAGGACAGTTGGCAGGAGCCAAAGTGTTCTCCAAGCTTGATGCTAATGCTGGATTTTGGCAAATCCCCCTCTCCAAGGACTCTTCTCGGCTGACCACGTTCATAACGCCATTCGGACATTACCGCTACAACCGTCTGTGTTTCGGGATCTCATCAGCCCCCGAACACTTCCAGAAGAGAATGTCACGCATTCTTGAGGGCCTGGAAGGTGTCTTATGCCAGATGGATGACGTGCTCATCTGGGGAGCAACACAGACGGAACACGACGAAAGACTAAGAAAGGCGCTGATACGGCTGCAGGAAGCAGGACTCACACTCAATGACAAGTGCGAGTTCTCAAAGAACAAAATAAAGTTTTTGGGGCAAGTGATCGAGGCGACTGGGGTCAGCGCAGACCCTGAAAAAGTGAGCGCCGTAAAAGCCATGCCTGAGCCCACTAATGTCAGCGAAGTGAGACGCTTCCTCGGAATGACCAACCACCTGGGGAAATTTCTTCCCCACCTGGCTGAAAAAACTCTTCCCCTTAGGGACCTCCTGCGAAAGTCTAATGCGTGGTGCTGGGGACCACAACAACAACAAGCCTTCGAGGGCATCAAGGCAGACCTGACATCACCACCAGGTCTCGCACTCTATGACCCAAATGCTGAAACACTGGTTTCAGCAGACTCTTCTTCTTACGGGATGGGCGCCGTGCTTCTGCAGCGACAAGATGGAGCAGACTGGAAACCTGTGGCATATGCTTCACGGACTCTGAGTGACACGGAACAGCGATATGCCCAGATTGAGAAAGAGGCCCTAGCAACAACCTGGGCCTGTGAGAGACTGTCAGAGTTCCTCATTGGGAAAAGTTTCCAGATTGAAACTGATCATAAACCTCTGGTCTCCCTGCTAGGTTCTAAAGGCCTGGATGAACTTCCGCCTCGCATTCAACGTCTTCGCATGAGGCTCATGAGGTTTTCCTACACGATCTCACATGTAGCAGGCAAAGACATTGCTATGGCAGATGTGCTCTCCAGAGCCCCTCTCAGCAACACTGCAGGAGGGCTCCCAGAGGAAGAAATCAACCTCTATGTGGACTATGTGATAACAAGCTTGCCAGCTACTGAAAAGAAGCTACAAGAAATACAGTTGCATCAGGACAGAGATGCCACAGTTCACCAGCTGAAGGAGTTCTGTGTTGAAGGTTGGCCTGACAAATTCTCCATTGAGAGAACATACCAGCCATATCTGTCATTCTCTGGTAAGCTAACAGTTCAAAATGGTCTGCTACTCTACGGCTGCAGAATAGTGATTCCACCATCGCTCAGAGCAGAGACTGACCAAACTTCATCAGGGCCATCTGGGAATCACGAAGTGCAGGGAGAGGGCCAAACAATCCGTTTGGTGGCCCGGTCTCAACAAAGAGCTGACAAAGCTAGTGGAAAGCTGTGACATTTGCAGCCGTGAAAGAACAAACTTCAGGGAAACCCTGCAGCCCACAGAGTTTCCCCCGTGACCATGGTCCACTGTTGGGGCCGACCTGTTCCAGGCCAACAACAAGACCTATTTGGTCGTTGTGGACTATTTTTCAAGGTACTTTGAGGTGGCTAAACTGGTGCACACCACATCTGAAGCTGTCATTGAGCATTTTAAATCCATATTTGCTCGCCATGGAATCCCAGACGTGGTTCGCTCTGACAACGGGCCACAGTTTGCGGCTGAACCTTTCAGACAGTTTGCGCATGAGTGGGGCTTTAGCCATGTGACGTCCAGCCCCCACTTCCCACAAAGCAACGGGGAGGCGGAGCGAGCAGTGAGGACCATAAAGGGGCTTCTGAAGAAGGGCAGCGACCCTTATCTTGCCCTCATGGCTTATCGCGCGGCTCCGCTGGCAAATGGTCACAGCCCTGCAGAACTCCTCATGGGTAGGAAAATAAGAACACCACTTCCCATCATCCCATCCCACCTTGATCCGAAATGGCCGGACATGAAGAAGCTGAGAGTGACTGAACAGGAGTACAGACAGAAGCAGACACAAAACTACAACCTCAGACACAGGGCCCATAACATGCCGCAGCTGAAACCGGGTGACCATGTCTGGGTAAAAGACAAGACGGAGAGAGGCACAGTGGTTTCTTCAGCTGGGACACCATGGTCATACATCATCGACACACCTAGTGGAAACCTGCGAAGGAACAGATATCATCTCTCACCAACACCTATGTCACCCGATCCTCCCACCAACTTGCCAGAGCCAGTTTCTGACAGCGTCCTTCCTGCCACCCAAAATGTGACTGTCATTCCCGTGGCCCAGAACGACTCTGGACACCAGTCTACTACATTGGCAGAGCGGCGTGTTCCCACCAGAGTCAGAGTACCACCCAGGCATCTTATAGACTTTGTTTGTTCATAGACTGGAGATCTGAGTGGGAGAAGGGGCAGAATAATCCCCACACTCAGGTAGAGGATTTGGGGCAGTCTACCCCCAACCTCATGTTAAAAAAAAAAAAAAAAAAAAAAAAGGAGGTAAAACATGTTTGCAACCCTTACTGTTTGTTGTGTCAAAGTGCCAAAGGTTGGGAAGCACATTATTTGGTAACGTGTTCACTAAATGTCTTTAGAGAGAGAGAGACAGTTGTTGTTTATTTTGATTTATGGTCTGTTTACAAATGAGATGGGGAATGGTTTTGCTAAGGATACACAATTTATATGTTCCTGTCCATAATGCTTAAATCCAACTCAGAAAGGGGGATGTAGTGACAGTGTGTTACCAGCAGTACAGGGGTAGGAACCTTGGGTTCAAGACGTGTGTTCCGGGGGGGGCGTTTATGAAATAAAGCACCGAGTTGACTACACGAGACTCATGTCGTCTCTTATCCAGCTGAGCTGGGGAGATAAACGCCCTACGGCCAACTGAACAGAACACAGCAGCAACATGGCGACCACTGGCACCGATAAACGGAGAAGAATGTCTCGTGTGAAATTAAAGAAACCGCCCTGGAGTATGCACGCCAACATTCTGGAGCAAAAGCTGCATAACACTTCAGTGTTGACCCAAGACAAACAAGTATTGGAAAAAGCAACAGAATAAACTGCCCGGAGCTGGGAAAAGCCGAGCTCGTTTAAACGGAGGGAGTAAGAAAAAAAAGTCAGCCAGGATTTGGAGACAGTGCTTATCGTTTGGATTCATGACGTGTGAGAGAAACACAACAGATAAGTAATTGTACTGCACTGTTTAAGTTTCTCATGCAGAAATTTTCAATAAATGAGCCCAGTACATTTTACTGGGTTCAAACTGACACAAAATGTTGAATTATTCATTGTGATCCATTTGAAAAATAGAAATACAAGCCTCTCTTCTAATAAAAGCCTTCCTTCCAATAAAAGTCCCAGTCCTCGGTGCCCTGAAACAAATAAAAGCCCTGGTCACTATATGTATTTATGGTAAGATCTTTACTCACCACAGGTACATAGGAATGGATGTGTTTCTCTGCAGTCTCTGCTTCCCCATTTACCAGATTCTTCTTTCAGTAGAGCAACACATAATTCAGCATTTCCAGTGCGAACTGCCTCACTTGCCCTCCAGTACCGCACTGAGGAGTTGGTCTGGTCTGACCACTCCCAGGGATCTTTGAAGAGACCAACATAAACTCCAACCCCATTGGTTGCGTTCTGGACTGTCTGGTACTCTGCATCATTTCTCAAGCTGGCCAGGTCTGTGTGGTGTTCTCTGCAGTAGTCCCGAGCAGCCGTCCAAGTCATTCTCTGTGAAGGGACGATGTACCGTCCTGCTCCTTGTTTTGCCCCTAGAAAGAAAAGCTGTACTTATTATAAATGCTGGTTGAATGTCTAATGTTCATTATGTGGAAATATTCCATGTCCCTATTCAGTGTCTGCACACATAAAAATGCAGATACGTCACCAAGTTCTGTCCCATTTCTAAAGTCTACCCTAAAAGCCCGCACTAAGTTTGGCCTGTAGCAAAGACTATTAGTGGTGTACCCTCCAGCCTTGTTTCTCCAAGAATTCATTGCGCACAAGATGGAAGAAAATAAGCAGCAGAGCTCTGTGTCTAATATTTGATATATTTGCACATTTTCAAGGGTTAAATTAAGTATTTACCAGCTAGAAAGCAACAGGAAACCTCAGAGGAAAATTTAAAGATACATTGCCAAGCTTAAAATGAGTTTTTGCTTCAGAAAATGCATTTGTTTGACAGTTAAATGCTAAGAGAACCACCTCGGACGGTGTTAACAAAAAGTTAATGGCCCCGGTTACATGAAGTTTTTTCATTCTGAATTAATTTATTCTGAATTAAATAAGTTGGAATTAAATTTTTCTCTTTCATGTTTACATGGAAATAATAATTCAAAATTAAGTTTTACATGGAAAACATGTTTATCTAATTCAGCTTTAGATCTTGGGGCTGGGAAGGGTTTTGTTTGGACAGGGGGTGGGCGTGATGTACAGTGGGGAAAAAAGTATCGAACATGTCAACATTTTTCTCAAAAAATATATTTCTAGTAGAGCTATTGACATGAAATTTTCACCAAATGTTGGCAACAACCCAAGTAATGCAAAGAAAGCCTGACATTTGTGTCCATAAATTGTGTAATAGTGAAATGACACAGGGAATAAGCATTGAATATGTTTACTGAAATTTATTAAATACATAGGTTTTTGGACTTTCTTGGTGATTCCAGTCTCCAGACGCCTCCTGCATGGAGAAACCAGTGGAATACGTTGCTCAGATGGGATTTTTGCCCATTCTTCCACACAATCTGCCTTCAAATCATCAAGGTTCCGGGGATCACTTCTCTTAACTTGGATCTTCAGTTCTTTCCAAAGATTTTCAAGTGGGGTGACTGGGCTATTCTATCAGCTTTATTTTCGTTTTCTTAAACCTGTTGGGTGTGTCCTTGGCTGTGTGCTTGGGATGGTTGTCTTGCTGAAAGATCCAGCCTCTTTTCATCTTTAGCAGCTGGCAGATGCCAGTAGATTCTGGTCCAGAGTGTCTCTCTACTTTTCTCCATTCATTCTTCCTTCAATGATGTGAAGTCTGCCAGTACCACATGCTGAAAAACAACCCCCACCATGATGTTCCCACCTCCAAACTTCACTGTTGCTTTGATGTTTTGGGTCAAGTGCGGTGCCATTTCTCCTCCAAACATGTGTGTTATGACATCCGAAGAGTTCAGTTTTGGTCTCATCTGATCAGACTATGTTTTCCAGAATGTCATGGGTTTGTCCAGATGTTGTGTTGCAAACTTCAAACCAGCATCAACATGCTTTTTCTTCAGCAATGAAGTCTTGCATGGTGTGCGTGCATGAAGGCCATGGCGGTTGAGTCCATTACTTCTTGTTTTCTTTGAAACAACTGTACCTGCTGATTCCAGACCTTTCTGAAGCTCTCCATGAGTGGTCCTGGGCTGTTGGAGAACCTTTCTGAATATTGTTCTGACTCCTCTGTCTGAATTCTTGTGAGGAGCACCTGGCTGTGGCTGGTTTATGATGATGCCATGTTCTTTCTACTTCTGGATGAAAACATGAAGAGGAGGAGAAACATGTCTTCAAAAGCATAATAAGCAGCTCTTGTTGCAGTCTTTAGCTCAGCAGCTTACACAGGCTCAGCATCAGACAGTTGTCAGAAAACTGTGAAGGTACAAAGCTTTATCATCATGTTTGGGTGGATGTCAAACAACACAAATGACTTTTAGTGCCACTTGCTTGTCTTGAGTGATGCAGTTGCTGTCACTTATGCAAATGTGGTCACATGACGTGGAGGCACATTGGCATGTTTCCAACTTTCCAACTTTGTGTGACCGGAGGCCATTTGTACTAGATTTTTGACACAAGGTGAGTTGAAATGGGATGAAGTGTGACCTTACCCTTACCCTGCGTACACACCAACTGCGATTTGGGTGTCAAAAAAATAACCTGACGCCCAAAGTTGGACGTTGGGTCGCTAAAAAGTCGCTTGATTTCCAGCATCTTGACGCCCCTGACAAGCTTCAAGGGATGTCCAACCAAGGCGCGCTTGACATGCGTCAGGAAGAACCCCTCCTTTTTCTTTTTCCTTTCACCGGTCTGTTTGCACAGTGACAGATGCAGTAGAGAGAGGGGCTCAGCTTTATGTGATAAACAAAGCTAGGGAACATTGTCGTCCGGGATCTCTGCTCCGTGTCTGGGTTTACCAGATAATGCCAGGTGTTCTGAGTGTGATGAGTTTCACCATTTACTCCAGGAGCTGCACGCTGACAAGGGGCGCTTTCAGCCGTCTGATCTGGCCCAGTTTAACGCCCCGCTGTGGGGCAGCATATTATGAGACCCTTACATCCCATTGGTGCAGCAGGTCATCAAACTGCCATTCAGAAACAGAGACCGGACGCAGATCACAGTTTATCCTCCTCTGTCTTCAAAGAGAGAGAGGAGATTCCCCTGGTTCTTCTTGGTGTCATAAAATGTGTCTGTGTCATGACATCGAGTCGCTCGGATTGGTTGACGCCCCACATCAAGATGCCAAAGTTCAGATCTTCCAACGCCAGCGTCTGCTGCCTATGAGGCGCGTAGTGCGTGTCAAACGCTCAAAATCTCAAAACTCGACGCACATTACGCATCTAGATGCCCGACGTGCGTAACGCGCCGCAGGGTTTCGACGCGTGTCAGCCATTGACTTTGCATAAACCTGACGCCCAAATTGCGTTTGGTGTGTACGCACCGTTAGACAGCTCTTTGCTTTTACCCATCATGGATTGCTTCTTGTCTGACACCTTGGTGATGAAGCCTTTTTAAAGGCATCAATCAGGACTAAACCAGCTGATATTACGATGCACTGATAGAGGACAGGATTACTTTCTAATTACTGACAGACTCCAGCTGCTTTCTTGGCTTTCCTTCATTTCTTCATGCGTTCAATTCTTATTCCCTGTGTCATTTCACGATATTACACATAACTTCATTCATGGACATAAATGTTTGAAATTTTTGTATGTGTGCATTACTTGTGTTGTTGCCAACATCTGGTGAAAATTTCATGTCAATAGCTCTACTAGAAATGTATTTTCTGAGAAAAATGTTGACATGTTCAATACGTTTTTTCCCCCTCTGTATTTACATCCTTTTATGTCTACCCAAAAGTAAACAAGAATAGATTTATATAAGTAATCTACTTGAGCACCTGTTACACCATATCATTGTTAAACCATCAATAAAATGAGAGAGAAAGAATGGACATTGTTGATCAACAATGAAGTTTTGGGGCAGATAAGAAGTTTTCAAAAGTAGGCAACTTTATTAATAATCATTAATAATAATTATAGCAATAATGATAATAATAATAATAATAATAATAAGTAGTAGTAGTAGTTTTGTACACCGTAGCACCAGTTAAACTAAATAATTCAATACAATCAGAGACAGGTAATGGATATTGTTTAACTATTAACAGATTTAAGAGAATGATATTGGGAACTGATGAACTCAATACAATCAATACACTTAAGAGAGAGACATTGGACGAAGTTGACTTTAACCAATAAGGACAGAGATACCAGTCAGTAGTGTCCACTACTTGTAAAGAAATTGATCTTTCCTGTCTTCTGGCTCGCAAATTTGTCAATGACTTGCTTATTAAAGTCTGCCATCTCGGTCACAAGCTTTTTCTCCATTGATTGCATGGCTAAGGCATTCAACCTGTCTTGAGTCATGGTGTTCCTGAGGAAGGTTTTCACCCTCTTCAGTGTTGAAAAACACCTCTCAGCCTCTGCAGTGGACATGGGTGTGGTGATAATAATTTTGAGCAGTGTGACGGTCTCAGAAAATACCTGTGACAGGTTGTTTTCCACAAATAACTGAAAAAGGTCCACAGCACCACAGCAGGACTTAAATTCATCCTTGCTGTGGATCAGACTCAGCTCCGTTTTCAGCTTACTTCCATTCAGCATGGGATATGCCCGCTATGTCATCAAAGACACTCATGCACTTTGGGGATCTTATAAAAAAAAAAAAAAAGTAAATTCACCAAGATCAGAAGAAAAAAATCCTCACTGCTGAAATGTGAGAGGCCGCCTGTTGCATTATCAGATTAAGTTGGTGGGCATAGCAGTGAATGTAGTTCGCATGGGGATATTCATCCTGTATTCTTCGCTGAACACCTGAAATGGCACCCCTCATTCCACTCGCTCCATCATATGCCTGGCAGATGAGTTTGTTCTTCTGTCCATCAGGAAGTATTGCAGCAAGACGTTCACTTAATGCTGTAGCAATGGACTCAGCTGTTGCTGACTGCAGAGGTATGATATCAAAAAATTGTTCCTGCACAGTGTTTTTGTCATTAATGTAACGAAGCACAAGCACGAGCTGGTTCTGGGTGCGAATGTCCATTGTCTCATCTGCCTGGACTTTTCTGGGCTTCTTCGATTATCTGTTCCCTCACAACTGACAACATGCAGTCAAGAAGCTTATTCTGGACTGTCTTTGATGTCCCTTTGAACACAGTCCCGTTCTCAAGATGCTCTCTCAAAGCGTTGTCTAGTGAGACTACCAAGTCCACCAAGCCACGGAATATCCGTGGGTTATCAGAGCTCTCTCTCTCGTCATGGCCACGCAAAGCCAACTCAAAAGCACCACAAAACTTTACGCAGTCAATAATTCTTGAGAGGATGTGTCTATTTCTTGTCACTTCTTCATTGTGCTTCTTGATGCCAATCCTGTAGCCTTCGTTGAGCTGCTTGGCGATGCTAAGCCTTCCATTAAAGCTTAGCTTTAAGCTACTGTCAAGGTGGCTGCGGCTACATTCATGTTTCTTTGCTTTTTCGGACAAATGTTTTAAGTCCTTCATTCCCGTTGTGGTCCATAACATTTCGGTCCCAGGATTTTGAAATAACAGGCAGGGGAAGCAAAATAACGCATTACTTACTGGTCATCCAGTTAGCCAGTTATGTTTGGTATACACATTTGAGGAAAAGCTGCGGATGTATGTCCTCCCACGATCTGACTGCAGAGATGTGTTTAAATCTGGGCGGTTAGGTCCAAAGTCCTTCACCCTTTTCTTCTCTTCATCGGACCGACGGGAAAAGGGGTTTGTCGCGTAACGAAACCACCGAGTTTTCTTTGACTGCAGTTGCCATGATGCATAATGCTGAGTTTGCTAGTTCTAGCTAGCATCTTTTATCTGGTTATGAGCGGCAATTGGCGCAGATGTCAGGTTTGATGATGGACGTATTGAATTCAAGTAAATTTCCAATCACGTTAAGATCAAGCAATACGAACAAGAAATGTTATTTTATGCACCAATGTAAAGCTCCATCTGCTTGGGCGGGAGCAAAAAGTTTCATAGCTTTCATACACTTCAGTGTAACTGGCTGAATTGGAGAAGGGCTTTATGATAATAAATAGCAAGCAATGGCGCAAATTGGTTAGGTAATGCCAGAACTACTACAATACATGATAATCATTATCACACTATACCATGAGGAAAACACAGAATTGTTATTGTTTATTTAATGATTATTAAGTTGCTTGATTTGAACTTGGTCACTATTTTATGGGTGGGCGGCACCCCCTATTGATCCACCGCCACTGCTGGTACGAGTCTAGCACTTGTTTCACGTGTGCTTTAAAAAGCTCCATTACAATAGGATAAGTGGAGGGGCATGTGCAGAATGACAGGAATTAAGTCAGAGCGGAATAAAGGTTACATGTGAGGGGAATTATATTATTCAGATTGAAAGAGGAATGAACCAACCACTTTGGTCGGAATTAACTTTTATTCTGAATTAAAACTCTCATATAAACGCGGTCAATGGGGTGTTAACCATCAGGTAACGGCAGATAAATTAAAAGAAATAAAATGTCCAGCTCAATTTAGTTTTTCCAACGTATCTGATGCAAGTAGTGAGAAGAATGCTGTCATTATAGCTGCAAATCTACAGTTGCTGGGCAACACAGGACTGGAGCACTATGGGAAATTCTCATAGGCTGTCTCGTTTCACGAACAGTAGGGTGCTACAGAGTGCATGGAATGTGCAGACTATGAAGAGACCTACAGTAGGTAGTACGAAGTGTGCAGACCCTGAATTCACTGTTGTAATTTATATCATCAGCTAATGTTAAAAACCCACAACGTAACTTTTCAACCTTAAAAATATGCGTTTCTGATTCATTTTGTGGGCAAATTAAGTTTCAATATGCGCAATTTTCACTGTCACTGAGAAAACTGCTACCTGTACAAGTTACGTTGTGGATCTTTAAATGAGCATGTTTCTCGTATCACTTCTTGACTGAATTTAATCAAACTGGTGTGAGACCTTTGTAAAAACAGCTCACCATCAAAACAAACTGCATTCCGCTCTGTTGCACAGGTCAACATTTCCAGTGTCCCACTACTGAAATGCCCACATTTATTGATCCCCGTCATGTCCACTTTGATATAATTCCTTTCTCCTTCCTTATAAAATCCTTTCTCAACTAAAGACCAATGCGGTTTTAGAGTTTTCCCATTGTATAAACCTATCCACACAGCCTTACTATATTTTCTGTCAACAGTCTTAAGAGCCTTATCTATATCATTCATGTCCTCCATGGCGGCCAGGTCGTCACATTTCTCCCTGCAGAAGCTCTGGGCCTCTTTCCAGGATTTTGGAGTTTGGAATAAGACGTACTGATGCAGGGAGGCACACAGAGACAGAAAACACAGTCCTGTTGGAGAAAAGTCAGAAATAAACAGTCATAAAACTTAATTTTATCCTTTTCAGGCTTGAAGTAAGGCTTTTTTCAATGCATGCATTTGACAGACATTTAATGTGTATTTGGAACACTGACCTGGAAGCAGCACCAGATTTATGATGCTTTTCATGGCTGTAAATGGTTTTATAGAAAGAGAGAGACATTTTTTTTTCTCACAGTGCAAAGAACAGACATATTACTGTTTGTGTCTATACAGATCCTGAACACATGAAATAGAAAACATTTGTCCGCATATCGCAAAAAACAGTTATTAGAATCCACATTACAGTTTTGTTATTTAGGTAACTGTTTACAGACTGGTACAAATAACTCACAAGGAATGATGCAAATCTCTTTCTTTAAAGCTTGGCTTAAAGGTTACTTTTTTTCCTTAAAAAGCTCCAAAATAATAGTTAAATTATACAAACACTGAAACAATGTTGCACTGAAATTTCTTTATAATAAACTTCCAGGTTAAACTTTTATTTTTCTATTGTTAATCTTATTTTCAATATTCTTATGTTGTTGACTTCATGTGACCCTTTTTTTCTAATAAAGTGCAAATAGCTATAGGTACACAGAAAATTCAATTTAAAAAAACTAATTTTAAAAAGAGAAACAATTTCAAAGGTAAATAAAATGCAAGAATTCAAACATCTCTTAAATATTTAATGAACAATGAAACAGAAAATATTTAAAATATTGGAAGTGAGACATTTAATTATTTCATTAAAAATAGGTGTTTGTCTCGTGATGGAATAATATGCATTAAAAAAATTGTGATGGAACAAATACAAGCTTGTAATTTGAGTGGTACTAAAAAAAATACTGGAAAAAAAGTAGTTTTTTTTCAGGGACACTGTAAATTGCAGTTTTGTTATCTTAATGTATTATTTTATTTCAAATTAACACCCTCTGGTATGTTTTAAGTAAGTTTTTGGCAAGTTAAACATTTTACAGTGTAGCAAGAGGTCAGTAGGGTTGGTATCAATCCAGCCCAAGTAAAAAGGGCGAGTATTGTCAATACTACTTTTTAAAATAAACATCAGTATAAAGTGATTAATCTATAGAATTAATGCAGTTGGTCTCAGTTCCCAGATTATGGACAGTAACACCGTGGTAAACATGGACCTCTCAGCTTTTTTGAGATGTATTACTGTCATTAAATTTACCAGGAAAAGATAAAATGGCTCACTTTTCACACTTTTTATTGCTCTGTTTTCTATTGTAGATTAAATATTAGTTTGTAAGGTTTGTATTGCATTCTGTCTTCTTTTCTTTCTTTTTTTTAAAGATTTGATACTGTGTCCCAATTTTTTTAATAGGTTCCTAATTAATAATATAAATTTTATCTTGAAAGAGAAACAGAAGTTGGGATAAATACTAAATAAGATTTAGAATTTAGGTTGCAGAAGAGACTTACCTGATGTTAAATGAGTCTTATGTGGCAAACAGTATTTGTTGTCTAAATTTCTGGTTTGTAGTTGCTGTCCTTTCACTGCAGTGTTCAAGATTTGCTTCAGTCTCTGTATTTGACTCCCACTGTCAAGGTTCATGGAAATTTCCTCAGTATGCAAAATCAAATCAAATTAAACTTTATTTATGTGGCAAGATACTGTTGATGCAATGAGGGCGCTGGCAGGATTTCACCCCCAGACTTCCAGGTGAGAGTCATACAGACTTACCAGTCAGCCAAAGGGATTTCCTTGTGGCAAAGTAGCCAGGGCGCATGATTAATTGGAGGCATAGTGACAGGATCCCACACTGTCACATTTATAGAGCACTTTTCATTAAAAGGCAACACAATGTGTTTAAAATAAAAACAAATGCATGTTAAAACTATAAACAAGCTTTCAAGTATATAACATGAAACACATACAGTACATGTACGCGCACACACATGCACACATATACACCTCTTTCCGAATCCTACAAATGACTCCCAACCCTTAATTTCTGTCTCTTACGTGAATAGGCATAAAAAAACATAAATTAATCAATAAGAATAAGCATCTGGCTTTATGCTGCTGTGTGAAAAACACATGAATTTGTGTTTTTCCAGAGAAACCACAGGATTAAAGCAAGATTCTGGTATATCAGAAAAATCATTTGACAAATTATTGGCTAAATGTATGGGTGAAAAGGCAACGTATGAAGTGACATCAGAGTTTTGATGTGAGCACTCAGAGCTGCAGCTTACCTTTTCAGCGGCAGAGTAGAAACTTTATTTGGATTTACTCCAAGTGGGACATGAATGATGAGTTTAAATGTTGATTACACAACATGATACAGTTTTACCACACACAGTGATACCACAGGATACACATCCAAATGGAAAGCATACTGTAGGAAAGTACATTTCATAGAAATGATTAACTGTATTGACAAGCAGCCATTTAAACATATTTCAGTTACTACTATCATTCAGATTGAAAAGGAAAGAAAGAATAAACAGACCAGTCATACTTAGATAATATATCATCATGCCAAAACCTGCCTGACCTCTTCAACGTCTTCAGAAAGTAAAGCTTGTAAAAATATTTCCAGAGGTTTTTTTTTTTCTTCTTTTTTTGTAAAGCTACACAGTTTGATGAATCCCCCAGTAGATCCATGTCAGAAAAAGTATTTGATTTCCAAAAGAAGCAAAGTACAGTTGACAGGAAAAATGTGCTTTTGTGTTATTTCTATGTGATTTTTCAGATCAGATTTTGCTTACATTGCTGCAGGTTTGGGAAAATATATTTACAATCTATGTTCTTTTCACTCCTTTTGTGAAGAAAAGTTGTAACTCTTGTTCATGAAAAAAGGACTCAGACAACAGTGAAATAAGAATACAGCTTTCATCATCTGGCCGAAGAGAAAAGCCTCTTACAGCTTCACTTTTGTCTTATTTAGAGCTTTCAAATCCCCCAGAGCGAGGGCCCATTCTTATCTATTTCCCTATCATGGTAATGATAAATTACTAATATATCTTATTCTAACCAGTCATCAACCTCATGATTTCCACATGTCCACCGACTGAATGTAATTTTTATCATGTGTATCCACCCTTGAGATCAACACACACCACCATCTTCAGGACTTTTCCTACATTTACCTAAATTAATCCCTCATTTCCATATTACCAGCTGATACGCGGGCATTTAGATACGACTGAGTAACCCTGTTTTAAATCTAAAGGCACAACTTTGTTTAGTTGACTGGGGAGGTTTCCCCAAAAATTTCACATGATCATTTTAGTTTTTATTGTAAAAAATAGATAAAGATCACATTTTGTTGCGTCATTTCAGTTTCTTTTTACCTGTTATCCTTAGGTTACTCTTTTAAAATGCTTATGTAAGTCCAGTGTTCATGCAAATATAAAGCCACATGCAAAATCAGATGACATGCAAATTTACTTTAATCAACTAGAACACGGACATTTAAAATATAAAGATTACAAAATCTGTGGCTCTTGTTAAGCTTTGCATGTATAATGTATTGTATATAAATTGTGGTTTTTTTTTTTTTAACTAAAATTTCACTTGATGCCCAGACAGTTTTGGTGCAACTTGAATTCCTTTAGGAGATATTTAGATCCATACAGATCAGTGTATGCCCAATATAATGGAAGTGATGGGGCAACCGCGTGCAGCCTCTAAATAAGGCATTATCTGCCACAAACTCCTTCATTTCACCAATAGTTTGTTACGAAACATTACTTGGACCCCCCCTGTGAGCTTAAAGCGGCTTTTTTGTGGTGATTTACCCTTATTTACAGACATTTACTTGTTATGGTGTCGCATAATAGTGACGTCATTAAAGTTGCCGCCGTAAAAATGTCTGTGAATAAGGACGGATCACCACAAAAGCCGCTTCCGAGCTTACAGGGGGGGTCCGACTAATGTTTCGTAACAAACCATTGGTGAAATAAAGTAGTTTGTGGCAGATAATGCCTTATTTAGAGGCTGCACGGTTACCCCATCACTTCCATTATATTGGGCATACACTGATCTGTATGGATCTAAATATCTCCTAAAGGAATTCAAGTTGCACCAAAACTGTCTGGGTGAGTAAATGAATGTATTTCATGCTAGAAAATATTTCCAGATTACCGTATTTTCTGGACTATAAGTCGCTCCTGAGTATAAGTCGCATCAGTCAAAATATGCATCCTGAACAGGAAAAAAACATATATAAGTCTCACTGGACTATAAGTCGTATTTATTCATTTAAAATTGGGTAATCTTTAGCAGTAACAAGTATGAAAAATCCGGAAATCACCTTATCAGTCCAATTCCAAAGTTAATGCCTATAAATGATCATAAACATAATTAAGAAGGTTAAACATGTTTTTTTGTTTTTTGTTCCACTGCACAGACAGATGTCCAAAATGAACTCCTCTCACTTAGATAAGGCTCTTTTGGGATTTTTGCCCTTGGAGCAGAATGTACTTACATGAGACGGTAATATTTACTCCTTGGATCATGACAGTCAATATAAATTGTTACTTAAAAATATGTGAAATTGTATATATTTTCATATATAAGTCGCACTGGACTATAAGTCGCACAAGCTGCCAAACTATGAAAAAAAGTGCGACCTATAGTCCAGAAAATACGGTAAAAAAAAACGAACTTCCCCTTTAAGGTGCTGCAATCCTTGATCATAATCATTGATTCATAATGTATAATAAAATCACATCCCATCAAAATTACACTCACAGTCCTGGTGAAACGCAGGTTACATTTTTGAATACCAGTTAATAATACTATAAAGACTGCAAATGTAAATATTAGAGGTTTTGATGATAATGATGTGAAATAAATCCAGCTTTATGATGAGAGTGTGACCTGTAATGGGTGCATCTGCTCAGAAACATGAATCTGTATTTGCACTCCTGTCCAGTAGATGGCATGAGTGCACATGTGGCTTTCTTTATTACCAGTCTGTGGCTTTAAACAGCACACAGAGGGCTGGAGAGGACGCTTCCTGAAGCTGGGGGTAAACAGATGCAGTCTGTTGTGAGTTGTTTCTTGTACTTATTTCAGAGATTTTTTTGTGATGTGACTAAAATCTTTCAACTTTATTGATTTCTGTGCCACTGATAAAAACAGCTTCCTCTTAATCTGTGTGAGAAAGGCACATTTTTACTGTAAAGGTGCACAAACCTGCACTGTTTAAAACAGGATAAGAGACATGTCACAGAAGAGGCCACCAGTTCCATTTAAACTGGTTGTGTGACTTAAACTGTGCTCCTTCCTCACTTTGCTTCAGATCTCAGTGTGGAAATGAAAGAAGAGTACCGGGATCTTGTCCTGCAGGCATGTGGGGCTTCATCCCTGCATGTTGGTGCTAAGATCCAGACCCTGTGGAGTGGTTATGGGGAGATAGTGCGGCTGCATTTGGAGGGCTGCGATCGGCCTTCTGTGGTTGTCAAACATGTGAAGTTTCCAGATGAGGCCGAGCATCCCGGCGGGTGGAATACAGATCGCTCTCACAGACGTAAAGTCAGATCCTACCAGGTGGAGACACACTGGTACCAGAGTTACTCCACCAATCAGAGCTGCCGCATCCCTGCATGTTTGGCTGCTCGTTCCTATGGCGACGAGATGCTGATAGTGCTGGAGGATTTGGATGTGGCCGGTTATGATCAAAGGAGGTATGAATGCGGAAAATTCTCAATAAAATCAGTTACTGTAACTCTCCAAAGTACAGAACATAAAAAAACTGAATAGAAATAAATTTTTAGTTAATGATGTTTCTCCCAGTAGACAAAATGTGAAATTGCTGTGGGAGGACCCCACTTTATAAATGTAGAACTAAGTATAGGTACAAAACTCCTACTTGTCAACAAATAATAGTTAAAAAAACTTTTCTTTTTTGGCTCGGCTGAATTTCTTTAATGATTAATACTTTAATTTAAACGCTCTTAGATTTTACTTTAAAATTTACCCTCCTCTCTGAAGCTCAATATACTATTTCACACTTTCATCACAATTCCAGGATGTTGTTTTGGCATAAAAATTAAAATAAACTTAATATTGGAACGTAAAGAAATTCAGTTTTAACAATCCACTCAGTGTAATGTGCGGCTAACCGACTGCAGTAATCTTGTAATTTGGCCCTGATAATTGTTATGTGGGCCAAATAAGACAGTTATGAAACAGCTGAATTTAATATTGATAAACTTCAGACAAATTACAATACCCTTAACTGAAAGTGCTTCCATGATATATCTGTATCCAATATTTTCACTCATAGATCACTGCAAAATGAGTTGGTCTTTAATAATAATAATATTAAAAAATGTTAAAATATCATAAAAATCTATGATACATAATATTATAATAATTATCATAAATAATATTTTATATCAATAATATTAAAACCTCTAGAATCTCTTTACAAGAAAGCTCTAATAATACTAAATAAGAAGTCTTTGTATCATCATTGTGGTATTCTAAGTATAATTTATGGAGCTTTGAAATTTTTAGGAACTTTAAAGTCTGCTGCATATTGTGTAAGATAATTATGGTTGAGCTCCACCTTCATTGAGCCAATACACACAATATACAACTTATACTGTACCACAAGGGCAGCTAGCAGAGATGACTGTGTAATGCCATTCAGGAAATACACCTTTAGCCAAAAAAAAAAAACGTTGTATGTTGGGGACAGCTCATTATGGAATAATTTACCACCTTCAGTCAGAGAAAGTTCCAGTCTGTCTGTATTTAAGAGAAACCTGAAGACTTTTCTAAGGTTCAGTCGGTGTGTAATTGTGCGTTATCAGTAACTATGAGTAACACTTGCACTTTAGAATTTTTTCTCTTATTGACTGATGTAATGCACTTTATAATAGTGGATGTGCAATAATAGTGATCAAATCTACATCACGTTATTTGTTTTCTGCATTTATGTTAAACAGTTTAAGACTATTGTTTAAATGGCATCAACCTGCCCAGAGAAACATGGAAATTGAGCAATCTTACCCAGAGAAAAGGTCTAGTAAAGTGTACTATACCTTTTTAAATTGAAATGAATCATTAACAGAAAAAAAAAGATGTAGTCTGAAAATCATCAGCTAAGCTTACTGAAGTTATCACCCAACGGAGTAGAGCAATGCAGGTTTGAGCCACGTCTCCTGGCTCTGTTGCTACATTTAGGCAGCTACTTTCCCACTGGGATGTAAGAAGACTTCATTACTAATGGCTCTGAAAGTGAATACCATACCTGTTTTTGCTTTTTAGGACCAGCGTAAAAGACCAAGAGATAAGGGCTTGCCTGAGTTGGCTTGCCCATTTTCATGCCCTCTTCCTTGGTGAGGCACCTGATGGACTGTGGCCTGTTGGTACGTACTGGCATCTGGAGACCCGGCCAGACGAGCTGGAAGCCATGGACGACGCTGAGCTCAAAGCTGCGGCCGGTGACATCGACAGGATACTCAGTGAATGCTGCTTCAAGACCATCGTTCATGGAGACGCCAAATTAGCTAATTTCTGTTTTTCACCGAGTGGAGCGAATGTGGCAGCTGTGGACTTTCAGTATGTTGGTGGGGGCTGTGGGATGAAAGATGTTGTGTACTTTCTTGGAAGTTGCATGACTGAGAAAGAGTGTGAAAAGAGAGTACCGCGACTGCTTGACCACTATTTCACAGAACTTAAAGGATCTGTGAAAAAAGATGTGGACTTTGATGCTTTGGAGAAGGAGTGGAGGGAAATGTTTGCGTTCGCATGGACAGATTTCCATCGTTTTCTACTGGGATGGATGCCTGGACACTGGAAGATAAACCCATACAGTAAACAGCTGACCAAGGAAGTTCTGCACAAACTGAAGCAGGAATGAGCCTTCACAAGAAAAGCACAACCATATAAAAATACGCCTTTGTCTCCTGTCAGACATCCTTTTCAAACAAATGGTGAATAAATTAAAGTCTTTGAAAAGCATTCTAGTTGTTATTCCTTTCTGTATGTTGCAGCAATTTGATTTATAAAAAGCAGCTATGACTCTTCAGATGAGATAAAAAAAAAAACTCATCTGTATTGATCAGATGATTTTTGGTGTCTTCAGAGAAGATTTATTGCAGTAATCATGATAAAGAACAACTGTTGAAATATTTCATGAGAACAAAAAGATAAATATTTACAGGTTTTACCTCTCCCAAGATATAATTTAACATTTTTTTTCTTCTAAACCCTTTTTTGGTTGCTGAATTACATCTATATATTCATCAATATGAAATAATGCTTATTTGCCACCTATGTTTGCTTATCTTGGCTAATACAACTCTTAATATATCTTGATAGCTGTCAGAAATTAATTGCACAGCTATAATTTTTTCTTGTTTCATTATTGATATCAAAATCATTTTGGACAATAGTAGGGATCAACCGATACAGATATTTTCTCATCAGCCTCAGTCGATACACAACCTGCCGATATTTGGGGCCGATATTGCATTTGACTTCCAAATTAATACAATGAAGGATACAATGACAAGTAGTTTTGCAACTCAATATAAAAAAGAACAAAGTACTTCAAATAAATATAAAACAAAGAAACAATGCACTTACACAAATATTAAAGAGAAACATTAAACTTGCATTAAAGATAGGCTATTGACAGGCTTTGACAGGATTTCTGATTTTTTTTTCTATTTTCTTTTTCTTTTTTTTAATCCAAAGATTTTCTTTGTTAGTGATAACAATTGATAGAGAATATTCAATAAAGCCTTATCTGAGATGGGTCATCATGATTTATTGACATCATTGCCTTGGCATTATAAGTACAGCAAGGCAGACTAGGATCCTGAAAGGTTTGGATTATTTACTGGGAATATAGTAACTTTGGATGTTATACTTTACAGTAGAAGATTAGAGAAAGCTTTAAGGACACAAGAGTTGTACCACAAAAAGTGACCCTGTAGCATGGCCATCTGAAAGCAGAGGCCATTAAATGGCATGTCGCTAAATATACAGATGATCACCCCAAGACATTGCCATGGCAATAACTTGAATGAAAATGAATCTCAATTACTTTCTAGTGCTCATTAAAATATAATTAATTTAAAACAATTAATACATTTTTGTAATGCAATGATTTCTTTTATTGGTGACCTTGTCCTCATTCTTTTATTTTTATTTATGTCAAATATGTTACATTTAATGTCACGTCATAGGTTTCCTGTAAATTAAATATATCAAAAGTGGAGAGAGCAGAGATTTCAAACGATCACAGAATGTGATGGGTCGCTGAATTTGTTTACACACCTGTTAGCCTCACTTTTTACTAACAACCATTTCCCATGACATCTTACTTTTGAATTCATATCATTGTTTACTTTGACTTCTCATATGTGACTTTTGTGTCATAAGAATGCTGGGTTATTTTTTTTTTTTTTTTACTTCCTTTTCTTTTTTTTTCTGATCAGCTGTTCGGAGGCTGTTGTGAAGACACAGGTCACGTGATTTCCGCTTTCGCCGACATTATAACAACAAGCCTAGCCGAGGAAGGGGCAAGGAGGAGACGACGCTCCCGAGAGGGGTGCAAAGGTATCATAAGAAAGCTATTTCAGTGGATAATCTTGCTTTATTTGCCAACGTTTGACAGTTAAACGTGTTGTCACTGCGGTATGTCAGCTGAAGGCATAGCAGGCAAGCCACAGCGAGGCTAGCATTAGCTAGCAACGTAGCTGTGGCTTTATGATAAGGGTCAAATTAAAAATCAGTCTGTCTTAAAATCTTGTTCTTTAACTGCAACTTTCACAGTATGGGTATTTTACCGGTTAACTGCATGATTAGCAAGAATTACCTCTAGGCATTTGGTTAAAACTAATCGAGATAGACTGGCAGCAGTGAGTTGTTTTGACAGTTGAAAATGATACAACATGGCAGGTGTCAGGAAGCTTGCAGCGAAACTCGTGGTCCCCCAACTCAGGGACCCATAGTTTCTGTTTCGGTCTTTCCAGTATTTTTTGTTTTTTTTTTTACTTTAGAAATCAGGGAGGGTCCTATTCCAAAAAGGAGGTTCGAGTAACCCTAAAAGAAACTTTGGGGTAACATAGAAATGAGTTTTCTGCTTTGGGTTGGTTCAATCAACTCAGAGTGTCTCAAAAAGCCATCATCAGTGGAGCCCTGAAACCTAGATTCACCATAATAACCACTGACAAAAACCAAGTCATTGCACCCGATTGGAGGAATACATTTTTATTCAGCCATACGGGCAACGTGAAGAGGTGTTTTGTATAACTAAATAAAAGTACAGAGAAGCATTGTTGAGGAAAATTTCTGCCTGAGTGAATGCACCAATAACCAAATATTCAACATGTGGGTTAAAATATTAGCAGATAAAATTAAACTTTAAGTTTAGAAAGGTAATGTATTATACTAGACCATAATTGGAACTAGGGCTGGGCGATATGGACCAAATATCATATCATGATAAATTTATTTTAGATGACGATATACGATATACCGGTATTTTTACCCTAATTTGTCTGAAAGTTTCATCTCATATCAAACATACCATATTTATATTTAAAAATGTGATTTCTACCTATTTTATTAATGAAATCTCGTGAGATATCGTTTTGTTACAAAATCTCATGAGATTTCACGAAATACTGAGAGATTTCATTGTTCTGTTTTAAAATCTCGTGAAATCTCTTGAGATTTTGTAACAAAATGATAATATCTCGCGAGATTTCATTAGTAAAGTAGATCGATACTGCATTTTTGAATAAAGATATGGTATCAGCATATGAAAATATTGCGATATTTCAGTGTATCAATATTAAGGTTAATCCCACCTTTTATTAAATAATCAGGTGACCCCTTTGTAGTCAGTCGAGGTGCAGCCGGGTCATTACGAAAAAACAAAGCAAAAAAACTTGCACAACTAATATACACATATAACGATATGTGTAAATATCATATCTCTCATGTAAATATATCGCAATATCATATCAGTATATCGCACACCCCTAATTGGAACCTTTTATTTTTACTTTTATTTCACACTGGCTGATATACAATTTAACTATGAAGTGGCTTGTACATCTACATGTAGTGATTTAAATCTTCAACAAATACTGTTTAGGCTAATTGATCTACAGTTGTGTAAAAAAGTGTTTGTCCCCTTCCTGATTTCTTACTTTTTTTGCATGTTTGTCACACTTAAATGTTTCAGATCATCAAACAAATTTAAATGTGAGACAAAGATAACAAAAGTAAACAGAAAATGCAGTTTTTAAATGAAGATTATTAGTAAGGGGGGATCAAAACCTCCATGGCCCTGTGTGAAAAAGTGATTGCCTGGCTCATTTCAGTTTATCTAGAAAGCATCTTGATGATCCCCAAGACTTTTGGGAGAATACTCTGTGGACTGACGAGACAAAAGTTGAACTTTTCAGAAGGTGTAGGTCCCATTACATCTGGCGTAAAAGTAACACGCCATTTCAGAAAAGGAACATCATACCATCAGTAAAACATGGTGGTGGTAGTGTGATGGTCTGGGGCTGCTTTGCTGCTTCAGGACCTTGAATATTTGCTGTGGTAAATGGAACCATGAATTCTGCTGTCTACCGAAAAATCCTGAAGGAGATTGTCCGCCCATCTGTTAGTGACCTCAAGCTGAAGGACACTTGGTTCTGCAGCAGGACAATAATCCAAAACTTTGAAATATACTAAAGCAGACTGATCTCCTTCATCATGGGAGGAAGAAGATGGTGGTAAGGAGACACTGGCCGTGTCTCAATCCACGCACTTGAACACTTCAAACACTATTTTTGAGTGTGTAGTGCGTTCATGCTGTCATTTAAGTGAACATTCAGTGCTCTGAAAGTACCAGGATGCTGCCCTGATAATGGCCAAAATTCAGTGCAAAACGAAGCACACTACTTGCACTAAATAGACATTTTTTTCCCCCCTTTTTTGAAAAACTGCACATCAATGCTGCACACATCCAGTCCTCAAGAGCTACAATCCTGCAACTTTCAGATGCATCCCTTCTCCAACACACCTGAGTAAACTGAATGGCTCGTTACCAGGCCTCTGCAGAGCCGAATGACGTGCATGAGATAATAATCGGTCATTTGATTCAGGTGTGTCGGAAAAGGTGCTCCAATAGTTGCAGGATAGTGATTTTTGGGGACTGGATGTGTGCACCTCTGTTTATTATGAATCTTGGGAATTACATTACTACGGACAATCCGTGTCTGACAGCTGCTCCAGGTCGGAGGAGACTGGTAGAAACTCGGGGCTCTTTGGGGTGAACCTGCCATTGAGTAGGCTGACTTCAAGGAGTAAATTACCATGGTAACAGACTCTGGGTAAAGCTTACCTTGCTTTCTGGAATGGAAAACCCAGAGTTTCCCCCAACTCAGGGTTAACATACTCAGAGTTTCAACATAACCTGCTTTCTGGAACAGAACTTGATGATAGCTTATCCAGACTTTGGTATATTTTGGTTTATTTTTATGTGCCATACAACTGAGAAAACAGTGCTTTTCTTTCTTGCAGGTTATTGTTTTCGTCTCCATAGTAATTTCATATTATTTCAGCTGCAAAATTGTTTGAAATGGAACATTAACACACAAAAGTGAATGAAGGGTGCATAACACATGTAAACAAATGATGATTTAAAAAGTAGTAGCTTTTTGGTTTAAATGTTCAAGCATGTCATTAATCTCCAGTACCCTGTTAAGGAAATGGGCAGTGCTACACAGCACACAGAAATATAAGAAATGTATAATTATTTGTCTTTTCACCAGAAGTTCAAGACAAGATACCTGAAGAATTCCTTCAAGTTCCTGGACACAGCAATCTACAAATGAAGCAGACATTTTAGAGGAGGGACATCCACCCTTTACCCAGAGCAAGGACTGTTTCCGGTGTTGTGTGGAGGCTAAAATGGAGAATATTTAAGGCCAGTTATAATCTGTCCTCAGGTTAGTCCTGAGTTGTGACACTAAAGGTTCTCGAAAGAGTGACACTGTCAGTAATATGAGCCATGGACTCTGGGGCAGTTGATAGTCCTGTAACCCTGGTCATTAAGGCCCCTAACCAGAAGTATGAAGACCACACCATTAACTGCTTCCTGAATTGGACTGTGGAGAGACTGAAGAGTCACATCTCTACTGTTTACCCCAGCAAACCGGTGAGTTGCTCCTCGCTGGTCTGCATGATGTCCAAATCATGGGATCCTAATTTTATAATCCCACTAATCCCAACCCACAAAGTTTATAAATACAGTATATTAAAAGGGGATCTACTAGGAGTGTTTTTATGATCTCAAATCCTGCACATCATACTTGCACACAGTCGTGCTGATTTTGTACCTAAAATGGTTGTTACAGTTTGGTAAAACACATGAAGGTTGAGGTTTTAGAATACCTTTTTAGTATTTTATGTCTGAATGGTGACAGATTTCCATCTTTTTGTTCACATGATTGATTAAACCTTTTCAGGTAACTGCTAGCTCGACTTGCATGCCTCCAATGTCAAACCACAGGATTACTCTTCCAAATTGTTTGTCAAATTGTTAAACTAGAAAAGCACTCAGAGAGCGTAGACCTCTGTCAATCAGCTCTCGCGATGATAAAGAATCCTTAAAAAAATTCCTGGATCCAGAAGGTGATCCGGATCACCACCAAAATTTAATGGGTTCGTCCTTGGGCTGAGGCACATGGCTGGTGAAAATTTCAGGTCTACAGGTCAATCCATCCAGAACTTTTTCTGTAAAGTTGCTGACAGACAGACAGACAAACCAACGCTACCGAAAACATTACCTCCTTGACGGAGGTAAATAAAGGAGTACAGCGCAAGTTCAAGCTTTTTTCCAGAAGTTTCCCCCTCTGGCAACAAGTGGTAGTGACACTAATGTCGTGCACACGCATGAGCTGCTTCGACTGCGTTGGTCTCTAATTTAACCCACATTACACTAAGTCTGAGCCCAGAGTTAGAGTCACGATATCTACTGAAGTAATAGTTTTAAATCTGCAATTAGTAAACTGACGGACTGTATGCTAACGGTAACAACAGGTTAATGCTGGCTTGTAGTTCAAATATAAATTCACACACAGACACCACGATTACCTTATAAAATTACCGCATCAACTGAATTTAATACGTGAATGGAGTGTATCTCTTCCCCGGAAACAGTTATATGGCTGTTATATTGCTACATTTACATGTAAAAATTTAGCATTGCAATAGTATACATCATTATATATATATATATATATATATATATATATATATTTCATCAGTAGTTCAGCAGCAGTACATTATTTAACATATATCTATATATATATATATATATATATATATATATATATATTCCTACATAAAATTAAGCTGAGCCCTGAGGTAGCTGGCAACGTTTCCTGAAAACACATTTATGGATGTTTGGTTTAATTATAGCCCCGAGGCCTGGGTTTGCCTTCAAGCTCTTTTGCCGCATTAGTTCCACCCCATGTCTTATAAAGAGCTGCAGCATATTAAATTCAGTTATTCTTCTGGTTATTTTTAAAATACTGAAATGGTGAGTGAACACTGTGTACTTTTTGCAGTTAGTTATGTTTAAATAAATGCATTTCGCATTCAAACAACTGCACACATTCTTTATACTCTTCTGTTTTTTGTGTTGTTGATGTGATGCTGTTTTCTGTTGTAGCTATCCAAAGACCAGCAGCTGGTGTACTCGGGAAGGCTCCTTCAAGATCACCTGCAGCTTGGAGATGTGCTTAGAAAAGTAAGAGCTGCTCTAATGCTCACTGTCTTTCTTCGGGTAGATGCATGGATGGATTTATTTGTGTGTTCTCAAGTGTGTTTTATTTGTGGATGATTATATACAGTAATATTGAATGATCTAATGCAGGGGTGTCCAGCTCCAGTCCTCCAGGGCCACAATCCTGCAGGTTTTTAATGCATCCCTGTCCTAATACAGCTGACTCAAATCATTGAGCCATTGTGCAGAACTTTATAGGCTGTTGTTTATTTTATTTATTTATTTAACCTTTATTTAACCAGGCAAAGACATTAAGAACAAGATTCTTATTTACAATGCCGGCCTGGCAAGTGCCATAGGCACCTGTAGGGCAAGTGGGGGAGGGGAACACAAATAAAAAATAAATAAAATAAGTAAACATTTAAACAACTGAACATTTAAACTGCTGGATCAATTTAATTTGAGTCAGCTGTGTTTTTGTGCAGGGAATCTCTGAAAACCTGCAGGATAGCGACTTTGGACACCGCTGATCTAATAATGTGTGATGATAAAGACATAGCAGTAGCAGTTACGGCTCAGAAAATACATGTAATGATAATGTGATGAGGTTGATGTAATAAACATTTCATCGGTAGTTCAGCAGCAGCACATTATTTGATAAAAATGCATTTGGGTGTAAATGACAGGATCTGCATACAGTCAAATCAGATACATTTATTCTGTTATTGTAGTGCAAATGCAACCTAACTATGGTGGAAGATGGTTCTTTGTTGAAATGTGTGTGTTTATGGTTAGTTAAACATTGTGTTTACCTTTCAAATCACAAGTTGTTCAGTCATTGCACATGAGTTTCATTTGTGAGAGAACTGAAACAAGCTGCCTGGAAAACAAAAGCTGCCACGGTGTGGCTTACCAACAAAGGAGGGGCATTGTGTTTGAATTCTGGACTTTTCCATGCTAAGCCTTCCTCTTTCTGTTTCTTGCTTTGTCTATCCCATCTGTTAATGTCCCCCATTTTGACCTTTTGTTCTTTTTTCTTTTTTTTTTCCTCCCACTTTGCTGGGCTGTCTCTCGGCCTTGTCAACCTGCAGCAGGATGAATACCACATGATGCATCTAGTATGTGCCTCTCACAGTCCCCCAGGCTCGCCCAAACCTCGCAGTCCTTCCAGCTCTTCTGCTTCAGACTCCAATGTGAGTTGACACCAAGCTTCCTTCTGTATTTGACAGATTAATGGATTTTAGAGAGAGATTTCAGTTTAGCTTACTTATGTTCAGTGGAAAACAGTTAAGTTATATAGGATTTTAATGGATACACTCATCTTAGGAAGTCTGTTTGATCATAGGTTTAATCTGTAAAGGCTGTTGGAAGCAATCCAGTTTGCCCTCATTTTTGAGTCTACCTCCAATACCTGCAACTCTAGCTATTTCTGAGTAAAGTACCTTGTCAAACCTGATCATTTACTTACAAAAGATTTAATAATTGGCTACCATTGGTGTTTGTGTGTTATGACAGAGTTCAGACAGCGTCTTCTCCCCATCCCCTACCACCACACCAAATCGGGACAGTGTGCCAGTCTCTTCCTCCTCGTCTGTCCCGGGAGGTTATGATGGGCTGAGGCATCGTGGTGGCTTCCCCTCGTACAATCCTCTGAGTGCTTCTGGTGTCCCTCAGTGGTAAGCAAGTTTCTGTTGTGTGTCCAAAGCTGAAACCACAACGCCGGGACAAAAATGAGATGGGTGACAAAAACATCAAATACAGAATACAATAAAGGAATTAAACTCAGAAGTTGTGAAGAGTCTGCCATAATTAACATTAAACTTCCCCCCCAAAAAACAGAGGTTTTATAGCATTTTTCCCTGTGAGCTTCTTTAAAGAGCATTTAGTAAAGCCAAGAATGACGATCACACACACTCTCCAGTCTTGTTTTTGGCAGCTGTCTTAGTTTCAGTCTTAAGGCCCCTACACACCAAACGGGGCAAGCGCAGGCAGCAAACCCATTCATTGTGTATGTGCTACCGCGGTGGCAGAGCGTTCCGCTATGCCGTGAAGCTCAGCAGTGCTTAAGGGGGGCGCCTGCTGCCTAGCTGCACCCGAATTGAAAAGTTTTCAATTCAGGCGCAGTGCGCTGTGACGACAACCTAGCACGTCCAATAGGAGAGGCCAGTTCAGAGGCCAATTCAGGAAAAAAAGTAAACATGAAGTAAACCTGGAAGCGGTCTGTGTGAAACAATGCAGCTCCCGGGCGAGACTGTACTCCTCCAAGTCCTGCCTTACCATCAGGATCAGGTGGACACACATCCTTCTCCCCTGCTGCTGCTGCTCTGCTCGTCTCCTCCTCTTCCTCCTCAGGGGGATAAAAGGGATAAACACTTTTGCTGCGTTGTTGAAAGCATCTATCCGTAGGACACTATTTCCTCTTTACTCTATTTGCAACTTAATTTATTCATTAAAGACTCGCCTCCCCTCCCCACCCCTTCCCCACACAACAGATCCAACCACCAAATTATTCCCTCCCTCCTCCCCCCCCCCCCTTCTATTCCCCATGCCCTCCGTGTGGCCCCCTTAATTATTCTCTAAAATTTCCTATATTTTCTATTTTTATATATATTAAAAGTTTTATTGTTTTTTTCATTAATGCACTCACGCGCTCACTCCCTCCTCACAAGCCCCCACCCTACCCTCACTCTCCTCCTACCGTAAAAGCAGAATAGAAGAATTTTGTTATTTTCTTTATTCTAAGACGCCGAGAGCTCTAGACAACCCGGACAAACCCAAGGAGGGGTTTGGATATTATTAAAGAAAAAAAAAAAAAAAAACAATAGATCATCCCGTCTCCCCCGCCTTGCCTTCCTTATTTTCATAACCTTCCTCCGGCCCTCCTCCTAGGCATGCGATGTTGTTTTTTTTAGACTCTAAAAATATACTAAATGGCGTAGTTTCTAGTATATTCTGGACCCTCCCCCCCTTAGCACTTGGACTTCATTGGACGAGTATTATGGAAGAATGAATATTTTTTTTTTTTGTTTTTTTTTTACCTTTTTCTCTCACCCCCTGGCGAACTCTTTTGGGGGGAAAAAAGAGATCCCCTCGTTCTCCCCCCCCATTTTATATATAAAAAAAAAGGTCCAAAGTCGTCCTCCCCCCAAGGTAGTGGGAAAAAAAAATTAAATCTTTTTGAGGGTGAACTATTCCTTTAAGTTGATACTTGTCGGACGGATCCAAGCCTGTTCTGCCGCTTAGCAACTAGCACTACGCGCCGCACCGCCGCCCTGCTGTCTGTGCTCGCCCACCGCGGTACCACACGGTGGCCACCACCTCTTTCGTTTTAGGGGCCTTTATCTTTCTAATCTTTTTTTTTTTCACTTTTTCTTTTCTTTCTCTTATTTTTTTTTATGTAATTTAAAAAAGTTTTTAGTCAGTTAGGCTATATTTTAAAAATAAAGAAAAAGAAAAAAGTTTGAAATTAGGTCAGTAAGTATTGGAAATTAGAATCAGGCAAGACAATGAACCTAACTACTTTTTTATATCAATCATATAGCCTACAATACATTCTGTTTTCTTTCTGATGGATTATAGGCTGTTGAAAGTGTGTCCATAGTCATTTCATCGTTTCTGATCAGAGCAGCTTGGTTGATGCTGCCTCACCTGCGTGTCTGACTGCAGGTGTGTTGTGCATATGTGCGCCAGAGTCCTGCAACAGTTCAGGTACCTGACGGGTAACCCGCAAAAATGCTGTTTAGCAGATAGAAATGACAAAGATTAATATCACGGTTCAGGTGTGGGCGGATATTTATGTAGTTCGGGCGGGTCGCGGTGAGAATAAGTTTTTTTTTTTTTTCCTATGTTTGTGGACATGATGTGTGTTAAACATCAGACACCGGGATCACCTGCATTTCCACTGCTGGTAATGGGAAGCAGGAATGCAGAACAAAGTTAAAACCAGGGATGATGTTCTTTTATGCAGGAATCCCTGAGTCAAATAAATAAAGCCCCTAAGTGCACAAATGACAGCAACTAAAATAAATGAATACATTTAGGAACTTAATGTGTTGACGTGTGGGTCAGGTTTAGGGAGAGCCGCGGTTCGGGTGGATGCAGGTCTGTCAAACCTGGGCAGAACTGTTATGCGCTGCACGCGGCTACACGCCATCTGGTGGTCGGCATGCCCAAACAAGAACAGGATGCAACTACTTTTTATGCTTTTGACAGACAGATTAATGCACAATAAGCAGAAATTCCCTGCATTATGAACATTTGACAGACCAGACACTGACATTTTCGTCCAGTCTCGTCTCGTCAACAAAATTTCACACACGTCTCGTCATGTTTTAGTCATCAGAGAGACATGTTTAGCTCGTCATCATCTCATTATCATCATGAAAAAAGGGGTCCTCAATGAAATGATTTCGTCATCATTAAGGAAAACAACACTGACACTCTGAAACAACATGCATAGCGCAGAGTTAACAAGTCGGTACTAGAGGATTTGAGCAGGTGTAAGTGTGTCGCTTTGCCTTGCTAATGCATTTTATCACAAACATCCTTCAACAGGCCAGATGCAGCCCAGGTCCCTTTCCAAGGTGGCCTCTCTGCCAACATGCCCCCCCATCCTTTGTACATGCCCATGCAGATGCTATGGTGGCAGCAGATGTATGCACATCACTACTACATGCAATAGTAAGTGAAAGATATGTCTGGTAATAATCAGACCTCATCACTACTACCTCATTATTACTGATAATCCACATGACACACACAAATACGTTTTTCTTCTCTGGTAAAGTCTTGTTTCACTAAGTTTTAATATATCTGCATTATTTGTCCTCCACTCTTCTCCTTTCTGTAGTCAAGCAGCTGTAGCAGCCTCTCAGCCTCCCAACATTTCTCCTCCTTCCTCCCCTTCCTCCTCCTCACCCCACCAGCCCGCCCAGCCAAACGAAGCTGCTCCACCACCACCGCTGGGCCATGACCCGGCCCACAACGCCTTACCAGAGAACCAGCCAGCCAACCCCATCCAGATGAACGCCCAAGGTGGGCCAGTGTTGAACGACGACGAGCTGAACCGTGATTGGCTGGACTGGCTGTACACGGTTTCTCGTGCCGGCGTCCTGCTCAGCATCGTCTACTTCTACTCCTCGTTTAGCCGCTTCGTCATGGTGGTCGGTGCCATGTTGCTCATCTACCTGTGAGTTACAGATACAGCGTATATTTACTGATGTTATATTTATTTCAGTTTTTCTCTTGAATCTACAGTGTTTTGAATTTATCTTTAGAACTTTTTTTTTCCTCAGGCAGTATTTTTTTTCTTTTTTTAATTTCCCTTTTTAAAGTAAACTTTATGTTTTTCTTGCTAAACTATGTGTTACACCCAGTTAAAACTGTTTATGTTTTTAGGCACCAGGCAGGTTGGTTTCCCTTCAGGCCAGAACAGCAGAACCTCAGAGGAGGAGAACAGGCCGGCGCTCCTCAGGATGAAGATGGGAGACACCAGGACATGCAGGAAATGGTGGGTTGGAGAATGGCTGTTAGCAACATTGCTCTTTTTTTCTTGCTCATCTAAGTTGATGCTGTTGAAGATAAACTGTGGCCAAACCTGATGGATGGGATTGTTTGTGGATAAAATGCTGAATGGAGCAGAATCTGGGCATTGCACCAGTCTGTGTCATATTTTTCTTAAAATTTTTCTTTACGCTTCAGATGTGGCTTTTTAAGCTTTTCTTGCCCTTCTTAAAATGAAAAAAGTTGGTGCAGTGCCAGTGACGGGTTAATCACTATGACCTTGCATTTTTCCTCTGTGCTTTGCGATAGTGCAGGTGAAAAGCAGATCTTTCATGACTCCTCGTCTCAGATTCCAGGGGCCTCATTTATTAGCTGTGTGTAGAAAAAGTTCTAAATTTGTGCGTAGGACTAAAATTTAGAATATGTTAAAGTACCAAAAAAGTCCTGATTCCCCATATCAGGACTTGCGTATGCACAACTGTTATTTATACTTCCTGATGATAAATCCCACTTGTTTTAAGCTACACTACCTATGAATGTTTTGGCTCATTTGCATTCAGAAATGCCCCAGATTGACCATATATGGTGGTAGGAATCCCAGTATTGCTACAGGTTGAAGGAAATGGACACTGCATACTGGTGCAATATGGTGAAGCAGTTTCCAGCTCATCTTGCACAAAATTATCCAATCGCTGAGCTGAATTTCTGCAGTGTCCAATCTACATTTGGCCTGAAAGGGGCTTGCCCAATCAAATGGCTGGATTTAGACTTTTACAAAAATACAAAAATTAGAGGAACACTGTGTGTGTATTTTATTTGCAGTTCCACTGTTCTATCCTAGGTTTTTGCTAACTAGATCATCTTAAATCCATTTTCTATCCTTTTTTCTTCTCAGTTGATTAATCCCATACTTTGTATGTGTACACACGCTTTATAAATGAGTTCCTACAGTTGCTCATTTTAGATTTCTTCTAATAAAGTAAGACTAATATAGCTTGGTAATTGTCTTCTTTCAGCATGCGAAATTAAATCTGTGTTAAAGGAAAATCTCTTCCTTCACACACTCTCCTACAGCCACATCAAGCCTCAAAGTTAAAGACAAATTCCTACTCAATTTTGCACCTTTATAGTTGGAACTCTCCTAAATACATAAGGTCTGGTGCAAATGCCAACATGTTCCCACCTTTATGGTGCTAATTTACTGCTGCACCTTAAACTTCATTAAATCGTGACTATAGTCAAATTGCCAACAAAGTGTCAAATAACCAGCACAGAAGTAATGGATATTAAAACCTTTAACCATATTTGTGTCTGCCCACCGATGCCTCAGGAACGTTTGATGGATGAAGGAATGGAGGATGAAGATAGTGGTGAAGAAGGTGGTGGAGGCCCAGAGGACCATGCCCTGGCCCCAGCAGCTGCTATGCCAGAGCCAAGCTTCCTCACCACCGCGTGGTCCTTCATCAGCACCTTCTTCACCTCGCTCATCCCCGAGGGCCGGCCACACCCGGCCAACTAGGACGACACTCTGCCTTTTTAATGTAACCCCCCCCCAGCAGGTAGCACGCAACAGTTTCCAAGCTTCATCTTTACTTTCAAAATAACCAGCCAACCAAAAACATCTTCTCACACCCATTTAACCAAAACTTTATAATAACAGCCAATCAGAAACAGACTTCCTACCTGCTGCCAACAATGGAGGTCATCGTGGATGCAGAGTATCACTGCAGAGAGTACGAGAATAAATGAACTGAAATTAAAAGAGATGTTATGTTGTTTTAATGGAGTAATTGCTTCGTGGTTATGATTTTATTTTTCTTTCATCAGTAGTGAATTCATGGAAATATGACGGCGCAATATGAGTTGTTGGGGGAGCTGTTTTCCACTTGGAGCAGTGATGAAGTCATGGTTTTGAAACTTTATTTTAATGAGTAATGTGACTCTGTTGCAAAAAAGAAAACTTCATAAAGCGAGTGGGAGTCATGTGTCCTTATGAAACCATGAGAAACACGTCCTCAAAGACATTTTCATATATGCACATGATGTGCATATGGACATTGCAGCTTCTAAAGCACATTGTTTTCCCACTCTGTGTATTTGAACATATCTATTTACACATGTAAGTATATGCATCTAATTCCTGAATATATGCTTTTTAAATAAAAGAAATATTGCAGCACTTTACCTTTTGACAGTGGTTTACTTCCTGTGTCATTTTATGTCCTGCAGGTGGCAGCATCTACACAGAACAGCTGTAGACTCAGTGTTGTCAGACATTACCAGTCAGAACTGAGATAATATCTGTGCTCATCCTATCTTAAATAACTGCTTGCATATTTGTTTTTTTTTCTAAATTATATCCCATTTTATAAATTTAAAAATGACCAATTACAATTCTCCCTTCAGTATCAAATTACTACATTTTCCATAACACAATAAGCAAATGGTTAAAACTGGGAAAATTGCTATAAATCAGGGAAAATGCAATTTTAGAAAAGGAATTTTTATTTCTCATAGATATTCTAAAACAACCCAGAAGCATCAGATAAACCACAAATAGCTGAATGTTATCGTCTATGCAGGTGATACTATACAGCATGTGTGATCACATACAGTATGTAAAGAAATTTCCTGCATCAGTTTCTTGCCTATTCATATCTAACTGTCGCTGGTTCACCATCTTTGTTTTCTTTAGATGGAAACTACTCACTTTTCGTGTGGTGCCATAAGAAGACTGTAATAGGAGGGTATAAATTAGGTATAATAGAATTTTTCCAGGGATATAGCATGCAAATGTATAACTAACCTATTTTCATCATTTTTAAAAAATAAATATTATAAACAAAATTACATTGTCATAGCAGTTTAACAGCAGTTAAGTTTCTAGTCGTAAAGTAAATTTTGTGTTCTAAGACTCAATAAATTCTAATTTCTAAGCTTTTGTAGTAGTTGAAACAGGAATAAATAAGAACCAGAACGTATTAATAGGAGCATCTCTTTATATAGTTTAAATGAGGGGGCATAACTTCCCACTGCACATTTTCAGTTAACATAGAATCAACATTTGATTGGGTTTGCCTGAATATTTGGAGCCCAGTTCCATAGAGAAATACTTTATAATCTATGACTATTATTAGATCAAGATGCAGTTTTATAGCCTGGTACACCAGCCTGACCAACAAGCCATGTATGAGATACAGGGTGGGGTACCAGGCGAGGCGATTTTTGTCCACGGTTGCCATGATTACTGTAGATTTATTGCAACTTACCCAAAACACATGCAAATCATTCACTACTCACTACTACTAACAAGTCGACCATTTTGTCGTGCTGTCCAACTGTATGGTGAGATTCTATTTTTCTACATAGCAAAAGAAGTATCCCATAATTCACTATGTAAAGTGGCATAAAACTGGTGGTCACTAATCCAGCATATTCTATAACAAGTAACATTCTAAAAAACACAAGCTGAAATGGAAAAATATTTCAAGTTGGCTTAAGCAGTTTCCTATCAATGTGATCTATAATTCACAGTATGAGTCAAAAGTTTGGAAAGAGTTTACCATTAAATCTAATGGGTATTTGACTGGTACTGTAAGCATCTTGTATGCAATAATTGATTTTGTAAATAATTTTTCCATACAATTAATCAAAATTCTGATTTTAAAAGCACAAAATAAAAAGTTGAGTGCAAAAGAAGTGGTGCAAAAATAATGTGCTAAATGTCTTTTTCATCTGAAGAGAGGGAAAAATTATGCAAACAGCCCAGGCTATGGTGTATGGCAAGAGATAGTAATTGTTGGCAAACTGACATCTATTTCTTTGTTTAGTTTTGCAGCACTGACCAAGAAAATGAAGCAAACAATCTCCAAAAAAAATGGGTGTGGAAAATATTCAGACCCTTTTAAACTTTTCACTCTTTATTTCATTGCAGCCATTTACTAAAATCAAAAAAGTTAATTGTATTTCTCATTAATGTACACTCAGCACCCCATCTTGACAGAAAAAAAAACTAAATGTAGAAACTTTTGTAAATTTATTCAAAAAGAAAAACTGAAATATTATGTGGTGAAAAAAGTATTCAGACTCTTTGCAGTGACACTCATATTTAACTCACATGCTGTCCATTTCCTCTGATCCTCCATGAGATGGTTCTACTCCTTCATTGGAGTCCAGCTGTGTTTAATTAAATTACTACTTTAGCTCAAAAGGTGCTTGTACTCAGTATACTGAGCAAGGGGTCTGAAAACTTATGACCATATGATATTCCAGTTTTTCTTTTTCAATAAATTTGCAAAAATTTCTACGTTTCTGTTTTTTTCTGTCGAGATGGGGTGCTGAGTGTACATTAATGAGAAATAAAATGAACTTTTTTGATTTTGGCAAATGGCTGCAATGAGACAAAGTGTGAAAAGTTTCAAGGGGCTATACTTTTCGTACCCACTCTATATATATATTGAAAAATATAGTGAGTCCAGTATCTGCATACACCCTCCTAAGCTGTCAGTACAGATAAGTGAATGAATGATGAGGTGAGACAGAGCAGCAGCATGTTTGTAAAATGTGATTCAGGAAAAAGTTACAAACTGTAGATTCTAGTGGAAATGTTTTATGAGGGACCTTAACAAATATAAAAGTAATTGACATATTGTGTTTCTAATATTTTTGGATGGCATTAACAGAAAATCAACTCAGTCATAGCTGTAATTATAAGCACCTAAAATTACAATAAAGGAAATTCTGTTGTGATTTATTCTGCAAGCTTTCTTTGACGCATTTCCACTAATCATCTTTTCTTGTGTTTGCAGTGTTTTTCTCTGCACGCTTTGTTAGATAAGTGGAGTTTTGCAAATAAAAAGAAGCTGAATCACAACATATGAACTTTTCTTTTTAGTAAACCTGCAGGTAAGCCTTTATCTACAGACTGTGACTTTAAATGTTTTTGAATGACTCCAGTGCTGATTTTAAGAGGTGGTTCTGCCATTAAAAGGCCAAACAGGAGTCATAAAGTTTGAGTTTGGTTTCTGCTGGATGTTAAAGTCAAAGTTGCGCAGGCTGACGTTGCACTGACACCATCCTCCCAGATAGAGAGGTAAGCGAGGAAGCAACTCAGACAGCGATGCACTTCAGAGTCCTCCAAAACCCCCTAATCAAATGACCATGGATTTTTGTGTAGTTGGTCGTAGAAGGCCCAATTAATTATGCATGACAGCGGCTTGACGGCCATTTGATTTTGTTACATGCGCCCCCTCTGAGCCGCCGATCCAATCAGGTTAGAACCCCTCCCAGCTTTACCTCCGCACAGCTCTGGGGTGAGGGTTAGACTCCCCTTATCAGAGGGAGAGATTTCTCTAAGAGGGTGTTTGGGGCTGTGTAGGACATTTCATCATCATAATAAGTCCTTGTTATGCAGTCAGCCTGCTCCCGTTTCCCTGCTATCAGGCCTTGTTGTCTTTGGAGAGGCAGCAGTTGAGCTGGACACCTGCCACGGCGCAGAGAGGGGAGACGGACTGAGTTTATTAGGCGAATGGAGAAAAGATGGGGAGGAGAGATGAAGGGTGACACCTGTGCAGATGGGATGGTGATACATGTACACTGCAGCACAAGCTCTCAGTAAAAGTGCCTTGCAGTAAAAAGGGTGTCTGCACATGGCAGGCTGGTTGTACCTGGCAATGCATCACAGTAACTGCAACTGTTTGCCAGTGGTGGAAATACTTGAAATGATATAAAAAAGTGTTACATTTAGTTTTATGATTTGTCACAGCTGCTTTCTTAAGCAAAAATATGAATGGGTCATAATTTTCTGTGTTTCATTTGACTGTAAATGTACTGCAGACTGCACAACTTTACTTTTTGGACTGCCTTAAAAAATAACTCATAGTTTCAAAGTAGATGGGTTATTTTTTAAAGCAGCCCATGCAATTTGAGCAAGATACAGTATGATGAAAAAAAAAAACAAACCCTGAGGTGAGGGGGGGCACCAAAGCGCCTTTGTTTGCCGCATCTAGAGACAGTCTGCTCCCCAGTTTTAACCACACTTAGACACCAAAACACATAAAATAACGACCTCTCACAACCACTTCTGAGAGGCGGGCCATATAGCATGTGGAAGGAGGGGGGGCCGGTTGGGTGGTCATACCGGGTGGGGAGGAACGTGCCGGGGGCTTGGACCTCGGGGCTCCCTCTCCGGCCTGGGCTACCACCCAGGAGGCTCGGAGGCAATGGTAAGAGTGAGGTGGGTGTGTGAGAACAAATGGATGAGAGTGTGAAAGAGGAAATGTGGGAGGGAGGAATTTGGGCTGGAAGAGGGAGGAGATGAGGGTGGGTGGTCGGAGGAGGAGGGGGGGGAGCGTATGCTTATGAGTGTCTGGTAGGGATGGCCGTGAGGGGCTGAAGAAAGAAGGGCGGGAGTGTGATAGGTCAGAGGGAAGGGTGGGGCTGGACATGTAAGGGGGGGGGGGGGGGGGTGTATGGGGGTATTGGAGGTATAGGGAGGTGGGGGCGTATGTGTGGGGTGGAGGGAGGGGTCGTTGCAGGTGTGTGGGAGTGCATGTGGGTGTTAGAGGGTATCAAGGGTGGGGGTATGTGTGGAGGGTAGAGCGAGGAGAGTGTTGGGGGTGGAGGGAGGAGTGAGTGTGGGTATGTAAGATCGGAGAGCAGAGCGGGTGGGTGCATGTGTGTTGGGGGGAGTGCATGTGGGTGTTGGGGTATGTGTGTGGGGAGTGTGGGGGTTGTAGCAGTGGTGGTGCCCTGGTGTCAGGTGTGTGGGGAAGGGACGTCGGGGTGGGGGGCTGGCCTGTCCTGTCCTGGGGGGTGTCGTCTGGGGGGTCCGGTCCTCCTGGGTTTCGGTTGGGCCGCCTGGGTCAGGTGGGGTGGGGCTGCTCCTGGGCAGCGCACAGTGGGGTTGGCAGCTGCCGGTCTTGGTCCACTGGGGCCTGGGCCCCCAGACCGCGGGGGGCTCCGGCTGGGGCCGCCTTTTACCGCCCTCTGGGGGATGCATGTCCGTTCTTTTGGGGGGGGGGGCTCGGATCTGGGCCTCTGGGTGGCTGCTGGGGGCCAGGGTTGCGAGCTTTGCGGGCTTCCTCCTCCTTGCAGAGACGAGGCTGCATCTGCATGACTGTATCACCATGGAGACCCTTTATTATGCATGTTGACACTGTGACACTGCTTCCTATTGCACTAACTAGGTTTTGTTTTGTTTTCCGACAGAGACCTTGGAATGTTGTTTAGGCATTTCTGTACAGATGCACCAGTGAACTGTGTAAGTGGATTCATGTTTTCTCTCCTCTCTCCTCTCTCCTCTCTCTCTCTCTCTCTCTCTCTTCCCCTTCCTCACTCCCTCTCTCTCTGTTCCACTTTCTATCATTACCTCTGTTAACTTTCATTTCTTCCTTGTCAGGTCCAGCAGTATGATATGGAATGCTGTTATAGACAAATGTTTAATCAAAGAAATAAAATGAATAAACAGAATATCAAGGGGAGCCTTGTGTTCATAAAGCTCCCCTTCGCAAAGCAAAACTGTTCAACACAGTAAAGCAATCGGATTTCCATTCTGCTTGCTATGATGCTGGACAGGACAAGTAGAAAAAAAAAAACCTTTGTAGACAAATCAAAACAACACAATTTTAGTCTTCATTGTAGTCAATTTATTGTAGATTGCTTTTTTATGTTTTATTTATGTTCTTTAGAGTACATAATCAATTTTTTTAGCTCCAAATGACCTCAGTTTTCTTCTCATGTTGCATTTGGCCCAAAAGAAATTTCAGTAAAGTTGCAATTTGCCTGTTTGCAAGGCAAAACCTGGGTTAAGACAAGCACTCACTATTGGGACAACCACATTGTAACAGTCAGGAAGGGCTATTAGGCCAGGGGCACCAAGTCTGGTCCTCAAGAAATACTATCTTGGAACTTTTAGAGCATGCCTTCTCCAACACACCTGAATCAAATGGTTAATCCTGTCATGTGCATGTCAGTCAGCTCTGCAGAGGCCTGGTAACGAGCCATTCATTTGATTCAGGTGTGTTGGAGACGAGATGAAACCAAAATGTTCAAGATAGTAGCTCCGAGGACTGGACTTGGGCACCCCTGTATGAGGCCAAAATGATTAAGAAATAAGTGTCCTTAAAGAGTAAGTTTCCTTTTTTTCAACCTGGACCTTATTTCTAGGAGTATATACGTGCATTTACTCACCGGTAAAGTTTCTGCATCATTTTGACTCCTTTGGAAGATATTACGTTGAGTCGCCCCTCAGTGCACCTCCGGTAAAATGGGAGATACGGGGCAGCCACTTTATATGACATTATCTGCAGCAAAACTCCTTGATTTTCGCCAATACTTTAAGTAGAATGAACGAACAAATGAGTACTATTGTCCTGTGAGTTCAGAATTTCGCAAATTGTGTTTTTGTTGTTGTCACGAGCTGCTCTTCTCAGCTGTGCTACGGAAGCGCGCATCGTGAACGCGCCGCCCCTAAAAGTGTGTAGAACACCCTCATAACTAACGGAAAACTAAATCTGGACACACAGGACAATAGTACTTGTTCGTTCGTTCGTTCATAAAGTATAGGCAAAAATCAAGGAGTTTTGCTGCAGATAATGTCTTATATAGTGGCTGCCCCGTATCTCCCATTTTACAGGACGTGGACCGAATGGCGACTTAATGTAATATCTTCCGAAGGAGTCAAAGTGATGCAGAAACTTTACCGGTGAGTAAATGCACGTATTAACTCCTAGAAATAAGGTCCAGGTTGAAAGACTGTTTTTAGAATAATAATCTTATGACTCTAAAAATTTAGGTTTTGCCATAACTTTGGAAGTTGTCAAAGATAATCTGATTTTAGGTTAAGCTGGATTCTTTAGCAATATTCTACACTGTAAGTAAGACAAGTCGGCCAGTGTAATCCTACTTGGATCTGTCAGGGGCACCAAGCACAGCAGGTATATGATTGCTCTCCATAGGAAGGGGGTTGTTTTGCATATGGTTTTCAGTTGAAATATGATCTTTATTTGATAGAATTGTAACAGAGCATCCAAAGTGACCTTACTGAGGATAATGTCATTTCTTAAATTTATGCAGATGTCTGACTTGGATTAAGTTTTAGTAGTCAAGATGCAGAAGCAGTACTATTTGTTACCACACAGACTACTATCAAATAAAGAATGATTAGAATTGAGAATATATATATTTTTTAATCTTCCCCCATCTCTTCTTCACTGTTTGACAGGTTTTAGCCAAACAAAACAAAATTTAACAAGGCAACAATAAGACAATTATAAGATGGCTTTCTTTCAAGCATGCAGTAGGTTTCCAGAGATATTTAGGAGCAACATTTGTATAACACATACTTTATTTGTGGTAGGACAAGTTCCTTTTCTTTACGGACTTTGTGTTTTCCTATAATCAGAGGTTGACATCCCTGGTCCAGAAAGTATAAAACCTGTCCTGCAGTAAGCCAGCTGAATTTAATTAGCACAGCTTTTCTGCAGGTAGATGAGCTCGTTAGTGTACACATCTGTGGTAATCTACAAACTTTTATTTTATGGCATCTGGATTGCACCTCTACAATGCAAATCAATAAGAATATATTAAATAAATTATTTTAGACGTATTTAAGAATGCAGAGAAGGAGGAGTGTACTGTAATGCTTCTCTTGAGAGAATATTGCAGGATTAGTGTCTTCTGCTTTATTGTTGATTTATATATACATCGTAGTTGAATTTCTATAGGTGCTACCCTTGGTCATGTCTCCCTTGTAAAAGAGATTTAATTTCAGTGGGACTTGGTTGAATGGAGGTAAAATGAAAAAAATCTGAAGGTTGTCAAGATGTTTCCTTACTTACTCTCAACTGGCTCAAATTAATGGCTCATTAACAAGCTTGGGGAGAGAAGCGGTGGTTAATTTGAATAAGATGTGAAAGAGTAGGGAAATATCTAAAACCTGCAGGGTAATGGTCTTTGAATTTGGACAGCCCTGTTTTAAATGCTTTTGTGCAACCAACACAGCTGTTTTGAATGTCAGAATCATTACAGAGCTTCTGATGAGCTTCCAAGCTGCTGATGGGCTTACATTTAAATCAGGTGTGTTGGAGTATTTGAAACATGCAGAGCAGGTGACATTTTACCGTTGTTTATCTGAAAGCAGATAAATGACAGAGGAACTGTAAACAAGTAATTTTATTCAATTTTTTTTTTAAACCAACAAGAGTCTGAAAATGGACTGCACCCTCAACAGGACACATTTAGGGTATTTTATTCTTGCCAGGTTGACTGCTTGGTGGAAAAAACAGCAGCTTTTAAAGGACTTCATGGAGGTCACAGTTTACTGCTTCCACTTGGCAAACTTAAGTATTAAAGAAAAGTCGACTTTGAGATTGTTTTATCATTGGATCATTAATGCTGATGCTTTAGAAAAGCATGGAGCTACAGTAGCGTGAAGCTCATTTTTCCCGTCCTTCACACTATGCCATGGTCTAGTCTTCCTTAGATGGTCATATTGTTTTATCTTCAAATATCCACTGGCCCAAAAGTGGGCTCATATGAAATTTGAATCTTTCAACTTCAGGACTCTACAACTTTAAGGCTAAAACTGCTACTAAAATTATATTGGTGTCATTCAAAGGAAACCATAAACAAAGAGAGCGACAAAAAGAGAAAACATCACAATTTCATGGGCGTGGTCACTTAGGACGCTTATAGTCCGGGGTGCACACATCCAGTCCCTCAAAAGCTACTATCCTGCAGCCTTAAGCATCCTCTCTCCATCACCTGAATCAAATAAATGGCTCCTGGATCAGGCCTCTGCAGAGCTGACTGACATACACATGAGGGAATTCAGCCATTTCATTCAGGTGTGTTTGAGAAAGAGTGCTCTAAAAGTTGCAGGATAGTGGCTCTTGAGGACTGGATGTGTGCATCCATGGTTAGAGTGTAAAAAAGAAGCAGGAAAAGAAATGCACACTTTTGGAAGACCCCTGCAAAGTTGATGAATGCCAATGAGGGTATTCAGAATTACCTATATTTTAAATCTGTTCACAACAACAAAGCAGCCAGATTATCATTCTGCTTGCTATGATGCTACGGAGGACAAATTAGTAAATAAATAAATTAAAAAAAAGAAAAAGAATTTCTCATCAGGAGTGAGTCTGAGCATGTCTAGTTGTTTGTCTATCTGTGATGGACCGGCAACCTGCCGAGGAGCAGCCTATCCTATCTCCCACCTGTTTAAAGGTTAAATATGGAATACAGACAGAACAGCGACATCATGTGTGTCTAGGTTGTAGTTGCAACGGCAGAAAAACAACTCCAGCCGTTTGGTTGCCAGGCTCACTGTTGATACGGCAAGTGACCAGCAGCCTGCAACATGTTCAATAAGTAATGCAGATGAGTTTATAACTGACAGCTAACATTAGCCACGTTAGCAAATAAGTTAGCTTACCGATCCAGGAGAAAAGTTGCTATTTCCGTGTTTTGATGCTGTGGAAAATGTTTATGTGGGTCCATTTAGTGTACGTAGACGTCACCTAAATTTACTCCTGTTTTTGTACTTCTCAGGTCACTCCTCTTCTGAGACGTATATATCTCAGGGCTCTGAAGCAGCTGCTTGCCTTGCCAACTTCACTGTTTCCCCCTGTAGCAGCCTAACTGTGCCCAACATAGTCTACGATTGCCACACAGAGATCATATTTGGCAACATAATTCCATTGTCAAACCCTTTAAAATTTATTTTATATTTATTTTCAGGGTAAATATAATTTTTTAAGGAAATGTACTTTCATTCTGCAACCCTCCAAACAACCCATGGAGGTTTTTTGTTTTTTTAAATATAGCTTTCAATTATTCAACCTTTAATTGCTTGATAGGCTCCAGCTTCCCTGTGACCCTGAATGGGCTCTTACGCACGACTCCACGACTTCCTGAACTTGCACATTACGGATTGTGCTTCTTGAACAGATCGTACAGCGACAGAGCCCATTGGACTAAGTCAGGGCTACTCGGTTCAGTCCTGTGAGAGCAATGTCTTACTCAGACCCAAAGGATCCAACAGCCTCTGAATTTCTGCACAATGACTCATTAATTTGAGTCAGGTGTTTTGGAGCAGGGAAACATGGAAACCTGCAGGACCGGCTCTTTATGGCCGAATTGAGTAGCCCTGGACTAAGTTGTATAGAAGATGGAGAATTTATTTAATACTGAATTGTACCTTATTTTTCCAGTCCTTTTCCCTTTTCTCTTGATTTTTCCCCGTATTTATTTATTTATTTATTTGTTTGTTTTATTATAATGAGCTTATGCTCATATCAAGCTCCTTCTCTACTTTTTCTCGGCTGATTTTTCATTTATTTCATAAATGTATAACTCAAATATTTCAAAATAAAACTGGAAGCTTCTGCAGCAGCCTTAATGTCAGACTACATTTGGGCCCAGAATCTGTAGTAAAAAATCATCTACATCTGAGAAGAAATCGAAGTGTTTTCATGCAGGGAGAGAAATAAGTTTGGACACAGAAAGTCCTGTCCTCTCCATTTGTCCTCAAACAACTTTGCTTTCAAGGTGCATTTTCACTTCAATGATTTTCCATTGTTTGCCAACTGGTTTCACATTTCACCACAAACTCTTCTGTGTGTTTGTGTCCTTTGTCCTGCCTGAAGCATTTTGTGGCCTCTTTGTTAAAAGCACTTTATCGCTAAATTTGACTTGGCACATCTTGTCAGGGGAGATTGCAGCTGATGAGACTCCTGACCTGCAGATAAAACATCCATTAAGTGGCTTGTCTGGGACTATTCTGTACTCTTAACCTATTAGCATATTGTTAGCCATTCCCAGGATGGTTCAGCAGTGCATACACAATACTGTGCTGCAGCCAGCCACCACACCATAAAGAACCACCTCTCACTCTGCTGCTGCGCTAAATGTTGTCTCTGACATTGTAATGCTCACCGGCTGTCCTCCATCAGACAATTCAAATGACCGCTAAAAGCCTGAGGGAAGGAAAAAAAAAGGGCCAAAATGCAAAATTGATGGAAATGACATTAGATTCAGCTCATGCTCCTCACTGTGTAAATTATGCCCCAAAATGGACTCTCTGGCCCAACTGTTAGCTCCAATTTGTTGGGCCATACCTCATGGTGGCTTGTCTTGTCCTTCCCCTCTCCCTTTAATCCAATCAGAGCCACGCTGGATGTTATTTATTTGTTTATTTATTTATTTTCAAAGGATGTAGCCGATTCTTATCAGGACAAAAGTAGTGCCTTCTTCCTGGTGAAACGGTGACTAACGTCCAGCCATCGATCCGTCAGTTCGTCTGCGGTGGCGGCTGATGGCTTTGGTGATAGAAGACTGTGTATGTTTATATGTGTGAGTGTGTTTACCAAAGTCAATAATGCACATAACGAGTGTGTTTTGTCAGACTGTGGAACTGAATCTTTTTTTTCTTCTCTTTATATTGTGTTTATCTTATCTCAAGTAATAAATGGGCATTTTTCCCGATTGAGACATCTGCCTGAACCCCATTATAATGTTTCAATCATAAGCCTGGTGATGTTTACAGTTTCTGTGCAAGTACCAAGAAAAATTCATAATAACAAGAGAAACTGCAATGATTTTATATCCTCCTATTTCTGTTATTATCTACAGAAATAGTAACGCCATAGAAACCAGAAGGTTATAACTGTTTGTCAAAAGCATATTTTAAAGACATTACTATTCATGTTTGAACTTTGAAGGCCCATCTACACAAAAATAATAATAATAATAATAATAATAATAATAATAATAATAATAATAATAATAATAATAATAATAATAAACCTCAAGAAAGTATGAATGGTAATTTGAGATAGATCTTTTTAATTTTCTTACCATTATTCTAAATGGCAACTATCTGTCTTTTAAAGTACGGCAAGTTTTTGACTTTTGAAATGAGGAATATCACGTTAAGGTTGATTTTATTATCCCAGTATCCAGTACTGGATACTGGGATGTCTGTACTCATGTCTGTCGCTTACTGGTATCTCAAATTTGTTTTACCTTTAATCGTCAGTCAAAAGCTGTGAAATAATGGTGAATGGACTGTACTAATATGAAACTTTTCTTATCATATTTTCACCTCTCAAAGCCCTTTCATGCCACATGTGATATTCAGCCAATCACACAAACATTCATACATGCTCATATAGTCTATAATCTATCAAACACATTTATACCCTGATGGACACATTGGGAAATAGCGTGGGGTTCAGTGACATGTCCAAGGGTGCTTTAAGCTATTAATCCTCTGATTTTCCGGTCTTCCTTCTGACCTGCTGAACCCTCCACAAAAAGAACCTAAACAAAAATAATCCACAAAAACCAAATAAAGCAATATTGCAATAAAAATGTGGTTCTTAACTATCCTTTATGTATGATTCAGCAGAAGATTTTGCAGCTTTTTATGGCATTTGCATCACTGAAGTTTGTATTTGAAATGAGGGTGCATCAGTTTCATTAACTGTAACTATAACAGAGGTAGAGAATAATATTTTTATTCTAACTTCATTTTTACTTTCAGGATGTAAATTTATTTATAAAGAGATTTATAAAACAAAAAGAAGTTAGCTGCATTTTTTTCCCCATTTCTTATTAACATTACCATTTTCATTGATTTTATTGCTCAAGCCGTTGATGAAGTTCAGTTTGACATTCTTTTAACTGCTTGTTTTTGTGCATCAGTTAGTTCTATTCTTTTTTATTGTTTTATCCATCTCACTTTTTTATTGTCTTCCTATTTGTTTTGATGGTATTCATATTTTTAAATGGTTCTGTGGGTCCTATTGTGTGTGCTGGTTTACATTTTGTATTGGCTACCCACTTTCATTCCTTATTCAGCACTTTGGGGCACTTTGTTGTAGCAAATGTGCTATAGGAATAAACTTTTAACATTTTATTGTAGGCTTTGTAGAATTTCCCCTTGGGACAATAAAGGTCTATCTATCTATCTATCTTTTGACCAAATGTGACATTTTTTGAGTACAGTCAGCTCAGATTAAATTGGTCTTTGCAAACAGAATAATAAAAAAAAATCCTTTCTGGCAAAAAACAAAGTTATGTTTTATCATTTTGATGCTTCCTTGGCATTTGCATACTGCATTTTAAAAAAGTTTCAAATACGTTCACATTCTCTGGACAAACTCCTGATGGCTTGTCACTTTTAATCTATACAGCGGCTTAAATTCTATAAATTTATTTATTTTTGTTATACTTGTATGATCCCCGAGGGAAAATAAGGGCTCTGCATTTTACCCATCTCTGTACTGTGAGTATCAGAGAGCAGTGGGCTGCTACTTAAGGCGCCCGGGGAGCAGTTGGGGGGTTAACGACCTTGCTCAGGGGTCCACAGTGGTTCTCCCAGGGGTCTTGTTGGGGAATTGAACCCGGGTCCTCCACGCCCAAGCCCATGACGCTACCACTGGGCTATCCCCTTAAATTAAAGAGATTAATTAATTTGATTGCAGTCCAACTTCCAGTTTGTGTGTATAACTTGTGTGACTTATTATTAAGGGGTGATATGATGGAGATTGTCCACTAGGTGGTGCTGTAGGATATGCTGAGGCAGTTCAGTTCTCAATGACGCTTTAAAATTCACAAAATTCTGCTTTTGTTTCTGCCTATAAATAAATGCATTTGCTCATCTAAATATTATTGAATCATAGACGTGCAGCTCTTCAGTTAAGTTTAGATCTGAATCACTACTTTCATTCATGTCTTGATCGTGTGAGCACTTTTTCCGTCAATGAATACAGAAGAGAAGTTTTTTGGTGGTGATATATATATTTCTCATGGTTTACAAATGACTTTTTAAATGTGGCATAGTACATTACACATTATTTCCAGAGAGCAAAATAAATATATTGCACTTAAAAATCATCAAAACACAATCTGGTTTGGGGTCATCTTCCAATTATGGCATACAAAAGAGAACAAAAGTTTTAAAAAGAGATTATTTTCAGTGTTAACTCGAGACTTAGAAGGGTGCAACATTTACACTTCATCAACATTTAATTCAGGCTGTACATCAGGAAGAAAAGATTAAATTTCCAAAGTAAAAAAATGTATTTTGCTTACTAAACACAAGATAAAATCAACTGCGTGCAACATTCCCATCCATATTCTGCTCTGACAGGCTTTTGTGATGTAAGTGTGGCACAAGTCATTTACAGTGGTTAATCTGTTCTTCTGTACATTTCAGACAGATCTGATCATCATGCAGCCGCAGGACAGCCTTAGGTGACACTTTTCTAGCTTATGCCCTGTTAACTCATTTAAATGTTTTTTTTTTTTTATAAAAAACTTAAAAATGTGAATTTTCTGCATGAATCTGAGACCTCACTGCCAAATACCTCCATTCAAACAAGTTATTTTTATTAGTCTGATCTGCTTTTGTCGCATCATTGGACTATTTGGATTAATATTTCCAGTGTAATTTAACATGAGCATCAAAAATAAATGCATCATAACAAAAATGTAACTAACCTAGCCATTCAGGCAGGCTTTTATTAGCCTTTTAATACAAACTGACAAAAAATATTATTTTTTATTATGCAGTTATTATTTTAACTGACAGATTTTGGTTCACGCAATGCTTTTTTTCTCTAATCACTTTTCCAATTAACTGACCGCACAGATGAGTTTGTCACAGTCAGTGGATTCTTCCCCTCGTTGCTTTAAATGAGAGCGCAGAGTCATTACTTCCAGGTGTGGACTGCTTGTCGACACAGTGCGAGGTGGCCATGAATCACCTGCTGCCCACTGACTGCTACAAGGCTGCAGGTGGCTGAAGACTTAACACAGTTCAAGTGTTTTTTTTTTCCAGCTACATTCAAAGCTGATTTCTCAGGGAATTACTCCCACAGTGAGATTAAAAAACTTTAAATGTGGCTACAAGTTTTTCAATTGGTTCAGGCCCAGTCACACCACAAAGAAACATGAATGAATTTGTCTCTGTGGAATGGGCTGGATTATGATCAGACTACTTTGCACATCACTTCAGAATCTTGAGAGGGGAGCTCAGATCCAGCCCCCTATTTTATCCCGAGAGCATTAGCCAATAGTTAGCATTCATGGATTTGAGTTCCTTCCTCCTCACGATCCTGGCAGAACTGGGGAATCAAGCCAATCACCATCTATCAGGATGCATCAAAACGCAAAAAAGCATCATTTTTAGACTTTCTGGCCACCAGTTTAAAATTAAATTACAGTATTTTCCGGACTATATGTCGCTCCTGAGTATAAGTCACATCAGTCAAAAAGAACATCAGGAACAGGAAAATAACATATATAAGTCGCACCGGACTATAAGTCGTATTTATTTATTTAAAATAGGGTGATTTTATATATAAACTACTTGTTACTGCTAAAAATTACCCAATAAGTCCAATTTTAAAGTTGATTCCTGTAAATGATCATAAATATCATAACTAAGAAGGATAAACATGTCTTTTTGAGAATTCGTTCCACCACACTGGCAGAACGGCCAGATGTTCAAAATGAACTCCTCTCACTGAGATAAGGCTATTTTGGGATTTTTGCCCTTGGAGCAGAATATAGTTGTCACAAGCCTAGAGCGCCCTCTTTTGACATGATATAGAAATATTTACTCCTTGGCTCCTGTCAGTCAATATGAACAGATACTTAAAAATATGTTAAATTATATACATTTTGTTATATAAGTCGCACAAACTGCCAAACTATGAAAAAAAATGCAACATATAGTCCGGCAAATACGGTAGTGTGAGTAATAAGCCGTTTGTCCAAGGCTCTGTTTAGTTGCTAACAGAAATATATTTAGGCCTGCTAAATTGGTTTGTGGTGCCGTTTTTTAATTACTTCAAAGCTCTTGTTTGGAGACACCTTTTCTACTTACAAAGGAGACTTTAATCTTTTGTTCTGCAGTAATTTATTCCAATGATAAACTTTTTACTGATGGTTGTTTTTATGAATAAAAATCAGCATAGGAGAAGAAATCATCGGTTTTGTTTGTAGTTTTGAATGTTGTCCATGTTGGTGGTCTCTAAAGCCGTTTCCACCTACAGGTCTGGGTCAGGTGGGCTGGGTCAGGCCAGGTCGGGTGGGTTTTGGTACAGATATGTTGACTTTATGTTGCATCCCCACAGCAAACTGTCCCCCTACCCTGGAGGCGGAGAATTAACCGGATAGCACTGCTCCGTGATCGTGTGACATATTTGTAGTGCAACGCCTTTCAACCAAAGCACCACACCACATGAGACGGAAACAAAAGGGTCATCCCTGCTTTTTTTTATGCGTCGTGCAGGAAGTGACGTATTTTTCAATCAATCAACGGATTGCAATGTGCTAACCTCCACCTCTATCGTCCGGATCAGTTAGATCAGTACCCCTATGGAAGATTCCCAAAAATGTCGGACGGGCCGGGTCGGATATAAGGATACCCGTCTAAGTTTTTACCTGTGGGGTCACAAAAAACATGTGGACCGACCTGACCCAGACCTGCTGGTGGTAACGGGGATTATTATTTGAATGTCTAATGTAAACCAAATGGCCTCCAGGACAAATTAACCTAAACTCTGCCATTATGTATTAAATGACCAGGAAACAGTTTGCACTCACAGACTCTTCAGATTACTGGTGTGACTGGCCCACTTCACAGGTGATCATTTTTATCCCATGCCACACCATATAAAAGTTAACCAGTGTGTTTGTCTACTGCGATCAGCATGCGTCCTATGATTTCTTTTTAACACACAGTGAGAATTTTTCTGAGTAAATGTATCTGTGTTCTTTGTAAGATGCATTGTAACACTTAATCGCTATCTTCAGCAGAACGCAGAGTTGTAACTGGGAGTTGTACATATGGCTGACTTTGTCACAGACAGTGGAAAGCTGAGATGGCTCCTCCACCCATTGTTCATGATGAAATGATAAGACGGATCTTTGGTGTCCAACATTGTGGCATCAGATGAGTGTTATTTTAGGGGATCGCACAGAACTCTTCCGTCTTCAAAGCCTTGGCAGATAGCTTGTTGCCAGTAGCAACAGTAGGAGCCAGGGCTCAACACTTATTGTTAAAATGATTTGAGGATCCACTTTGTGTTCTTCGAGGGCTGAAATAAAACATGCATGTGTTGTCTTTTTTTCCTCATCAGGTTTCATAGTTTGTATTGAAGTCATCAGTCTTTCTACAGTGTCTCTTAAATGTCCGTACGAGCCACAGAATCTCCTGGTCCTGAGGTCTGTCTGAGTCAGTTTGCCATATCCCCTTCATGTCAGGACCATCACCCCACTTACTGCAGGGCAACTATTTACAGCAGAGGGAAAGGTGAGCCAAGGTGGAGAAGCAACGTGTTGCACCATATCAGAGGCGAGCTTCGGAGCCGGGTTTGGCAGTCTCCATCGCAAAAGCGAGTCATACAAAGGGTGTCATGACCGTGGAGGAGTGGCGGAGTCCCTGGATGGCGGCGTAGGGCCCCTGCTGGAAGTAGTGGTGGTAGCGAGGCATGTGGAAGGAAGGGAAGGAAGGCCCGCTGCCCTGCATGGTTCCAGCCAGAGCGGTGGGTGTCAGCGGCATGCCTAGCCGACTGTAGGGGGGCAGGGAGCCCTGGATGGGGTGGGGCAAGGAGGCGGTGCTGGTGCCCATGGCTGACAGGGACTGTGGGTGCTGGAAGCCAGAAAAACCAGAGGTGGTGGTGACCCAGGAACTCAGGGAGAGGTTGTCTGAGGCGGAGAATGCTGAACCTGCAGGGGGGTGACAGGAGGACACAACACTCAGCATGAGGCCAGCAGTACTTCATGTTTTACTGTATATATATATATATATATATATATATATATACACACAGTAAATATATACAACTAAATACAACAAAAAGACCAGAACTGATGACATGTTGGCTACAAAGCAGACCTACTTGTGACTGCCAATATTACCTGCGCTGATTTACGATATCATTATTTATACAGTATTATGTTGCTATTTAATATCTATGCAACATGAAATCAAGCTATTATTGACATCAAATATGATAATTGCATCTTTTATTTCTACAAAAAGCTTCCCACATTTGTTTTTCTGCTGCATATATTACAAGTACTTCTTACGAGTACAAATTCTTCTGTACAAAATGAGAAGTTTGTTCTTATAATTTATAACTACATTCTACAAGATTTATTTTAAAATAGTAAATTTGTTCTTAGGCCACTTAAACTATCAGAAAGATCAAATGAAATCATCAATGTATGAAATGTACATTTGCTTTTTTAACATTTATCTATAACTAGAATGCTGAACTTTTAACAGTTAAAATTGACTAATTTGTTATACCCATCAGGGTATTTTCTGAAAGCAAAAAGCAGAGTATATGGACAGTTATCATAAAATCTCCATCAGCTCCTGTATCAGTGAGTACATTAGATGTTTGCGTTTAGTTGTGGATCACCTCTGGTGTGTGCGGAGTGTCCGTCCTCGCTCAGGTTCTCCTCGTCACCTGTGTAGGTTCGGATCGGCGACCGGGCGTATGAGTGCTTGTGGATCAGATTCTCAACACTTTCCCTGCAGCAAAAGCCAAAGAGAGAGCCCCCAAAGTAAATCTCTTTGTTTCTTATGAGACAACTTTTCATGCAGCTGCAGTTACAGTTTTAACTTGCAGATAAAAATATATAAATAAATCTCTGCAACCAAAAACACACACACTAAAATAAATGCAAAGATTTACTTTTTGATCTAGTATATTTATTAATCATCTGAAAGCTCATTTAACCAGACCAACTGAAACAAGTGTCACATCAAATTAGAAAAAAAAACCCTGTAAAAATTACTAAAAATGTTTTTTTTGAACCTCTACTGTTTATATTTTAGAAAACTGTGACCCTCCAATGTTTAAAAAAAAAAAAAAAATTTAAGCAATTTTATTTAATCCAATTATTTTTCCTTTCACTTGAAATGTAAAAAAACCAAACAAAAACCAAACAAAAAAAAACATTGAGTTTTGTTTTGTGCATAAAGTTGTGGTTAAAAGTTTAAATACCTTTCCATTAAGGAAAATGCTAAATTCACAATAGTAATTCAAATAAAACTAAACTGAAAAAAGTCATAATAAATAAAAAAAATTACTAAATTATAATTTAGTCAAATGAAATATTGATTTAGAATTTTTGTTGAAATAATAATAATAATAATAACAATAATAATAATAATAATAATAAAACACACACGAAACTGTTCCAGACACATTAGAGCACCCTGCTCATGAACAGTGGGTCAAAATCCATGTCAACAGGTGCAGGACTCTTATTGAACGTCACAGAAAACACCTGATTACAGTGATGCCTTAAAGGGTTGATCAACAAAAGTTTAGCTCGGGAGTCCCATCACGTTTGTTTACTTGTTTTATTATTTGTGTGTTTGTTTTTAATATAACTGCTGAGCCACAAAACAAAATTAATGTCATAATGTTCATAACATTTTTAATTATTATTACTTTTGTCAGTTTCAACTTATTTCACTGGCAGCTGATTTTTTTCCGTCTTTGATTTTGTTTCACATACAGTTGTTGGCATCTTTATTGTCAGTGAATATAACGGGTAACAGATTAGCGTATATCACCTGTATCATTTTGTTCTGTACATTTCTGTGCTATCATAAAGTGTTTCTGTTCTAAGGATTGTTTTATCTTTAACTTTAAATGCATGTCCCCCTGCACTGTATGCAGTCTGATATCGGTGCAGACTGCATGTTGATTGTGGCATGTGTGTGTTGTATACTCGTCCACTAACCCACAAAGTGCATTAGCTCATTTGGGTCTTGTCAGACAACACTTCTCAAACACAGTGACACAAATTGTTGGGGGAGGCGGTGTGTGTTCGTGTGTGTGGGTGAGTGGACAGGCAAGTGGTCTGCATCATGAGAGCCATGCGTCCACATTAGCAGCCCCCCTCTCCAGCCCCCGCTGCTCCAATTAGGTTAGGAAAGTGCAATATCTGTCAGCAGAGGAGTACAAATGTGTGTGTTTTTATCAGCGTCGGGCCCCTGCGGCGCAGAGGCCACTGCGAACTCCCACAATGCATGGCAAGGGGGGGGGGAGTGGGGCGGGGCATGCTGGTTTCAATCAGTCACTGCAGCCAATTGAATTACAGTGTGTTTTAGTGCAGTGGCCGACTCCAGACTAATGTGATTTCTGCAGCTCCCGAAGATCAATTGATCAGGTCTAATTCACAGCCCTCAAAAAGAAAAAGACAGAGAAGAAGAAGGAGGAGTGGGAGGAGGTGGGGGGAGAGTTGTCTGGCTGCGTTTCGGCGGTCTCTGTTCGGGATCTTTGATTGAGGGAAATGAGCAGATGGTCTGATTTTGTCAGCTGATTTTGGCCGTAGTGCCGGAATCGAGAATTACAAGAAGAGTGTGTGTGTTTGTGTGTGTGTGCTTTGACAGCGTTCACAGAAATCTGTTACTGGGGGGATTTGTTACTCTACATGAAAAAAAGCAGTCTCACACATTCACACAAACACACAAAGTACAAAATAAAATTAGAGAATATATCTAGAGGGAAAGTAGGATGAAAGCACCACAACTGAGGCACCAGATGACAGACAGTGATGGGGCAGAGAGGCAGGAAGATGTAAGGAAGTTGGACAAAATGAGAAGAGACAAAGATGAAAAAGGAGGTTAAACAGAGGATATTTCTAAAAGAGAGGATGGACAGTTAAAGGAAAATATCTACAGTCGTCCTCAAAATTATTCATACCCTCTAATTAAAAAAAAAAGAGTAAATTCACAAAAGTAATTCAAATAACAAGAAACTAAAGAAAGTAATAATAAATAAAAATTTACGAAATTATAATTTAGTGAAAGAAAATATTGCTTTTGAATTGTGGTTGAAAATAATAATAATAATAATAAAAAAACAAACTGTCCCAGACACATTAGAGCACCTTTCCCATTGAACAGTGGACCCAAATACCTGTCAACAGGTGCAAAAATATTTCTGAACATTACAGAAAACACCTGATTAGAGTGATTGCCACAAAGTGTTGCTTAACAAAATATTAGCTTCATGCTTGTTTACTTGTTTTATTTTTTCTGTGTTTGTTTTTAATATTTCTTTTGGACCACAATTTTCATCGAATTTTTACTTATTATTACTTGTATTACTTTTTTTTAACTTTGTATTTCTTTTCCTTCTTTAATTCCAGGGTATGAATAATTTTGAGGATGACTGTATATACAAAAAAAAAAAAAGCTAAAAGTTATCACTGAAGTACAGTATGAGGTCAAACATGCGCCAGAAAAAAAGATAAGAGAGAGAGAGAGAAAGGCTGGAGATGAAGTCCAGAAATCAAATAAGAAAGGAAAAAGAATTTAAAAAGTAGAAAGTGAAGGAAAGACCACAATGAATTAAAAAGAAGGCAAAGAAATTAAAACAAATTGAAATGAAAGGATGGGGGGAATGGGGGAAGAAAAAAAATGACAAAAAAGTAAATAAAACAAACAAAATATAAGAAAGCATAAACAAGAAGAGAACAACGGAAAGGGAAACAAGGAAAGAGTAAAAGAAACAACAGAAAGGAGATTATATTTACGTGGTTCATCGTTTTCAGACTGACAAACAGAGAGAAATAAACAAAACAGCGCCTGTATTTACTAACTAGCAGCAACTCTATATATCAGACCCTCCTCCCTCCTCGTGTTTCCTGCTGGCAGGAACAGAAGTAAACAAACAGTGCAGGACCCAGAATTCCCTGTACCTCTCCATGTCTGTCAGCCGCGACGAGTCCCGGAAACCTTTGGCAAACGGGTTGCTGTCAATCTTCAGCTTGGTTATCTGGGAAAGCACAGCAGCAGGAGAGCAAAACACGTTGAGTTGGACAGATTTTCTTCTGTTTCTATTCTCTTTTCTGTTCCAACATGAGATTTCAAACATCCTCTTTACCAGGTTACAACTAAGTGTAGAGCCGAGAATTTAAATCTACTTTTGAAAAATGCATCCTTGTTTAACTGCAGAAGCAAAACGGGAAACAGCTTTCTTAATCTAGGCTGACTTTTTACTCACAGAGTCAAAGGTATTTTGAATTGCAAAGACACATGAAAGGTGCAAAAGCTGGTTACCGCTTACAGAGAAAGAAAAATAAAATATCTTTTTACAGATTAATTAGCATTTTTCATTGATGAGAACAGTTGCGCCATTTAATGCATAAACTCAAACCACAGTTTATTTTATTCGACCTTCATTTAGCCAGAAATATTGAACTTTTGAGATCTAAAATCTTTTTATGAGAATGTCCTCGATATCTGCTCTATATTTGTTTATTATTTGGATCCCCATTAGCTTTTGTCATGAAAAAGCTAGTCATCCTGGGGTCCTACACAAATAAAAACATTACATAAACATCCAACAGTTATACAGACAATTATGAAATAGTTATGCACAGAAAGAAAAACACTACAATGAAGTGAAAGAAATGATTGATTTGATATGAACAGAAGTCTGAATTATGAACTTTGGTGCCTCTAGGATTTCACACGGGCTTATTTGCATTAAATGTTGTTTTTAGCTTTTTCTTAATTCTTGATGTCTCCTCTTATCACTTATTACAGAGAAGTGTGCTCATATAACAAAAATAGAAATCCAGAATATTTGTAGTCTAAAGAACACATAAAAAAAGGGTCAAATCAGGACAATTGCAGTCGGGCTTATTGTTTGCGGCCTAATGTCGTAAATAATAATCCTGTAAAGACTGAATTTAATGTTAACAAATTTCTTGGAATTTGTTTATTAATAAAACTTTAGATTCAGCTGTTACTGCAGCAGAGTCAGAGCAGACTCCCTTATATATCAATTTTCCATGAAAATATACACTCTTTCATTTAGAAAAAAAAATCTGAGGTATTATTTATTTATTTTGAGAAATCATACAAAGAAAAGGCTCAAAAACAGAAAAAACCTTTCAATTTTGAATTTACCAGCTTATTCACATAAAACATATGCTCTTGACTGTTTTCTGGTTAATCTATAAAAATAATGAGCTGTTAATGCTAGAAAGGGAAGATCAGAAAATAACCATATTAGTTGTTTTTTTTAATATATATAAACATTTACTTTAACATATCTATAACTTACAAATACATGTAACCTGAATTTAGTTGCCATAAATTTTAGATCGAGTTTGTGAGAAATGTTAGGTGTCAGCACCAACACACCAGGGGGCACTGTGAGGGTCTCAGATTACATTTTTCTCCAACCATGGATAGGCATCATTTGTAGAAGGCGATGAAACATGACCACTACTACATTTATTGGAAATTAATCCGCTCAGCTCCGCTGATGGACAACGCTGAAAAATTCTGGAACGGCCAAGTATGAGCAGGTTGTCAGTATCTGGGCCCCTTTTATAAATATTCATTTCAAACAATGCCTTTCTCTGCTCAGGTGATCAATATGTGGAGCTTCTTTTCTTTAAAATGGGTCATTTTTTTTTCTAAAGTCATTTGAAATCAAAGCGACACTGTTAGAAAGGAACGTTTGGTGAGTTTATATGTGATGAGTGGTGCCTGCCACTGAATTTGATCATAATTATATTGTCTGTTTGTGTGCGTTTACCTTTACAGTACAACAATAAATGTAAATCCCCAACCTGGAGTTATTACTTTGTATCATAGATTAAGGTTCAGAAAGCCTTTTTAATCTCACTTTCATAATCATGTTATAAGAATTGTGGTTAATTAAAAAGCTCTGGAATGTTTTTTTATTTCTAAATTACTTTATAATCCTAATTATTAATTATGGAGACTCAAATGATCACTCACCAGCTGGTTCTGATAAGCTGTGACAGCAGTGAAGACGGTTTCAACGAAGACGAAGGTGCGAAACTCCTCAGATTTGAGATTGAGCAGCGAGGCGGTGTGGTCCTTCTTCTTTATGATGTGTACTCGCGGCTGGTACTTGTGCATGGAGTTGAGGATGATCTGCAGGTGACGAGGAAAGCAGAATCAGTTTATAGTGTACAGTACAATCAAGGTCGGGTCGATACTTGTACATGAAGAGCAGTTGATCCTTAAGTTGATCCTTTATGTTATTGCCAACAATAACAGACTAAAATCAACAGACCGAATATATATTTGAATAAATAATCTTATTCCACTCTGACACAGAGCTTCACTGTTTTATTAACTATCACAAAACACATCAGTGAGTCACATTTTGTACCAGCTGACATTTTCCATCGTTACCATGTGCACTTGGTTTATTTTGACTGAGTCTCACACACACGGGCACACACCCTCCTGCTCTTAGAAATCCTTAAAATCACACAAGGTCTCCAACGAAGGCATTATTTTAGCCGCGAGTAATAATTTTGTGACTTGCTCCATAGCTTAGCTTCTTAAAAGAGAGGAAATGTTCTGATCACATACAGACTTTCTGGTCTTTTCACTGAATTTTTTCAACTGTCAAAAATACAGAACGTGACTATAGCCTGACCTTAAAAATGCTCAATGATAATACAGTCAATCTGATTTAGTAGGACGATAAAAGTAGGTAAATCTATCTAGAAATGGTGTTAATCTGAATGGTCCGGTACCCTCTGCACCAACATAAGAACTGACATCAAAGCAAAACAGATTATGTTGCATAGAGTTCTGTTAGATTAACTATTTAATAATGTTAATAAAGCTCCAGATTCTGATTTAATATGAGCAATCAGTCCTGATTATGCTCCTAAATAGTTCAAATGTTCACGTTTGAAAACTGGGCTCACTGTAGAGCTCAAAGCTCAGGAAAGCCTTGAAAGCTTGCTTCAGATTGTTTCACTTCAAACACTTAATATTTTATTCATGTTCTATATTCAAATGTTATCAGTTAATCTACCGCAATTTGTGAAAAACTGATTTAGAGACGTTTCCTATTGACTTTGGCTTGCAATTTTTATCTATTTATTTATCTATCTATCTTTATTTTTTCAAATTTAGAACGGGAAATTAAATGACCTCACAACCAGATGATGCTGGGTTCTGAGTGAAAGATGAAAAGGAGGAAAAACAAGTTTTTAAAAACCCGAGAAAGATGAGTCGAGTGTGAAAAGATGGAAAGGTATGCAGTCATAACTGAGTGAGAGAAGTGAAGTTGTTGCTTGAGGGTGAGAAGTTCCCTCCACAGTTAAACATGTCACGATGTCTGTATTTGCATTTTCTGCCACTAATTCAGATCAACAAATGCTAAATAAAATAATGCAAAGTGTTTTCAGAAGCTTTCAGTCATGCAGACCTGGTTTATGTTATTGCAACAGAAGGATGTACCTTAAATATTTTGTGTTATTAACTGATAACTTTTAATACCACAAATAAAGAGACTTTTTCATGTATTAATTCTGGACATTAATGTGTGTGCAGCTACAAAAACAAAATTCTGCACCTCAATCCAAATTAATTAGAAAAAAGGTTGCAAGGTTCTCAAAAATGCATCATTCAATATATATTTTTTTAAAATCGTATGCATATAGCATGAGAGGATTTAAAATGCTTTTATTAATTTGAGTTTTATTTTAGCATATTCTTATAACACATTGCTAGAGCGTTATTTGGGCTAGATAAATTGAATTACTGTGTATAAAAGCATTAATAAACATGACACATCTATGTAATGTTGGGATGTTAAAACAAAGGGTTAGGTTTGTTTTTTATATATACTTCAGTGTAATTCTGTAAAGGTGCACATACTTTTTTTTAACGAGAGAGAGAGAGAGAGAGAGAGAGAGAGAGAGAGAGAGAGAGTTTTCTTGTTTCCCAGTCTCTGTCTTATTAAGGTTAATTATTGGATAAAAGCTGAATTTTTGTTGTGGGTGTTTTTCTAGTCCCTGCCTGCCTTTGCCATGTCTTCAGGTAAAAGGAGGATTAGGAGAACAGCTTGCTTGAGTCTTGGCATGCAAATAATCGTCAACTTATCATCGACTTTTTTTTCTTTCTCATTTCTGTCAAAGACGTTTTTCTTTCTTTTTCCCTTTCTAAATGGTACCACGTGCACTTAGATCGGTTTTACCTGTCAGGGCTGAAGTGTTGCATTAACAGCGAGGTACAAATCCAGCTGAAAATTCATCGGAGCCTACGAGTCTGACAATGTAAAAATCTGCCGATGGATATGTAAAAGATTTATTTGAGCTCATTTTCGTATAGCGACGAAGCCTGTAGGCTCGTCATCAAAGGCCTGACCTTGAGTCCGACATTTTCCGCAGCCGAGCGACTCACTGATAACATCGACGAGCATTATCTACTTGTGTTATTATTAACGGGGGCAAAGGAGGATAAAAAAAGAGAAGAGTTCTTACATGTCCGTGTTGGTCCAGTTCGTTGTTTGTCAACTTGACTTTCTCGAAGGAAACCATTTGCTTCATCAGCTGCTCTCCGGTAAACGGGGAGTCCGGGTGGACGTACAACCTGCCAGAGAAGAAGAGCACATTAGCTCTGATTGGCTGATAGACATTCGAAATCAAGGTGTCATAGCCAATCAACGCACAGCCCTAATTACCCGACTGCCGAGTTATTTGACTTTTAGGTAAAAACAAACAAACAAACAAATAAATAAATAAATATTAGTGGAGTTGACAAACACTTTTCTTCAAGTGGTTGAAATTAGCCTCTGCTGCAGCATCCGTGTCATTTAGCCTAGTTATTTGTCTATTTCAAAGACCTGCGTTTGATTAGGCTAATAGTCCTGGAATCTGTCAAACAAACAAGCAAATGCTCATTGGGTAAGCTATTTTTCTTTCTGCTTCTTTCGTTTCTCCGCTCCCACTGGTTACACACCAGTGGTCTGCTATCAAAAGGCAGTGGACTGCACGACCTGAACGATGCTGATGCTTTGTGGAAAACGTGAACATCAGCTGGCTTGAGCTGACAGCAGGGTTTCAATGTTCACAGATGGCTTCCGTTGGAGATTTAATTAGCTGTATAATTGGTTTAATTTACGGTGGTTCCTGGTTTTTGAATTTTTTTTTTTACACGAACTGTTGATGATAGGCTACTCAACTTGGGGAAAATGCACAATTAAAATCCTGCGTCTCTTATTCCAATGAAGCTAGAGGCCAGACTTTAATAAAGTGTGTCAGCATAAATGGATGCGCAGAATCAAAAGATCCTTATTTTGTAAACATCGTATAGACTTTCCATTAAGATCAAATCGGTGTCACCGACAGACTGGTGCTATAGGCCTGAAAGGCCTTCAGTGCTCATTATACTTTGATTTCAAGCTAAAATAACCTCACTGAAAATATAAACATCCTTGTTAATCTTTTTGCCAACCAGGATCGTATCACTGAAATTCAAGGTTGTCTTTTTGTTATGGTGTTAAAAGCCTTTCCAATACATTTAACCCTTTTTTTTTCGTTTCAAAGCCGCATGATGTACCTGGAATTTCACCAGCATTAAAGAAAGGTTAGATGCGTTTACCTGGCGGGTAGAGGTGGGTCAGCCTTTCCGGCTACCAGCCAGGAGGAGCGGTGGTAGGCGTACCGGTACCGCTTGTTGTCCACCGGGACAATGTCCATCAACACAATGTACTTTGAGTCCTGGTCCACCCCAGAGAAAGAGACCCGGATGGTTGGAAACATCCTCCTGATGGTGACAGATAATCATCATCATCTTTATCATCAGTATCATTTTAATAATTATTAGCCTAAAATTATCATTATTACATCTGCTATTAAATTGTTAATGCTCAAGACAGCATCATCTCTTCAGCACTCTGAACATAAATAAATAAATAAATAAATAAAAAGATATATGTTTTTATTAATTCAATAATGTAATAAAAATTAAATTAAAAAATGTTTATTTGCAAATGTTGGAAAAAAAAAACAACAACAAAACAAACAAACAACAACAAAAAAAAAACAGATTTTAAAGACTAAAAATAGGCCTATAGATTTCTCATTCGTTTTTTCCCGAGGCTAAATTTAGTGAGTAAATAAACAAAAATTGCTTGTATCTCTGCTAGTGTGTTTCTAATATGACTTAAAAAAGCTCTTTAAGATAGCCTGCTGGTTTTGCAAACTTTTTGCTAGTTATTCTCTCTTTTTGAGACGGCAGCTTAAAATAAACGGAGGTTAAATGAAACAATAAAAGCAAATCTGAAGTTATCTGTTTTCCTCTCCCACCAAACTCTAAAATCTATAAACTATTTTCTTTTTTTCTTTCTTTCTTTTATTAGGTGTTGTGCAAACACGAGTCACGTTAACTTGATTTAAATAATTTCTCACATTATCATGTGATTTATCCCTTTAATTTCATTTTAATCTTTTGTCGTTTAAGTAACACAGGGGATACTCGCTGAGCAGAAATTCACTAGTTTACCTTCCAGACTTGGTGATGATCATCTCGGTGCCGAGCTCGTGAAATTTGTCCCACAGCTCTTTGGTCTCCAGGCTGCAGGAGATCTTGGCCATCTCCTCGCTTGGGATGCCGGGGTTGGTGGGGATGAGCGGTTCCGTGCACACCGCGGGCGCGCTCCCGCTGAAGTCCCCGTGTCCATCCAGAGAGGACAAGTCAGCCAGAGACTGCTGGTTGCAGGACGATTTCTCCACGAATTGCTCTGTTTTATATTATTCAATTATTTCAGGGAAGAAGAGCGGAGAAAACAAACACGGGATTAAGTAAAGCGTTTTATGTTCATTTCCAACAGAAACAGGGTCAGACTTCTGTCTTAAAGTGGAGAAATTCTCATGTTTATTAATGAGAATTGTTTAAATTTCATTTTTTTTTATTAATCAGGTCAGCTAAACAACATCTCCACTTTCGGAATATTAATCTGTAAAATGTCTTTAGTAAGGTAAAACAATCTCATTTTAGAATAGGCTACTACATATGACAGGTAAATAAATAAATATCTGAAATGGCCTTTATTTTCTTTTTAAAAAAAATTAAATCTCCTTTTGCATGATTGATAAACAAAAATTAAGAAAAGATAAAACAACCGTAGAATTTGGGTGAACTAATATCACAATGAAAGTTTTAAATGGCACATGAAAATAAAATAAAACTTTCCTGACAAGGAAAGCTTTACCAACCACAGGGCCATTTCATATTCTTATTAAACTAACTCTATAGATCCATGTTATGTTTTAAATTAGTTGATAAATAGCTTTTATTAAAGACACAAGCTCAAATTTGTGGAGTGAAACCCCTGCGGTTGGGACGAATGCTATCAGCAAACATCTTACTTAAGTCGATATGTTCCTCTGTCTCATTTAGCTACTCGTCTTGTAGCTGTCTGGGTCTTTTATTTAATATCGTATACTGTCATTAAGCCATAACTTTGCTCGTTTTAAATCTAGATATGTTTATTTCTATCTGACTTCCTTCTTCAATCTTACCGAGAGGTTTAATGGTGTTCTCCTCCGCCTCCTTGTCCTTACTGGGCTTCCCGCTGGACATCAGGGCGGCTATAGAGAAAGCATTTGCCCGGGATGAGAGCTGCGGTTTGGGGGATGACGTGTACTCCATGTCGCTCAAAAGACTTGGACGAAAATATTCCCCTTTAATTAAAAAAAGAAAAAAAAAGAAAAAAAAAAAGGGAAAAGAAATTCTCCACAAACCCGTCTTCGTTTGGCTCCCAGCCACAGAAGGAGGGAAAAGTTCAGGAAAATACGCGCAGTTTGTCCCAGATTTCAGGCCTTTGTGCGCAAACGCTTTGCTGGCTGGAGCTGGTGAACAATCGTCACCTTGGAGGCGCTTGTCACTGCAGAACAGAGGGTCTTGTTGGATTCATGGCGAAGGACGGCGCTGGGCTGACTCCTGGGAGACTTGTGCGGGTGTCGGATGTGAGGCCGGCTGCACTTCAGTCCGGTTCACCCTCCCCTTATAATTCCAGTCTGCCCTCCAATCACTGCCTCTGCCTCCACGTCACACTCCCACTGTCCCACACAGGCCCTGATACCGAGCAGCCAATTAAATAACCTCAGTTTTTTTTTCTTTTTCTTTTTTCATGTCAAGCAGCCAAAATAGACATATAGTGTTGTGTATAATGTGAGAATTTTATTACTGTCTTTCTGTCTGTCTGTGGACTGATGACAAAAGGAAATGATAGAAAAATCTAATTCTATCATATGTCAAGATTAAAAAGGGGAAATAAGTCAATATTTGCTTCATTTCTGGAAACCTCATGTTGACTCATGATATTTTTGGGAGCATAAAACAAAGATTTCTCCAACAAATATTTGACTGTGGTGGTGTTTGATTCTTGGCGGCACAAATGAAATAATGATAACCTTCTTAGAATATAGTTAGACATCCCTGATGTCAGATAACAGGAAAGCTATTTGCAGTTAAAAGAAAACTTCACTACAGAAGGATAGCAGACAATATGCAGTGTTTCTCTGTTCATTTTAAAGTAAAGAATTGCATTGAAAACATGTGCAAAAATACTCTTGATAAACCATAATAGGCAATTTACTATTTCTAGCTGTGGTGAGGCCTTTGTGCAATAAATTATTATCCTCACCAGTGTACAAGGGTCCTACAGCGGGAGATATTTGGTACTGCTCTGACTGGATGTGTTATAGTCGTCCTCAGAATTATTCATACCCTTCAATGAAAGAAAAAGCTAATTTCACAATAGTAATTTAAATAACAAGAAACTAAAAAGAAAAAAAATAGAAATAATTAAAGATTGACAAAGCTACAATTTAGTGAAATAAAATATTGCTTTTGAATTGTGGTTGGAAATAATAATTATAATAAAAAAAACTGCCCCAGACACATTAGAGCACTTTTCCCATGAACGGTGGACCAAAATACCTGTCAACAGGTGCAGACGTCTTTTTTAACATTAAAACACCTCTTCCACTGACAGCTTATTTTTGTCCTTTGCTAATTTGAGGGTATGAATAATTCTGAGGATGACTGTATATATATATATATATATATATATATATATATATATATATATATATATCATATAAAGATTTAAGTAATGTTAAAATGAATATAAATACTGAGCACTGAGTGTATTAAATTGAATACACACACCAATTATCTGTGAAAAGTGCTTTACAGTATGAATACATTTTGCATACTTACTTACACCAGATAAAGCTGCAGGTAGGAATTGTTCAGTAATAAGTTGGGATATGTTCTCTCTTTTTTTACTTTTTTTTTTTTTTAAAAATCTTTTTGTCACTTTGGAGACACACAGTAATACCCTGGTGTTCTTTCACCTGGTTTTAACAAAGCAGAGGGAGGACGCTCTTTACCATTGTTTTTAATGTGCTGGGTTATAATGTTATTTTTGCATTGTTTTCCACCTAATTAGGATTTTTAGGATTTTTTTCCTTAAAGGGACTAGAGGCAGGAATTTAAGAAAACCAAACATGCATGTCCATTTTTTTAAATACTAATGGGTGATGAAGCGCTAAATACCAAAAATAATGTTTCCACCCACATTTCTCTCCGTTGCCTTGAACAGGCTGTGTGCTGCAAAATGCGCTGCAAGTCGGTGGCCGAATTTCCCGCGCTGCCCTGCAGACGTGACGTCAAATGACGCTACATCCGCAGTTTTGGTACAGGAAGAAGACGGTCGCGGTAAATTCAAACACTGTAAGCGATAGTTATGGATTCTTCTGCTGTCAGCAAACGATCCAGATCAACTAAACAACACTAAAAAGTGTAACTACGGAGAAAAAGGTGAGTAAACAACATTTTAGCTTCAGTTTGTGCTCCCATGATGGCTTGGCTCGTGGCTGCAGTTACCCGAAGCGCCAGTCGCGAGTTTCGTTTCTTAATCTTGCCTCAATTCCCTTTAACATCACCAACCAGGTTTATAAGTTAAATTTAACCATGAAATAATATTGCCTTAACTTGATGAAGTAGCAGTGATGCCTAATCCTAACAAGATACTGTACATGTCAGAGCTGTGACAAAATGGCGGTATCACCCTGAAAATGAGAACACTGAAGCTTTTCCATGTTTCCCCCTCTAAAAGACCAGATGGGTGTTTACCTATTTCTTAAATTTCCTTATTCATCTTTGATTAAACAACAAATCTGCAGAACAGTTCAGTTCAATTTAACTTTATTTGTAAAGCACCAATTCACGACAAAGTCAGCTCAAGGCAGTTTCACAGGTGGAGACAAACTGAATACAGTCCAGTTGTTATCCAAGTAAAACAAATGATCCATAATGGTCTAATTTATATCTGAGTTCACATAAACCAGTTCATAAAATACTAACAGATTCCATCAAATCTTATTCTTGATTTAGTTTTCTGCATGGGGAAATGGGCGACAGTGGAAGGAAAAACTCCAGTAGAACCAGATTCAGGAATGTTGGGTGGGCTTTTGGTTAGACTGGTTGGGGTGGAGAGGACAGAGAAGAGGGGCACACGAGTACCACAACTCCAAACCAAAGATACCTGATGAGAGAGAAAAGGGAAGCACACGTTAACAGCAATAATAATGTCATAAATGGATTAAAAAGAGTAAAAAAAAAAAGAAGAAATAAATAAAGGGTGTGTTCAAAGTATTATGGGATGTCCCCCCAACATGACTAAAGGGGTGAGCCAAGCAAAGGATACCTACAAGCTTTACCAAAAAGCAAAGTTTTAAACCAAATCTTAAATGCAAAGGGGGGGTGTCCAGCAGTTTTTAGTCTATTTGGTATTTAAAAGTGCTGCATTATTGTGTTTTCTGACACACACACTAAGCACCTCCCCACACACACATGCACAGCCTTTATGTAACAATAACTAGCTCACATTAACTTCACAGACAACACTAGCTGCAGTAATAGTTGCTGTAACAGCAGAAGTCTTCCTGGTGACAGCAGAGTGGTCTGGAGTGCATACTGCAGGTCTGCAGGGCTCAGCCTCCCGACTCTTATCATCTTGTTACTGTCCTTCGCTACTCATTCAATTTTATATCAAAGAAGAAAGCTTTCAAGACAGATTGAGTATATCTATATATTTATATATTTCTTATTTTCCTTGCTTTTATCTTGATAGGGACTGAATCCGGTCTAGACGTCAGCTAATGCAGAGTGTTAATCAAGACAAAATGTTTTCTCTTCCCGAATATCCAACATATCCAGTGTTTGCTCACAGAGAACAGCGAGAGTCACATCTGAGCTCAGAGGATTTCAAGGAGCGCCTGGCATCATGTTCCCAAAGCGCTGACTTCATTTTTTTTTTTTTTTACAAAGGTGTCTGTTTGTGTGTGTCTGTGTCCTCAATGTCACTTTCTCCCCTTTGTGAGAGATGGAGGCGCACATAAACACTGAGCTGCAGAGATCTGCCAAGCAGCTAAACCTATTAGGAGACTCCTGAATGCAAATCCGCTGCTGCAGATATTTAATAAGAGACCTGCGCTGGCAAATGAGATTACCTTGCAATTGCCAGTGGATAATGTGCTAAAAGCTTTCCCACTTAAGGGTTACTCCTTACTGAATATTATTCACACTTTGAGGGGCCGGTGCAAGCCTTAAAGAAACAGCCGGTGCAGAGGTGGAACACAGATGGCGGTCTGTGTTGGAGCCCTTTCACTGCTGAGTAAAGGGTGAGTCAGAGGAGAGTGAAACTGGGGCAATGATTTTTTTGTGCACATATTGTCTTGGTAACATGGCTGTAATTGTGACAAACTGAAAATAAAGAACTATACAAATAACAATGGATGTACTTTTTGTAGTATATATGTAAACCAACGTGTTTTGTTCATGTTCAAGGTGATCTGGGTAATCACAAACTAGGTTTTTGGCCTGTTTTTACTTCATTTTATACTCCCCTAAATTTCACATTTGTCATCTCACTCAAGAAACCTATAGCTGATGTTCAAATAATGCCATTAATACACTTTCTTTGGTATTGTTGTATATTAGCATCTCCAATATAGAATAATTTCATATCATTAACAAATGTAATTACTTTCATAGTAAATATATAGGGTATTAGGGGGAAATGTGCCTTCACAGTTATATTTAAAAATGATATGAACACAAATATTGAATTAAATGAGGTGTAATTAGCATCAAAACCTGTTTTAACTTTAAAAAAAAATCCACAGGACTTAGGAGCAAGTGAACCCGTCTCATTTATTTTGACTCATATAAAATGTTTTAATTGTATCCAGATTAGATGACATACATGTTTGTAGAGCTCTATGCTCTTCCTGCAGCACTTCAGTGCATCGCAGCCGCAGGAGTTAACAGGATAGGTGAGGGCTCGCCACACTGAGAGCCTGCAGCACTCAGGGATATGACCACGAAACCATCTAAACAATTATTTGGGGGATAAATGGCCACGGCGTGAAAAGGTCAGCAACAAATGACAACCAATTCCCTGCAGAGTGGAATCTGAGGAAAAATAATCGCCCCATGATTGAATTGAATCCTGGGACATTTGAGCCACAGTAATGAAATGGCTGTTGTTGTGACCGAACCCTTTCACCTCCCTCACGATTTTTTACCAGATTACAGAGCATGCAGCAGGGGCGACTATTTGCCTACAGGAATACATTTAATATATGTGCATACTTTTGTTTTGTCAATGTAAATCCCCATTATCGCAGCTGCTTCTGCATATTACATGTCAGCATTCACCTGCAGGGCTGGCGGGGCACCAGAGGCCTCTCATGAGAAACCATGTGCCTGCTGAAAATCGTTGCTCTTTAAAAATAATCATGCGTGAAAGCTGCATCTACCTGTACAGCTTCCTTTGTAGGATCCACCCATAGTAACAGGCATCAATGCACAAATGCTAAATCATCATATTACAACATCTTAGATCTTAGTTGTATACTGTTGTAGTTAAACAATCTTTAATCTTAATAATCAGTTTCCATATTTAATTTCACACCCTATTTGACTGTTATTTATTAGAAAGAAAGTGTACAAAATCTATGTTATTACAGAATTTAAGCCAAAGAAACCTGAATTAATAGATTGTTCTATAATAAACACAATAATGCAGGTACAGCAAATTCAAGCTTTTCTTCCAGAAACTTCCTACAATACAAGAGAACTCACCCTGCTCTGGATTGCCTGCAGTGAACTCTGCAAGCGATCTGAAAGTCTCCATGAAGGGTTTCATTTTCAGTTTTGGCTTAATTTGTTTTGTGTTGAGATCTTACTGCTCTATTGGGACAACCAATCAGGCTAAAGAGTATAATCCAGTTGTTTGACCTTCAGTCGCTTGATTTACTGATTATTCCAACCACATAATCAGTTATTCTGCAGCAAGCGGTGCCAACAGATGCTCTGGAGGATCTGTGGGACCGCTGCATTTTTTATTTCCAGGGATTTAAGTTTGTGTTTTGATGGCTAAAACAAACATTCAGCATGTTCTCACACACATTAAAACAATCATGAATGCAGCTGTTGTACTTACAGTACATGTGGAACACATATGCGATGGGACCTTGGTAGTGTATGAAGGACCCCCAAGTAATAAAACATTGGTGTATTAACTTACCAGTTGAAAATGTCTGTTTGGTTTTACATACATACAGTACATGTGTTGTTGAAAATTAAAAGTATAAACCCCATTTACACAAAAGTTGGAAGGTTTTCTTTAAAAAAAAAAAGGAAAGAAAAAAACTAACATGAGTGATTTGTTAATCATTGTGAATCTTCATTAATCCAAATATATCAAAAATTCATTGTAAAAAACTTCATGTGATTCAACAAATGCATAAATAAAATGTTGAGAGAGAGAAAAATAAATAAAGATTTATACAATGTTCAAATATAAACCTTGAGGACAAGTCAACAATCAATAATCATAAATAAGAGACAGGCAAGGGTGCCAGGGCTGGGTATAAAAGGAGCATCCGAGACAATCCACAAGAGTCTTTCCAAGCAAGGATGGGTTATGGCTCAACACTTTGTGCTGGACACATCAAAAAATTACTGATAACTTGAGCAAAATTGTTTTAAACTTAATGCCCTTTTAACAACCAAGTTACAGAAGATTTTGAAAAGATGGGGGGAGGAAATATCTTAGGATTTAAAGACCAAGGCCGAAAATCAGTCCTGAACGCACCTGAACTGAAAGTGCTCTTGCAGCACTGCATCATCGTGCTACTACGATCTATATCCACATTCATATGTTTTTATGGCTACTCTTCTTTTCCAGCTGACTCTTGAAAAAAAGATTTTTCATGTCAAAACAGGACACCCTGGGTATGCAACCCTGGATGAATAAGGGTACAATAAAAAATAAACTAGATTGTGGGATCATAATAAACCTTTTACTTAACACAATCTATCGAATCCAAGAATGTAATGTGCAACTCTTTCAGAAGGTCCCATAAATCAGCTCGGTGTAGACAGATTGACAAGTTTTCTGGATATTAGCTGATCTCATATCGACAGAAGACAGTAGGAATGTATTTTGTGGTCAGATGAGTCCATGTTTCAGCTGCTTTAAAACAAACAAACAAACAAACAAACAAACTCTGATACCAGGTTCTTTGTACAAAAATATGAGAAAGACAACCTACAATGAGAAAACTGCCAAAGCTTAAAACTCGAGCACACATAAATGGATAATATTTTAAAGAAGCAGCTTATCCTTCTGCTTTCACCTCGAGTCCATACAAATGCAGTTTTCAATGCGTAAAATGGACCAAAACAGCAAGAATAACTTAAGCAGATATTGTGACAAAAAAACAAAAAGTCAATGGCAGAAAAATTTGATATATAATCCAAAGCCGTGTTTCCATTGATGTGTAATTGTGCCACTGGAATAGCTGTTATATGTTTATTTTCTTAGAATGAGTCATTTATACTGTATCTACTTTCTGGGGGTGCACATACATGGAAGCTCCCATATTTGCTCTGACATTTTTATTACGGTGTCCCTGAATGGACAAAACAATGTGAGTGAGAACCCTCTGAACTTTTAAAACTGCTGAATCAGCTTTGTTTAATGGGAGTTAGAGCACTGTTTGGGATAAGAAATGACCTATAGTGCTGGTGACATGATTTTGACATTTTTTGTCTTGTTTTATAGACAAAAGCGTTCTTCACGATGATCTATGTAACAGAAATAGGAGCGCCGGCATGAACGAGTTATTAGAAAACATCGCTGCATTTCAGCACATCTGACCAGACTGTGGCACTGTTCACAGAAACCAGACGTGACATTGTGGGCGGATGCTCTACACCGCTGTCAGTATGGATTTTAATGGGTTTGTTGCAGTTTTTAAATTCCTTTTCCAGTTTTACAGACAGACAGTAATGGCTCAGCCTTCTATTGTATTGCCAGTTAATGTTAAAAAGCTCATACGGACGGCATTAGTTTGTTTGTTTCCTACGGATCATAAATACATTAGAAGAGGATAAAATAGGTTGCTCTTACTGGTGTCTACTGTAGCTGTAGGAGCCTCCTGCACGTCTCTGCCAGTAAAATTCCCATCTACAGACACCTTTTACTGGACATGATGAGACTTTAACACATAGAGCTGCAGTCGCTCCTGCCGGATTATTCTTCATTCATCAGTGTTTGCTTCACAAAGCTGTGAACAGAGGCTCCTCAGGACTTCACAGGACTTCTCTGGTGATCACAGATCTCCTCCGGCTGCTTCCGAATGTGGCAAGGTACGCAACGGAGGCCCAAAGCAGGATTTGATCCCCAGACTCCCTGTTGAGAGTCATGTACGCTAGCCAGGCAGCCAAAGGGATATCCCCGTGGCCAAGTAGCCAGGGCACATGATCAATCGGAGGCATAGTGACAGGACCCCACACTGTCACACAAAGATGCATCCTTCCCTCCATCCTCATCGTTATAAATGGGAACTATTTAGAACTCGACTTGAACTATGTAAGTTGTTATCTTCTTGTTTTTAGAGGCTAGTTATTTACAGTGAATTAGTGTGCTAGCGGATAGCTGTGAGTTAATAGTTAGCCATGCTGCCACTCCACACCTACTCCTGACTCTGCCTTGTACCGCTGGTCTTGGCCTGCTCAGTGCAGGTTTAAGCAGCTCTTTAACAGATGTTTGTGCTGTTCTGGGTCGCTCCTTACAGTTTTCTGCCGACTCTGTGGGGGCGTCTTACATGCTGGAGCTGAACCAGTGAACCGGGCTATGTGAGAAGGTCTTGGAGATAACTTACAGTTCTAGTACGGTTCTAACCTGTTGTCCCCATCTTTGTCTGCATCATCACACTCTCCTGAACTGGCTGATGATCCACCACACAAACCAGTTCCAATCTAGCTGTTCCAGAGCATCTTTTATGTTTTCCACAATTTCGATTTTACAAGTAGTGTAAATCAATGAGCCGACCGTGACTGTTTCATCTCGTGACGTTGTGTCATAGACTACGTTCACACCGCAGGTCTTAATTCTCAATTCTGATTTTTTGTCAGATCCGATCTTTTTGTGTGCGTGTTCACATTACATTTCTAAATGTAGCCTCTTCACCGACTGCAATATGAACAGCTCATGCTTCTGAAGTGACACGCATGCTCAGTTGACCATGAATGACATCACGCATGTAACGGTGTCCATGGAAACCAATGCAAACAAACATGGAAGTTACCGGCATTTGCGGGCTCACGTTGAAAGCAATTTGTGGCTGCAGGCGGCAAATGTTCCAGCGAGTTTTGTGAAGACGGAGGAAGAAGAGAAGCGCATTTGTGATGATGTCACTGTGTGGAACAATTGCTGCAACATCTGAAGCTACAGAGGAGTGTGTGGATGCGGCGTTGGAGCAGAAGTAGATGATGTTTCAGATCAGATGTTCTGAGAGTATCAGACTGTCATATGTCCATGTCATATCACCAAGCACTTCAGCCGCGGTGGAAATTAATTGAAAGAATGCAGTGATCAGCTGATTACTGAGAGAGTGTTTTCCGTCTTCTCCACAGCCGAAGTGGTTTTTGTTCGACTCTAACTCCAAGAATGAACTCTGCACCTGCAGGAGCCGTTACGCTGAAGAGAAGTGGCTTTATTTAATGCTGCACATTTATCACCCCCTTTTCTTCTCTCTACCTGCAACGGGCAGCGTCTCTTTCTCTACTAAATGCATTTCACACACACTTTTTCTCTTCTGGCCTCATCCACAGCGGTGTGCCTCCACCACATGCACACCCTCTCACTCTCATTCACACACTGAGCTGCCTGGACCACATAAAAGTTATCCCACACTTTCATCAGTTTCCAGGTTGATGTGCAATCAGAGCCAGAAAATTATGATTTAACTGTTTAGTCCATTGTTAACCCTGTGTCCATGTCCTCTGGTGTAGAAATAAAAATGTCTGTCTCGGTCTCACAGAAGAGGTCTGATGGGATGCGACATGGGACCGCGTTTTTTTTTTTATGAAGATCGGGTATGTATCTGATTCAATACCACATTTGAAAGTGGCCTGAATCCAATCCAAAAATGTCAGATTCAATGCGACTTGCGTTGTTCACACGGTCAGAAGCAGTTCGGATATGGGTCACATTTGAGTGAAAAGATCAGATTCAGGTCGCATTTACCTGCGGAGGGAACGTAGCCAAAGAGAGGCTAAAATGCTAATGGCTAGTGATCTTTGGCTTTTCAACATCAGATATTTACATGAATAAGTCTGATTGACCTCTAACTGGCGGCAGACTGGCAACCTGTCCAGGGTGAACCCCGCCTCTTGCCTGATAATAGCTGGGATAGGCTCCAGCAAACCCCCACGACCCTGAACTGGATCTGAAGCGGTACAGAAAATGACTGATTGACTGACTGACTTCTAACTGCACAGAACAACTTATTTTGTTTGCTGTATCGTTCTATTGCTAAATTACTTTAAGTTAAGGTCGTGTCAGCACTTTAAAAGACATTAAAAGTAGTTACTCAGAGTCATAGCTATGCCTGGCTGAGACCTCTGGATCCACTCACAGATAAAACATCTTTTCTGTATGTCTGGGAGAATTTTGGCCACTAACAGCCTCCATACTTTCACAACATTGCTTTGAATGAGAAGTCATTAGAAAGAAAAATATTTTCTTTCAAATATCCATCTTTACCACTAGATGTCAGTAATTCTTACATACTGTACCTTTAAAATGAAACATAATAGACATAAACAAACTCCTGCATGATCAAAATTTTTGACTGTAGAAACTCTTTTTAGCTTCTTTTTATTTGTTGAAAGCTTTTCTCATACATAATCTGTTTCATAGATCTGTGATGCTCATGAAATCAGCAACAAGAATCAGTCAGGATGTTTTCATTTTGTTGAAGAAGCAGCTTATTTCGGGTCACACGTTAGCTGATGTATTAAAGCTTTGATCTGAAGCATGTCTTCACCAACATGGACTCTCATTCACCTGCTGCAGACTACAGTGAGTCAGACTTACACACACACAGTCTCACACCACCCTATAACCTGAGGCATGCAGTGGTCGGTCTGTTGCCTCCGTTCATATGACTAATTAGACCAGCTTCACACTGCGCTGTTCCTTTTGATGCTGATCCCTGGTGCTAATTGCTGCGTCAGTCCCGGGCCACAGCCAGGTTAAGTTCAAATGCAGGACCCATGTCTCCACAAGCTTTTCCCTCCTCACCCCAACCCCCCTGACACTAACCTTTACTTGTATACTTAATCTTTCCCTGTCTCATCTCCTTTTATGAGGATGCTTTAACTAGTTTGTCACTTTTGAAGCGCCTTTAGGTAGTTTTGGAAATAAAGAAGCTTCAAATGGTAGAGGAAACAAATATCTTTACCAAAATGGATCAGCCCTTTGACAGTTTGCAAACAGAATTTTTTAAAGTTGTGACCACATTTACTTTGACTTAATTGTAGCAACAAAAAACCAAACAAAAGAAGTTTCACTTCTGCGGTAATTTTGGATTATAAGCCAGAAGGTTGTGCTAAAAGTTGGAATGGGTGCAGTTTAGAGCAGGTGATAACTAAATAATTCATGAACATTGTGTGTTGGAGAGAGTATGCTCTAAAAGTTGCAAGATTGCATCTTTCAAGGACTGGAGTTGGGCACCCCTGCACCAGTGGAAGGAGCTGCTTGTTTTTTTTTTTTTTGATCTACTCAGTCTCTTTCTTAATACATTAGATTTCCCTTCTTTGTCTTCTTTGTCTTCATGCCCTCTCTAATGGAAGGGTTAGCATCAGTTTAGCTATTTAATTATGCTATAATTATCAAAATTAAGTAAATCAGACTAATTTGGTTCAAATCCATTGGAGTTTAATCCATTATTATTCTGTCATTTCTTCCTAAAAAAAAAAAGTCTGTTAAATACTCTAAAATTGTCAAAAACCATCCTGTCAAATTCTCCTTCTAAGCAGATGTCTCGGTCTTCTTTCTCCCTGTCATGTCTCAGTCTGTATTTGACAAAAGTGATGAAGTGATAATTAATTACACATTTTCCTTTTCATTGATACAAACTGAGCCCTCTCTATTTTAAGAGTTAACCCAACAATACATGCTCAGAGTTTAGCTTAACAGAAATAGTGTTTTATTTGTAAAACTGGAAGTACGTACTTTACTAATAATAAACACGTTTACTGTTTGTTTGTTGGAGTGGGTGATGATGACTTACTCTCATCTTTTAAAAAACCTCTTGGTTTATCCATTTTGATCACGAACTCATGGCGTTACAGGCAGGTGATGCTGTAGTGTGAAAGGATGGGAGGGAAAACGTAGAGTACCGATAAACAGAATGGATTTATTTGCTGGGAAACTAGTTGCGTTGTATTCCAGGCATCACTGGCCGAAACTTCACTTGATCATTAACACCACAATCATCAAAGACCAACAATGACATCAATAAATTTCTGGGGGGGTTCAGGACATTTTCGGGGCTCCAGTCCCCCTGACATAGCCCTAATGACACCCATGCAATAAGGCCTATTTATCCTCGACAGATGGACAGTTTAGTCTGTCGTCTGTGTTGGTTACGCACATAATTTGGTGCGTTTTCGAGGGCTTGTTCACCCGTCACTTGATGCAGAAGACAGAGCAATACCACCACAGGCTCAGTGTTGAGCTGTGTAGCTGATATGCAGGAACAAAGCAGAGAAAAAAAAACAGGAACTGGAAGAAAACACACAAACTGCTGAGGCCAAATAGCCCAATAAAAGCACCTGAGAAAGAAGACGCCAAACAGAGATGAGTATCTGTATACATGGTTGGAACTTTTGAGGGGGCTGTGTGAGTGTGTCCGAAAATACACTTATGTTTACGTTACTGACACTAGTTGGTGAAAACTGACATCAAAACAAGGAAATTAACTATGAATTCAGCACCGCCGCCTAGTGGACAAACTGATTTATGAACCATCAGAATGCAGAAGACGCATGGAAGTATGAAGGCGGTGACGCAGGGCAGCGCATGAAACGGACGTTGCCAGTTACGTATGTAAGGGAGCATAAATGGGCCTTAAGACATTCTTTAGCAATCCCCAGGTAAAAGTAACACAACATAAGTTTCAAAACCCCAACCCCCCGAGGCTGAGAAACCATATTTCACAACTTTAAAGGGATTAGAGGCAGGATTAAGAAATGAGACTTGCAAGTGACGCGACTGATGCTGCGGGTAACTGCAGCCACCGGCCAAGCCGGCACGGGAACGTGCACAAACTGATGTTATAACGTTGTTTACTATGCTTACTTACTATTCAGTTGATCTGGATCGTTTGCTAACGTCAGAAGAATCCATAACTATCGCTTACAGTGTTTGAATTCACTGCAACCGTCTCCTTCCTGTATCAAAACTGTGGAGGATGCGGATGCAGCGTCAATTACGTCACATCTGCAGGACAGCGCGGGAAATTCGGCCACTGAATCGCAACGCATTATGCAGCACACAGCCTGTTAAAGGCAACGGAGAGAGGCGTGGGTGGGCTCGTTCTTTTTGGTTTTTAACGCTTCATCGCCCATTAGCATTAAAAAACTGGACATGCATGTTTATTCTTTCCCAATTCCTGCCTCTAGTCCCTTTAGTTCAGTCTGGTGCATCACAATTGTCACATGCCAGCAACTAGACATCAGCACACTCATTTTGTTTGGATCGTGGCTGATTCAGCAGAGAAAGGCACAAATTATTGGAGGAAGAGAGAAAAGAAAGACAAAGTGACAGAAAACAAGAATCAACACTGGACAGCTTTTACTCACTCGAGAGAACTCAGAGAGGAGACAGGGTAGAAGTTGGAAGCAAAATTAGCTGTCATTAGGGGGAGTCAAAGTGCAAACATCTGAAAATTTCAGGAGTGCCCCTTTGAAATTAGCAGAAACAATCCCCCGCTGTAAAAAGTGACGTTATTTTTCTTTGGAGAATTGAAATATGCAGCAATATCAGCTACATGAAATAATTTATACTGCTATGTCATCACACTTTTAACCCTTTCTCAAAAATGACTTTCTGAGAGCATTTCCTGATGTAATCTGAGCTTTTCTTCCTTTCTTCATTATGTACTGTTTTTATTTCTTGTTGTATGCCACATATTTAATCAAACTCAGTCATGTCACATTGTTGATGCTGTTATCATTATCATTATTGTTATTATTATATTATTGTTGTTCGAGGTTACTTAATACCATTGAGGTTGATTGTTTCAGTTGGACTTTAGATAATTTGTTGGATACCAGGTTTTGTTTCCTCCTTCACAAAGAATCTGAGGGGCCCAGTGTTCATGGTGTCTAGATTAGAGAGTGAAAACTGAGGAACACACCACAATAGCTGCAGAGTCACATCTTTGACTTTTGGATAACAGTGCAAGTTTTCTCTTGACCTCACTCCCACCTTCACCCCTCCCTCTGCTTTCAGCTCTGTTTTGCCCAAACTCAGTGGGATTAGATTGGGCCTTGGTGAAGGATAGGTCAAATGAAAGGAGGAGGGGGTGGAAAAGGAGGAGGATGTGATGGATCATCGCTGGGCCGATGAGCCACTGTGAACTTACGAACCACAAAGTCAAATGCAAACACTTGAGATTTGAAGGGCTTCGTAGGTGCCCCCCCCCTCTGCCCACCCTTTTTTTCTTTTACTTTCCTGAACTAAATTTAGCTTTGTTAAATGCTGAAATTCCATCTGAGGAGCAGTTAAATTGTAAGTATATTCAGACTAAAACAAAGACAGCCAATAACAAAAGTCATAGACTGTAGATCTCAGATAAAAGTGATCAACTTGGGCATGTTAATATATGGCTACAGTGCAGTATCACATGTAAAAATAATGTGTGCTGCTATTTCAAAATATTGTATATTGAAAACTTTGCAAATATGAACACCTGGCCATAATTTAGAACCACTGCAAAGAATATGAACATTTGAAAATGAGATTTGAAAGGTGAGATCTACAACTGTTTCATCAAAACAATGAATTTTTCTAAATTAATATGTCCACAGAATGTCTAGAGGGCTGCAGAATAAAAGTATTTTTTTATAGCATATAGATAATTGTTTTTATCAGTTTTGACAGGTCCAATATATATATAAATGTTTACATACAATGTCTACAGTGCACTAAAGGATTCTGCACCATTAGCATTAGCTCAGGAGCTGCTAGCTCATTTTCTCTGTGTAGCAATAGCATCTTCCTTGCTTTTCATTTCTCAAATTCACGCAGACAAAAACAAAGCCGGATGAGGGTGAAGGTGGCTAAGTGTCTCTAAAGCCCTGTGGAGCTCACCACTTTCCTACTACACATGTCAGTCAAACATTTGCTAATGCTTACTGAGTAAGTGTGCTTAAGTGTGAATGTGAGTGTGCCACCTACTGGTGGGGAGGAATTAAACTTGTAGCTATCACCTTTAAAGTTTTGATCTAAATAAATTACCTAAACTTTTTATAGATCTAGTTTCTCTCTAGCCCCGTTTCCACCAGCGGGTCTGGGTCGGGTCGGGCCGGATCGGTCCACGTTTTTTTGCGTCTCCACAGATAAAAACTGGGATGGGTACCCTTGTATCCGACCCGACCCGGCCTACTTTTTGGGCACCCTTCGGTAGGGGTACTGATCTAACCGATCCGGACCAAAGAGGTGGAGCTAACACAAAGCAATACATTGATTTGTTGAACAATCTCACTTCCCGCATGACCAAGTGTAAAAACAAAGCCGGGGTGGCTCCTTTTGTTTCTGTCATGTGTGGTGCGGTGTTTTGGTTAAACGGCGCTGCATGGCTATGATGTCACGCGGTCACGTAGCAGCGCTGTCCAGCGCCTCCAGAGTAAGGGTACAGGTTGCTGTGGGGACGCAGCGTGATATCAACACATCCGTACCAAAACCCACCTGATCCGGCCTGGTCCGACCCAGACCCGCGGGTGGAAACGGGGCTTCTGTCACTATTGAGCATAGATTGATGGGTAAAATAAGCTGATGGGTTTCTTTAAAAATCTAGTCTACTACACAGAAAAGTGCCAGAGCTGGGTGATGGATCAACATTGTTTTGTTAAAAATTTCATGTCATAAATAATTCTTTTGGTCCATAACACAAAAAATGACAGTTTAAGTTAAAAGGTTAAAACTTCTAACGTCACTATGTGCCCTACTACATATATGCAACTTTAGTTTCAATTTGTCAACATGTTGGCATCCTTTGTCTCCATGATCCAATGCGATGACTTTCACTTCCCAATAGGCTTTATGCACAGCTCCAACTACTTCCTGAACTTAGTACTGCACCTTTGTTTCCTGTCTTTCAAGATTGGATGAACTGATTAATCCAGGTGTGTCTGATCTCAGCAAATGGTCAGACACACCTGGATTAATCAGTTCATCCAATCTTGAAAGACAGGAAACAAAGGTGCAGTATTAAGTTCAGGAAGTAGTGGAGCTGTGCATATAGCCCATTTTGCAGGATTTACTTGGGCACAAATATTTATAATGAGAAAATAAAAGGTGTTAATCATTGGAGCTTTGTTTTGATGTTGTGGAAAAGATTGCAGGTTCAAGACTTGTCTTGCTTAATGTTTTCAAGAGTCATGGCACCTTAAAAAGAAAAAAAAAACTAATTTCTATTCATTCTCCTTTACTTTTCTACTACATACCTACATACTCTCCCAGTCAGGTTTAGTATTAATGATCAGGGATGTCAAACCCCAGTCATCGAGGGCTGCTAGCTGCCTATTCAAATCAAATGGGTCCAACAACCTCTTGTCAGCTTCTTCACAATGACTTCTTCAGTTAGGTGTGTTGGAGCAGGTAAACTACAAAAACCTGGATAGTGGCCCTTGATGACTGGAAGTTTACACCTTTACTGTAAATACTGTAGTTGGATCTGGATGTTACAAAACACTGTACTTGGCTAGAGGTAACATGAATCCACATGGTTGCAGACACATTTATGTGCATGTATTGTGGTGCTTATCTCCTGTACAGTTGTACCTCAGGTGAAAGAGAAGGTGTTTGATGCCCTACATTGCCTCCTGATACCCCGATCAGGGTATGAATGTGTGCGTGAATGTGACATGCATTGTAAAACGCTTTAAGTTGTCAGCAAATGACTGGAAAACCTGTATAGAAGTACAGTCCATTTACCATTTACCATGGATATTGTCCAACAGAAAACAACAACTTAGGAATATTCAGTACTATAATCTCACCATTTACAGCTGTGGATTTACCTTGTGAAACTGTATTACACAAGTGGACAAATGTACGATATTTCCCAGTGAGACTTTGCCAAGCCATTATAGGAATCGCAAGGTTCTACTTATCATGTTCTTATCCAGAGCCTAACCACCAATATCTACAGTATACCAGGTTGTGTGTTCTGACAAAGGCCCTAAAACTATTATCATTAATGGCTTATTGCATTTAATCCATTTAGGTGTTTTTTTTTTTTTTTTTTTTTTTTTTACAAGCATCAATAATTTGTGATCAATTGTAATTTAAATGTTTTTTTTTCTTTTTGGTGTAAAATCCTGCAAGCAGTTTACATTTTATCATTGCATCAATTAGTCACATGAAACCTTTAACCACATACGGTTTTGCAGAATATTGATGCACCCCCAGCCCTTTTTTATTTCTTTTTTTTTTACTGATAAGGATATTTTAGATAGATTACATGTATAACCTTTTACCTTTTACATGTACATGTAAAAAGACATGGTCTGTCTGTGGCTGGAAGCATTTTGTTTCCATTCCCCCTCATTCTTCACCCGACCATCTGCTCTGTCTGTCTCTACATGACTATCGGACATCTAGCTGGTCAAACAAGTGTTAGATCTTTAAATGGGAATGTTTGACTCCACACTGCTCCTGAATAATTGAGGAGCTCTGTGGTTAAAAAAAGGCAGATTAATGCACATCTACAGGCTCTCTGCAGTGTTCGTCAGGGAGGGAGCGTGACAGACGCCAACAGCGAAAGGTTAATAACACGCTCACTGCAACACCCGAACCCTTTTTGCAGCATTGCACGGACATCTATGAGGTTTTAGCAGCAGGGGCGTGGTGCTAAAAGCTAACAGAAGGATTTTAGAAATACAGCCCTCCACCCTGTGCTTCAACCTCTTTTGTACATGTCTTTAAGGAGAGCTGTAATCGTGTTGTGATTCTGCAGACTGCATCGACCCTCTTGAACCCCCAGGGAGGCAGTTCCTGAGATGTGCCAAGAGTCACATCTCTAAATATGGCCAGAGTGAGGGGGAGTCGTCCCTGCATGTTAGCCTGTGGACTTCACCTCTGTGTCCTTCTATTAGTTTGACCCCAACTTCAGAACTCCACACTTCAGCTCCACAGATTTTCACTTTGGCAAGGAGGGAGGAGATCTTCTCATAGAAACCATCACGATAAGCTTGACAAGTCAAACTAAAAGTCAAGGTTACTGTTCAACTTTCTCAACCGTGGAAACTTTATTTTAAAGTTTTTGGTTCTCTTAACAACTGTTCTCCTTGGTTAAGGTTTTAGGTCTTGGGTATCAACAGTTTTGTTGTTTGCTGATTGTAAAGACACGCAATGTAACTTTTAGACCTTAAAAATCTGCGTTTCTGACTCGTTTTGATGGCACACCAACATCCGTAATGCGCATTTTTGAGTTGTCACTGCTCAGAGGCGTCGCGGGGCTCAGAAACAGCAGTATGTAGTTTCCCGTCCGGGATGCGACTGTGATGTTACAGCCTACTATTGGTTGTGCACCGCCTCACTTACTAGCAAACGGAAATAAACCAGATAAACACTGCTGGTCCATCATGTTGGATTCAGTAAAGAAATGCAAGGAAACTTTACTGGATGGAGAGAAGAAAAGAAAGAGAGGAAGGGACAGAACAAGAGTCAAGATAAGACTGTCTTTTACTGGCTGGAGTGAATCACAGTACAGGTACGATGAAGATGGATGCTAGTTTAGCTGCCGAGAGGGGGGCACGTCACTGAGAAAACTGCTAAAAGTTCCGTCGTGTGTCTTTGATATAGTTTGAAGTGGTAAAAGACACTTGAATAAAAATCCAGGAACATGAAATGTAAGAAAAAGTTTTATATTTAAGGTTTCCATCTAAGTGTAACGTGATGAAATGTTAACACATTTTAAGAAAACTACACAGGAGGTAGGAAATTAATGCTGCCTTTCACTTTCTGTGTTTATGAGGACATTAAACGTTTGTTGGGATAAGTGAAACATTCTATAAAATCAACGGTAATGGTTTTATTTAACTTTTGTTAGTTTTTAAAAATGAAAAACAACTGATTTTTCTTTCCCTAAGGCGTAACCTTATGATATCCCCTTTATGGAAATATTCTGAATGGATTCTTTTGGGTATATTCGACATTATATGGGTTTTAGACAGTAACTTTATTGCTGACACATTTCCAATTTTTCCGTTAAACTATGAAAATAATAGTTAACATTTCCCTATTACAAAGGATACATCATATTTTATCACCAAATTGTAAAGTACTATCATGTAGATTAAATCTAAGATGACAATGTGATCACCCCATATGCATAAAATAAAAACGTATGTGTTGTGTGTTAGTTGGCAGCAGTTTGGATCTTGGTAGCAGAGGGATGCAGAGTGCTAACAGCGGCCTCATTGAGGGAGGAGAGGGTGCTTCATGATGTGCAAAGAGCCCCTGTTCGTAAGACCAGATTTAACCTTTATTCACTTAAAGATCTCAAGAGCCTTTGGCCCCATCTTTAGCCCATCGCTTAATGTTCTCCTCACTTCTATGTCCATGAGGTTGCTTGGATATTTTATTTCCCCACTCACACATAAACATGCCAATCAGATGCTGATTCTCACATTCCTCTACTACTTTCTTCAACTTTTTTTTTGTTTTCAGCACCACAATGAATCAAAACTTTAGAACATTTTAACAAACACTGTGCTGGAGTTAAAATAAAGCCAATAAACGTCTGGGCATCTGCATTCCTGCATCATCTTTTACATTTACACTCTTCCACATCATCCACGTTTCTACCCTTGTGGAAAGAGGAGGAACACTCTTAGCCTGGATTCCAGATTTACTTAAACTATTTCAGTTTAAAGGTGCAGTATGTAAAAAAACAACAGTCAGTTGCAGAAAAATGTGATATATAATTCAAAACTGTGTTACTATTGATGTGTACTCACTGTACTAGAATAGCTGTTATATGTTTATTTCCTTAGAATGAGTCATTTATATCTACTTGCTGGGAACCCTCTGAACTTTAAAACTGCTGTACCAGCTTTGTTTAATGGGAGTTAGAGACTGTTTGGGATAAGTAATGCATTAAAACACATTAAAAACAGGTACTCATTGTACACCTGCACCACTGGATCCACTCACAGATGAAAACATCTTTATGTCTGGGAGAATTTTGGCCACTAATGGCCACCATACATTCACAACAGTGCTTGGAATATGAAGTCATTTGAAAGAAAACATCTTTCTTTCAAATACCCATCTTTACCACTAGATGTGAGTAATTCTTACATACTGTACCTTTAAGTGTGATGTCATCACCAAGAAATACTGAGGGCATTCTGCTAATTTGTAGAGAAAGTTAAATGTGTGAATAATTTTAAGTTAGATGGACACAAATTTCTAAGTTTGGTCATGACTGCGAACAAACACTTGATTTTTACAGACATACTGTGTACTTTCAACACTGCAGAACATTGTACTAAATGGCACTACTACATATTGCACTATTGAATCCATCAGGACTGCTACCTAATTTACTCTGCCATATGCATTATTGCAAAACTTACTGTACATGTACATTTACATAGTTTACAGTTTACAGTGACTATTTGCACTATTGTCCATCAGTACCACTGTACTGTAACATTGTCAAACTTTATCCTTACATGCTACAGTTACATTGTTTACATTGTCATTGCACTGTAATATCTGCACTACTTCTTAGATTAGGATTGCAATACCATTCACATTGTCTACTGCCAACCCATTTGTAAATTTGTAATCTTCTTTGGTATTTAAACTTAGGTTTCGTGTTTACATTTCTAGGTTATCCGAGCGGATTCCTAGATTTTTATATTTTTATCTTGTAGTTTATCATATTTTATTATATGCACCGTGGGTTTGAGAGGAATAATTTCATCTGTGTTGTATGGCTAACATGTGGCAGATTTGACAATAAAGTTGACTTTGACTTTGACTTGATACTTTTCTGCAGTCTAAGAAGCATTTGCCAGACCTATAAAATAATATTTTTTTTAATCACTTAACGCCCATAGAAAAGCATTAAACCAGTTGCTAATGCAAAATAATATAGAAGACTCAGCAAAACAAAAATAGCTATTTTTACAAGTTAGCATGTAGGATTAAAAAAAAGATGGATTTCAGAAGGTGAAATGTAAAATTCTAAGTGTTTTAAAAATTTAAAACATAGAAAACATTTTAATCAACATCAACTTGAAATTAAGGGGGTGGTACTTAAATTTCATGCGAAACAGACTCAAGTTATCATCTTGCTTTACTTTGAAAAATTGAGGAAACGGGTCTTAAACTGGCCTTAAAAACAATAAAGTAATATCAACTTATCTGGGCTTGGAGTGAACTTATAATAGCTATTTTACTGAACTTAAAAGATCAAGTAAAATACACTTTTTATCACACATTGCTTAAAATTTTCAAGGCAACCAGTTTCCTCAAATTTTTAAAGTAATCTCAATTTATCCGGGCTCAAAGTGAAACCTGGATTTCACAAGTCAATCACCAGCTGGAAGTGTAGACCTTTCAAACATTCAGTCATTCAGTCGTTTCTTTTAGTTTGATCCACTCAGCGCTGTTGCATGCACAGTTAAATCAAACTATGGTAAGAGGCTGACCTTAAAGAACTCTAAATAGACCAGTTTGAAAAGAACATAATGCATAGAAGATGTTAGAGGTAAATAAGGATTAGTCTAGGTGTGAAGTAAAGCAGCCACGTCTCCATGGTTCACAATACTTTCAGCACTTCCCACACATGTAGCAGGTAAGTAAGCAGACTATGTGGGGTCAAGTGTGTCCTCAAAGTTTACAGCATGCTGGTTTGGAAGCTACATTATCAAAAAGTCAGTCGTGACCTCATAATGACCCAAAGGAGTTACAGTATTAGCATCCAAACAAGTGCAGATTCTTTCAACATTTCCTTCTAGAAATTTAAACATCTACAGGCTGCTGGTCACAAGCACTCGTATGGATTATCGTGTTGTACAAAAATATGATCTATAAGCCATAATCTAGCAGTCAGCCTGTTGGTCTAGCATGCTGAACTGACTGAACACTGCTCAAAGTGGGATTAGCATCACTGCAAAAATAACCCAGTTGAAACTGGAGGGGAGCCAAACAGCCTCAAGAAAAGATCTATTGTTTTCCAAGTGTTGTTATTGCCTGGAATTATCTGTGCTTAGTTACACCACAACGCACACATGGTCATACAGACAGGCACATGCACAGAGACACGTACAGACTTATGGTAAAGCCATAACATTTAGATTTGATCAAAGTTTTATACAGCTCCCAATGGATTTGTCAATAGTCCACACACATGCAGGTGTTGCATCTCATGGGATTCACATTCAGCAAATTGAGTCACACTGAATGATCCAGTCTGTTGTGTCTCTCCATCAATATTATTGATCCTCAAGCCATTAATCTTTGTGTTTATGAATTACAGGTGCATAGAGTTAAATTCCTAAAGAAAAAAAAAACCTTATTGAGTCTTTGTTTCCTCACCTGCAGCATCTAATACGTCAGAATTTACTGCACCGGTCTGGATGTGATCCACATCCACTATTTGACCCTATTAAAATGGCTGTCGCAGGTCAGAGTTCAAGAGGAGGATTATGGCGTCTTGCCAATGACCCGTTTGAACTCTAAAGGGTGCCACGGAGGTGATTAGGAAATATTATCAAGATGATGTGGCTGAGACATAAAAGGAAGGGAGAATGAGAAAAAAGAAGGACATTTTATCACTCAGTGTATGTTAATTTAAGCTCCTGAAGGTTATTAATCATTCATTGTAAGGACCTGATGACCTTGTTAACTTGAAGCTCTACACTGATGAAGATCAAGTTGTTGGAATAGCTTCTAAATGACCTTGATGATCAGTAAATATAATGGATAGAAGGTGAACCTGTCATCGTATGACTTCCTCTTATGTTAAATAATAATAATTATAATAATAATAGTAATAATAATTTTATTTAAAAGCGCCTTATCAAAACACCCAAGGTCACTGTACACAAACATTAAAAAACATGAGAAACATTAAAACAATAATATAAAATGCAAGCTTTAAATACAAGCTTTTTACAGCTTTGTGGATTCATCTTTGTTATATAGAGATAAAGAAGCTAAACCCAAAGTTGTGCACAATGGGTTTTTTGTTTAGATGATCAATTAGAGATGGTTAAAAAAACCTTTACAAAAACAGAGCGTGTACACCTTTATGAAAGAATTGTGACAATTTTGAATGCAGTTGAATTGATCGCTTGTGGGCCTGAAGTTCAAGTAGCATTCAGTTTGAGTTTTGTCCGTTGTTCAAACAAATTATCTCAACCTTTTCAGTATTTGCAATTTTACATTGAGGAGCATTGTTCTGAAAAAAGCTCTGCAATTTTAAACGCTTTTCTTTTGCAGATTGCTGAACCTCTGCATGTCTTCTTCTGAGGGGCTCTGCCTCTCTGTGGTACTTTTATTTTACAGTCATGTAAGCAGCCTTTCACCATTTAACCCAATTAGCAGCATCACATTTCTTTTGCTGTTTGCGTCCTACTTACTTTTCCAGCGTTTTGTTACACCGATTTCAACTTTTTAGAAATGTGTTGCTGACATAAAAATCGGGTGAGATAATATTTTTTATGAAATATAACTTTTCTGCTTTTAAATGGTTGAAATTTTTCCTGTGTTCCATAAAATATAGTTTTTTGAGGCTAGCAATTTGTTGCATTCTTTTTCTATTTAAATTTTTCAAAATCCCAACTATTTTGGAATTGGTATTGTAATTAGAACAGCTACTGGTACTTTCAGTGCCATTTTATAGTTTAAGTAAGAAAATGTTAGAGGAATTTAGAAGAAAAAAAACAATAATGGCTAACTTACCACTTTCAGAACTACATTGGAGAACATGAGCGGTAAAGTCCATTCGCTGTTTAACCACTGTCTTTTCAAACATGCCGCTTCTTCGTGGACTTATTAGCTGTGTTCAAAATCATCCACTCACTCCCTATTCCTTACATAGTGTATATGATATTGTTGCGTTCTTTTGGTTAAAGAAGGAGGCCGGGACGTATCCCACTTCATGGCTGCTTCAGGCCTGGTAGTTTTTCTTCTTCTTCTACGCCAGTGACTGCACGTAACAACATCCGGTTTAACCGGGAACATTAACTCTTATTCAGGCAGCTTCATAACAGTCAATACACCACAGATATAGTCCACTATATCATATACACTATAGGGAATGACAGGAGGAGATTTCGGACGCTACATGAGGTGACGTCAGCAGATGTGCCAGGTATTGCTGCGACGTGCAGTAGCGGTAGCTCACAGTTATGAACAATAGACAGCTTTCCTTCTACGAACTAATACCATTATTGTTAAAACTACACAACAACGCCACTAGAGCATTAAGAGTGGTTGCGCTCCTCTTCCAGTTCCCGCAGCTGTTGCACCATTTTTTTTCTTCTTCTGCAATCACAAAACACGGCCGCATTGCATTGTGGTATACAGGAGTAAAATGTAGGGTAAATTGCTTGTACACTTACATTTGCTGTGCATTGTGGGTGTTTTGTAGTGGACGATATAGTGGATGAAAAGTAGTGAACGGAATTCGAACAATACTACAAAATAGCATGCTCACTATATAGTGCACTGCATCCATGATAGGGAGCGATTTCGAACACAGCTCTTGTGTCCCTTCATACAGCAGAAAATGTTCTGGATAAGTCAGCACAGCCACACTCCCCCTTACACCCTGTCCAGAACATTTTCGTGTGCGTTCAGCCAAAATGACGTGCCGCAACATTTCTGCTATGACATGGAGGCTAGCCAGTACATGTCCGCTACATCTCTAAAGATAAAAGAGCAGAACGTTTGTCTAAATGCAAACGGCATAAAGGACAAAGTCCGCACTATTACTGTCTTTCAGTGCAAGTCTGAAAGGGGCTTTAGTGTTTGCAGACTCAAGATGCTTCTCAAAGTCAGTGATACATCCTGGTTGCATGAGTACTTTCTAGTTGTGCCCTTATTAGGCCATGAAAGACTCCTTCCTTGCATGAGAAAAATATGTAAGAAAATACTAACTGTACCACAATCAGTCACTCCCAAAACACACAACTAGCTTAAAGGCTAAAATGGCTGGTTGAGCTTACAACCTGAGGTTATAGCCTTTTAAAGTGGAAACTAATTAACATTATAATAAACATTATTCTATTATTTTTTTAAATATGCAATTACCCACAAATTTTGAGCAATGCAAACCTGTATTTTTGTATGATAAAAGCATAATGTCGTTATGATTTTATCGATACCGATACCAATATCGATATTCCTTATCGATACCGGTATTTATCGATTCTCTTATTGATACTACAACATAACTTAGAGTAAATAATAAAGACATTACAAGATGTTACAAGATCCAGCGGTGGAGAATATTTGTTCAGATGATGTTGAAGAAGCCTGGACATAAAAGTGGGTGAAGGACAGCTGGGAGAATAAGGGAACTGTGTCTGTCTTAGTCCATCATTGTGATTATTTGACTGTGTAATGATAACTCGATGGTTAGGTAGATGTACAAAAAGTATCAATAAGAGTATCGTTAGTCCAGAATCTTAACGGTACCCTGGTATCGTTAAGATTAGGAACATGTACCAAACGATACCGGTACTCGGTATACATCCCTAAGCATAACAGAGCTGCCTGCCAGCCATTCTTTGTGAAGACATCTACAAATTAGCTTTACTGTGATTTCAGCCAGCTATGCATGATTTTAACGTCTTATGTACAATACAGGCCAAAAATTTGGACACGACATCTTCTCATTCGATGTGAATGAGAAGGTGTGTCCAAACTTTTGGCCTGTACTGTATATTCATGTAGCATAGCATTTTTGTTTAGTGGGAAACCATACAAACCTTAATTACAAGGGGGGTCATCATTTTATTAGCATTTTTAATGCAAAATGGGGACTTTTTTTTATCACCAGCTGGAAAACCAGCAAGCATTAGGAAAAAAATAAAAAATAAAAAAATGAAAATTTTTTTAATAAGGAGAATATTCAGAAAATGTGAAAGCTGCAGAGACTCTCGGGTCCTTAATCACTGAAGTCAAATTTACGTCTATAATTAAGATCTCTTTGGATGTTAAAGAGGGTGAATACAGACAAAGAGATTCAAAGATTGAGTGGAACTAAGGGGAAGTTGATGGTTTGATGTGGTGGTGGGGGGTGAGGGGGGTGGGGGGGTGGCCTCATCCTCGTGCCTCCAGTCAAGCAGAAAATCTCAGCAAATTAGTTACCGCGACGACGGCTGATCGGGGAGCTTTCATCCCGCACAGCGGGAAAGCCGCCATGGGATCCGGATAAGAAACACTGCCCTGAACAACATCTTCCCTCACCCTTCCTCAGCACTGCTCCTCACCCCCCCGTCCTCTGTCCTCCCCCTGCTCTGTCACTGTCCAGCCATCCATTACTGTTTCCTGGCAGCAACAAGGAGCAGGGGGCTCATCGGCCCGCTTGGCTGTTAAATGCCTCTCCAGCATTAGCACTCCTGAAAAGGTGTCACATAAACACCAAGCAGCTGCTAAGAACTGCAGCAACCCCAGGGGAGTGCACTTGAGTCTTTTGGTGTGTGTCCTCAGTTTCCAGCGTATTAGGTACGCTGAAGTAAAATGACTGCAGTGTAATACTACAGTTCTGTAGTGAATCATCCCTTTATGAAGGTCAGTGTGCAGTTGTGTTTTTTCCTCCCCAACTTTAAGGAGTCTGTCTAACTTTGTGGTCATTGTTCAGGATACTATTCAGTTCATCTATGAAGCTCATACAGAGATATGCTATACCACTAAAGACTTCAACCACTTTATCCTCCTTAGTCATGAAGATTCTGATAGTTTTCACGCCTTATATTGAAATATCAATGTTTTCATGCCAGTATCAATTATCAATATCAACATTGGTATCAATATCATCAATAATTTGTTTCGGTCCAATCACCGCTAATATACAGCCCAAAGCATAGAAGTTCAATAGTAACGGTTTTGAAATGATAAATTACTATATTTTCTGTATTATAAAATTGTAGCATGCATATATCTGACATTTGCTATTACATCGATTTGCTATGTATCTTTAAAAATGATAAAATTGCAACATTTTCAAGACATGCCAAAGGTTTCTTTGAGTAAACCTGCTTATGTTTTTCATTATGTGTCACAGATAGGACGCAAAATGATTAGATTTTCAAAAATTACCCAAATTGATTAGGACAGTTGTGCTACACAGCAATAGAGCCAAGTAGTCTCAGTATTGTTAAAAAATAAACATTTCTACTGTGCATTCAGTCATAGTTGATTACGGTAAAGGATGAAAGAAAAAGAACAGAAAGGGCTTAAATGTGAATAAATGCACACTTACAAGTTTGCATCACTTTACCTGAATGGCCTCTAAGAAAACAACAAGCCATGAAAAATGTTATCTTCTCAGTTTCTGTGACTTGTGTAACTGTGATATTTTGAACAAACACACTTATTGCTTGTTTTCTTGTAAGACTGAAATTGACAGAATTTGACACAAAAAGTGCCTCAGAATGACAGTTTTCTTCTTCCAACTCTGTATAGTCTCCACCAGTGATGATGCTTTAGTTTAAATGATCAAAAGTAGTAAAAAGAAATAAAATTTTTAAAAAAAATGTGCTCACTGGGGATCGAGCCAGTGGTCGTAAAAGATTAGATTTTCTTTATGTTTCCAAATGTGCTCTATCACGTCACTCATGCATCTCTACCAATGACTCTTCTGTCTAAGCTTATTTTGATCTTTAACTAGACACATTATTTTCCAGACAGTGGGGTGAATAGGGGCGGATAAGCTACAACAAAAGTCTGAGGTTTAAAATAAACCACTGCATTTATATTTTTTGAGCTGTGATTGGCTCAGACCCAACATCTGCCACGCTCTGGCCAATAACCTCTTGTTTTCTTTTCTGCTTACAAATGCTTCTGTACCTCATAAATCAAGTTTCCAGGGCCACACATTGGGACTGCTATAATTCCCAGATGGTTAGAATAAAGAAAAAAGTCAAATAGTCTTGATGAAAGAAAAAAAATTCCCACTTTCAAGTACAGTTTTGTGGGGCACCCATCTGTACACAATGCACTGTACACTCATGTACACACTCTGTATGCAGGCCTCTAGAGAAACACACTTACTGCTGAGAGCTGAACAAGGCCTGCTGCTGCTAAAATATATGGCAGCTTGAACATGCACATTCTGGTCACATAGCTGCACACATGTGCATTCACATGCGAATACACATGCATGCGTGTACTGTAACTCTATTTGACAATGCATGCAAACTATCACACATTCATGCATCCCACAACTCCCGACACAAATAAAAACTGTGTCCATTTTTGTCAGCCAATATTCAGCATTTCTCAGAGCCGAGAAATAAAAAAAAAAATCAATCACCACATAAATGTGTTTTAACAGTTTTTAAACATGCACAATTGATTTCTCAGGCTACAGATTGAAAGATGCACATGAAGAACGTGATTAAACTTATTTAAAATGTTTTTTTCTTTTTTTTTACTTAGATTTAAACTGTAAATATTCTTTATTGAAATTGTAAAAAATATAAACTCCATGATTAAAAAAGGTTTTAATGCTCACGCTGTGTGATGCCAGTGGTTCAGCCATAATATGGATGCTCAAACCACATGACAACTGAGGTTAAGCTCCATTAAATTTCTCCCTGAAGAAAGTAAAGCCTATGCTAGCTCTCTTAACATACACATTTATGTATCGCATCCACACCAAATCCTTCTTGAATTAAATTACAGGGGGAGGGTAACTCGCTCTTCTTTCTGGTTTGATTTAGATGAATTAGATCTTCTCCTTTGAATTGTTGTGAATCAGCTAAAAACCACCTTGATCTTCTCAAAATCCTGTATTGTATTTGAAGAATAAACTAAATACAATCAGTAAATACCTGAAAGAAAAGGGTGTAAGCACTTACCAAAAAGTAGTATATGCAGGTATGCTTTAAGTATACTAATTTTAGACTTTAAATAAGACAGTATACTTTCAGTTTACTATTTATGTACTTACAGAAATATACAAAGTTTACTTGGCATTTACTAATAAATATCTAAGTTTAACATATTTAGCCTATGCTTATATCTAAACTTTTGAACAATATACTTTAATAGTAGTACATTCATAGTACATTTTCAAAAATACTGGTTTCTTTGATACTAAGAGTTTAAATGTTACTGGACCATTTGGTGGAGTCAAATAAAACACCTGAATCTATTTTTGACATAAATTTTGTAATATTTTTTTTTACTCAGCATTAAAGGTGGAGTAGAAGTATAATAAGGTGATTTTCAGTATTTTTGGAAATGTATTTTTAAACACTAAACAGTGGACTATAAGTGTCTTATCAGTAAACTCACAGCAACGTATACACAAAGTATACTTTCTGTATACTTAAAAGTCTACTTTCTTAAAGTAAAAGGGCATTGAGAAGTTTACTGCTAGAAGACTAACAGTATACAAAGAAGAATACTTTTAGTATACTTAAAAGTGTACTTTGTAAGAGTAAAATTAAGCTTAAAGTATTAGTGCAAGTAAACTAACATTATACAAAGCAGCATACTTTCAGTATACTTTAAAGTGTACTTTCTAGAAATAAAAGTAAGCTTGAAGTTTTAGTATGAGTACACTCACAGCATACCAGAAGATTACTCTGAGTATGCTTAAAAGTATACTTTTAAATACTTAAATTGGACCAATTTAGTCCCAAGAAGTACACATGTTAGTATACTGGTACACTGGTAGCAGTGTACTTGGTAAATAAAAGTGCACTTGGGGGATATACTTTAGTAAACTTGAGTATACTTAATGACATGTACTTAAGGAATACTTCTTTTTGGTAAGGGAAGATGCTGCCACGCCACTAAAACCAATGATGTTTTGAGTTGAGAGCAGTGGCATGATGCTACCAATATTATTCATAAATCTTTCATTTGCAAATTACCTCTAATTTAGTTAAGCAAATTTTGTGGCCCCTATCGTAAAGTGTTACCATTTTAATTACACTGATTCAACTTAAAGGTAGAGTCCGGAGTTTTTTCCCTGAAAATAAACGTTAGACTTGTGTGAGTGAAATCCAGTTTAATCTTCACCTTTGGGCCTCTGCTTTCGTGTTGCGGTGAGTTTTGTTTGTAACTCCGCCTCCCCTGACTGTATTTTGCCTTTTCTCTTTGTTTTGCCGTTTTCGTGACGTTTCTGGTTGGAAATTTGCATGTTGTCTCCAGCCGATGACAGAGCTAAAGGTGTAGAGGATAAACTTGTCGATTGGAGCTAACTTTTTTCCTTTTAAACATCGACTGGAGTCGACACCAGATTCACCCAAGTTCTCGATAAAAAAATGGCGGATGCAGCAAAGAAAAGGAAGTATTTTGCGGCCAAAAGAGCTTTAGATATAGTGCACGCTCGAAAACCAGGGTTAATATTGGTTTGGCTTTCACCCACTTTCTACCTTTGACATGCCTGAGGCTGAAGAGTGATGTGACCATTAGCCTGAGGAGGGGCTTTCAGGTTGAATAGTGTTTACAAACATAAACGGGGAACACTCCAGACTCTACCTTTAAGTAAATTAAGCTATCTAGCATTTTGCCCATCAAAGTTCTTATAACTTATTTAAGTTTAGCATAACCAACAAGTAAATTAAAATTAAGTTATATTATTTTATTAAAACCAATGTTACATTTTACAGTGAAGCTAAGATTAAACATCATCCGTCCTCACTGGGCAGCCCTTACTTAAATTTTATGAACTTTCATACTGACCTTTTCCACACTGAGCCACTGATTGAATACAACTGTAAAAACTCCATGTGGCCTGTGTTTTGATATGTTTTCACCTGCAGAACCAATTTTTTTTTTTCCGTAAAACAGCAGTGAATCTTTTATGTTCGTTGGTACCATTGTTATTGCCAAAAATTGTATTTCAGGTTTCTCATTGTTCAGTGCCAGTAGGAAATCAAGGAGCCAGTAATTGGCACAATTTTTCCTTAAAGATGTTGATTTTCACATAAAACCTTTGTGTCATACTTGTTTTCTGGCCTGTGTGTAATGAAGACACTTACAAATCATCAACAGTCTTATTTTCTAAAATTGTATGCTGACAACTCTGTCATTACGTCACTCTGCACTGCTCAGAAGAAGGAGGTGCAGAAGGATGGAGTGATGATAGATCGATGTGGCTGCAGACTTCTGTTTCTCCATGACCTTTAACCCCAGCCCAGCCTCCTGGTCTGAAGCTGTTGAGCAGCAGCAGCCTGCAGTCCGGCAGCTGGCTTGGCGATGGATGACGGGTGTAAAATTCATGTTTTAATGCTCAGATGTGACAAGTGTGTGCTTTTGGCAGATTTATGCAAAGATTGAAAAAGCAGATGTAAACGCACTTGTAGCTTCTCCATCCATCGTGTGAAGGTGTGGGTGGTAGAGAGGTCAGGTCTAAAGGTGAATGTGCATGAGGATTATTCCACAGACAGTCTGTCCCTAAAACCTTCAGGCCTCCTGCAGTGACCTGCTGACCCCCTGCTCCAGCACCCTCAACTCTGATAAAACCTCCCTAGAAAGGCAGAGATTTAGGACTCTGATGCTCCGTCTACATGAACATCTTCACCCAATCAGTCAGTTTGACGTTTTTCTGTAAGCAGAATTTGACTCAATCACTATTTTAGCTAAAAACTAAAATAGGTATCAATATTTTTATCAATGACAACAAATTTCACTTTTCTGTGGTTCTGGAGGTATAATATGATCTGTTGTGCACTGATGAAACCATGTAAATGTCAAGAATTAGTAACAAAGTCCCTTTTCATAGGAGGTCAGCTTTGTGTATTTGTTCAAAAACTTTTAAATCAGACAGCAGCATTTTATTCTACATAGGTTATCTTACTACATAATTCATATTCTCCAATCAGAGCACACCATCAAGCAAACAGCCTCCCCCTTTCCATCTCCTTCCACCAGTGTTTTGGTGCGAGTTATTGCTTGATTTTGGAAATTGCACGATAACTCGCGTTCCCCACTGCAGTTTTTACAGGGGTCATTGCGCTATTTCCGAATAAGATTTGATTTCCAGCATCCGAAGATTAGAACACAAACGCCAAAAAAAAAAAAAAAAAAAATAGCAATCACCAGGTTATGTAGATACTTTTGTTCATTTCTTCTCTCTAGTATGTTGTTGGACACTTGTTGAGACTATCCGAGCCCTTCGGTGTGGAAAAAGCATGTTTTTAGGGCAACACGGGGGCCAGTTGCCCCATAGTTATCATTAGCTGCTATGCTGCCTGCCCGGCTAAATACTGGAGCCATCTTGAAAATTCCCCTCTTCATCACTCACATATATGAAAGGACATATGAAAACAGACCCCAGGTTATAAAAAGCTAAATTCCACTTTAAAGTATTGGTGAAATTAAGGAGTTTTGCCGCACGAAATGCCTTATGAAGAGGCACACTCCTGCTTCCCCCTTCAGTTCCATTATATGGATATACAGTATGTGGTGAGGAACTTAATCTAAATATTGTCTGAATGAGTCCGAGTGACACAGAAATGTTACCAGTGAGTGAATCCATGTACTGTACAGCGGGGGGCAAAAGTATTGAACACAACATTTTTCTCAGAAAATATATTTCTAGTAGAGCTATGGGCTTTATGCACAGCTCCAGTGCTTCCTGAACTTAATACTGCACCTTTGTCTCCTGTCTTACATGATTGGATGAACTGATTAATCCAGGTGTGTCTGATCATTTGCTGCGGTCAGACACACCTGGATGAATCCATGCAATCATGATTACGTCTGATTCATCGAATCATGTAAGACAGGAAACAAAGGTGAAGTATTAAGTTCAGGAAGTACTGAAGCTGTGCATAAAGCTTATTGACAGAAAATTTTCAACAGATGTCGGCAACAACCCAAGTAATGGACACATACAAAGAAATCCGGACATTTATGTCTGTAAATGAAGTCATGTCTAAGATAGTGAAATGACACAGGGAAAAAGTATTGAACACACAAAAAAAATGGAGGGGCAGGGCCAGCCCAGGGCCACTTGTGGAGAGCTTCAGAAGGACCTGGAATCAGCAGGTACAGTTGTTTCAGTAAAAACAAGAATTAATACACTCAACTGCCATGGCCTTCATGCACACACACACACACAAGACTCCATTTCTGAAAATAAAGCATGTTGATGCTGGTTTGAAGTTTGCTACACAACATCTGGACAAACCCATGACATTCTGGGAAACACAGTCTGGTCAGATGAGACCAGAACTGAACTCTTCTGATATCATAAGACACAACATGTTTGGGGGAGAAATGGCACTGCACTGAGCCCCCAAACACCATAGCAACACTGGAGTTTGGAGGTGGGAACATCATGGTATGGGGCTGTTTTTCAGCATGTAATACAGGCAGACTATGAAGGAAGAATGAATCGAAAAAAATAGTGAGACATTCTGGACCAGAATCTGCTGCCATCTGCTGAAGATGAAAAGAGGCTGGATCTTTCAGCAAGACGACCATCCCAAGCACACAGCCAAAGAAACACTCAACTGGTTTAAGAAAAAGAAAATACAGCAGCTGGAATGGTCCAGTTAATTGAATCTACAGGGAGTGCAGAATTATTAGGCAAATGAGTATTTTGACCACATCATCCTCTTTATGCATGTTGTCTTGCTCCAAGCTGTATAGGTCGAAAGCCTACAACCAATTAAGCATATCAAGTGATGTGCATCTCTGTAATGAAAATGGGTGTGGTCTAATGACATCAACACCCTATATCAGGTGTATTAGGCAAACATAATTATTAGGCAACTTCCTTTCCTTTGGCAAAATGGGTCAGAAAGGGACTTGACAGGCTCCGAAAAGTCAAAAATAGTTAGATATCTTGCAGAGGGATGCAGCACTCTTAAAATTGCCAAGCTTCTGAAGCGTGATCATCTAACAGTCAAGCGTTTCATTCAAAATAGTCAACAGGGTGGAACATGTGGAAAGGTTTGCAATACTTAGAGACATGTCCAAGGAAAGAAAGGCTGAAAAACGACCACCAATGAACAAGATACACAAGCTGAAACGTCAAGACTGGGCCAAGAAATATCTCAAGACTGATTTTTCTAAGGTTTTATGGACTGATGAAATGAGAGTGAGTCTTGATGGGCCAGATGGATGGGCCCGTGGCTGGATCGGTAAAGGGCAGAGAGCTCCAGTCCGACTCAGACGCCAGCAAGGTGGAGGTGGGGTACTGGTATGGGCTGGTATCATCAAAGATGAGCTTGTGGGGCCTTTTCGGGTTGAGGATGGAGTCAAGCTCAACTCCCAGTCCTACTGCCAGTTTCTGGAAGACACCTTCTTCAAGCAGTGGTACAGGACGAAGTCCGCATCCTTCAAGAAAAAGATGATTTTCATGCAGGACAATGCTCCATCACACGCATCCAAGTACTCCACAGCGTGGCTGCAAGAAAGGGTCTAAAAGAAGAAAAACTAATGACATTGCCTCCTTGTTCACCTGATCTGAACCCCATAGAGAACCTGTGGTCCCTCATCAAATGTGAGATTTACAAGGAGGGAAAACAGTCCACCTCTCTGAACAGAGTCTGGGAGGCTGCGGTTGCTGCTGCACGCAATGTTGATGGTGAACAGATCAAAACACTGACAGGATCCATGGATGGCAGGTTTTTGAGTGTCCTTGCAAAGAAAAGTGGCTATATTGGTCACTGATTTGTTTTTGTTGTTTTTGAATGTCAGAAATGTAGATTTGTGAATGTTGAGCTGTTATATTGGTTTCCCTGATGAAAATAAATAATTGAAATGGGTAAATATTTGTTTATTGTTAAGTTGCCTAATAATTCTGTTTGCCTAATACACCTGATTTAGGGTGTTGATGTCATTAGACCACACCCCTTCTCATTACAGAGATGCACATCACCTGATATGCTTAATTGGTAGTAGGCTTTGGGCCTATACAGCTTGGAGTAAGACAACATGCATAAAGAGGATGATGTGGTCAAAATACTATTTGCCTAATAATTCTGCACTCCCTGTAATTGAAAATCTTTGGAAATAACTGAAGATCTGAGTTCACAGAAGAGACAACCTTGAAGGCTGATTTTGGAAGAATGGGACAAAATCACACCTGAGCAATGTATTCCACTGGTTTCTCCATACAGGAGGCGTCTGGAGGCTGGAATTACCAACAAAGGCTTTTGCACTAAGTATTAAAGGAGTGATGAAATAGCAGTTAAAAACTATTTTTTGTTGTTGGCATTACTGCATATGTAAATACTCCAAAGAAAAAAACGGCATTTTTTACAGTGGAGTATTGTTTTGAAACGCCAGACCTCACTTCCTCAGTAATACAGTTGGGTCCGGTGATGATATGGAGCTTTACCCGGAGACCACGTTGACTTCATTTTGATTGGCTACACCTTATTTGGCTATGACCTTATTTGGAGAATCTAGGTCAAGCTGCGGTCGGAGTTTGCTAAAGGCTAACTGCTAGCAACATGGGCACTTCAGACAGTGTGAGCTACGTTTAACAGACAAGACAGCATTTAGAAAAGAAATAAACTTACAGGTAATGACAAGGTTGTGGTCGCCTCCCTCATTGTTGCTGCAGAAGTTTGCTTTTTAAATCCATTTGTTTGAAAATCCAGACCTGACTGCACAGAAGTTACTACTAGCTCCATACACGAAGCTGAATCAGACAGGGAGGGGAGGGGGGAGCGGACGGTGCATAAACCGTTAGGAGAGAGAAAGGGGGGGGGCTGTTTACTTGATAGTGTGCTCTTATTGGAGCAATTAAATTAACGTAGAATGATAGAACTACGTAGAATGATAGCCTGCTGTCTGATTCAACTGTTTCTGAGCAGAGAGACAAAGCTGACAGACCATAAACAGGAACTTTGATTCTCACTCTGGACATTCACATGGCCTCATCAGTGCACAACAGATCATATTATACACCCAAAACCCCAGAAAAGTGAAATTTGATGTCATGGCACCTAATTTCATTAAGCGTATTCAATACTTATTCCCTGTGTCATTTCACTATTTTACACATAACTTAATTTATGGACATAAATGTTAGGATTTCTTTGTATGTGTGCATTACTTGGGTTGTTGCCGACATCTGGTAAAAATTTCATGTCAATAGCTCTACTAGAAATATATTTTCCAAGAAAAATGTTGACCTGTTCAATACTTTTTTCCCCCGCTGTATAAATTCCTAGAAATAAGGTTCAGGTTGAAAAAAAGAAAGTTATCCCGTCTTTGATTTCAAACAAAAACGGATTTTTAAAAAATGGGGTAAACTACTGAAGCAACACTGAAGGAGGAGACCACAATGTTGTCATAACCCATCAGTTTATTTTCTAAATGCTGTCTTGTCTGAAACATGCGTTCACTTTCTGAAGTTCCCATGATACTAACAGATAGGCTCTTAGCAAACCAACTCCAACCACTAGCTACAAGCAGGTTTACCCAGTTTTTCCAAATACTGTTGTGGCCAATCAAAAATTGAGTCAACTTGGTCTCCAGGCAGATCATATCATTACCGCTCCCAACCCTTTGGGGAGGGAAATCTGGCGTAAATAATAAAAAAGTGACGTTTTTCTTTGGAATTTTGAGATATGCAGTAATATAAACTACATGACAGTTTATATGGCTATATCATCACTCTTTTAACAATGGTTTTCATCTCTACTGGGGTTTGTATGAGGACTGAGATGAAGAATAAATATAATGAATAAATTTATTTTAGAGATCAGTTTTATTTTCATATTTCGCCATAGCAGGAAACTGGTTTTGTAGGAATATTTTTTTTAAACTGCAAGCTTCCCCTGCACAGCACCACACAGCCTCTGTGACTGCCAGCAGCTGCGTTTTTGTCAGTTCAAAGATAAACTATCTACCAGATCCTAATAGCAGCTATTAGTGAGCCACGATTAGAAAACGTCTTAAATTAGTGAACAAGTGAGCGTGACAACTCATCTTTTCTTTATCAGCACCACTCTGGTCGTCTACTGAGCCCCTCTTCTGTCAGTCACCATGACTACCCCCTGCCTGTAGTTTCCAGTCCAGGCCACAAATTAGGGGACTTCAGTTTCCAATACGGTCATTTTGGAGATTTCACCTGAACTCTGTACTAAGACTTCTCAAATTATGTTTTGCTTTATTTATTCATTTATTTAATTTATTAATTTGTTTGTTTTTTTTTTTTATCAGAGTTGAACTTTGCAGAAATAATGCTCATATATTGTACTGTGTTGTACTATTGTATTGTACTACAGCTCCAAAGAGATATTTATATTTATCCTAACAGTTCTTTTTTGGAAAACTTGATACTCTATCATTTGTGTATCTTCATTTGTTCAGCGCTGATATTTACATGTCCTTGCAAACCTCACTCATCTTCCCTTTACTATGACTCAAAAGGTATTCAAAAAGACTTTATGATTGCAGATTCATTCTCATTTTCCCCTCAGGGATCAATAAAGTATCTTTATCTTATCTTATCTTATTTCATTATGGATATGAGCAGAGGCCTAAAAGTATGCACTAGGATCAGAGGGTTGAATTAAGTGTGTCTTCATGAAAATACTGTAGGGTTAGAATAAATAAAATAAGTAATTGTGTATACTAAATTTGTAAATGAGAGAAATGTTCTATTTTGTTTTTAATTTATGTTGCAAATTCATGTTTACACGTATGTAATTTTGATTTTCGGTGTCTTTTTTCCTTTTTTAGTCAGAAGTTTTAATCTCCAGTTTCGGTCAGGCTGCAAGGTCATGGTATTTCAACTCAGGATAGAATCTACTTCATTATTTCATGTAAATAAATAATAATTAAACAAACAAACAAACAAAAAAAAAATAGATAAAAAAGAAAAGGTTCACATTTTAAATTTTAATTGAACATGTTAAAATAAAAGAATAACTAATTGACAGCAATGTTATAGAAAAATCAAAATAAAAGCTTCATTTATAAAACACATTCACATTCCATAAAGCAACGGTGCCCAAGTCCAGTCCTCAAGAACTGCTATCCTGCACATTTAGGTTGCATTCCTACTCCAGCACACCTGAATCAAATAAATTGCTCGTTACCTTCTGCAGAGCTGAATGACATGTACATGAGAGAATTAGCCATTTGATTCAGGTGTGTTGGAGAGGGTATGTTCTAAAAATTGCAGGATAGTAGCTTCCGAGAACCGGACTTGGGCACCCCAAAGTCCTGCACAGATGAATAAAAATGTTATAAATAGCCAAAGTGATTTTAGAGAATTGTATATTAATCGTGCATGCTTTTGGGCATGTTTGTTTACATCTCAGATGTGCATTGCAAGTTTTCTGTTTGTCTTTTTTTTTTGTTGTTGTTTTTTTTTTTTTTTTGACTCGCTTAATGTTAAAATGACAGGATAGTGTTACATCCAGTGTTGGTTTTTAGTATATGTAAAAAAAAAACCATAAAAGGCATATGCAGTATTAAAATGCAGTATAACTAATGCAGTAGTGTGTTATCACTACCTTACCTTATGATACAGGCTGCAAGGTCTCATCCCTTTACACATTATGGCATGCAGTCACCACCAAATATGCTAAAAGTGATGTACATAATTTGTCATCTGTGCTATTTCTTACATAACATGCAATGCAGCACCAGAATCATCATGTCCAATGCACGCTACTTGCAGTCAGAGTAGAATTAACTTTTTACATTTGAGTATGCGTGGACTTCAGAGTATAGCAGAGGCCTGTTAATGTCAGTCACTGTGCCCAGAGGTGTTGTAATTAGATTACAACCAACAGAGATTGGGTTTAGTCAAACCTGAACAGTAAACAGAAACGGGAAAAGTTACATTATTTTCTCTGCTTTAAATTCTGAGCAGCCTGATGAGCAACACCAGCAGCTCAGTCTGGACCTGGGGGTCTATTGAGGGCCTCGGCTCCTCTGCTTGTCTTATCTGAGCGCGCTCTGAGTGGTATGTAACGCTAACAGTGACGGCCTGCTGTCCTCTCACCCTTTCCCAGGGAGGAGGGGGGAACTCGGCAGGTCTGGGTCGCTCTGTGTGTTTGTTTATGACAGTGAATCAAAGTGTCTGAACATTGTCATTGATTGCGAAAGTTGTGCGAGTGCATGCAGGTTTATTTTGTTTCTTTGCTGTTCAAAGCTACTGAGCATTTCTGCATCAGTGTGTCTGAGCCTATGTGTGGTGTTTGTGTGAGTTAAATGAGAGTTGCCTATATCTGGTCCATACTGGGATTACTGGGATGGTGTTGACAGTTCTTTACTCTTTCCATATTTGTACATGGTTAGTGTGTTAAGATGCAGCCAAGGAGCTGAGAGATAAGGAGGGATGTCTGGACAGTGTGTGTGCGTTAAACACTGTGTCTGTCTGTGTGTGTTCCCATAAGTAAGGTGTATTTATGACTCCTTCAATGTTTAGTCCATCTGCTCGTCTTCTATATGACAAGATCTAAATCATATCTCTTAAATTTTCTGGCTTTTTATAAAGACTCAGCAGGATTTACTTCCTGTTTTTAGCCAAGGAGGTGACAGAGCTGCAGACTGTCATGGCGCGCTGTCAGTCCTGATGTCATTAGCAAACTGGATAAGATGCACAAGGGCAACAAGGAGAAAAAGAATTATTTTAGTTGTAAAAAAGTTAAGGGGAATCACTTATATACTTGTGGAACTTGACTGCAACATGAAGGAGATTGGCTCAGCACCAATAAAGTAAAAAAAAAAAAAGAGATGAAATCAAAAAACAAATAAACAAGCAAACAAACAATCAACGATCCTGTTTGGAAAACTGCAGTGTATCGATGCATATATCAGCTGTCAATGCTCCTCATAATAGTCAGCCATCTCCTTCAGGCGTGATTCATTTGAGCCAGGAGTCACATATTGGACGTTTACATGTTAAACATCATGTTGTTGGAATGTCCCAAAACTCACAAATACAACAAACATTACTGATTTGCAGCAGCATTTCAACATGACAAATTAAATCATAACATGTTTGGAGGAGGAATGGCACCGCACTTGAGCCCAAAAACACCATGGTTAAAGTGAGGTTTAGAGGTGGAACATCATGGTGTGGGGCTGTTTTTCAGAATATGGTATGAGCAGACTTCATATCATTGAAGGAAAAATGAATGGAGAAAAGTAGAGAGACATTCTTGACCAGAATCTGCTGCCATCTGCTGAAGATGAAAAGAGGCTGGATCTTTCAGCAAGACAACCATCCGAAGCACACAGCCAAGGAAACACTAAACTGGTTTAAGAAAATGAAAATAAAGCTACAGTACTAGAATGGCCCAGTTAATTGAATCCAACTGAAAATCTTTGGAAAGAACTGAAGATCCAAGTTGACAGTAGAGACCCCCGGAACCTTGAAGATTTGAAGGCAGTTTGTGTGGAAATTTTTCTTTTTTTTTTTTTGTGAATGGACCAAAATCACACCTGAGCAATGTATTCCACTGGTTTCTCCATACAGGAGGCGTCTGGAGGCTGGAATCACCAACAAAGGCTTTTGCACCAAGTATTAAATAAGTTTCAGTAAACATATTCAATACTTATTCTCCATGTCATTTCACTATATTACACAAAACTTAATTGATGGACATAAATGTTAGGATTTCTTTGTATGTGTGCATTACTTGGGTTGTTGCAGGCATCTGGTAAACATTTTGAATCAATAGCTCTATGAGAAATATATTTTCTGAGAAAAATGTTGACATGTTCAATACCCCCCCCTTTTCCCTTTTTTCCCAATTCCCCCCCCTTCCCCCCCCCTTCTTTTTTTTCTCCCTCCCCCCTTTTCCCTACTCGCTCTCCATTGCCTGAACCTCAGGAGCACGAACCTGGATTGGGGTCCTTAAATCAAACGTCTTGAACCTGAGAAGATGTACAGTCTGCTTTAGAGTCCTCCTTCTCTGCTCCTGATCTCGACACATACCTCATGTGGTCCTTCATGTGGAGCCTATATTCAATCCCATTTCTTATCAGTGCATGCCTTCAATCAAATTAGCTTTGTATTAAATGTGAATTCTAAGCAAAAGGCAGCCCAAATACAGCATTTGGGCTCACAAGTCATGTCTGCATGTTTTACAAAATCTCACACCAGGCTCATACTGTATACTGTCTTGTTCACTTCCATGGTGGACAAAATGATGGAATCTATAGAATCATGGGTTAAATTTATGTGCTTACATCTAAGAATCAGACGTAAGTGATCTGATTGTTGTTTTTATGTAGAAATGCATGAAAATCCAGGCAGTCTGCATAAGACTGACAGCATGTTGAAAATGTGGTTCTGTTTTTTGTCAAGCCTAAATGTAAGCGCTCATGTCTTGAAATTCATGCAACCCTGCTGCTGACACAAGTTGGTCTGTTTTGGATAATTTTTCTTTCTTTTTTTTAAAACTTGTATAAAATGATCAGAAACTGCTGTTTGGTAACATCACTGTGTATCAGCCGCTGCCTCATGGACTCTCTGTCCTTGTGTTTCATATGAGGGAATGGACAGGAAAAGAGATTTTAACACTTGTCAGCCCCAGTTTTGCAGACTGTGATGTTGTCATCTGGTTTCAAATTTTCCATCTTTTAAAATGCAATTTTTGTCTTTGACTATGAGTAGTAATTCCTATTACCTTGTCCTAGCTGTTGGTGGGTGAAAAACTGACTTATTCTATTTATTCATCATAATGTTGTCATTTCTTACAATGTTGCTGTTCATTCTTAATCAGAATGTACAGCTATTGTAATTTTATATACAGTGGGGGAAAAATGATTGAACACGTCAACATTTTTCTCAGAAAATATATTTCTCGTAGAGCTATTGACATGAAATTCATACCAGATGTCGGCAACAACCCAAGTAATGCACATACTGTATTCAAAATAATCCTACCATTTATGTCCATCAATTAAGTTATGTGTAATATAGTGAAATAACATGGGGAGTAAGTATTGAATATGTTTACTGAAATTTATTTAATACTTAGTGCAAAAGCCTTTGTTGGTAATTACAGCCTCCAGACACCTCCTGTATGGAGAAACCAGTGGAAAACATTGCTCAGGTGTGATTTTGACCCATTCTTCCACACAAACTGCCTTCAAATCTTTAACTTGGATCTTCAGTTCTTTCCAAAGATTTTCAATTGGATTCAATTAACCGGGCCATTCTAGCAGCTTTATTTTCTTCTTCTTAAAGCAGGTGGGTGTGTTCTTGGCTGTGTGCTTGGGATGACTGTCTTGCTGAAAGATCCAGCCTCTTTTCATCTTCAGCAGATGGCAGCAGATTCAGGTCAAGAATGTCTCTCTACTTTTATCCATTCATTCTTCCTTCAATTATTAAGTCTGCCAGAATCACATACTAAAAAACAGCCCCACACCATGATGTTCCACCTCCAAACTTCCCTGTTGCTATGGTGTTTTTGGGGTCAAGAGTGATGCCATTTCTCCTCCAAACATGTTGTGTCTTATGACATCTGAAGAGTTTAATTTTGGTCACATCTGACCAGACTATGTTTTCCCAGAATGTCACTGGTTTGTCCAGATGTTGTGTTGCAAACTTCAAATGAGCATCAACATGCTTTTTCTTCAAAAATGGAATCTTGTGTGGTGTGTGTGCATGAGGGCCATGGCGGTTGAGTGCATTCCTTCTTGTTTTCTCTGATTTCTGCTGATTCCAGGTCTTTCTGAAGCTCTCCACGAGTGGTCCTGGGCTGTTGGAGAACCTTTCTGATTATCGTTCTGACTCCTCTGTCTGAAATCCTCTGAGGATCACCTGGCTGTTGCTGGTTTCTGGCGATGCCATGTTCTTTCTAAACCCGGATGACGGTCCCAATGGTGCTCATTGAATCTTTCAGAAGTTAAGAAATGCTCCTGGAACCAATGCCTTCAGTATGTTTTGCAAAAATAAGGTTGCATTGGTCTTTAGCTTTGCTTTTACCCAACATGGAGTGCTTCTTGTCTGAGACCTTGGTGATGAGAAACCTTTTTAAAGGCATCAGTCAGGTCTAAACCAGCTGATATAACTTTGCACTGATAGAGGACAGGATTACTTTCTAAATACTGGCAGACTCCAGATGCTTTCTTAGCTTTCTACATCTTTTTGTGCCTCAATTTCTTCACGTCATGTCATTTCACCATATTAGACATGACTTAATTCATGGACATAAATTGTAGGATTTCTTTGCATGTGTGCATTACTTTGATTGTTGCCGACATCTGGTAAAAATTTTTGTGTCAATAGCTCTACTAGAATATATGGGTCATTGACATTACGTGCATATTTTTGTGTCCGAGTGTATCATTGTTTGTTTTTTTTTAAATAATTTGATAAATCCAAGACATGCATCATTTTATTCAATGAAAATGTTGTAGTTTCATACATTTTCAGCACATTCCAATAATGTTTTCTTTTTTTATGTTTTGACATCACAAACCGCTAAAATGTCAGGTGGTGCAGCCGTCCAATCAAATAAACATACTAAGAAAACATTTTAATATGGTGTTTTAATGATACTAAATTGAAAATAAAACCCATTGGCATAATTTTATGTTTTAAATCTTTCAAATCGGCCAACCTTTATAAAGAGTAATAGTTTAAAGCTTTTGATATCATTTAAAAACTTGTGTCCAACAATTTGTATCTCCTAAAATGCCAAGGTGGCGCAACCATAGAATAGTTGTACAATAAAGAGGTAGTAACAGTAAACATGATGTTGCTGCAGCCAGAGGATCCCAAGTAGATTTTATTTATTTTATTTATTGATTTTATGTTATTTTCTATCAAATATGGATAAATTTAGCTTTTCTCCAACTCATAGGTAAACTGGTACACTTTCAATGTCGAGTGGTACAACGGATGTAAAACTATGAATATGTTATTTTATCATAAAACTCTATAATTTAGTTTAAACATATATGTATTAGCATACTAGCAAATACTAAAGCTAATGTAAGAGTCCAAGTACAGTAGATACTTGCCAAAGATTGGACATCTATAAATCATAAGAAAATACACATATATTGTATTATATATCGTAGATAATTGGTTGCGCCACCTGACATTTTTTATGCACAGAGGATAGAAATACAGTATATGTATATATATATATACATATATATATAAGATGAACACTTTGAAATGTAATTTAACAAACATGACTGTTTTTTAACACATTTTTCCAGACTCAAAAATATGCTTTCCATCTGTTTTGAGAAAACTTTTTAAAAATGCCTTTTTTTAATATATATATATTTATATATATATATATATATATATATATATATATATATATATATATATATATATATATATATATATGGAAATGCGCACTGCAAGAAAAACTGACTGAACCTTCAGGAACTCAGAAATTAAAGTGGACCTCATAAACACAGAGCAGAGCACACTCACACAGTAAACAGTTAATAATGAGAAAATACGGGAACTGGCCTTAAATGGCAGAGATGGATTGTGGTTAACTTATTTACCCATCAAGCTCTGCTTCTTAAAGCTTCAAGTCTTTTTTTTCCCCAGTTTTAAAAGCTTCTCAGAGTGATAAGCCTCGCTTGTCTTCCTCCCTCAGGATGAATGATGCTGTTGTCATGGCAATAAGAACCACCATCTCCAGAACCAGACGCACTTCCCCTTTTTGGTCCAATGATGTCATTCAAGGCACGGAGACAGATGGGGGCCACAGCAAGACACAATCATATGAACACACACACTTATCTGGACTTTAGGAGACATGGAGGACATGGGTGATTTCAGAGAGAGGTTGGTGGCTTTAGTTGATGGTGGGGAGATTGATAAGGGGGTACAAGGACTCAAAGAGGGTTGGAGAAGATGTCAGCCCCCTCACTGAGAGATGACAGACAGAGAGGATTCATGATACAGATTACATCAAGACCAGATTAACCACCTGAGGTGACTACAGCTGTGTTGTTGACCCCGAAATACTTGAAGTGACCAGTGGTCTGGAACTAAGATATATTTTAAAGAAAAATTTGAGAAAAATCCATTGTTGGTGAGTTGATTTACCGGATCGTGGTCATATTTATAAGAAAAAATGACCGTTTTCTTTTTAAATATTTAAATGACAGGAAACACATTTTAGCCCAGTTTCCACCAGCGCATCGGGATGGGTTGGTCCGCATTTTTTTGCATTTCCACAGGCAAAAACTGGGACGGATACCTGAAAGCACCTTTTCCACTGGGTGGCCTGGGTCGGGGCGGGACGGTTAGGTGGAGGATGGTATGGTAAATCTTGATCCCTGTGTTTCGACAGCCAACAGTACCCTTACCCAGTAGGCGGTGTTTTGGCCGGATAGGGATAGCTGCATCTGCTACTACTGTATCAAAGTGGTGTGACGCCGGCCTTAAATTATAGCGAAGAAGAATATGACTCAGAAGTGAAGGATGAGAATAATTGACATCCAGCAGACTGTATCATTTTTTTTTGGCATGTTGCTTTAAATTACAAAAAAAAAAAAAAATCAACCATATATTTATGGTTGATTTCTCTGCACCAATAGCAGAGCGCTGTTGCTGCTTTACTAGAGTTGCACAGGAAGTGATGACTCTTTCAATCAACCAGTGGATTGTCGCATGTCAAGCTGTCAACCTTTTTTGTTGAAGTCTGTAAGATTGGTAGCCAAAAGGAAGGGGCTCAAAAAATTTGGATGAGTTGGGTTGGATTTAAAGGTAGCCGTCCCAGTTTTTGCCTGTGGAAACATGGAAAATGCTGACCGATCCAGACCAGTGTGACCTGGGTCCGCTGATGGAAACAGGGCTTTTGACCGATGGTCAAACAAACTAAGACATGCTTACGTTTACTTGGATTTCAATGAATATTGTCAGAGATTTTTTTTTTTCACATGCAGAAAGAAACAAAACAAACCATTTAAGATGATGCAACAAATAAACAAAAGAATATTATTATTATCGTTGTTGGTAGTAGTAGTCACAGTAGTAATAGTATTTCTCTATTACTATTGCTTTCATTGTTATGCAATGTTATAACTATCACTCTAAATATCTAAATGGTTACCACTCTCATCATTATTGCTGCTATTTCTTTAATTTGCAGATTATTTTTTATCTTTTCTCCATTCCTTCTCTTATGAATAATGTATACATACTTCTATACCTACTCCTTGTTTGTTTGCTTGATGTTTGTCTTTTACCATATGTGTGTGTAGCCTCTCATATTTTATCTTTTGCAGTTGTTCATTTTATCACAATAAAAAGAAAAGATAAAAAGAATGGTGCTAAATGCGTGGTTTCCTTGAAGGTAGCATTTGTGTAAATACTACAGAAATACCCCCCAAATTACTGCTTCAACAGATGGAAGCCATTTCTACGTGACCTTAGAAAACAGCCGCAACACGCACTAGACCAGTGCTTCTCTTGTTTATAGGAGTCAAAAGAGTCAAATAGGGTGTCAAATAGGTTTTTACTGCACATGGGTTCAAAAGGTTGTCAAATTAGATTATCATGTAAAAAGTGCTATAATATTTACTGGATAATCAAAAGAATTTGATAATGAAGCACATCCAACATTGTTTAAACTCATATACTTGCAACACATAACAGGTTTTGTGTGGGGACACAAAAATGTGCAAACTAACAAAAAACTGGAATACAGAACTGGACAAATATCAACAGTTGAGTCATAATGAACTGAAATGGAATGTATTTTGAGCCAATTTAAAATTAACATTGGAAATTACTAAACAGCAGATTATACAGTGTAATACACACACTGCAGTGTACGGCATGAACAGCTGTCTCTGTCACATTTTGGACTAAATCATGCTTTTTATTCTTTTACTTTTTTCCCCGAATCCCTGCTTGTACATAAAATGTGCTACACGAAAAAAAACTTCCCTTGACTTGCAGCCCTTGAAAACCTGATTATTGTTAACACTCAATCAGGATCTGCAGAGTTCAGTTATCAGCTTTCCTCCAGATGATAAAACTGCGTAACGCCTGCAAACAGCAGTTCCTGTAACAGACCTGCTGAGGGAGATCTGCTGTTTATCTCACTGATAGACCAGATTCCAGGAAAGAAGTGTTGAGAACAGCATCTTATTCTCTCATTGTACACACACACACACACACACACCCACACACACACACACGTGCGCACATACATTATATTTGCAGAGGACAGAGTGATGCCACATGTGATGAGCAACAAGGAGGCTGTTGATTGAAAGCAGAACATCAGAGCATCAGGATCTGGTGTTGGCCCAGGAAACCAGAAAAGGGAAGAAAATGATATTTATAACAGAAAGAAGTAAAACATCCACACACTAAAAACTCCTGGGTCAATAATAATCCCTGATGGGTTATTTTTCACCCAACTGTTGGGTTACAAAGAGACAAACTAATTTCTGGGTTACTTTGACCCAGAATTATTATTTTTTTTTACCCAACTTTTGGAGTTGAATGTTTGACCCAGTAGTTGGGCTATATTGAATATGATGTTGGGTTATTAACCCAGTTTGGTCAAGTATTCAACCCAGAAGCTGGATCAAGAACAACAACCCAAATGTCTGGATTTAGATAACCCTAAAATTAGTTGGTCCCTTTTTAACCCAGCAGTTTGACCCAGGAGTTTTTAGTGTGCAGTGGGAATTAATAACCTGCTGATTCCATTAGTTATTACAATAAAGAACTCAACTCATTCTTTTATATCGTATGCTGACACCAAAGATTTTGCACATAGTCCTTTCTTGAACTATTTCCAATCAGTCTGATTTGTGAGGTAAAAGACATTTCACACTTACTGTTATTGGTAATGTGAATGAAAACTGTATTCTGTAACTGAATTAAAACTGTATTGAAAAAGTGCTACTCTATATGAATCAAATTCATCACTAATGAACATAATGCAGAAGGTCAGAAATTAGAATGAATAAATAATATTTAATTAGCTTTATTATGTTTCAATTATCCAAAACCACTGAAAGTTTAGCTGCTGAAAAACAGAGGATAGATATTTGTCATGAACCAAGTGAATTTTTCTTTTTTTCCAATCCCCAAAATCATTCCATTTCATTCAGCTTTGGAAAATCTAAGAGCAATCTGATTATTTTGTGAGAAAGGAGCCAACAGAAACTCAGCAGGCAGACCAGAAGAATTGTCATGATTGCGCACAATAGTTTCCTTTCCTTTTCCTAATTGAGGCTGTTGAAACCAGAAACTGAAGATAAATGAGACATTAAGTCCGTTCACTTTTGGCAAATGGAAAATCAAACTGAAGCTGAATTTCTTTTAAAAGATGGTTTCTGACATAAACCGTTTTTTCTGAGTTTAGAATACTTTGCTGTTCGATTTAAAACAACAAAAATCTGTATTTTCTTTAGAAACAAATGAAATCATGCACTTCGTGCCACCAGTGACACAACTGTTGTTAAGTCAAAACAATAGCAGATGAGGAGGTAAAAAGGAAAGGAAGTGAGGAAAGGCAATGAAGAGTGTTCATCTGTCAGTTTGGCCTCAAGGTGGAAACAGGGTCGTGTGTTTTTCCCACACTGATGATAGAGCTATCAGTGTTGGGCTCTGTCATCCTGGCAATGCCCCCCTCAACCGCCATCTCAACTCTGCACAGCTTACAGGCTGTCCCAAGGAGGAGCCAGCCAATAAAGATAAGCTTGACGGAGGAGCCAGCCAATAAAAGATAAGCCTCTGAGGAGCCAGCCAATAAAAGATAAGGCCCAGGGCATGTCTGTGACTTCCTCACTGATCTTTCTTTGTCCAGATACAAGGCACCGCGCTGATATGTGCGGCGTCTCAGTGGCACTTATGGAAACCAAACATACCCTGCTCACATGGCATTCAGACAAGCTGCAGGATCTCGTCTGATGCTCTACTTCATGAGTAAGACTCTTATTTTCATCAGACCTATCAGGTATAATAACAGATTTATTACTAAGTCCACTGGGCCAATTAGTAGCCATCAGACAGGATTTCAAACAAGGAAAAATCAAACCTTCTTGCTTGTGAGATCTTTGCTACTTCTCACGACTGGCTGTCACAACAGATATCTTGAAGCTGCCACTATCAACCCACTGTACTCCGAGTATTAATCCCACTCCTCTATCCACAAATTACTCCTGACCTCTTCACTGTGCTGAATCAACTTCTTGAGGAGGTTAAGCATATTAGAATATATTCAATGTACCGCAGAGACTGAAGTCTCTTAAATTTTATTCTTAAGTATCTTAGATATAAATTTTCTGCAGTCAACTTAAAATTTTGTGAAAATATTCAACACCTACTGTAAACATGTTTTGAAGATGCCCATTAGAGGATCAGTGGGAGGAATTTATCCCTGGCTTCATCTTTCAGCTGCTGTTTTTTAGCTTTAGACATTGAAACAAGAAGGTTAGAGTGAAGCATTTGAAGTGCATGTTTAGGTTTAGGCATTTGAAGTAAATTTCCAAAATAAAGCATTGAAATACTTGATTAAAGGACAAGTTTCTTTTTTTTCAACCTGGACTTTATTTCTAGGAGTATACGTGCATTTACTCACTGGTAAAGTTTCTGCATCACTTTGAGTCCTTCGGAAGATATTATGTTGAGTCACCCTTCGGTGTACATCCAGTAATCCAGTGGCGGAGATGGGGTAGCCATTATAGAAGAACATTATCTGCAGCATAACTCCTTGATTTTTGCCAATACTTTAAGTAGAATGAATGAACGAACGAGTACTATTGTCCCGTGAGTCCAGATTCAGCTTTCCATTGGTTATTAGGGTGTTTTACACGCGGGTTCACGATGCGCACTTCCGTAGTACAGCTGAGAGCTGCAGCTTGCTACCCAGACAACAACAAAAACACAATTTGCGAAACTTTGAACTCACCGGACAATAGTACTCGTTCATTTGTTCATTCTGCTTTCAGTATTGGCGAAAACCAAAGAGTCTTGCTGCAGATAATGTCTTATAGAGAGGCTGCCTGTCTCTCAGCCATTTTACAGGATGCAGCCGAAGAGTAACTCAACGCAATATCCTCCGGAGGACTCAAAGTGATACAGAAACTTTACCTGTGAGTAAGTGCATGTATATACTCCTAGAAATAAGGTCCACAGTGGAAAAAATTAAAGTTATCCTTTAAGTTTAGACATTTGAAAGACTTGGTAAAGTTAGGGAATTACATGTTCTTGGTTAGGTTTAGGCATTTAGAGTTGTGTTTGAAAATTGCAAGTACTTAATATTTAGGTCTAGGTAAGTACTTGGCAATGTTTAGGAACAATTTGGTTAAGTTAAGAACATTTAAAATATTTGACAACATACAAGCATTAATTGCACGTAGCTACAGCTGCGCTGCTGCAGACTGATGGAAACATGGCGGCCATTCTGCATCAATGGCCTCTCTGACCACCACCGAAACAATCATACACATTCATACATCAGCAATGCCCTCACTGGACATGAACAGATAATCATTCAAAGTATGATTTTGAATTTAAAAATGTAGTATTTCAAATTTGATATACTTTATATGGTTTAGAAATTAAAATTACTCAGTTACTGTAAGTTTGGGAAACTGAAATGCTTGATCCATTGTGGTAATATTTTTACTTGATTCAAATGTACTGAGCTAATTTGCTTAAGCCCAAACCTGGGTGGTCTTAGCAAAATAGGCAAAGAATGAAATCAATTTTAAGATGAGTTTTAAAAATGAACAGTGAAGGTGCTTTTCTAATGTGCAAGTGCAGGTTATTTCACAGCTGGTGGGCAGTAAAGGAGAAGGCCCTGTTCCTCCGAGCTTCTGAATCTCACAGGAGTTACTGGTCAGTTGACCTGAGGGACTGGGAACGTGAGCAGGGATGGAGAAACTCAGAGAGATAAGGCCAAGCAAGACTAAACCAGCAGTTTAAAATCAACTAAAAAACACAGGGACAGCCAGTAAAGTGACATCTGTCTACCAACATGTCTGCTGTCAACATATTCTGAATTACAGTATAACACATGCAGTAGACTGAAATCACTAAGTAGCTGGGTTTACATGGAGCCCAATATTCCAAATAGAATTGGTTTAGAAGCTAAAACCAAATAAAAATGCCCCATATCACCTTAATCAGAATAAACAGACTTAAACCAAATGGAATTTCATTGGTTTCTCAGCCATTTTCAATGCCGATTAAAAGTAAAGTTTTGCCATGTAAACAGAAACAGAACTTTTTCAGGCTGAATTCTGTCTGTGCATGCGCTGTCTTGACTTTACTATTCATTCATAAAGTTTAAAACCATGCTCTGTGTTGACATGCGCAGTGACATTTATTCACTTAAAAAAAACAGGACTTCTAAACAGGGCACACAGAACTGTCCTGCGGCGCAAAGTTTGGTTTTTATACAAAAACTTCTACGCAATAAGATGATGGGAAAACAAGATGATCCACGTCATGGCTAGATCTGTGTATGTCACATGTCTGTGAGATGGCATTTCTGATTAAATGCAGTGCCACATGTAAGCACTAGATCAGAATACATCGCGTCACATAAACAGTTGACCTGAAACCTTCTATCGGTATGATTTTAATCAGAATAGAAAAAAATGTGCATGTTTACGTGAGTATTGTTATGGTTCAGATGGCACAAAATACTTCAAGATAATGGCATCGGAGCTGAGTAGTTGATTAATTGGTTGCAATGGTACATACTGTATGGTTTCAGCATCATGAAGGACTTTTTGGGTTAAGATTAAGGGCGGCTGTGGCTCAGGTGGTAGAGCAGGTCGGCCAATGATCGAAGGATTGGCGGTTTGAATCCCAATCCCCCCAGCCATGACTCGTTGTGTCCTTGGGCAAGACACTTAACCCTCCTTGCCTCCAGTGGGGGCACTGCTGGTGTGTGAATGTGTGTGAATGGTTCCGGTGGTGGTCGGAGGGGCCATAGGCGCGAAATGGCAGCCATGCTTCTGTCAGTCTGCCCCAGGGCAGCTGTGGCTACATACGTAGTTTACCATCACCAAGTATGCATGAGGAGTGAAAGAATAATGGATCTACTGTAAAGCGCTTTGAGTGCCTTGAAAAGCGCTATAAAAATCTAATCCATTATTATTATTAACATGAAATGTAACACTCCAGGTCTCTCAACTAGATTTTTGCAGAGGTTCCTGCTCTGTGACCAGTGCCACCGGAGGACAGACAATGAAAGGCCTCATATACTCAATATCGGACTTACAGTAAGTGGTGCAAATTTCTGACAAATTTGTGATTAATCAAATTACCCAGTAAACCTGTCATTTGATGTCCCTGAGGGGAGTCTGTCTGGTAATGAATCATTGCCTTCATGGAGCCAAAGTGGGATCAAATGTTCTGTCAATTTAAAGGACACATGTATTCGCAAAAAAATGATTTTAAGTATATAAATACAAATGGATACAGAACTTCAAATCACTATAAGATTCCTTTTTGTAGAAACTTTTGATTTTATCTGACCTGCTTACCCATTTTAGTGTGACTGCCATTGTTTTGTGATTAAAATGAATAATCTGATGGAGTCTATATACAGTAGGTTGCTGAAAGTCCAACCAAGGCTTATATGATAATATAACAACATATAATATAACATAATTTTACTGATTATGACTCCCCAACACTTTTAGTCACTCAGATCACCACTAGCAAGATTTCCAACATTTCTGTTGTTACTCCTAAACGTCTACAATGCCATGTAGATCAGCAGGACATTCAATATTAAACTGACAAACAACAGAACAAGTCTGGTGATATTTGTATTTTAAATAAACTTTTATATTACTTCTATCATGTGGTTTGAACAGTTCTGGCAAAAGAACGCACAGCACATTTGATAATCTGACAAATGTTTAATAAAGGCATTTTTCAGTGTGCTTCATTTTTTTCTAATGGCCACTAATAGGAAGTATACATCGGACGTTGGCACATGAAGAGAGAGGAGACGTCTTTGAGCCAACATAGATAAAGTGTCAGCCCTGTTTTGTCTCTCTCTCACACACACACACACCTTCCATCTACCCTAACAGCACCCTCAGCGAGCCCCCCTGTTCTCCAGCCGCTAATGACGGACAGCTGAAGGCACACTCCCGGGGCGCCAATCAAATTTGCAGGCCTGTAATTGGATTACGCCGGGCAGGGGGGAGGGCTTTTATCTCTCCCTCTCCCTCTGTCTTGTTTGTGCTCTCGTCTGCTGGTGAATGATGGACAAAAGAGCGGCCTGTCAACGTCAACTCCAGGCTGACGGAGGATGTGTGTGTTTGTCTGTGTGCTGATTGTTTAAAGGTTTGGAGCTTGTCATGTGGCTGCTGAGTTCACTGACATGACTGTTTGTGAGTATTTTAAGTTTTTCTTTTGTGTGTGTGTGTGTGTCCATTTGAAGCAGGCAAAGAGCTAAATATCACTTAGCTCATTGCCTCGTCTCTGTTGCCTTTTCACCAGGGCTCAACACCAGGACGACACAAAGGCTGCTGTCCCCCGGCCAAGTGTTCAGAAGCAAAAGATGACAAATCGCAGACACAATAGAGCTAACAGCCTCTGTGGAGGAAGGCTGACTGAAGATGCTGCAGAAGAAGCTTTTTTTTTCTATGAAGGAAGCAGACAGGCCTTTTTAAGAAATTTTATTTGCTTATTTACAAGAAACGGTGGACAAAAACAGATGAGAGTGGGAGAGACTGCAGGGAATGCTTACAGTAATACAGTCACTGATTAATCCAGTTTATAGATGGGATTAGGTTTAGCTTTACTGGTGTTATAACCCCCAGAAATAACACTTTATGTTTGTAAAGAGGATTACTATGTTCAGGCATTTTACAAGGCTGCTGTCTTGTAAACATGAAAAATAGAAGAAAACATGGTAAAAGGGGAAAAATAGAGGTGACAAAAAAAAAAAATACTTGGTTGCTAAAGTTACTACCCATACAAATGTTCAGAAAACAAAATAAAAGAATACATAGAACCACAGCATTTTCTTTGGGATTCCTCCAGGTCTGAAAATAAATTCAATCAGTGAACTTTCCAGATTTGCAGAGAATTTCTCCACTCCAGACTCAGATTGAAATGACAATTTTTCCATCTTTTCCATCCTAACTTCAACTTTATGTCCTGCTTCAAAGCTTTAAATGGTATTTTTGAATCATTTTTCCCCCTAGTTAAGAACTAAAAGATTCATATTTGCAATGCAGGACCTTCCACCATTACCAAAACAAACAAAAATTAAAATTAGCCCATATAATCAATTTAAACTTGAGCAGAAAACACACAAATAAAAAATCAAAACGCTGATTTTTGACTCGTGTTCACTGACCAGCTCTGTAGTTATGTCAACATTTAATTGTGCAATATGTAGTTTTATCTGATTGGATGAGTTTAATATGACTCTTGAATATTTTGTTTAAAAAAGGATTCAACAGCACCCACAGAACTGAAGATATAAGGAATTTTATATGTTTGTAATCTTAAAAAAAAAATGTGTAAGCTAAGCAGATTTGTGTCAGTTTGGTGACTGGTAGCGTGAGTGTACAGTACTCACCTGTGTGTGTATACTGTACTCATAAGACATAACAAGCTTAATTTCTTACTGAGGGCTATTTGTGTCCAAATTTATTTTGCATAGTATCTTAAAGTTGTATTGCTAAAAAGAGGGGTGGAGTACAGTGAAATAATTTCATAACTTAAAACCAGTTGCAATAAAAAGAGCTGTGAACTCATGGTTAACAAGACAGCTGTTGTACTTTACCCATGTGGTTCTTCAACCATGTCACTCCGCAGACATTTTACTCTTATATTCTTCGGGAAATTGTATCAATATGAAGAAAAAAAACAGAATGTCTCCTTTAAAATGATTATCTTCCTTAGATGATGCAAACAAAAAAACAAACAAAAAAACCTCAGTTAACTGAACCTAAAACATCAAGCACAACAGAAACTTCTATTCTTTGTCCAGTGAAAAAGATCATTGAATCATTCCTGGATCAAACACTAATGTAGCTGGCCTCTTCCTCTACTCAGCTCTTAGTAGCAACACCAGCATCTAAAAACATTTCAGTCTCACGTGTATCAAGCACGACTTCTGCCTCTCTGGTCTCAACACATAAAAGCTGACCGACGTCATCTTATACACACATCCATCGCTTCAGAGGACTAACATTTGTTTCCTGGAGATTTCCTGGGATTTTAGCCATAAACACAACCATTATTTGGGAAACGGTTACCATGAAACAAGACCTTATCCTAAATATTTTAGATAATAGGTCTATGTTATCAAGATTTGTTCTCACAAGAAATGATCCCCCCACAATTGTGACTGTATAAACCAACACATTCACACAATGATTATTGTTACTGTTGTTTTTAGCTGAATGGTAACCATGAATTTGCTTGTACAGCAGAGGCACAGAGCGTATTAATTCAGCTTTATTTGTATAGCACCAAGTCACAACAATGTCATCTCAGGGCACTTCACAGACGGATCAGTTCAAGACAATTCACAAGAGCCTAGCTACTGTAAGGAAACCAACAGATTGGTTGCAATCTTGACTTGACCCGATTCGAGCTTAAAGGAGAAGTTCGGGATTTTGGACATAGGGCCTCATTTACAAGTGAGCCAGGGTCCTACTTATCACTGAAGACAGTTTCAACATATTCCATCCCATTAGTCTAGTTCCAGGAGGTCGTCGATGCTAATGCTAGTGCGAGTCAATAGGAATCTCCTAGCCTGTCATTAAAACTAATTTTGTCCATTCCACAGAACATCCGAGGCAAATCAGCAAGACTATCTGTGTGTTAAAGTAGTAAACTCATGTGTTAAACAAGTAAAACTAGCCTTGTATGACGAATTTTTCAATATATATTTAGGAATTAGTTTCTTACCAGGTGCAGAATTATATACTTTGCTTGTGGGTGGTAGTGTTACTACCTTTGTTAGTGTATTCCCGTTCATAGAGATATGGTGACAGTTTGATGAAAAAAACTTCAAAATTGTCTTCAGAATCCGACATATCCTCATGCCTTTCAGATGTGGCCATAGTTTTGACTATATTTATGTAATCAAATTCCTTCATGCACGTAGCAGCAGATGATATCACTCTGCTCAGCAGCAACAATCAAAATGCAACGAAATGCAGGTTAGTTTTATTTGTAACATCATTCTATTAACACGGCATTTACACAGACAGTTTCAAGTAATAAATGATTTGCCTCGGATGTTCTGTGGAGTGATTAAGATTGTATTTAATGACAGGCTAGCAGATTCCTATTGACTTACACTAGCATTAGCATCGGCGACCTCCTGGAACTAAAATAAGGGAATGAAATATGTTGAAACTGTCTCCAGTGAAAAGTAGTATCCTGGCTCACTCAAAAATGAGGCCCTATGTCAAAAATCCTGAAGTTCCCCTTCTTCCACTAATGATACGTGAACTACACACACTTTACAAGATAAATACTCACAGAAATAGATATTTTACCTTGTAATGCTTTTAGTCTACTATCTAAGATTAAAACTGACTCTAACCTGAATCTTCAAATACTTTTGAAGATATCAAAGTCAGAACAGATGGAAAAAATCTTCACTGTTTAGTCCTATTTCAAATGCAGCTATACTAATAGCCAAGAAAAGCAAACACAAGGCATTTTATAGTTTTGATAGCTGATCATTCTTTCCAAACCCTCACCACTGGACTTAAACATTAATTCTATTGAGATATATACTCAAAATTATGATGTCTGACACTTTGATACCATCAACTACTTTGACGGATCATGTCAGCAGGATTAATGCACGCTATAATTGCTGAAATGTCAGCCTACAAGTCACCTGTCCTGCTGTCAGCATGGTTGGCTCTGGAGTCGTCCCGGGTGGGAACGTTCTGGAAAAGCGCTCTCCTATCAGCGCTTTCACACCATCTCCTGTCACCTTCCTCAGCTGACACCTGAGGAGCAGCCAGAGCCGAGAGCGTCATGGTGTGAAACAGACCCGCTAACTCATGTCGCCGGCTGATTAAAGGCTGCGGGGGTCTGTTGCTGCGAAGCATCCACAAATATTTTAAAAACAGGGAAACAGTCCGTCATTACTCTGGAATTACTGCTGAGGTTTTTGAGTGACTTGTTGGAGCGATTACTTGTAAGAATCATATGAACACTGGTCCTAAAATTAGCATCATGTGCTGAGCAGAAGACAGTTGAGGATCTAAAGAGTTGTAAGTGGGTGATTAATCTTAAACAACTAATTGAATTAAATGTTGCTGTCTATTACTTGCTGTCACTGTGTGATGGACTTAAAACACAACTACTGTAGTTAAAAGTTAAAAATTCCACTTTTGAATAAATGCATTAAAAACAAGTATCTATCCAGCTTGGTTGGGGGCATCTTGATGGTGGTCAAAGCCTGCTTCTCAGTGAGAACTGGTAGTAATTTCTTCTTAATCAAACAGAGAAAACTGACTTTAACAATCATGTCAGCAATGCAGAGACAGAGAGTGTGTACATGTCTGTGTTTTGGTGTTATTTTTGTGTTTCTGAGTGTGTGCTGTTGCATCTGTGAATGGGAGACCGCAGACAGGACGTCTGGATGTTGCTGAGAACTTCCAGAGCCGCCCGGAGCAGAGTGCCTGTCCCTCAACCACACCAGCCCTGAAACACACTCGAGACAAGTTAATCCTCCAGAGCTCGGCTTTATCTGTACCCACCCACTAAAAACCCCCCGACTCCCTCCATGTCCACCTCCATTTCTACCTCATATGTTCTCTCCGTCCCTCCACTCCCACTTCGTGATCGATCGCGTGCTTTTCAAGCACTCGTTCAGCCCTCCATTTGTTTTCTTGTAGATTATAATCGCCTCCATTTCTCAAACTGTCCACATCCTCTTGGTGCAGCAAACATCTTTATGTGGTGTAACAGAGTGTAAGGTTTTCACTGGATCCATTTTCAGCTATTCATCTTAGAGGCCGACACTTTTCTATTAATTTATTTACAAATTTTTGCATCTTATTAGGGCCATTTCACACCTACATTGTTTTACTTAGACTTCTGACTTATCATTAGGCCTGTATCAGTCTCAATTTTGAACCTACGTATTTATTTGTTCTCTAAACTCAGGTCGTTTGGTATAGAAAAAAAATGTAATGTTTCATAAGAGGAGATAAAAAACACCTGCTTATAATTGTGATACATTATATAAGAAAAGAAACAATACAGTTTACAAGCACGCATTGCCATCAGACAATGAATGAGGATGATGCCAGCTTTTTACACTTGCATGAAATTTGCCCCTTCTGTCAAAATTTACAGGATGCTGTTATCAGATAATGACAGAATATAATGCAGTTATGTAATGTGAAGTGAAATCTGATTAAATGTAAGTAGCATAAAAAAAACAAGGTAAACTGAAAGGATAACTTTCTTTTTCAACCTGAACCTTATTTCTAGGAGTCTATACAGTACGTGCATTTACTCACTAGTAAAATTTCTGTATTGTTTGACTCCTTTGGAAGATATTACGTTGAGTCGTCCCTCGGCGTACATCCATAAAACACAAGAGATGGGGCAGCGGGGCAGCCTTTTTATAAGGTATGATCCTCAGCAAAAACTCCTTCATTTCATCAATGCTTTAATTAAATCCTGCCGCACACAAGAGCTTTTTGCTGAGATAAAAGTCAATATCAACCAAGTCTTCTAACGTGAGGACAGAGGGCTGCCATCTTGAAATCACGTGATCTGGGGACGCACTTTGATTGGTGGCTAGAGCTTCTGCCCTCAGCAAACAGCTCAAATTGAGTTTTTTGCCTCGCAAAAAAATAACAAACATATTTGATTTCACCTCAAGGCCTCGTGAGGCAGAAAACTCACCAAAAATCAGACGCACACGGCGACTATCTGCTGAGCAAACGGCCTCAAATGACTTTTTGCTCAGCAGAAAGCTCTTGTGTGTGGCAGGCTTAAGTAGAATGAATAAACGAATGATTACTATTGTCCTGTGAGTTCAGAGTTAACTCTCCATTAGTTATTGGGGGTGGGGGGGGGGGTTAGCTGCACTCTACAGGCAGCATGCTCCCCAACGTGCGCGCGCCACATAGCTGAGAGAGCAACTTGCTACCCAAACACCACCAAACTGAAAACTTTTAACCTCTACGGTCACAGGACAATAGTACTCATTTATTTGTTCGTTTTAAAATATTGGTGAAATGAAGGAGTTTTGCTGCAGTTAATACCTTATAGAGAAGCTGCCCCATCTCTCACATTAAATAGATGTATGCCGACTATCCAGCAGCTTCTGCACCATGACAGAAACATCTGTGGTCTGGCATAACTTTCAGCTAAAACCCACCCATGACAAATTCTTGCTCTTTAGCAAGACTATTTCAATTCATTGATAACTTTGAATAAGATGAACTTGACCTTTCAATGATAGCACAAACTAGAACAAAAATGGTTTGTGTGAAGCAGCTCATCCTAATTATGTGAAATTAATCAGCCATAGATTCCGACTCTACTTCATCAACTTACAACTTTGTGACATTTATCATGTTCAAAAGAAGTTCTATAAACTGAAACCATTTTAGTTCATTCTACTTAGTACAATTACTCTTACTACACTGAACTTAGAAGTTGAAGTGAAATACAATAAGTTTTTATCATGTATTACTTAAAATTTTTAGGGCTACTAGTTTCCTAAAATTTTTTATGTAAATTAAACTTATTCTGGTTTAGAGTGAAGGGCGACTCAATGTAATATCTTCCGAAGGAGTCTAAGTAATACAGAAATTTTACCGATGAGTAAATGCACGTATGAACTCCTAAAAATAAGGTCCAGGTTGAAAAAAAAGAAAGTTATCCTTTAAGCCTCAAATTTCTAGCATTTAGAGGCAGAAAAACTCATTAAAAAAAGTTTTTATGCCACATATTGTACACTTTTCCTTTATGAAATTATGCTCCATTCCTTTTTGAAATTATGCTCCATTCCATCCAAGCAAAGGGGTCAGAGAATTAGATCAGTAAATAGTATGGCTTCATTTAACCAGCGGCCCATTAGGGGAAAGAATGACCATTAACCATTTGACCATTTGTATATATATATATATATATATATATATATATATATATATATATACATATTTATATATATAAAATCATCAGATCAGGATCAGATTTTAAATTCTGAATAATGATAACTGTGCACACGAGGCCAGGGCCTTAGGCTGGTGTATTTATTTATTTTTTTTATGACGGTACCTTAATGTCTTTCATCAGATATTCCCACCAGCCATGATTCTACCATCAGAGCTTTTCCACTCACCTGTTCCAGCTTCCCTCAGCTGTACAGTACAACCTGTCCACTCCACAAGTGCCAGATTTCTGTCCTGTTGCTTTCTAGCTTTTAACTTAGTGATTCTACTGTTTTAGTACTTGATCTCTGCCTTCTCTATGTTTTCTTTTTCTTTCTTTCTTTTCTTTTTTTTAACTGCAAAAATGTTCATATTTTGTGAGGATAGTTATTTAGTTTTGTTACGTTTTTGGTCCAAGAGTACTACAGTACGTGGTGATTGTTGTACAAAACTAATTCCTGGTTTACCCCCAACATATTGAGTGACATTGAAGAGGCTTCACAGTTATAAAACAGTTAAAATGCAGGTATAGTTACTAATCATGCAGAATAATGACCAAAAAAGAAGAAGAAAAAGAAAAAACTCTAGAAAATCTAACAGGGTACACGGATAAACATGCAAACTGCTCCAGGTTAGACATTAGAGATGCTAACCAGTCATAAATAGATAAATAAGTACTTTTCAAAAGAATAAAAGAGCATGCACATGTTTAATGTATTTAAATAATAATTTCAAACAAAGTACGACCCACCATTGCTCATCTTCACCCTTCCTTTAAAACACTTTCATACAGACGCATGCTTTCCTTTTCTGGATGAAGAGGGATGGCCGGATTAGCTGAGATCTGCTTGTGTCTCATCCAAAGATGGGTCAGACGAACTGGTGACCTGTTCTTATGCCGAGAGAGCGCTGTCTGTCACTGCACACCCGCTGGGATGCAGAGCCCAGTCTCAAACATTCTCACACCATCCCAGAGCTGGATGCCTGAGGATTAGAGTGTGTGCTGAGCAGCAGATCTGTTTTGTTTCTCTAATGCGCTAAGTACTTTGGAGCAGCACACTTAGCTGCATGTTTGGAGAAATATGTGTAAGTGCAAAATGTGATTTTCATGATATCCATAAGTGTTCACATGTGTGTGAGCCTATTTGTCAAAGTGGGGTTTTTGTGTGTTTTCAAATAGTGGGTTAATGAAGTAAGTACCGGGAAATTGTGCTGGTAATAAATACATTCAGGCTTAAGTGTGTGTAAACATATCTGCAGTACCAGACTGTGGAGGGAGCGAGTTGGAAAGATCAAGGTGAAGTGCCACATGGTGTTATCTGTAAGTGAAAAGCAATAATAAAACTAACAGCCATTTTCTCATTTATCCACGATAACGTACGGCTTCCAAATAATTTCACATCATTTAACAATGAAAAAAAAAACAGTCTCTCTACAAAAGTATTTACACAATTAAAGGAAATAATCGTAAAACTTTAGACCGGCTGCTTGCCTGAAGGAACTAGCCTAACATTGTGTTTTGTTTTTTTTTATTCAACATTTTTATTTACCAGGCAGATCTCCTCTACAAGCACAACCTGGCCAACATGGAGGCACAAACATATGAGAGGGGGGTTACACAAGAAAACACATTTCACAATATCCAACAACATCAAAACATTAAAACAAAGGAAGTTTAAAGCATGTCATGCAGGAAAGCACCTGCTAAAGAACGTCTCAAAAAGGTTGGATCTCTAAGATGTTAGAAAAGCAGAATATAATTTTACCCCCTTCTTAACAGACAGCAAAGAAAGTTATCTTGCACTGCAGAATTTTGTGTTATTACGAGTTTTAAAAAATAACTGAAATTGAGAGGAATTAGACTATAATCAAGTGAAATTATCTGTCCATGAAAATTCAAATTTGTAAGATTTCTGGAAATAAGAAAAAATATTGCGACTCCAGACAGGGAGAAATGTCTTTAAACAAGTTGTAAAACAATGATTTTAAGTCCCTCATTCTTTCTGGTAATCTTCTTTTGAGTGTTCTTTCTCATTTTAAAGTAAAAAAATCTTAAAACACGATCATTTTTTGGTCGGGCAGCAGCTCATACTGAAGAAGCAGCACAACACCCACCAACCTCCATGCAAGCATGTACAGTACCTGAACGGAGCTTGGTGAAGGCTTCTTTTACCTGGGGTCCGATTAGTTTGGATGACTTGATCTCATTCTCTTCTGAGAAACAGTCAACCTGCTCTACCACCCGAGCCACTGTTTCAGTCTGTCAAAAGCACCTCTATGCTAGCAGTTAGTTGTTCTTGTTTTAAGATCTTTTCTCTCAAAATGAGAAAGCAAAAATACTAAAGAGGCGTTTCTAGACTAGTTTAAAGTATTTATCGCTCAATAAGAAAGTTGAAATGAGTGTTTCACAGCTTGTTTTAAGCTAGTTCCCACTTGTCAAACATCTAGATATCTTTTTACTTATTCCAAGAAATCTGTGTATAAACTGGTATTCGGAGGTCTTAAAACAAGTATTTACAGCTGAAATTGGAGTGTGATCTGAAACAGTGTCTTAGTGAGATAATTTAACTCATTATGCATATAAAAGAAACAATTCTAAGATTCACTTACTAAGTAAGAAATTAAAGACATATACTCTCAAAACTAGATTAATAATCTTACACATCCTGGTCTTGTCAAGTATATGACTCTCAAATTGAGATAGTAAAGACAGTTTTTGCTGAATATAAGACTGTAAGAGTTGATCAGACTGATAGACTGTCTTTGCAGTGTGGAATTATGTTCAAAACATATACTGTATCCCATGCATTATTTTGCAATAATGATTCATAGATGTGGAAGTTAACTATGATATATTTTCTTCTGCAGGATGCATGGTGGAGGAAGTGCTTGGAATCATCGCTTCATAGCACGATGGCTGGCTAGGACCTTTTTGTGTGCCGTTTGCATTTTCTCCCCAAGCATTTGTGGGCTCTCCAAGTACTTTGGCTTCCCTATAGAGTCCAAAAACATGCATTTTAGGTCAGCTGGGTGTTCTAAATCCCCCCCAGGAGTGAGTGGCAGCTTGAGTAGTCGCTTGTCTCTGTTGGCCCTGTGATGAACTGGCGACCTGTCCAGGGCCTTTTGTCCAATAGCTGCTGGGATAGGTGCCAGCCCCTCATACAACCCTGCATTGGAATAATTGTGTATAAAAGATTGGATGTTATCTACTACAAACAGTTCAAAATCAAAATTTTATCATTTAAAAAAAACTATTTAGTTTCAAGATTGAAACACAATCATGTGGGAAAAAATGGTATATCCAATATACCTTTGTTACTCTTCCATGTCAACTAGATAAAACTAATATGACACATAGACATGGATTATAAAATGACTATACTATACTAGGTTTATAAATTATTATAAAATTAATAATTTTACTACTATTTTTAATTAATCAGATAACTAAGTAATCTCGAGTCACTAATAACCACCATCAGAATCCACTCAGGAAAATCAGACTTTAATCTAATCAAGCAGAGTGAGGTATAATCTGCCAAAATAATGTGAGCTAAGTCATCTTGTTCCTGTCTGCACAGCTGGATGAGCTCCCTGGTTCCAGTGTCATCTCCATCCCTTCCCCTCAGGGCCGACACTGAAGATCATCGACCCATTCAAGGCATTTACTGAGTTAAGGTGTAAAGTGGGCTCCCATTCTCACCCAAATCCTCCCAAAGCTCCCTTCTCTTGCCTGGCCAGGCCTTTGGAGAGGCAGGCCAGTCTCCACAGGTGCAGCCTGGGAAGGATGACAGCCTCCCTTCAGCAGAGCTTAGCTCCTCTTGTGTGGCTTTGAGGCTCTCAGCCAGTGGATTCCCTGGGGCCGTAGCTGCAGTTACACCCTCAACAACACCGGCAGTGTTGTGTTGTCGAACACGCCATTTTAGATCCACAGAGATGAATACCAAAAATGGGACATAAGGCAATTTGTGCCGCAGGTACAACAGACGTGTTTATGCTCTTTGAAGTCACAGGATCATCAGATGCCAACGGACCACTCTGAGAGTCTTTTCTTAAAAACGGTCTGTTAACACCCGCCAACGTGTATTTGCTTACAGAGGAGGTGCAAACACCTCTGGTATAACCTAAGAGATCAAAGGTAAAATGTCTGTCTAAGTCGTGGCTTGTCAGGGATCTCCATGAGTAGAAATATCATTGCACATCCGGAAATACTGTAAAGGTGCACTTACTGTACAATCCAGTTCATTGTCAGAAATAAATTACTATCTCAAGTTAATAGCTAGCAGACAGCAGAAGTATTCCAGACAGGTTTTAAATTACCTTTCATGTCAACACTCTCATGCTGAAGCAATGATAAATGCTGCTTCAAGTAAAACAATGTCCTTTATCACCACTTGATTTTTTTCATTGCAAAAAACTGTTCAATCAGATAATACACTGCCTGGCCAAAAAAAAAAGTCACCACCTGGATTTAACTAAGCAAATAGGTACGAGCCTCCTATTGGATAATTACTGCATGGGCGATTATCTTTCAGCTTTTTTTTTTTCGGCCCCCTTTCCTTTATGGCAACAAGTTATTTAACCCCAACTGATGCAATGACTTGCTTCTCATTTCCTAAACAACCATGTGGAAAGACACATCCGTGGTCCTGGAAAAGATGTTAGTCTGTTTGAGAAGGGTCAAATCATTGGCATCAAGAGGTGAAAACATCTAAGGAGATGCAGAAACTACTAAAACTGGGTTCAGAACAGCCCAACGCATTATGAAAAACTGGAAGGATAGTGGACCATCGTCTTCCAGGAAGAAATGTGGCCGGAAAGGCAGATGAAGTGATGCAGCATCATGCCTAGTGCCTACTGTATGAGCCTGTGGGGGCAGTGTGATGATCTGGGGTTGCTGCAGTTGCTCAGGTCCAGGTTCAGCAACAGTATGAGCTCAGGAGGTCAGCTGATACCTGAATATACTAAATGGCCAGGTTATTCCATCAATGGATGTTTCTTTCCTGATGGCACGGCCATATTCGAAGATGACCGTGCCAGAATTTATCGGGCTCAGATTGTGAAAGATGGTTCAGGGATCATCAGACATAATTTTCACACATGGATTGGCCCCCACAGAGTCCAGACCTGAACCCCATTGAGAATCTTTGGGATGTGCTGTGGTCAGACTCTACAATCATCATCAAGATCTTGGTGAAAAATTGATGCAACAGGATGCAAATAAATCTGGTGACATTGTAGAAGCTTCTGGAAACACAGCGAATGCTGCCGCAATCATAGCTAAAAGCGGTCCAACAAAATGTTGAATGTTTAACCTTTTTTTTGTTGGCGACTTTTTTTTTGGCCGGGCAGTGTAGTTTTACTGATGAGTTCAGCTGGAAAAGAGTGGAGTGTCCTCTCCAGGCCAGGATAGTGATCCTGCCCCAAGCAGAGGAATTCAAACATCTCAGGGTCTTGATCACAATGTGACAGTGTGGGGTCCTGGTGATCGTGCACCCTGGCTTGGCCACAAAGTCAGCCTTTTGGCTGACTGGTAAGTGCGCATGACTCTCACCTGAGAGTCTGTGGGATCAAATCCTGCCTGGCCCTCGTGTAGCCTGCCACAACAAGAATGAGAAGAATGGACCAGGAGATTGTCAGGTTGATTGGAGCAGCTTGTGCAGGGATACAGGAGGAGCAACTCCACCCTTATACAGTATATGGTCCCGAGCTGTGTTGTGAATGAAATAGATAGATAGGGTTGCCCCCATAGCTCATCCTTACACAAACCCACTCATAAAACATCAAACGTTGTGTCTATAAACAGAAACGAGCAGGCAGATGTAGTAAGAATACACTATTAGTGATAGATAACTAAACACCCTTGTAAGTGTTCTGGGCATGCATGACTGCAAGGATCCAAGACAGATTGGAGAAACCATTTCTTTTGGCTGGGAACACTTCATGATTTGCCGGACAAGCTGGAAGAAATGTCCAGGGAGAGAGAGGTCTGGGCTCCATTGCTTAATCTGCTTACTTTGTAGATAGATGACTGTATGGATGGATGAAAAAATAAAGTGAGAAATCCATTCAATCATTGATACTTTCATCATTGATTCAATCATTGATCATTGAAAAAAAAAAAAAAAAAAAAAAAAGTGAGCTTTTACAATACTGAATTTCCCTTCGGGGATGAATAAAGTATTTTTCATTTTCATTCATTTCATTTCATTTCATTTCATACATTCTTTCATTTTCTGTACTGTTGGTCCAATTCAGGGTTGCGGGGTCCCTGGAGCCCATCCCAGCAGTTATCAGACGAGAGGTAGGGTACACCCTGGACAGCCTGCTGGTCTGTCATCAACTGTTGCAGGTAAAGTGAGAAATGATCATCACTAAGTATGCAGTCCATAAATTTGTGATGGTAAATGTCTCCAAATAAAAACTATGTTTGTCTGAAGATGGGTAGATGGTGGACAGCGGGATAACTATTCATGTTTTGCACATATTGCTGATGCATGTTTTTGCAGTCTCTTGTCTTTTCAGAATTGAGTCACTTTGTTAGTGTCTCATAAACCTCTACATATTCTTGGGTCCATATCTACACCATGAAACCACCTCTCTGGTTCTGTGTAGATCTATCAAGGTAGACCTATCAGAGCATTTTGCAAGGGACCACTGTCTTGCGTGTATAGTTGATTGAGTTGGGTTCATTTCCAGTGCTTCCCACAGGTTCTCAATCAGATTGGGAGCTTCTACCAACACCAGTCTCTACTGAGGTGTTCAACTTCCCTTCTGCCAGGTCGCCTCCATAAGATGTAACTTCCCAGTTTTTGTTTCACCTGCATGGTCTGTGATTTGGTGTCTTGGCCTCTATGCCTGACACACACCTGTTTGTTATTTATTCTGCCTGTGACCAAACTTCAGGATCATCTGCATGAAAACATGCTGAAATTAAAGTCTGCTGGACAACCTTCTATCGTTTGCAAACATATTCATATTCATCAGCAAATTGATGGAAAAGCCACTATTATAATTACTGACCTGTTATCATGGAGCCAGATGATTGTACTTTGACCAATTGTCAATATTTTTGCAACAATACAACAAATCACCTTCTGCTGATGAGGAAGACAACTGAAATGTTTCGGGGAGTAATAGCTATAGTTTTTTTAAGCACTTAAAGTGCAGATGACACCTTTTTGACATTTTTTGCCATGTTTTAGAGACCAAAACGTCCTTCATGATGATCTATGTAACATAAACAAGCGCAGCTGCATAGATGAGTTATTAGAAAACATTACTGCTTTTCTGACCAGACTGTGGCGCTGTGAGCCGAAACCGGATATGACGTCTGCGAGAGTACTCTTCTTCGCTGCTTATTTTACATTGAAGTGGCTTCATTGCGTTTTTTAAGCTCCTTTTCTAGTTTTACAGAAAAACAGTAATGACTCAGCCTTCAAATTGTGTTGACAGTTAATAATTAAAAGCTCGTAAATGCAGCGTTAGTTTATTTAGGTATTCTACAGATTCGGATTTTATTTTGAAGAGGATAAGGAAAAGCCAGTAAACGGGCAGCAACCGGACCTCTGCTCGTCTACAGCATCTGTTTACTGAAAGTTCAGGAACCATGCAGCGTGTTGAGACTTCTAACACAATAAAACTGCGATCATCTCTTCGGAAATCTTCTTTTTCATCCATCGTTGCTTCATCACATCGGTCATACAGCTCCTGCTTTGGGCTTAGAGCTGCTGCTCGGTTATATGAGGATGTCTCCGGTCATCAGATCTCCTCCAGCTGCTTCCAAAGCTGCATCATTTCCTCCATCTTCATCCTTATAAACGGGAACTATTTAAAACTCCACTGGAACCATATAAGTTATCTTCTCATTTTTTAAAGGCTAATTATTTCCCGCGGCTAGCTTGTGGCTGCTGTTAGCTGCGAGCTAACACAGGGGACGAGTGCCTCATTTCTGTCACGCCTGGCTCTAATGTATGTCAAACTCCTTTGTGGGTCTGTTGTCTGCTTTTTGTTGTTCCGGGTCGCTTCTTACAGTTCTGATTCCCTCTGTGTGGTCTTGCAGGCTTTTATCTGAACCAGTGGAGCTGAGGCTGGGAGACAGACTGTAGGCAGCTGGTTGCAGCTCGACTCCGGTTCTAGCTTGTAAAATGTGATTTCCCCAAATTCCTCATCATTATCACACTTTTCTGAACTGGCTGATGATCCACCACACAATCCAGTTCCAATCTAGCTGTTCTGGAGCATCTTTCATGTTTTCCACGGCTTAGATTATACGTAACTCAATGGGCGGACCGCAACTCTGTACCGTCGCTTATGTCACAACATGGCAGCTCGTTTCACGACTGAAAAGCTATTAGCCTTTAGCCGAGCCTCCTAAACATTGGATATTTACGTAAATACACGTCTGATTAACTTCTAACTGCACAGAACTACTTATTTTGTCTTGCTGTGTTGTTGTATGGCAAAGTTACTTGAAGTTAAGGTCGTATCATCAGCACTTTAAAGCCTTTCCAAAGCAAAAAAAAAAAAAAAAGTAATAAAAAATTGGTGTGAAAATATCTAAAAATGGATTTGAAAAAAAGGAAAAAGTTTTGCTTGAATTTTGTTTTCTAATCAGAAATTCACATGTTGAAGCTGCTACCTCATACAGTGTCTCTAATTCATCCTGCAGAGGCTGGGTGGTCATCAGGAACAGGAAGCTGACATCTCCTCATTCACTTGTAAAAACTGACACAAGCAAAACAACTGCTTATAATAAACGGCCCCCCGCTTCCTATGGTATGAATGAGCGAAAGTGTGAGGGGGCGCAAGCATCTTTTTCTGGTATTTTATTACTGTGACTGCTTGTTGTGTTTGACGCCTGGTGTTTTGTTAAGGAAGAGAAAGTTCTCGGTCAATACGATATGTTGAGCTGAAGGTGGTTCCCACTCCAGAGCTTTTTTCCTGAATCTGACACCTTCTCATCCATCTATGCTGTAAAGTCATGACAGTTGAAAATCCACATAGCTGAGCCTCAAACAGGAAGAATCTATTAACTACATCCTGTTTCATGGACCAAAGATGAGATATAGCCCCTTCAACAGCAGGTCTAAATGTAAGTAAACACTCTGTACCTTTCAAACGACTGAATCTTTTTCTCTTTTCTAACAATATTGCTGACAAAATGCTGCTTGTTATTTTAAAGAATGAAAAAATGAAAAGTAATAAAGCTATGTATTTTAACAAAGCCAGAATAAAAAAAATACCGTATATTGATGATGTATTGCACATATTCCTGCCACCTACAACAAATCTGATCAAACCATTGTTTTTATTTATTGTGCTCAATGTGGGTTAACATTTATTCATTCGGGTATACATGGAAAAGGGAGTTTGGGAATAGTCATTTGATTTATTTATCCTAGCAAGACTATCACAGCATTTAACATGTCTGATGATGTCACCTGACTGAATAAAGTGCAACTTAATGAGGAGTGAAAGTTACATGAATTGATGTATGGTGCATAAACTTCAAATTGCGGCAGTGGTTGGACGATGTACAGGATGAGGCAGGTTACAAGAAAAGAAAGAAGGCAGAGGAGAATATGGAAGAGGTGAAAGCCATGAGGAAAAGCAGGCAGATAATGCAGGATACAGTTTGTGTGCACTCTGTCAGAGTGGTGCAGATTTAGATGGGGGCTCTGAAAATCATTGTTTTTATTTGTCAATTAAATGAGGAGTGACTGATGGCCTCTTTAGTTAAGATGATAATCAGTGTTTTAATTGCAAAGTAGTTTATGAGGGAGTTTAGTTAATGTAGCAGGGCAGCTCTAGATGGCTCTTCCTCCATCCTGCCAAGTGTCTACCTGATCTACCTGACTCACTTCCTACAGTATCTACCTGAGCAATTAAGGTCACAGTTGGCCACAGACAGAAAACAGTTTCAAATAGTTTAGGAATGTTTTGGAAATTTCATGGAATAAATTAATAAACACACAACAGTGACAAATTAATGCTTCTATTTTAATGTAAGAAACAAAAGGATCCTTCTGGAAAATAAAATTAAATGCAACCTGAAAATGGACCATTTAATTTCTAAGGTTTAATTTTTTTAATTATTTTTTTTTTTTAGCACAACAGCTATTTCCTGCTTTCTATTTTAAAATAATATTCTCACTTGTATTTTGCATCATATTGCTTTATTTTGTTTCCTACCATGTGTGAGCTGCAAACCATGTCATCTGTGGGTGCTGCTTTTGTCATGAACTTCTCTGTCTTTCAGTGCTACTCTGAACACACCATGTTCACTCTGAATTAAAAAATAAAGATCCTGAGGCTGTATTTGTGGGTTTTTTTTAGACCTCCGAGGAATGTGGCTGTGTGTGGTAGGGGGGTATCGAGAAACGTAAGGAATGTTAACAGACTGTTGGTCTTTATTTGGTCTGGCTCTGGCCCTTATCTGCTTCTGCCAATGTTTTGCTCAGTTATGACCTATCACAGTCCAAGTTGAAACCTCATTCAAATCTCTTGTTTTCCTTTGAATGAGAAATCAAGTGTAGACAATAATAATATGTTCAGAAGAATGTGGTCTGAGATAAGATGAAAAAGTTGTAGATACAAACATTCTGTCTATACACAATATACAGATGTGATGTTAACAGCATCCTGATGTCTTTGGTGTTAATGTAAAGTTTTTGTAGAGAAGACCACATTGGACATTAGGTGATCTATGATGGGGTCATCTTTTCATACCTGTAAACTGTACAGTTTGTTTTTATTTATTTATTTATTCCACTGCAGAAGATGGAAATCTAATTTTTGAGACCAAGCAAAAGCCTATGAAAGTCAAAAATGGCAATATAAAATCAGCACTAACTTACAGAACCAGTGTTTTGTTGATTGAGCAGCATTTTCTTACCAATTGATTTAAAAATTTGCACCACAGGCTAACAGCAGACTATCTCAACAGTATAGACCTTTGAAAAAACGTAGCAAAATTTGCTCTCAGAAAATGAGAAAATGCTTCATTTTTCTGCCGAATTGCAGCAGAGTGCATCACCATTAGTTTACCCTGGTGTCTTTTGGTTACTCACACAGAATAAAGTTATTTTCTGATCGTTTTCCATTGATCAGTTTTGTGATCAGAGTTGAGAGCACCTAATAAGAGTACTTACACATATCTAACATTTCTCAGATAAAATTACAGGTAGCAAAGCTTGCTCAGTGGTTTCAAGTAGGGATGTTCAATGTTAGCTTTTTTTTTTTTTTTTTTTTTTAAAGATATTTGATACAACAATATTGTTCAACTCTTAATTTCTGATACCGATATAAACCGTGATATTGCGTCTCTCCTATTTTGAAAATTCTTAAGTGAGAGGAGAAGTAGCTGATGAGTTTGACGTATAATATGATCATGCTGTGTAAAAGTCATTACATTTTAACACCAGTATCGGCTGCTCATAACTGTAGGCCACTAATATCTGACATGTCTAGTTTTAAGCAAATGTGCTTCAAGTCACATTTATTTATAGAGCACATTTAAAAACAACCTTAGCATTGCTTATTCAAGACATCCGTAGATTTGCTGCTGCTGGATCTGAAGTTTCTGACAGATCTAACTGAACATAGCCAACAGCAAAAGCTCCAGAAATTGCACCTGCTGCCCTATGTGACAAGTACAGTGACGTAGGAAGTGCCCTTTTTTGTATCCACCTCATACTCCTGGATTAACTCTGTGAAATTGCCTTTCTACAGATTTAAATAATGAAATTAGAAAGCAGGAGCTGTTTTACTGACAGACAATTCCCAGATGGCCCTCTGCTGTCAGCTATGATCTACACTACAAACGATGCAGACATATGAAGCTTAAACAGAGTCAGGTTTTCAGTACTTGTAAAGGTAAATAAGAATATACTGGTTAATCCAACAAGACAAAAAATAGGTGTGAGTGCATTTATTGATTGTGTATAGACGATCCACATGATAATCACTTGCCAATGGGCTTTTCTTTCCACTACAAAACAAAGTGATATATAATCAAGTGGCAACCTCCAGTGGCCAACTGTGAAGCCACCTGGAAGTCCCAAAAAATTGTAGTTTTTTTCTTCATCCACTAGGGGCTCCAAAACAGCACAAATCCCCATAGACTACCATGTTAAAAAGCAGAAATAGAAATAAACATACTGTATTCACAGGGTTATTCAAAAAATCATTTGAGATTTAATAGGTCAGTTTACCTTCACGCCAACTGTGTTTGTGTGTGTGGGTGTGTGTGTGTGTGTGTGTGTGTGTGTGTGTGGAGGGGATGTTATTATTTGTTTAGATGTTATTATTTGTTTTGATGGCTACTGGTTAGCTCCTTGGTTGCTCTTGGGAAAGCGCCAGCCTGTAGCAGACTAGTATAATGGTGGTTTTTAGCCAGCTAACAGCAAGTCCAAGCGTGCCTTACCTTTAGCCCCCAAAGATTAGAGGCTAACTTCCGTTAGATTCTCCTAGTTTTGCGTTAGCTTGGTTAGCATTTAGCTGAGAGTATTTGGGCTTTCAGTCATTTGCCTGGAGGCAGCTCTTTTCCCATTTCTGTATTTGCCGGGGGTGGAAACACACACGATGCAGCAAATATGGCAACATTGGGAATGCCCAACTGGCTTCAATTTTAGCTCTTCAGAAGCCAACAGGTGGTGTAGTGGAAGGTTCCTCCATCTTTTTAATGGTCTACAGTATGCATATAACCTTAAAAATAAAGACTTTTTTTTTACATTACACTACATATTCTAGCATGTTAAAGAGCCACAACGCATCTTTTAGCAATTTTTCTCAGTGATGCGCCCCATACTGTATCAACGGCTAAACTACCATTTATCTTCATCCTACGTACTGTGATTCACTCCAGCCAGTAAAAGACAGTCTTATCTTGACTCTTGTTCTGTCCCTTCCTCTCTTTCTTTTTCCCTCTTCTTCCAGTAATGTTTCCTTGCGTTTCTTTGCCGAATCCGCCATGGTGCGTGTTCAAAACATCCACTGTATTCATGTCTGGTTCATATCCATTCGCTAGGACATGATGCAGTGCGCAACCAATAGTTGACTGCAACGTCACGGCCTCATCCTAGATAGAAAAGTTAGTGCTGTTTCTGAGCCTTGGGACGATACTGGGCAGTGATGGCTCGAAAATGCGTATAATGAATGTTGATGTGCCATGAAAACTAGTCAGAAACACCTTTTTTAAGGTGCAAAATTTATGTTGTGGGTCTTTAACACTGGAATACACTTTGATGCTTCTTGGAGATCTCTTTGGATGAGATGTTGAATTATTATTCTCCCTTTTCTCTCTCTGATTTAGTGGATGGTTTAAGTTTCCAGTTTAAACTGAAATGGTTCACATGCTTTAAACATAAACTGAAACTGCATAACAATCATGCACACATATAATATGCATTTTGTTTGCGTTGTTTTTGTTTTGTTTTATTTTTCTCCACTGGTGCCTCTATTCTTAAAGCTTTAATGGGCCTAAGAGTCATGTACTGAAACCAACACTTGGATTTTTTTCTCCCCTTCATTACTAGAATCAGCATTTGATGACATCATCAGATAGGGCCTGAGCTAATCTTGGCTGGTCGTTGGTGAGCAGCAGCGGTGGCGGCAGCATGACAAGATGTGTTGCATCAGACTTGGAGCCGCAGAGCTGTTGGGCTGCTCAGGATCTGGCTCTCCGAGGCCACAGCAGTGTTTATGGAGCCGGCCTGGAGATTAGGATGACTGCACACACTCTCTCTGGGTTTCCACTCTCAGTCTCTCCCCTCTGACTGCACGCTCGCTGCTCCCCTCCTCTTTGTTCAGGGGCTCCCCTTATCGAAGGCCTGGAGACTGGAGCAGTGACACTATCTGCAGATGTGGGGAGGATGTGTGTGTTTGTGTGTTAGAAAGAGACTCAAGTGCGAGCGGCAGACTTGAAAAGGGTCATAGAGTCAGATATGGCTGTCGCCAGCACGTCATACCTTGGAAACTCCTCCGCAACCCAACATGGCATCATGGGAGGAGTTCAACCCGGCCTTATCGCAGCACAGCGCCAATACTGACCATGCATGCTTTGCCTGATGACCTCATATTTTGTTTTTTTAGGAGGCAATTTGAAATGTAAATTTTTGGATTAAATGATTAAGGGCTTTCAAATTCAACTAATCTGCAGCTGCAGGTTTTAGCACATGAGTCATAAAGGTTGAAGCAAAGTTCCAGCAGAAAGGTCACACATGTTTGGAGTATCACATGGGGTTATGTACATATACAGTACATGACCACCACTGTGTGTGTTTGATAAGAAGCACTGTGATGGCGCCACGTTGATCCTCCTCTCAGCAGTGCTGCATCAGTTCCCATGCTGTCCACATCTTTTAATGAGCCCATTTGGGTGTGTGTCCAGTGCGTTTTCGCTGACATCACTTTTCATTCATTTGGCAAAAATACACACTCATCCTTTCACTCAGTCTACCAGCAGAGTGAGATACCTTTCAAGACTGAAGACTGCAGATAATACCTAGATAATGAATGATGACAATAACAAAATGCATCTTTAAATTCAGATTTTATCTCCCCTCAAAACAGTCAGTAAAAGGCGTTCTATAGGCAGAGAAGTGAATGTAGTTGACACTTTCGGTAGGCTTTATTCCTTTTTGCAGAGCTTTTTAATCTGCTATATGTGCCCTTTCTTTTCCTAAATCCCGTATCCATTTGTTTTTTTTTTATGACCCATTTTTGTGGTTTATCCAAGTCTAGGCTGAACCACATTATTTTAGCAAAGAAAACAACACCAATTACTGTTATGCAGTTTGAAAATTCTGACAAAAGTGTAATTTATATGCCATTCATATCCCAAGTTCATATGCATATCAAGCAATTGTTGGCCTTATTCACCCTCCTGGTTTTATGACTTTCCTTGACAGATAAAATACCAAAAATGTATTGGGGTATAATCTGGGCGATTTTGAGGAACAATAAATTTTACTTAGTGAACTCTAGAGAAACTGGGATTCTCGTCCTAAACTCTCCATGCTTAAGGTTGTTGTGTTTTGGTTTGTTTTCTTTGCTGTGCTGAAGATTGAATTCAAGCTATTTAAATTTCTGTTTAAGGAACTTGAGGCAGGAGTTTTAAAAAAACCAAACATGAATGTCCATTTTTTTTAAAACTCATGGGTGATGAAGCGCTAAATACCAAAAATAGCGTTTCTACCCACGTTTCTCTCCGTTGCCTTGAACAGGCTGTGTGCTGCAAAATGCGCTGCAATTCGGTGTCCGAATTTCCCACGCTGCCCTGCGGACGTGACGTCAAATGACGCTACATCCGCAGTTTTGATGCAGGAAAAAGACGGTTGCGTTAAATTAAAACACTGTAAGCGAAAGTTATGGATTTTTCTGCCGTCAGAAAAAGATCAAGATCAACTGAAAGACCATTAAAAAGTGTAACTACAAAGAAAAAGCTTAGTAAACAACATTATAGCTTTCCAGCTCTGCCATGCGGACGTGATGTCAAATGACTTTACATCTGCTGTTTTGATATAGGACGAAGCCGGTCGCGGTAAATTCAAACACTGTAAGCGATAGTTATGGATTATTCTGCCGTCAGCAAACGATCCAGATCAACTGAAAGACACTAAAAAGTATAACTACGGAGAAAAAGGTGAGTAAACAACATTATAGCTTCAGTTTGTGCACGCTCCCGTGCCGGCTTGGCTCGTGGCTGCAGTTACCTGAAGCGCCAGTCGCGAGTTTCGTTTCTTAATCTTGCCTCAAGTCTCTTTAAGTAGTCATAATCTCAAAGGGTAGGATCGATGGCGGGGGTCAGATTCTGTAAGCTGCCTTGGGGGGACATGGGTCACCCCAAAAACATGCCCCTGCACCCTCCATGCAGCATGTAATGTACTTCTATGACAGTATGTGCGTAATAAGATTCCTCCAAAACTCTTTACATTTCATATGAATAATATATAAGTCATAAAACAGTGGTGGCCAAGTCCAGTCTTTGAGAGCCATAGGGGATTATCACGCTTACCGGAAGTTCCCGGTATTTGGACACTTCCTCTTCCGGGCCATTTTAACGACAGCCGTTCCTGCTCTGTTATACTGTTTAAATCGTATAAACTCCAAATATACTTAAGTTTTCATTCCAGACTGAAGTGATACTGGATCAAAAGCTGGATCAAAGCGATCGATTCGCCGCGGTGAAGGGCCGAACTTTATAATAAAACACACGTTTGTTTGTCGCCGGCAGACTATACAGTCGTGTTAGCAGGCTAGCATTAGCCAGCTCGATGACATGCCTAACTTTGTGCGGCTGAAAACACACAAGCATCTCCTTTTTTTGGCAGTCCCCAGTTGTTCCACTGGAAACAGGGAGGTACAGACCCGATTTTCAGATGTTTGTGTGTTTTAAGACGCACAATGTTAAGCACGTCAGTAAACGCTAGCTGGCTAATGCTAGCATGCTGTGAAGTGCCGGTGTCGTGCAGTGTTGTGCCCCACCGGTGACAAACAAACGTGTGTTTTATTATAAAGTTCGGCCCTTCACCGCGGCGAATCGATCGCTTTGATCCAGTATCACTTCAGTCTGGAATGAAAACTTAAGTATGTTTGGAGTTTATACGATTTAAACAGTATAACAGAGCAGCAACGGCTGATGTTAACATGGCCCAGAAGAGGAAGTGTCCAAATACCGGGAAGTTCCGGTAAGCGTGATAATCCCCTAATATCCTGCAACTTTTAAGTGTGTCTCTTCTCCCACACAACTGAATCAAATGAATGGCTCGTTACCAGGCCTCTGCAGAGCTGAATGACGTGCACCTGAGGTAATGGAGGTGTGTTGGAGAAGGGATGCATCTAACAGTTGCAGAATAGTGGCTCTCGAGGACTGGACTTGCCCACCCCTGTCCTAAAAGCACCATGTGATTGTGCAAAGTTAACAGGAAAAGACTGCTGGAGAAACAATGATAAAACTTGTGGACATCCCTGGTCCATTTTTATTCTATTTTTACCACTCTTTTTTATATTTATTTAATTTAATTCTTGCAAATTTTTTAAGTAGGCACCATTTTATGGAGCAGCCACTCAAATTTTATTGTTGCACAACAATGATAATGAGGACCATTCTGATTTCAATTCTGAGAAAGTAAGAATCCTGTCCAGCAGTTTTTCCGTCCAATTACTAAACCCGCTGACTTCGATTAGCAGCTTTCTGGCAAGTAGATGAGCTCGTTCGTGAAAATACCTGTTATAAATATACGAGCAGATCCAAAATCATGGCAGGATTTTTATTTTCTGGCACCTGAACTCCACATCTCTGAAAATCTGTTATAAGGGTCAAGAAGGAAGGACTGAAATACACGCTCTACACCAGAAGTGTAAAGTCAGTGCGGAGACCAAAGAGTGGGACCCAAGTGGTAAAAAAAACAGGCAGGCAAAGATATCCAAGGGGGTTAGGCCAAGGGCGACTTACACAAGGCACGCAAGGTCATAACACAAACAGTGACGGGGAGAAAATGCCAGAACGCTCGACACATAGGGGATACAGACGAACTGACAGGGAAAGAGTGCAATAGTGAGGAGTATACGCCCCCGACAGGGAAAGACAAGGAGAAACAGGTGGAACATATTAGGACAGAGCAGGTGCTGATTAGGAGGGTAGGAAGTGAAGAGGCCTGAAACAAGACATGATTGCACAAAATAAAATGGAATGGAAAACTGAAAACCATGATGGAAATAAACACATAACCAATGGAGCTGGATGTAATAATATATACACAGACTATCAATGATTGCTTTCTTTTACAACTGTTCTTTTTATATTATATGACCTGTTCAGTGATAAAAATCAAAGGCTCACCGTGCTTCGGGCAACTCGGTCCGCCTACAAACACAGGTCTAAGCATGGCATTGTGGGTTAATGTTACAGTTTATATTATTAACGTTTGGCATTGCTACCAAAACAAACACACTGATAGGACTTATTTTGAAATGGTCAAATGTGGAGCGACGATGATGTGAAAGCTTTAACCGATAAATGGTCAGAAGAAAACATCCCAGTTCCGAAAAGTACCCACAGAAATAATGCAGTTTTTAAAGGAGTGATGACATAGCAGTTAAAAACTAGTTTATGTTGTTGGCATTACTGTATATGTAAATACTCCAAAGAAAAAAACAGCATTTTTTACAGCAGAGTATTGTTTTGAAACGCCAGACCTCACTTCCTCAGTAATACAGTTGGGTCCGGTGATGATATGGAGCTTTACCCAGAGACCACGTTGACTTCATTTTGATTGGCTACACCTTTATTTGGCTATGACCTTATTTGGAGAATGTAGGTCAAGCTGCGGTCGGAGTTTGCTAAAGGCTAACTGCTAGCAACATGGGCACTTCAGACAGTGAGAGCTACGTTTATCAGACAAGACAGCATTTAGAAAATAAATAAACTTACAGGTAATGACAAGGTTGTGGCCCCCCTCCCTCAGTGTTGCTGCAGAAGTTTGCTTTTAAATCCATTTGTTTGAAAATCCAGACCTGACTGCACAGAAGTTACTACTAGCTCCATACACGAAGCTGAATCAGACAGGGAGGGGGAGGGGGGAGCGGACGGTGCATAAACCGTTAGGAGAGAGAGAGAGAGAGGGGGGGGGGGGCTGTTTACTTGATAGTGTGCTCTTATTGGAGCAATTAAATTACGTAGAATGATAGAACTACGTAGAATGATAGCCTGCTGTCTGATTCAACTGTTTCTGAGCAGAGAGACAAAGCTGACAGACCATAAACAGGAACTTTGATTCTCACTCTGGACATTCACATGACCTCATCAGTGCACAACAGATCATATTATACACCCAAAACCCCAGAAAAGTTAAATTTGATGTCATGGCACCTTTAAAAACTAGCTGTGAAATAGAGATACAAGAGTACCTTCCTGCAGTTACAATGGACGACAAGGGCGCCGCCATACATCCAACCCAGCTTGCAACCCAGATGCGTGTGGTGTAGTTGGGTGGTTAGGGTTAGATTTTAGTAAGTTACAGAAGAAACTTCCGCTTGGAACTTCCAGTGTCGACTGGATATGTGCCAACGCGTTTGTCGGCCGTTGTGACTGCAGTTGGGTCCCTCTTCTGAGATATGCCCGCACAGTAGACCACTGGTGCACTAAAGTAAAAAAAAAAAACTATGTCAACATTAGGCCTAACATACGTGACATGCTTTGAAGAAGTGGCAGCTCAGACAACGAGATTCATGCTCATTTGGCTAAAGTGCAGCGTGAACGCAATCCCGGTCCGGGAAATCATCCCCACTCACCAACTGAGCCGAGTCCCCAATCGGACCTAGCAGACTATCTGTTGTGAATGCACCCTTAGGTCTCATTCTCATGCGTAAAGCGTTTTTCCAGTTGCGGCCTCTGCCTGGTCTTTCTATCAAAAACTCTCTATAACCCCCTGTAGATTAGTTGGATACTCCTGCAGCAGTTGAGTGACCTCTGAGCCTGAAGTTTCTTGTACTGTAATAATAGCCCCTTATGTTCAACAGATAAGGCTGTTACACCTTCAGCCGGCATGTTATTCTGGATTCAGGCAGTTTGTGACACAAATGTTTTGAACCCCCCTTTCCAAAGATTAAAGAGACGTGTTCTCTCTTGTTGCAGCTCAAATATTCATTAAGCAGTTATATTTTTTGAACAGTATGAAATCTATAGTAAATAAACATCTGTGTACAACTTTTTGCATCCAGTGCAGCATGGTAAGCGTTTGTTTTTAAATTTGTGTCTCTAGAGAGGGACATTCTGATACTATTGTTAGTAAAATCTAATCTGTGTGGAGTAAGTGTGGCTGGTGTGTGTGTGTGTGTGCGTGTGTGTTGGTTTGGAGGACATTGTGCTGAGCTTGGGTCTTCAGCAGCCTCTTTCTCCATTAAAGCTCCATTAGCCAAATTAGAGCCCTAATTGGGGAGGCGAGGAGATCTCTGTGCTCTTAAAGGCAGGATGTGTGTGTGTCGCTGTGTGTGTGTGTGCACGTGTTGGCTCATTTACTGTAAACATTTAAAAGGACTTTTCATTTCAGACAGGAGGGCTGTTATCAGCAGGGTCTGTGAATGGATAAAGGTGCTCATGTGGATGAGAAACGCTGGGCTGTTTGGTTGAATATTGGACGGAATATTGGACGGATCAGAAGTCTGACGACAGTTGCTGATGCTAATGGACCGACCCTGAGCCTTTAAAGCGCTGGTGGCTGCCAATTTGATTATCGGGTTATTAGCTAATTAGTTAGCTACTTACTGTGCTTGTTGCCCTCCAGGCCTGGTGGTGAGGACGTAAACTGGAGGAGACACAAGGTGGGTGTGTAGTTAATGACAGTGTGTTTGTGCAGATCCCACACATTGCAGAAAATTTTAGGCTTAGGTTTGAACATTAACTCTTTACTTTGTCTAGAAAATCACCTTCTACTTCTCTTTGCTTCCACCCCCCCCCCCCTCACTTTAGATAAAAATGTAAGTTTATATAATCTTTTCACTGTCCTTTCCTTTTCTAATCACTGTGCTCTACTTTACCAGAGACTGAGTTGAAACTGTTGTTTTTTCCCTTATCACAATTTTTTTTTAGCATCTTCAGATGCTTTTTGTCTTGAATCTGTACAACCTAAGCTAAAGGACTTTTTAAAACAAACCATATCAAAGTTTATTTAAAGAATTTAAGAAAATTCATTATTACATTTTTTTCATCTTGTTAGACATGTGCTAATATCAAACTAATCATCATGGTATGTGTTCTCAGAATTCAGCTAAATTCAATTCAGTTTTTTTTGTACAGCAAAGTCAACAAATTAACAACAAAGTCACCTCCAGTCACTTTACAGACATGATTAGCTCAAGCTAATTCGTTGTGATCCGGTTATCATCTATGGTTCCTCACTTTTCTACTTAAAAATACTAAAATGGGCGACAGGATGTTGGTCATATACTCTTTTTTATTATTGCATTGTCTGTCTTGTCAGAAATTTACTAAAATCAAATTTAAAGCAAGTAGTTGGTAATCCTGTTCAGAAACGCTTTTTGTTATTCTGGGTGAAATGGTCCTTCCATCCTGACAGTATCAATATTCAATTCAATTCAATCTTTTTTTCAACTCACACAGGTCCATATTTAATACATCAATACATCATGTATTTATAATAAAGGAAGGAAAAAAGTCAGACCTCTGTGAGAGCTGCAGTTCTGTAAAAACTCTGAAAAACCCCTGCTATTCACACCGAAAAGCGGGGATTGGTCATTCGCACCATATAGAAAGAACCAATCGATGTCTTTATGTCTCGTCTCTGTCCCTCCCCTCTCTCCGCCCCCACGCGAACCACTCTGTGCGCAGCTCACTGTAAACAAATACAGCTAACAGGCTGCCAACTGCTGCGCCATAAAAACCAAACCAAATAAAAAAAACAGGATCAAGTCTTGGACTTTTGACGTTTGCAGTGTGGACTTTTTACACCGCAGAAGGAGTTGGAGGTGTGTGAATCAAGGCTTTTAGAAACATGGTTTGTCAGCTGTTTAGCAAGCTAACAAGCTATCTACTCAGCTGTTATCAGTTAAACTGCTCGTAAAACATTGGTGCATGCATCCCTGTGCTCTGAAGGCGTGGTTTCGGGTGGTGTGTTTTTTTAAAATATAGCTTGCTCAAACAGTTTTTCCAACATTGCCAACCCTAGCTTCAAATGTATAAATCACTGAAATTAGAGTGGCTGTGAGTGACTGTACAACAGACAGGCAACCACTTGTGAATTCAGTTAATGTGAGTTTGTAATTCAAGGTTTGGTCTGTGTATTAGAGAAATCATAAGAATGAGAAACTTGTTAAATACAACAAAGTCTCTTTAATTGCTTGGCACTTACAAACAATTAATTGTGTCTGTAAACAGATTTAGCTTCAAACTGGGGTGCATGCCCGTTTGAGTGTGTGTGTGTTGACAAGAAAGGCAAGAATAAAGCGTTAATCTGTGTGAAATTTCCCAGACCCAGCCTCTCTGTTGAAAGTGCTCTAAAGTAGTTGGCAGAAACAGCCGCTCTGTGATAAACTGTAAATGACCGAGAGTTAGCTTAACCTAATCCCCTCTTGTAGGAGGCCTGCAAGCCGCTCCTGCAGCCTCGCAAGTCTGTGTGTGCTTGGATCTCCACACCTCTACACTTATCAAAGAGTCATACATCACGGTCTCAAAGCCTCTGCTGCACTGTCCTGTCTCAGCTAATTAATGCTCACATGAAGAGGAAAGCAGAGCAATGCTATCCACATATTATAGGCTTGGTAAAGGTGAGCTGAATCTGTAGCAGGCAGGATTTTATGTGAAAATGCATCTTAAGCTCTGCTCAGACCATAATAGCATTACTTCCCTGCAATCCCTTGTTATTTAGCAGGAAAACAGAAAGGTTCTCTGAAACTTCCCCTAGATTCATCATATTTTTTTTTTTTTTCTTTTTTGTACAAGTGACCCAGCAACAACTATCATACTGATGTCCACAATTCAAAGAAGATAATTTGATTCAGATGCCATTTTCATGTCAAGTGTTTGTTGCAAAGTTTGACAAAGAATAGAATTTCCCACTGAGCCTATGTAAAATATCCAAGAGAAGATCTTTCCTAAAAAGAGGAGAAAAAAATGCTCAGATCTTTACTTTGAGCTGTAAATGACGAGACAGAATACAGTTTGTAGCTGTTTTAAATAAATAGCATGTAGCCTGTTATCCATGAGAATAATGAACATGCATTTACAAGCTATAACTCATCGTGTTTTATACACACCCTCTTGTACATAATCACGTTGGAGCCAGTGTCAAGAATACAAATGATAAATTGCAGTGAAACTCACTCTGTCTGGTATTCTTGCTTTTTCCACAACACCAAATCGTACATGCAACGTTTTGCTTGCAGTGCAGAACACATATCGTGGTTAACAGTGTAAAAAACTGTCCTTTGGTGACTCAGGATTTTCTGATGCATTCATTGCCATATTTCCATTAGTAAATAATCAAACTATAATAAGAATTGTGGTGTTTTTCTCATTCATTTATTTACAAAAATGTGACAAATTGTGCTCCTCGTGGGTTCCCTTCCTCTCCCCTTTGCCTTGCTGCATCACCTACAGGCAGGGTGAACCACTCAGGTGGAGCAGGTTAAGCAAGTAGATCTTATATTTAAAACTTGGCCAGACAGGTTCTATTAAGGTATTTTAATGTAAAAAAAAAAAAAAAAAAAAAAAAAAGTAGTTATATAAATGCATATGCATCTGCTTAACAAAACAATACCTGCTATCTCTATCAGAAACAGCTTGATGTCCATATACTGTAATTATCTTATTGCTTCTGGTAATAATCTTGTGCACTGAAACACAGAATAAGAATAAGGATTTTGTAACCCTATAATTCTGTATGTATCTTATTTGATAGCGTTTTTGAAGCTTTTGCATTACTTTATGGTACTTTATGGGTTGTGCTTGCACACCTAAGCTGTGGTGGCTGAATAGAAGGAGGGAGGGAGGAATAGAGGGAGACGTTTCTGTCAAATATTATGTTGTGAAACAAACTTGTTGTGGCTTCTTTAGCTAGTGAATAATTATTTTGCCACCAAAACTCCTTTCTCAGTGTTGTATTTGTTGTTTCATAGAAGTAAACAGCTGTTCAGATGTTTTTTTACTAAAGTAAAAAAATATTGGCATCAATGGCACTTTTCCACTTGAAGCGCACTTCAGCATTTAAAGCTCGTTTTCTCAGCTTTTTGGTCAGAAACAGGCATTTTCGCTGCAACAAACCCATGTTCTACTGTAGATGACCAAAAAAATGGAAAAAGCCAGAAACAATTTTTTTTTTTTCTGATAAGAGAAGAGAGTCTAAGCTTTCCTTTGGTACATTCAGTGTTTGCACAGGCATAGTACACAATATTCTGTGGATCTCCAAAAATCAGTGAAAATGCTTAAAAATCCTGGCAATATGGAGCGCTCTGCTCGGAAAAAGTCTGGCAGTCAATGAGTTAAATAAAATAATTTTCTCCCCATTTGTTCTTGTGTCAAACTGCAAAGGGTTGAACTGTTATACAGGCTGTAGTTGACCTAAATTCTAATGATATCATGACTTGATCCAGTGACATAGATCAATTATATTTAGTTATCCACAGTTTGATGGTCCAATCAGATTTAAAGCATGTGTGTCCGATAGTGGTGGGCGTATCGATACAAATATTGATAATATTGATACCAACATTGGTATCAATATTGATTGATTCCAGTGCAGTTATATCAATACTTCAATTTTAGTCTTGAAAACTATCAGAATCTTCATAAATATGGAGAACAAAGTGTTTTTTGATTGATCTGGTTCACCTTAATAACAAGGTATCTACATGCCAAAAATCAGCTTTTCGTCCAGATAGTGGCAAATTGAGATTATTATGGTATGGATGATAATTTAGTTGTTTCTGCATTAATGAGATAAAAAAAAAAAAAGGTTTATACATTCCACAGAAAAATCTCTTTGCATAAATCTGTTAATTTGATAGCCCTTTAAGAAAGTATCAGTATTGATATTGGTATCGATGATACTAGCCCTTTCACAGCTGATGTATGATAATATTTATATATTTAAAGGTTATGATTAATCATTGCGTATGAGATAGTGAACCCAATTTCATAGAATATTGAAAAAATTTTTTGAAAGAAACATCTTATAGTCTATAAAGTCTTTAACACTGAATTTTGCATACTTGTTACTTTCTAGCCATTTTTTCGTGATTAACAAGTTTGTTATAACTGACAGTTTATTCTGACACATTTATTGTGACAACAGTATCATTATTATGGTATTAATTGGCTAGTTTACAGGCTAAGGAGTAAACCACAAGGAGTAAACCACAAAACCTAACTTTTATTGTTGGGTGAGAGTGTTTTCTCTGATTTTTAGCTTAGCTAGCCTTCTGAAAGTAAACACAATCTACAAAAATTTGCAACAGTTAGGCAACATACCTTTGTCCTAAGCTCTTGTTACCCTCTGTGTCCTTCAGGTCCATGTGGAAATTTAATTTTGGTTTATATTGTTCTTACTGTTGTGGAGTTACCAGTTTTCAAGAGTGGAGCGACTGGAGTGGCTGCGTATGATACTTAACCCCCCTCTTTTTCTTTTCTCCTCTCCCCTATAAAAGGCTCCTTCTTTTTTATCCCTCCCCACTATTTTTTTTTGCTTTCTTTCTCTTTCTAGGGCCTCCGAGCGATTACACTCCCCCCTCTTATAAATTTTTTTTTAATATGAGATCTAATAATAAGAGAAGATTATAATATACGACTTGTTCAGGGTCAGGATAAATAGTGTAGACAACAATGCATAAACAATAAACAAAGCATAAAAGTACTATTACTACTACTACTGCCGCAGTTACTACCACTGCTTGGCTTCTATTACTACAAGGCTACTACTTATAATAGAATATCTCAAATCTCCTGGCCTTAACTTAAAATTTATTGAAGGAAGATAACGCTATCTTCTGTTTTAGGCTTGATTATGTAAATTTGGGGAAAAATGCCAATAATAAAGCAATGTATGATTTAGTGATAAGGAAATGTGCATTTGAATACATCAAAACAAACACGTATACTCTTAAAATCAACCTTTGATTTATTTATAAATGAAAATCTAACCATTTTCCACAACTGGATGTTAATTATTACCTAATCTATGCAGATTAAGCAATGGTTGCAGGATGCTATCTCGGTAATAAAATAGCTTCTGATCATCATTAACATGAAGCTAGACCCTAGCTTGCAAACCGTAGCCATTTACTAATTCTAATAATTGATTAGCTTATTATGCTAATTACGCTAATTGCCCAAAGTGCAACTTTTAGCAACCAAGTGGAATTTCATTCAGTAGGTCTATAGACGACGTTTCAGTCATGAAAGTTCATAGTACTCAACATTTCTGGGTTTAGTATTGGCCCTCTGGAAGTTTCCAATACTTTATTTACTTGGTATCGGATCAATACCAAATCTCACATTATCACACACCCCTATGTGTCCAATGTTTTAGTTGCTACAGTTGCTGTTGTTTTCTTGCAGTCAAAAGTACATTTAAAAAACGTGTACATTTATACTCCATCTAGTCTGCTGGTCAGACCAGGAGCTGATGAAAATCTCCAGCTACAGCAAAGTTATCTGACTTGTCACAAAATGCTCAATAAAAAAGAAAAGAGAAAAAATAAAGCAGTTTTTTTTTTTTTAGGTCAGTGGAATGAGGTTTTATATAATGTTTATACAGTATTAAGGCTTACAAGTAAAGTTGAAACTGTAAAAAGGCAAAAAATCTGAAATGTGGCATTTGCCAAAACATTATAAACAGATATTGATCAAATGAAAACAATGTTTTTCGTTGCCTACTGTGTTTCTACTCTGCAGAAACAGACACCGTTGATATGTTCAGACTTCGTGCCACCTTTCTGTTCTTCATTTAAGAAAGAATTCTGGGAAAAGAAGGAAATCATAACATGGAAGCAGAGGAAGTCCTCATTTTGATCATGAAAGCGCGAGTCAAGTTTCTCCATGTGTGCTTTTAACTGATGGAACAAGTGAAGTGGGTACAAAAATAGCAGCAGTAGGGAGAGTGTGTGGCCCACAGAGTCAAGCTGTTGATTCCCACAGTCATGTTTATTAAGAAAACACTGCAGCATCCAGGTATTGTGCTGCAGGATCGGCTCCGAGGCTGACAGACGCTTCCAAGTGTGTGGTCGCACAGTCTGGTGAACAGTGCTATCATTGTGTAGAAAAAAACCCTGAAGTTTATGATTTAATGTTTGTAGATTTTAACATATTTGTGAAGAAAACAATGGTTGACAGACAGTCTACACTATTTGCGCAAGCAGTGGACCTTCACTGAGATGAAATATCGCCACCATTCTTACGGGTGTTTGAAAAAATACAAAGCAAGTCACAAAATTAACCAGAAGTTGATGCCTGGTTAATTACTCATAAAAATCAATTTGTTTAACACTGAATTTCTCACAGTCTACTATCCTCACACATCTCTTGCTCTTACTCTTCACACACAAGATAATTCTAATTAATCAATAAATTTAAAGGCTCTTGTCTCCTGGGAAGACAAAGGACAGAAGGAAATCAATTACCATGTGATACAACATGACAAGCAAATGAAATATTTAAACCGCATCCATCTTTTTAACTTTAAATATAAGCTCTGGGTTAATAAGCCTAAAGCGTTTTGAGTTGTGCTGTGTTCCAAAAAATGTCAGATCTCTTTCTTTAAACACAATAAATAAAAAAGGTAGTTCAAGCTCTCGGCATCTTCCTTTTACAAGAGTAATCTACATAGCTGTGGTTTGCCCTTGGCTGAGCCACTATCCCCTGTAAACTGTCGATTTCTAGAAGAACAGAACCCTCTGTGGGTAACTGGGTTACAGAGCCTGTAATTTGTAAGTAATAGGAGTTGTCCTGGAGGAGGGCACATAGATATAGTCCAGGAAATGTTTTTAAGCAGAGGAGGCAGCGAGGGGGGATTCAGAGAGGCCTCTCCACTTCAATCCTGGTAAACGCAGACAAACAGGATTAAGCTGAAGGTAGTGGGTTGGGGAGAGGGCGAGCTTGCCTCTCGACTTTCAACAGCTCTGAGTGGATGCTGCCAAAGAGACGAGGAAGAATGGTCAACCACCTTCATTCCTTTAGAGCTGGACTGTCGGCCACGCTGCAGTACTTAGTTTCCATTGGTGGAGAAGGAGAAAACACTACCTGCTGCCACAGTTTTTTTTTCTTTCTTTTCTTTTCTTTTTTTACAAAATGGTTGCGCCTGTGATTTGTTCCCATTATCTATATATGCATCTGAAAGTAGCAGGAAGATTTAATTTTGTGGCATTAAGAAGGCTCTTGAAATGCAAATTAAAACCAAATGTGGCTCATGTGAGATGGGTACCTCCAGTACAAGGTGACATCACATTTTTTAAGGCCATGTGTTCACTAAGCATTTTACTTAAACAACATATTTCACACTAAAGGTCCATTTAGTGGCTTTATGTGATGCGTTCAGCTGGTATAAGCAAAGGTGAATATCCCTGGTCCAGAAAGTAAAAATCCTGTCCATCAGTCATTCCAACCAATCACTAAAGCAGCTGAATTTAATCAGCACAGCTTCTCTGGCAGGTAGTTAGCTCGTTATTGGAAACATCTGTTCTAGAAGTACAAGCAAATCCAAAAACATGGCAGGCTTTTTACTTTCTGGCACCTGAATTGCCCACCTCTGGTTATAGGTGGCCTTTGAAAGTGGATCAAGTTTGATAAGTTGATATAAATCTGATGGCTTTGAACTCAACATGAGAATTTGCTCTCTCTTTAAGGGGATATTGTGTAAGTTCTCCTGTGTTTTATTCACAAAAACTGACTATTTGGTTCAAAAGTGTTTTTTCATTAATCAGTAATCACTCCCATCAACCTGAGTGCTCCTCTAAGTTCTAAATTTCCGTTCATATCATTCATTTACACATCGCGGGGCAGCTCGGTGGAGGCTGCCATGTCGTATCGCCATGTTTTTGCGTTCGGGAGAAGCGTGACAGCAGGAAAACACAGAAACTCACCGGACACACCGGAGTTTTCAGCTCAGTTCGAGGTAATGCCTTTGAAAAGTCACCGCGCTGCAGAGGGGAGAAACCAGCGTCTCACTGATGCTGGGTTCACGTGCAGTCGGGCAGACGGCAGTTGGTAACAAACCAGATGTCATTTTAATCAATGAAGCCGAGCGAAAGACGGTAAAACATGGGTCAGGGAAAACAATACGACATCGCCATGACAACAAATCAGATGTGGAACTGATGTCACTGTAACTGACGGACCACGTCTTCACATAGAGGCTGGTGATAACTTTACATGCATCGGCTGTCGTCGGTCTGCCCGGTTTCCGCGAATGCAGCATGAAAAGACGGGGAGCTGCTCCCGATTACACAGTGTCCCTTTAAGTTGTTTTAGTTTGTTCTTTAATAGTTTCAAATGTAATTAAAACCCACTTTTACCACTGGCCTTTACCCAGTACGAGACCTTGCTTTGTTTTTAGTTGTTTTTATTGATAGTTGATTTGTAACTTGATATATGCATTTTTTAAGGGGGGGGGGGGGGGGGGGGTTGCCATGTTCAGCACTTTGTGTTAGCTGTGGCTGTTTAAAAGTGCTATATAAATAAAGTTGTATTCTATTGCATTGTATTGTATTGATGTGTACATCGTGATTTCTTTTGAAAAATCCACATATTGTAAAATGTGGTTCTTGATCTTGAAATTATTGTTATGGGATTTGAAGCTATGTTAAATAATTTTGTCTTGATATCTCTTTTTTAAAGCAAAACTACTTTCCAGCCTAAAAACTAAGTGATTCTGACCCATTTTTATGGCGCATTTACATTTATTATGCACATTCCTTGAGATATCATTTTCCAACAGGCAGTGCTGTAGGTTTAGACTGCTGCAGGATGTTCATGATGCACTGGGCTCTTTCTCTCCCACCATCTCTGTGTCTCCATGTAGAAACCTGTGACAGTATTGCATCATTAACTGTGTTTCTCCTCTCTCAGCAGATCTGGATAATGTTGCAGTGTTGTTGGTCTCCCTTTCTGTCCCCCCCCCAGCCGGTCGAGGCAGATGGCCGCCCTACCTGAGCCGGGTTCTGCCGGAGGTTTTTCCTCCCTGTTGAAAGGGTGTTTTCCTTCCCACTGTCGCCACCCCTCCGTGCTTGCTCAGGATGGGGGATTGGACCGGGTCAAGTCAAGATTTGACCCAATCTGTTGGTTTCCTTAGCTAGGCTATTATGAATCTGACCTGAATTTTTCTGTCTGTTTAAGCGCCCTGAGGTGACATTGTCATTATTGGACGCTATACAAATAAAGTTGAATTGAATTGAATTGACTTGACAAGTTTTACTTCAAAAACATTGCTGTCAGTGCACATTACATCTTTTACAAAACAAGTTTGTGGGTAGAAAATGGCACCTGCTTGCTTTTTGTTTTATCGTTTGATTGCTTAAAGTTACACAATGTAACTTTTGGCTGCTATGGGAACTAAACCTGTGACTTCCCATTGGCACCACAACTGTTGCAAAATTAAACAGTCTCTATCTGTGTTTTGGAATCGTGTTGTCAGACTACTTTGAAATGCTTATTTGAAGTCATCAAGTCATAAAGCAAAGCTTTCCAGATCACATGATCCAGTGAGAGATGGATCCGTTCCTGCAAAGTTACAATGTCTGTTTTTTGAGAATGGCAGCCCTCTCGGAGAACCAACATATGTGAAGTGCTGTATATTGAGCCAAAAATGATCTGTTATAACTAACATTAATAATAATGTTCTAACATAATGGATGTTCGATATTATCGGCCAATTTTGACATTAAAATGTGATATTAGAAAATATTGGTATCACTTTTTTTGGACCGATATTTTTACTAACGAAATTGAGCGAGATTTCGGAATGGAACGAGTTCCCACAAGATCTTGTTCCATTAGCATTGGTCCAGCATGTAGAAAAGTCCCTGTTATCCTGGAAGAACTTCATATCCCAGCATTCCTTTCAGAGTCATGTGACTACGGTGCAGCTGCTGCTGCTACAGACTGACTTGCTTTGAAGCTGCTTATGATATGTCTGGTTTTAAGTTTTTGGTTAAGTTACCAAGTTGTCAGAAACATTAGAATTAGCCACATGTTGACAAATACCTACTAGTACCTGATATATGGCAGCCAGATGTCCAACATGAACATCTCTGGCTGAGTTAAGGATATTTTGGGATCTTTGTTCTGGGAGCAGAATAAAGATGTATCTCTCAGAATATGAGAGATAGAACCTCACAGCTGTCTGCATATATCGGTATCAGTTGATATCGGATATCAGAATTTAAGTGGACTATTGGATATCGTAAAAAAGCCAATATCGAACATCCCTAATTATAATATTTAGCTAGTATTTGGGTCAGTAGTTACATGGTATTACTTTAATATACCATGCAGTTTCCACTCTCAGAAGAAAAAGGGTTCTTTGAGTCTAAGAGTTCTCACTAACATGTTTCCTTTCACCCTCCAGGTAAACTTCACCTTCATATTTCCTCTTATCAAAATAATACAAAACCTCTTGCTCTCCCTGTCATGTCCGGCTGAGGTTCACTCAGGGCTAAAATTCACTGCAGGGGCTTGTAATTAAATAACTTCCTCCCTATAAAAGCAATTGTACGGTTATTATCTTCTTAGAGCCCCATTTGTGTGGAGTGGCACTTAGGAGCAGGATAGTCAGAGGGACTAATCTCATATTTGGAATTCTTAGTCATCAAATTTGCCACAGAGGACCAATGTCATTGCTGCGCTGCTGCCTATTCCAGCCAGCGTGATGATGATGGGGTCGCTGTGACCTCCTGACTGATGAGCCTCTGTATGTGAGAGTGAGTGTGTGTTACTGTATTGGCAGGCGCTGCCTCATCAATGAGGTCACTATCAAGTGTGTGCACAGCGGCGCTGTCAGTGTGTGAGGTCATTTAGCACATTCTCAGGGTTTGAAGGGGGAACCGTGGAGATGCGGGGAGGGAAGTGAATATGAATGAGATTGATGGACTGCCATGAGGAATTATATTCCACAGTTCATCAATGCCGCCCAGTTAAAACCCTCTGATTTGATTTGGTTTGACCAGCAGCTAATGTTTCCCTTTGATTCCATGCTATGCACATGGAGGAGAGAAGACTCTCCTGAAGTTAGAGTAGTGATAACAGTGCAGCAAAACTTTGGTTAAAGTCTGTTTAAAGTGTTGTTATTGTTCGGGTATAAGTTCATATAATATACCTAAAACAAAGTCCCTTAATGACAGAAAGTTTTGATAATTTTTTAACCCTTATAATGTGTTCAAAAGCTGCCGACGTCTTTAGTGTTGACAGGTCAAATTTGACCCGAAATCTGACTTTACCTAAAATACTCAAAAAACAATAGTTATTATGTATCATTGTTTTTCACCACATAGTTTGCTCACTATGTCCACCTAAATGTTGTTTTAAATGTAAATTTTTTCAGTTAGATGGACCTTTTATCTTATACTACACCATTCGTTTTTGGCTGAAAAAACAGTTTATGTTCACTCATTATATTTCCTTTGAGGATAAGAATGGTTAAGATTATTATCTGAGTCTACTAAACTATCATTAGACTATAACTACCTCAAAAAATAGTTTGAATCTTTTTCTTAGTGTAAAATTATTAACTATAGTGGCATATGTGGTGGTACAAGCTAAACATGACCCATATAGATTTGGGGGGGGGGGGAATTAGTTCTTTCTTTTTAATAAAAACAACGTAATCTTATACAGAATAAGATATGCACGTTGAAAATTAATGGTAAATTGACAATTGTAAAACAATGATTTTGTCTTTGTGTGTTTATATGCATGAATCACAGTAATCAATCACACACTATATTGCCAAAAGTTTTTGCTCACCCATCCAAATGATGGAAATAAGGTGTTCCAATCACTTCCATGGCTCACAGGTGTATAAAATGAAGCACCATAGGCATGGAGACTGTTCTTACAAATGTTTGTGGAAGAATGGGTCGCTCTCAGGAGCTCAGTGAATTCCAGCGTGGAACTGTGACAGGATGCCACACTGTAAAATCAGCAGTGTTGGGGTAACACTTAAAGAGTCAATTTTAACACTAAGCAAGGATACATATGGTCCTGCCCAAAGTTACACTGGACCTGGTGTTTCATTTCTAGTGTCAATGTAACACAGATAAGAGTTGATTTTCAATATAGAGTTAAACTTGATCAACACTGACATTGTTAACAAGTTTTTACTTCTTGAGATATGTAACACCTGTAGTGTTGTTTCGAAATGTCATAACCAAAGTGTTTGTCACAGTTAAATCTCTTATATTTACACAAGCCAAAACATTTCAGTTAACATTAATGTCAGGATTCAACAATTAAGTCAGGACTGTTTTCTCAGATTTTCGATGGGGTTCAGGTCAGATGAGTTTGTGGGCCAATCAAGCATGGGGATCCCATGGTTGTTGAACCAGGATTTTGTACTTTTGGCAGTGTGGGCAGGTGCCAAGTCTTGCTGGAAGATGAAGTCTGCATCCTCATACAGCTGGTCCACTGAAGCAAGCATGAAGTGCTCCAAAATGTCCTGGTAGACGGCTGCATTTATGCTGGACTTAATGAAGTACAGGGGACCAACGTCAGCAGCTGACCTGGATCCCCAGGTCATCACAGACTGGGAAACTTAACACTGACCATCTTCTCCAGGCTGCGTTCAGCCCTCTGGCTTGTACACCGTTTTCTTCCACACTTCTTCCTTCCACTTAACTGTCCATTAATGTGCTTTGAGACAGCACTCTGAGAACATCAAGCTTCTTTTGCTATCACTTTTTATGTCTTTCCCACCTTGTGCTGGGAGTCAGTGATGGTTTTCTGCACAACTGTCAGATCAGCAGTCTTCCCCATGATTGAGACTTCTTAACCAAGACAGGGACTTTTTAAAAGGCTCAGGGCACTTATGGAGGTGTTTTGGATTACTTATCTGATTAGAATGTGACAGTCTGAGCTACAATACTGGAGCTTTTCACAGTATTCTAATTTTTTGAGTTTTTGAATTTGAGGTTTTCTAAAGCTGCAAGTCCTAATCAGCAACATCCTACATATAAATGTTTGAAATATATTGATTTGCATATTATTTATTTATACAATATGTAAATTGCACCTTTTAAGTTGAATTACACAAGAACTTTTTCCAGATATTCTAATTTTTTGGGTAGTACCTGTAGTGTCTGTGGTGATAGCTGATAAATAGGGTCCACACATTTGTTCCAAACATTCCCAATGAGGGCAAGTTTGGCATTTACTGGCCAAGTAGCTAATTTCTCCTGACTGTAAACACAGATTATGGCAGCACATCAATGTCTGAAGTGACATGATAATATGTAAAAAAGAGTGTCTTGACTAATCAGTCCAGAAGCTGGCAGACATTACAAGGTGTGTACACCCAATCAAGAAGCAACAGTCTTATTTAAAGCAAGAAAACCCAATCGTTCTAGTTTCAAAATGTCCTTAGGTTATGCTATTAAATAACATTTTTCTTTTAGACCTTTAGTCTTGTGATTAAGCAGAGGGAACACAAGAATCATGATCTTATTGTGTTGTGTTTACCTCTCAGGAAAAGAAGCTTATATTGCTAGCTATGTTTGCAGCACTGGAATCTAGCAAACAAAGCTTTCTTAAGAGGAAAATCCCAAGGACAGACAACCTGGGAAGTGGATTTCTGATTTCAGACTTTACATTGTTAAAAACAAAGTAAACCATTTGTTCTTCATACAAAGCAACCATCGAACTCTACAAAGACAAATCTGCGGGTTATCTGCTAGCTTGCCACCAAAGTGAAGCAGCAGACGCACCACATACGAATAGCATACAAGCAAGTCAATATCAGCATAGCCAACCACATAAAAATGCCATCACCACTATGATTTATATGGTATGCAACCATACCCAGTTTGCAGTCACTGACATCTGCACCCCACACATTTCTCACTAACATCAGTCTGCTCCTTTTGCTCCTCTCAGACATTGAAGCAGTCATGGGCCATGCCTGACAGTGGGTGTCAGTCTAAATAAATGCTGAGCAGCAAAGTTTATTTGTATGGTGTTAACAGTCCAACAGCAAAAACTCCTACAACACCCCTTTAACCTCTCCAAAAGAGGCTTTTGTTTATGATGAATCGCTGCCAAAGACAAGCAGTAGAGCAAACTGCTCAGGATAACTGAAAGATTAATGGCTTGAACATACTTTCTTTTCTTTAAAAAAAAAGTAAACAAACACATGTTGTATACAGTGTGTGTGTATATTCAGACAGACACTCAAAACCAAACACAATGAAAAGAGCTCACGTGGGTTCCAGCCAGTATTGATCTTTTAACATAGGATTATACAGTCTAGCTCTATAGGCTTAGCGGCCTTTAATTCCCTCACAGGATAGATAGACTGACTTTGGCTCTATACATATCTGGATCAATGCAAATCTACTTTTGGCCCAGTGGTTCAATTTTAAGCGAATTCCATTAGCCATAAGTAAAAGTTTTCTCGAGTAATGTGATTAGTCGGAGGGGTGGGGGGTGCTCACCGATGGAGTCTCTGAAAGCGGTGAAACGTTTCTGGTTTTCCTCCTTCCTCTTCCTCCTCTACTTCCATTTCACTCCTTCTTTGTCTTTTTCACCGTTGCAGGTCGGGGTGGGTGGATGAGGAAGTGACGATATCGCTGAAAGACTTGCAGGTTGTGATGCAAGCACGTTTGCAGGGAGATGCAGAGTGATGGATTAATCCTGCTGTTTGAGAAATCACCTTTTCCTGTCAGTTTAACAGCAGCTTGAATCAAAAAATGTTATCAGTCCTTTTTATTTAGTGCTTTTATCCGTTTTGTAACTGTAAACTTGAGTTAAAAAAGCAACAAGTGGCAAAAGTGAAATAGATTCTGGGGAAACAATTTCCACTTTGATTCATTTGAATTTTAAAAACAATGAATAAAAGTAATAAACGTTGTTTAAGACCAACAATTGGCTTACAAAACTGTATTTTAAACCAAAATCCAAACAATAATGGGTATGTATGCACTTCTTTTTTCATCATGAAAGTTACTTTAAGGCATTTAAGTTAAATTTGTTGCTATATTTTGTCTCTCAGTGACATTATACCTGATATGTAAGCTTTATACACCGGTATAATCTTGTTATATACACAATAGTAAATGGGACAACTGACATCCGCTGACTGACCTTAATGCATCAGGGGTAGAAGTCATGCAACAAAACACACATTATTCCAAACATTGTCCTGAGCTATAAATATAAAAGCTCCCAGCAGACCCAGCATTACCTGCAACAATAGCCCCGCTAATATTAGAACAACAGAGTGAGATTCTTCCTCTCGTCCACTCTCGTCCCTAACGTGATTTTCTTTTCTTTACAGTAATTTGCTGCTGGGCAGCCTCACGCTGGCTGCAGAGCGGCAGCTGTCTGTAAATGCACAGCGAGCGTCTTTGTTGTTGTTGACGGGCAGGAAGGAAAGGTCACCGTCTGTCAGTCACTGGCTTTTGTTCGGCTGCTACGACATGTTGGTGAAAGTGCAGCTCGACACACTGCTGATTGTTGATTTTTGTATTGGTTTGAGATTTCTGCCTTTTCCAACAGAAGGGACTGTCTCCATATGGTCCATATTGACTCCTGCAGCTAAAACTACTTAACATGGGTGTGCTAACATTTCTCTCATGTCTTGAGTCCATGAAACACATGTTCACCTAATTTTACTGGCATCCATTCTTTTTTATTTGAAATTGATAATCAAATTGAGACCTGGGCCTGTGTTTTAAAGCATGTTTAACATGCCATGGTTATCTCTTGGCGATCTGGCTTCTACAAATAAAAATTGAAATTGCACTAAGCTGTGTCAAAACAGTAGTTATTAACATATCCCTGCTTGGTTTTCAGACGCAAGCTGTTGTTTATTTAAAGTTAATTTGATAAACTGATCAATACCACTGCCACATCATCGACTGCCACATCATGAAGGGAAAGAAAATTGGTGTATTTTGTCAAATTAATTCAAACCATTTAGTAGATCTTCTTGCAAAAGTCTGTGGAAAGATATCTGAAGATTTGAAATTGTATTGTGGATTTAGGTGAGATTTTAACTTTAGTATGACCTCTGTTTCTTCAGAATTGAACTTGCATAGATGATGGTTATATTGCTAAACCACTGGGAAAGAAAAGCGCATGAGGAAACAGCAAGGAAAGAACATGTGTTTTCATATGTCGCAACTAAGGATAAACAGCAATGCATGCCAAGCTTAGAGTTTATATAGTTTTTCATCAAAGATGAAAGCTTCTCCTCTTGTTGAATAAATTATCTAAAACTTGATTCATATATACATATATATATATATATATATATATATATATATATATATATATATATATATATATATATATATATATATATATATATATATATATATTCACTTTAATTTTTGTACAGAATGATTAAAAAAATTAACTTAATAAGATGTTAATTAGACTTTAAAGGACCTAGTCAGTATATTTTATAAAATTTGGCAAGGCTTAATGTTTCTTTTTCTTTCCAGATAGATAATTGGCACAGTACATAAATGGAAGCAGCATCAAGCTTGATAATAGTTGGGATAGGCTCTGGCAACCTGGCAATCACTTAGACAGATGTACAGTAGAAGAAATCCGCACAACTTATGCTTGTTGCACTCATGAACTTATAAATGTATACGTAATTTAGAGATTGTAAATTTGAAATACAGTTTTCCCCAATTATATTGGTCTTGCAACTGGAAAGTTAAGGTTGTCTGTCCAAAATACTGTGGTGGTGTATAATTGTGTCTTTTGATTTTTTGTAAGGTTGATAGGTTTTTGTGCTCTGTGAATATATGTTTTTATGTCTGCAAATTGCTTATGTATTTTTATGTGGATCCCAGGAAGATTAGCGACCACAGCTGTGGAAGCTAACGGGGATCTGAATAAAAGATTAAAAGAATAAAGAAGAACCCCATAAACTGGATAAGTGGTATGGAAGATGAAGGAAAGTCTTGGAAATTGGAATCAAGGTTGACAGGTCGTATCGAGTGTCGCAATTTATGAAACTGTCAACCTTTAATGCTTTTTCATAACAATCAGAGAGAATTCATTCTGGTTTTCTTTCTGATGGATAATATCCTATTGAAAGTATGTCCATACAGTAGATCATTCCATCATTTCGGACCACCAAGCCCCTTTGTTGATGCTGCTGCCTCAAATGCATTTCTGACAGCAGGTGTGTTGTGCAGAAGTTGCACCAGTCCTGCAACAGCTCGGATGCCTGATGTGTAACCTGCAAAAGCACTGTTTTGTGGGTAGAAATGACAAAGATTAGATTTTATGGGTACAGCTTTGGTTGGATATTTAGTGCGGTTGGGTCATATTTTCTTGATGAATCAACTGAAACTCCCAAGAGGCAAAATATGAGAGACTGTTGTGAATTTATACAATTATATTTGCAGTAATGGATCAGGTTTGGTAATCATCCTAACAGGTCGGGGTTGATGCGGAGGACTCTGATATGCCAGGTGGTGGGCGTGACAAAACAAAGATAGGATACAGCTACTTTTTTAGCTTTTGACAGACAGATTAAGCACAATAGGTAGAAGTGTCATGCATTTTGAACGTCTGACAGAGCACACACTAACATTTCCTTCCAGTCTCGTCCCATCAGGAAAAACTCACCCATCTTGACATGTTTTAGTCATCAAAGAGCCACGTTTAGTTCGTCACCGTCTCATTATCATCATGAATAAAAAGGGCGTCATAAATAATTTTGTCATGGTTAACAAAAACAACACTGATGGCAGGGTCAGAATTTGGTGGGAGACACATGTAAGCGTGGATCCTGACTTGGATCCATGGTTCAGGCTGCTGGTGGTGTAATGGTGTGGGGGATATTTTCTTGGCACACCATGGGCTCCTTTGTACCAGTTGAGCCACAGTCTACCTGAGTATTGCTGCTGACCATGCTCATCCCTTTTCGACCATAGCACAGAATCCTCTCCACCATGTCACAAAGCTCAAATCATCTCCAACTGCTTTCTTGAACATGACAATAAGTCCACCGTACTCCAATGGCCTCCAGTCACCAGATCACAATCCAACACAGCAGCTTTGGGATGTGGTGAAACAGGAGATTCTCATCATGGATGTGACAAGTCTTCATGTTATGGAGCAAAATCTCTGAGGAATGTTTGTTGAATCTGCCAAAATAACCCAGCTCTGAAGGAAACAGGAGGTCCAACCACTAGGGTATACCTAATAAAGGTATATTTGATAAAGTTGCCAGAGAATGTATTAGGGAAAAAAATTATTTTTGTCAGCTTGTCATTTATGTTTTAAGAAGTAATTTGATGCAGTTTTGAGATTGTGGGCCATAAAATTGAAATAATGTCCTGGTCATGTCACATGAGCCTGTTAAAATAAAAGAAGAGCCAATTTTTAAAACTCCCTATGAGGATTTCTAATTCTTTTGCATTAGTCTGATATTTATTCATATTTTACCATTAGTTATCTGGAAAAACAGAAATGCATTACATTAACTTTTAGGTTTTTGATGGAGCAAATGAAGAGGAAAAAAGTTGTAAGATTAGTCATGCTTTAGGTAATAAGTCTTTCTTTTTAAATTTTACCTTCCAGCCTCTTTTTGCCCCCCTCAGCCCTCATCTGACAAGGCAGCGAGCTTCAATACTGCAGTAAAAACCTGTCTAACAAGCTGCTGACAGCGCGCTGAATCAGGGGCAGAAGCAAAGAAAACCGTGGAGATGGATTTAAGTATGCCCCTCGTCATTAGCCTCAACATAATCAAATCATTTTACTCATTCAGAAGTTCTCGGGGGCCGGTCGGGATGACGAACGCTGTCGAGAAGGCTTGGTTCTCCCTTCAGTCTGCTTTGCCAGGAGAGCTGCCTGCTGTCACTGCTGCCAAACAGGGTCACTTAACAGCTTTTAATTGTTCCTGTCTGCCTGTAGAAGCTGGAGAAAAGTGTTGGCACAGCTCTAACTGAGAGGGAAAAAAGCTGGTTTGGAGTTCATATTTTTACTGATGTACAGAATGGCTGCAGGGAGGGTAGAGCTGAACTATTTCTTCTACTTTTCTCTGTTTCTATTTGGATCCTTTATTGATCTGGTTAAATAAGTTTTATTAGAAAAATCTGTGAGTTATCTGATGCCAACACCATTTTACTGGATTATTTTACCAGAAGTGCCTTCTGCACTTAAACCCTTATAAGGTTTAAATTAAGCATATTTATTGGTGGAAATGTTTCCTTAACCTGTATAAGAATTTTAGTACAGTTTTTTTGAGGAATCTCTTCACGGTTTATCCATCTGCCATAAAAACAACAAAAAAAAAAGCTAAATTAAACTAAACTAATTCATGACCCCTTGCACTTCATCAGCTCACATAGCTGTTATACATGCACTCAAATCACTTCTGCAGATTTTTCTTTAGATTTTTACTGGTTTTATTCACTATTTTTCCTCAGGCTTTTAGCTAAATTTTGAAGTTTTTAGGTCAATTTAACATTGAGTTAGTACTGCATTTTGCACCTTCTGCTTGGAATTTATTACAGAGTATGCTGAAGCTGCAGGATTTAGTTTCTCTTGGAACATTCAAAAACCTTGTAAGAGACTTGGAATTCCTCAAATCGTTCTCACTCTTGCTTCTGATTGTCCCCAATTCAACTCTGTTGTTCTCATTGCATTTTGTATATTTTATTTGTTGTGTGATTGGTGTTTTATTGTGCAGCTCTTATTGTTTGTTTTATTATTGAAACTTAATGTTTTAAGCTGCTGTCTTGGCCAGGCTTCCCTTGGAAAAGAGATCATTGCATCTCAATGGGACCGACCTGGTTAATAAAGGTAAATAAATAGAATAAAATGTTAATGTGGTGGGGTTTTTGTGTGTGTGTCTGTGTCAACATCCTCACACGTGTTTATGTGTCCAGTAATTCTGCAGCATTATTATGTGCAATGACAACAAAGGCTTTCTGTTTTATTCTAGTTCTAACAGTTGTGAAAAGGGGATAGGTCTTAAAGTGCTGCTGTGTATAATTTCACATTTGGAAAACTACAGATATTCAGAAGAAATATTCATGTACTTTTTTGTAGTTCAGTATGGTGACAAGTACAGCTTGGTCTTTCTGTTCCTTGTCATGAGCAAGGATGTGATTTCTCTCTCCTCTGCAGTGTTTTTTCTTGAAGGTCAGCAAGCTTTATAGGCACTTAGCACCCCCCACAGGTCAACAAGGGAATAACAGTCAAAGGATCACAATGTATCTCCCAAATCAAGCCTGATGGGGCTTCCTAACATGGTGTCACTGTCATTGTTCAATAAAACATCAAAAAGTTTTATTACAGCTTTTCTGTTCAGTATTTTCTAGGTTTAGGTAAACTGACATCATGCTGGAAGACATGTCTTAGAGCAGAAATTTTAAGCTGCAATAATAAGTTACTTTGCATATATTGTGTTCCACTCTTTAATTAGCATAATTTCAACTAAATGTTTCAGCCAATTGTTTTTACTTTCCAGACCTTCAGCATTACATGACTTTCTCTTCCCGTGATCAAATTGAAAAAGAAGTAAAAACTTGCATTTCACCTCCACAGCAACACCAACACACTGCCGAGTCAGCTGAACACACACTCTTGGCTACAGGGGTAAACATGAACTCAACCTGTTAAAAAAGTTTTAAATATATATATATATATATATATATATATATATATATATATATATATATATATATATATATACGAAAAATAAAAATGATAAAATGCACATCAACTGATGCATTAATTTTCATGACATGTTTCAACTGGAAAATAATCGAGCCTAAAGGTTAAAATGGGTGTAAGTGACACATAAAAAATGCCTGAAGAGACATGTCATTAATTTCCATCATCTCAAGCTCAATGTTGAAATGCCAGAACAAGTTTTTGTTTTTCTGGGGTTTGCAAAACTGCAGTAGTTCCATGTTTTGATCATCTGCACAACATAAAAACTTCAGGATGCTGTCAAGGACTTAAAATTCACTCTCAGCTGATTTAATTTAACAGCCCAGTTGGTTGCTTATTGAATGTTATTTATTGTACAACTGTCAATGGAATAGGAATTTTTCTACTTAACTAAAAAAAGAAAAATAAAAAGATTATAATTTAGCATGAATGTCATGCATGAATTTTGTTTTGATATTTTCTTTTTTCAGATTAGTTTAATAAAAGAGAACTTTAAGCGTGTTAACATTGCCAAACTAATTGTGTGCGTGTGTGTGAATATTTATTTAGTAGCAGTGGGCTGCTACTTAATGCACCCAGGGAGCAGTTGGTGGGGGTTAAGGACCTTGCTCAGGGGTCCACAGTGGTTCACCTGAATGTCGTGTCGGGGACTTGAGCCCGGGTACTCCGCGCCAAAGCCTACGACCCTACCACGAGGCGATCCACTCCCCAATTTTCCCCAGTAAATTTTCTATGTATTGGTTCTTTATCCCTTATAAAACTGCATCATTCTTATGAATAAACACTTTCATACTTTTCATACTCATAGCCCAAATGACATGATATGTTCAATGGAGGTTTGTCTGGACAGAGTGTGTGTAGAACTTTTAGACAGACAGCAGCATTGCATCAAAGTGTGGATCTGAGGTCTTTGAGTCCATCTGTTGCAGTTTGTTTGTGTTTGGTCTGAGGCCCCGGGGCCCAGCCAGCTCAGTGAAAGACGTGCGCAGCTTTTCACGGCCTCCCTCCCGCCCCTCAGACTCTGAGAGATATACACCTCCCTGCTGTTTGGTTCCATTGAATTCAAGCTGTGTGTCCTGAGCTGACCACCCTATCAATTCATCAACATGAGAGGCTGCCCATCTCACATGTGGAGTCTCATCCAACTGTGACAGAGCTGCGCACGCATGTGTGTGCGTGTGTGCATGCATCCTCATGGCTAGATTTAGTCTGCACTGACCACCTACACACCTAACTCCTGAGCTGTAGTCCAACAACTACAGATAAATTACAAATAATGTCGTAGATAATACATGAAAGCTTCCCTCAGACATGACACGACTGTATACATACGCAGACAAAAACCATAATGTCATGTTCTACGTGCAGGTTACAGGTTAATTACAATAAATAAGTATATTAAACATTAGTAGTAGTAGTAGTCGTAGTAGTATCAGTAACAATCATATCAATAATACAAACAATATAATTATAAATAAATGACAATATATAAAAGATAAACATTTTAAGTACAAATGACATGTAATATTGTTAACTTAATAGCATAAGTGCAGAAGTCATATTTTAAGATTGTATATGGAATGATCCCAAATTAATGTTAGAGGAGTAAATAATAGCCAGATATCACAATTGGGCCAAAATATGACTTAGGCAATCATGCTATTAGGCTACTGATATATAATACATATATACAAGAAGAATTACAGAGAAATTGGTATCAAACTGTCTTTATTTTTTGTGCAGAAAATTTAACAGGTAATTGAAACGGGGATAAGATTTTAAAAAAAAAAGTCAATATCATCTTAAACGTTGTATTCAGTAGCAAAATAACTGACATTGAAAAAATGCAGAGCTATGAAGCTGCAGAAGTAAAAATCACTACAAATGCAGCTGCAATAAAACAGTTAATATGGATCGATGTTAATGTAAATTTACAATTGATTGTAGTTACGATGTGATATTCCTCTATTTTCTGGCACAGAAATTTACCGTAATACAGCTGTAATATTTCCAGCAACATCGGTAGTATATCTACATTATAATACGTTCATGTGGGACAGCACTGCTGCCATCATTTGTGACAAAAAAAGACAAATTATTAAAAGAAAAGGAGAAGAAATGACATTTATTATGATCCCTGCTGATGATTCTGGTAAATACGCCCATTTTCCAGACAGTCAGTGATAAACTGATAAAGCAACACATCATTTGTTTCAATGAGCCACAAGTCAGCAGATTCTTTACCACCATGCTTTTGTAATCTTCAGAAGTCGCCCCCACATCATTTATTTTGAACCAACTAAAAGCCAGTGATGGCAGCATTTGATTTTTAGCCCATTTTCTAGATTAAAATCCAATCCAATAAAGTTCAGCCAGAGCTCTGATTTTGCTTTCTTTTCTTTTTTTTTAACATAATCATTTATTTTTTTCAAAAATTAAAGCCTTTGTCCTACTGGCTTAATTTGTTGCAGCTTTCTCTGTATTAATTGTTGACGTCATGGTTGGTCATTTTTGCTCTGGTTTGTGTTACAACACACAGCCGCAGATGTAAATTATTCTCTAAAACATCCTAATTTATTCATTAAATAGTCCATTTCTGCTGGAAGAGTCCAGAAATTAATTATGAAGAGACAAAGTATGTCTACATGTGGGGTCAGGGCTGAAATAAATGTCAGATTATGGCCTAATGATGTTTTACTGTTTTGTGTTTGGTTAAAGGTTTCTAACAATGTTGCTTATTTTTATTCAAAGGATCTGTCAAACCAATGAAAACCTATTTAAAATAATTGAATTATTGTAAATATGTATTCTTTTTAAATCTAAATGTTACATTTGACGGTTTATTGATAAAGTTTTAAAATGGACATCTTAATGATTATGTTGTGTCTAAAAAATTGAACAGATGAACTTAAATCTTTGTTGGGCTGATGACTGTCAGATTCAGTTATCATTTGAATTAAACTGTGTTTTGTCAGGTGTGTGTGTTATATATTAGAGCCGTTTAATATCTATATTAATATGTTAATAGAGCCTGTGCAGTGATGATTTGTCAAGTTGCTCTTTAACTAAAGATTGGAGTCAATGAGGTTAATCATTACTCCAGTGGATCCTCCATGCGGCCAATCCTTCTTCATTAAGGCCTTGATCCATCTGCCACAAGGAGAAAAAGCCTCCAAACTGAGATTGCCCGACGGTTTTTCAGCCTTTCCTTCTGCTTACACTCAAAACAATCATCAGAGAAGATAAATATGCACTGCCAATGCTCAGCTATCGTAAAACTGCCTCTGTTCCAGGAACGACCACCCTGATCTGCTCCCCTCCATCATCCGTCCAGATGACAAGGAAGGCTTGGTCTGACGGTTGTGGACAAACCATAGCAAACCACGCAGCTTGGTGTCTTTATGTCTTCCTGGATTCTCGGGGGCCGCAGCTGCTCGTCAGAGCTCCTCGTGCCTCTATTCTGTCAGTATCGGCAGCCGAAACTAAATAAAGATGTTTACTGACAGCCTAATGAACGGATGGGCCCTGGTGATTTAACCTTGATGAATGGTCCGCCCAGGTGTTTTCAATAACGACAATAAGCACTGCAAGCCGCAGGCCCACTGATACTGGTATAATGCATTATTAGGCCATTAGAGGCAGGCCAAGAGAGACCACTTATGCACTAGCCTATCAATAATGTGGTGTCCCAGTCCACATTTGGGCCCAGGGAATTAGTCATACTGATATTCTATTTAATAAAAAAATCACAAGACGACGCATAAAGAATCTCATTACATTTTAACAGGGTTACAGTAACCCAGGAGGACTGCGAGTTTAATTTTCATAAGAGCATCCATTCCTCAATTATGTCAAGCAGAGAAAATGTAAATGGCAAATGGAATGCTAACAATATCTAACCAGCAGTGCATTGGCAGGAGAGGAGAGTGAGGGGGCTGCAGCTCTGTCTGTGTGTGTGCATAGTTTCTGATCATGCAAAAAACAAGGAAAGACGCTCACAGTCCCTTACAAGTGTGTATTAGCCACTGTCCCTCAGTGAAGCACATTTCAAAGGTAGCATGGAGGTTTGAGACCCCTGCTGTGAGCTTGACTTTATACTTTATTCACCCCACATAAGAAAATACTTGAATGTCTGTCCAATGGTGTAAAAGATATATATATATATATATATATATATATAATACATTGGGAAATCAGCATATAAAACATTAATCACCTTATTTCGACATTTCCGACTGGTTGACAATCATATTTACATGTATTCTTTTTTCAAAAACATCTTTTTCCCGACATTTTTATCATAACTAATAGATGGTTGAAATAGATCATGACTAATTCAGTAACAGTTCTGACTTTGTTTTGAATTAAATTTCTAAGTATAATCAGTTGTGACGATTTCACTCATTTAAAAACGTACCTATGTTTGTTTGTTTGAAATGAGAAAGAAATTCCTACATTTTTCCATATTACCTCTTTTTTTTGTTTCAGGTAATTGTGACATGTTTTCAGGCTGAGTTGAGTTAATAATTAGTTTTCTGTTTTTTCTCGATTTACGTCCTTAGTGTATTAGTTGAGTTGTCTCTGTTGGTATTGCTTTCTGCTCTTGCTGCACACCTGGATCATTTGAACCAGTCACACACCTGCCTTTGTTTGTCTTTCAATCCCTCTTTATGATTATACCGAGGTTGTTCAGAACCAGGAACTTCCACTTCAATACACTTTGATTATATAACACATCTTTGAAACACATGCTAACCAATGCGCTGTTCATACAGCATAAAATATAATTGTTGAAATAGAAGAAGACATAGTCCACCATACACAGCCACAGGATCTGCACTCCAAAGCAACACTAAAGACTTGAACTCATTCTGTTGTGTAGTTTCAAGCATTTTTCATGTTTAACCTCCCCTGTTAATGCCTGTATTGACACACCAGCAAGTAAACTCACTCTTGTACCTCTTCCTGTTTTTCATTTTGAACCAAAGCTTTTAGTTAATTTCCATTACTGTACATGGTGCAGTAGAGTTTGATTAGTTTTTGTGTTTGTTTTGTGTGTGCGTAAGTGTGTGTGCTTTTACCAAGAAATGTACCAAGAAACCAGTACTGTCCTGTTCTTTTTATTGGCGCCACCTCAGACAAAGTTTCAAGTGAGCTAATTCAAAACGATGCTATGACAGTGAAACATTGTACAGTTTCGACTGGTCAGAGGAAGTCAGCACCTGCGGGCGTTAACAACTCGCCACAGCTGCACTTCCTTCGTCTCATGAAGTCATTTTGAGGCTTTGTCCTGGAAAACACAGCATAAATATCTGATATTGATATGTTGAGCTCAGACTCACATACAATTCAATTAACATTCTTTAAACTATTTAATACTAAAACATGGCCATAAGCCAAGTGAATAATCTTACATATCAGACAGTGTCTCAGTTTTCAATGTGCAAAAGAATAACAGAATCATGTCGAAGAATCAAACAGTTACTCCTCTACAGTTTTATTCTAAACGATATCCACGGCGGCACCATGATGAAGACACATTTCAGGAAGACGTGAAAATGTTCAGATGCGTGCAGACTTATGCAAACCGAAATGCATCAGTGTATTCTGGAGCACTAAAACCCTTAACCTTGATCATTTCTCTTCAACTTTTTGCACATCAGTCTAAAACTCAAAAGATTACTGCTGAAATGTGTCACTCCACACTCAGGCGCCCCATCTCTTTCACACACTCACCACTCTCACACAACTCACACACTGTCAGTGGCTGTATTGGCATGTAGCTATCAGCATCCAGGGGGCTGAAGCTAAGGGCCCCTGCAATAATAAACTGCTAATTGAAGGACTGCAGTGAGTAGAGAGGTGTAAGCAGGGCACCCAGCCGCTGAAAGATCACTGCAGTACGCCAGCCAGCCAAGGCGCTGAAAGAGCCTATTACAGCTCGCCTCTGTACCTGGACCCTGTGTTACTGAGAACACACACTTATACATGTCCTGCCTGGAGGACATATTCACAGTATCCCCACAACATTACATGCAATAGGAAGACAGATCTAGACTGTGGGAAGGATGGTAATTATAATGGATGATGATAATTAATAGGACCAAGCAGGTTTGTACAGCTGCTTGTAATCGTTTTCAAGCATTTAATAATGCAAATTTCTTTTTCAGGTTTTATGTTATAGTCCCTACAGATGCGGGCATGAAAAAGTTACACCTTTTTCTGCCAAAAGTGGTGCAGTAATAGTGCACTATTACTGTTATTACTGTACAGCTGCTATTCCCCTGGGCACGCTGGCGTTTCTCTGTGCGATAGAATTAGCAGACAAGTCCCTGGTAAGTGGCTGGCAGTCGGCAGAAAGGGGAACTTTTTCATGCCCACATCTGTACTATTTTTGCTTTTGACCTGCATTTCTTCATTCCTTCTGACACCTCATCATCTTTGTGCTGTAATTTGTTGCTGTCTCTTGCATCCTAGCTTTCAAACAATAAACATTCTGAACTGAACTTTACTCAGGCCCTTAGTTATTGACAAGAAATACTGAGTAAAACTTGCACTTGGCCTAGGATTTGCATTGGGGGATGGAGGTTGGTGGGGTGCTTGCATGTGTTGCAAGTGTCAATGTGCATGTGTGTGTTAAGCCTAAGTTACAGTCATCCGTAAAGTGTTCTACGTAGGTTACGAAGAACCCTCTATGTCTCCGTCATCTCCGGCTGCACAAAATAAAGTGTCCGTCACTCCGTCAATGGACGACGGAGACGGCAAGGGCTGTGATTGGTCCACCACTAGGTAAGCACTAGCAGCGCCATTTTTACACTGGTTAGCCTACGAAGACGCAGGTATGAGTCCAACCGAAGAACGTTTGGCTGAAGAAGTGAAGAAATACCAAAATCGCCCCATCTTCTTTATTTTGCATCAAAAGTATCTCTGTTATTCAGCTGCAGCAACAACAATAGTCTTTCTCTCTCAGACGCCATTGCTCACTGTAACCTGAAGCAAAATAACCACCGAGGTTACCAACCATTGGCATCATATGAGTAGGTCAGTCTTGCATAGCGACCCCTTCTTATCGGGCAAGAAATTGCACTGCGTATGCGGCACCATGACAGAGAACTATGAAGGCTGGAGGGGTCTCCGTCGTTTCACAGTTTTGCTCCTCAGGTCACAGGGCAAATGTGATTATCAGTAAATCCTCAATCTATCATTTACATCTCAGCAAACTGTAAAAAAATGCCTTAAGCATTTTTCTACAATCATCTCCACATTTTCAGCGCCTCTTTCCCCATTGCCCCCACCCCCCTCATACTTCTGATAATTAACCAAGAGGCCCTCGGAGAAACAGCCCCTTATGTGGTGTGCAAGAAGCCATGCAGAACGCTCATAATCTTTTAATACTTGCACAAGGCAGGGAAGATTAAACCGCCATGGTGTTGACAAGTGACAGGAGAAACTTGTTGGTGGACTTGCGCACATACCTTCACACAATGCATGCAGTCACTACCCCCCTTTCCAAATGGGCAACGATTCTTTGCTTTAATTAAAACAATTGGCTTTCCAGATTGCTTCCCAAATACTCGACCAGATACATCTGCAGCAGTAAGAGGCTTAGTCAGAACCAAGGATGGTAATGAGAGAGGGGGTAACACCGGACGAGGAGGGAGGAGAGAAAGTTGGAGAAATTGGGGATAGACAAGATTCTCATTTTAATTTAAAAAGAAATATACCGTATAACAGACTTTTCTACCAATTTAACCTCAAGTATTCTCAAATCAAGCGTGATACTGCTTTGTACTGCCGCTCTTAAAGTGCAATTTTGCAGATTTTTTTTTAAGGATTTTTGGGCTCTCGTGGCCTTTATATTACAGTAGATCAGCAGGAAAGACGGTCAGAGAGTGAGGGATGACATGCAGCAAGGGACCCAGGCCAGGAACAGATCTTTTTCACAAAAACCAGAAGTACGTAATGGGAGAGAATCTGGTCTTCCTGGCTGTGTCTCATACCGTGCACTTGAGCACATAAAACACTCTTTTTGAGTGTGTAGTGCATTCATGATGTCATTTCAGCGAAAATTCAGTGCACTGAAAGTACCAGGATGCTGCCATAATAACGGCCAAAACCGAAGTGCAAAAAGGAAGCACACTTCTCGCACTGAACAGACACCATCTTGCTGACGTAGTCGAAGAGGCGGGACTTTTGAACTGCTTTCAGAGCTGAATAATGGCAGTGAACGAAGCGTTAGCGACCCCTGGTGCATCGGAGGCTGAATTGTACTGATTTAAGTAACGTTTATGAAATGATTTAGACATAATTACTAATGTCTATTGTGGCATGCTACCAAGCTGTTCATTTATGATCTGGTCATTTGTTTGAGGCCGCGGTTATACCGGCTCAGTAGAGTTAGCACACGTTAGCAATGCTAGTCCATCACTTCCTGTAAGTGCATTGACCTGTTTGGGTCAGCATTTAGCAACAATAGTGTGCACTACAGACGAAGTACACAGTGTGCACGCACTGAATTCCAGTGCACTCAGGCAAGTGTGCGGTTTGAGACACGGCTATAGGGTGGCAGCTCAACCAGTTGAGATAACACCACCCAATTTTGTAGATTTGTACCTCTGCCCAGGAGTGACAGAGATAATGTGATTCCCAGCATTTGTCGTCTGTCTGTTAGCAAAATAACTCACAAGTACCGAACAATTTTGGATAAAATTTTCTGGGAATGTTCATAATGGTTCAAGAAGGAACTAGTTAAATTGAGGTGTTGGTCTGGATTGTTGTTTGGATCTAGGAGTTCTTTAAAAAGATTGCTTGTCATTGTGAGAAAGGGCCACTTGGTGGAGCAGCTAGCTAGAGATCTCCACTCACTATTTAAAACTAAACTATGCTTAAGCCCGTTTGCTAAACCCCGCCTCAATCTTATGAACCAGTAGTTTTGCCAGCATTGTTTCAAGCATAAAAAAAACCGAGGCCTCGTCATGGCTTGAGCTGCTCCTGAGAATTTTGAAGGAACTAGTTTGTAAATCTGCCAATTCTATATAGGGTAGGGCATGGCAACATGACCAAAAATATTTATCATGATATAAATTATACATTTTGCGATAACGATATAACTTGCGATATGATTGGCACAAGACAAACTACTTGAAAATTTCACAACTTAATTTGTGCAAATGAAAATTTACAATTTCTTTTCACTTTAACAAGCAGCCGTTTCTGATTTGCATTAAAATTTGAACTTTGTATGAAATCAACAGTGCAGACGTTGAAAAATTCCTTACTGACAGTTAGTTTAAGCAAAAAAGTGCTTCCAATGGAAATGGGCTGACATATCCTGAGCATAACCACATATAGCAGGTGGACAACTTTGGGCCCCATCCTGCATTTATTTCATGTTTCCTTCTTCTAGCACACTTTATTTAAAATAAAGAGTCTGAGCAGAATGTGATCATATTTATGAGCAGAGCATTCTTCTCATGGAGCTATGAGAAGTATTCTGTGATCAATTGGACATTTGAGGCGGGGCGGGGTTAACACAAACAAGCTGGAAGTAGAAAACTGTCGCTTCCACATTTCCATTGATGCAAAGTTAAACGCATAGCTTTTACAAACAGCTGACTTGGGGGTGAGAAAGTAGGAAATATATACAGTGTGTGGCATTTAGATGCAGAGACACTACTACGGCACATGCACAACCCCACCGCCCAAACAAAGTTTTTCACAGTGCATTAATAACCACCCTGTCGCGGAAGAAGCTTCATGTGGAGGATAAAATGACCAAAACGAACCTTTTTCTTGTTCTTGCTGCCTTGAGAACAAGTAGAAAGTTCTCACTCCTCACATAGCATGGAACAAGCTTTAATTCAATGCGCTGCCTTTCCCTTACTCCTCCTTGGTCGCTGCCAGACGATGCATGTGCGTTTGACAGTATCAAAACAACGGCAGTGCGCATTTCACCCATATTCTATCATGATATTTCATTTTCTTATCATTCCCTAATGTTACATTGGTATTACCGGGAATGGTATGACATGACCCAGTCCTATGCATGGGTTCCAATCACATCATAAAACAAAGGTTTTTGGAGGAGTTTTTCTCAAGCCATTCATCAATTTGGACTGAAGAAAAGTATCACATTAAAAATGACATTTGTGAAGCATTTCTGATAACGTCAGCAGAATGATAATAACAAAAAACTTGGTTACGTGTTAACCAATACATCAAGAATGTCCGCATGTGAATGCGTCTCGCCAAAATACTGATGTTTTTGGATTTTTCATTTGGTTTGGCAAAACTTTACCAATCATTTTGATTCAAAAGTTAATGCTTGTAAATGATAAACATAATCAATAAGTATCACAGACTACAGAATATTGTACCACTGTACATATGGTCCTGATATACAAAGGTTTGCATGTACTAAAAAACAAGAGCAAATTTGATTGCATATGCAAAAAGCTGCTGCTGCTGATTTACTAACTGGATGTAACAAGGATTGCACTGGTTAAACAGCCAAAATAGTATCCGCAATCCATTTTGAGTACCTGTCATGTGCAATCTGGGCGTTTCTGCCAGAACGTACAAAATAGGACACTATGGAAACAGATCAGCTTTGCACAAGCAATGTGATTTATCAATGGGGAAATGGATTACGGTGGCTATTTTTTTTTAGCACATCTGAAAAGCAGGTCTATTAAATGCCAGCTTTACACAATAATGGCTGTAGGGGGAGCATGCAGCATTGGGTCTCATGAGGTGTGAGGGCAACGTATTACAGTTTTTAGTCAATGCAACAAACATCACTATTTAACAGGGGCTTACCCTAGACCAATCAGAACATTTGCAGCTTATGTAGCATAATGGTAGTCAAACCTGACATTAATTATGTTGTTTTATTTTCCTTTTTATGCCAAGCATATTTTTATTTAGATCACCTCCTGCGCGTTTACTGCTTTCAATATTATTCTGTGATTTTATTCACCTGATTAGTACTGATTGATACAAATAAACCTGCCTTACCTTTGTCATTTCCTCACATTCTCAACTCTCCTTTTTTTCAAAAAGAGCCATCACCCTGAAATTCCACTTTTTCACATTAAAACATGTGTATTGGAATAGGACCTCAGTGTCAGAAACTCCGGAGAGTGAAAGTGGCTTTGTCTTTGAGTGTGGGCTCTCTGTTCACACCAGAATCGGCCACAAGAGCACGCTCTCCACAGAACATGATTTTGTTTTTTTCTCTGGGAATGACGTGATCCACAGAGGCTGCTAGCTGTTAAGCTAGCCTCTTTAGCACCACCTGAAATCAGCTGATTACCTGCCGCGGACTGGCAACTAATGACCAGCTTTGTCAGAGAGGAGAATGACGACGAGGGGGAAAAAAATCCACCGTGCTGAGCTGCTTTGGCAGAAATTCAGCAGTTTTCATTGCTTTAACAGTAGACTCATTGACCAAGGGCCAAAGGATTATATTTGTTCAGTGAAGATGTGCAGTTGGTACGTGTTGCTGCCTGTGTAACTTATTATATTTTGTGTAAGAGACCAGTAAACGGTGGTAGACAAACAGTGACAAGCTAAATGTAGCTACAAAAGCTAACACAGTTATTGCTGTTTGGTTAACTTCACGTCAGACATCCGCTCCTTATATTCATCAGAGTCCAGCCCTTTTACTCCGCGGATCCTCTCTATCAACCGTACCATTGTGTTTTTATTACATTTTTCTCTGTTGGGACATCATTTCTTTCACTTGGTCCGGCCTGATAAAACTTGGTTTTGGCTTTGACGCTTGCCTCGTGAACGCGCTTACAGACAGGTCTAATTCTAGTGCGTATTCTCGCGACAAACAAAAGTTGAGGATAAAAGAGGTGGAAATTAGCTCATTAAATTTTCCTCCCACCCAATTATAATTAAAAATTCATTTGTAGATAATTTAAGAAAGATTGTGTATGTATAACACTAGGTTATGACACCTTTAAGTGCTTTTTGGATTTCTGTTTATCCAGTCCTTGTTGTTGACTGTCTACACCTATCATATCAGCCCTGCTACGTTTTCTTCCATCCTTCAGGTTTCGTATTTTTTTTTTTTTTTTTCGCTTTTTGTTCTTCATATTTCAACACTGGGTTTGGTTTTGTGGATTAAATTGATTGAATTTCTATAATTTGGTTGTTTTTCCAGTTTTGTCTAAGTTCTCTCCTCAAACACGGCACAATATTTGAAAAGTGATGTGACAACATTCTCTAGACTTTGTATTTGCCTGGTTTTACTTCAGTGGGCCTTCATGTTCCTCTCTGTGTTTGACACACGGTCCGTTATTGTTAACTGGTCTATTATCCACAGAGCCCCAGCTGTGTGACTCTGGAGGTTTGTGTCGATTGTGGTAAGATTGCTGCAGGGGGGAGAACGGGGCCCCTGTGGCATTGTGTAGGGTCTGAATAGGAGGTCACTGATTTGGGCTAATTATATTACATGGAGCCCGCTCATAGCCACTTCTGCTTTCACATGTGTCTGTGTGTGCACATATGTTTGTGCATGTCAGCCTGGTTTTGAACATATTCTCACTTTTTCAAAAGTGGGTTTAAGAGACTAGATTTCAGCATGGAAACCAAAAGCCAGCGAAAAGCTTCAGAAACTTTTAAAACAGCTTGTCATAACTTTCTCCATCCCACAGTGCAACCACGAATTAGTGAGGCAGGGTGCCAATACTAACAACACCAACATGTGCTTGCCTTGGTAGTTAAACCACATCACCCATGTGTCTTCCTTGTTGCTGCAGCTAATCCTCTGTGTGTTGACCTGCAGACTTTGTCACTGCTTTGCTTCATTTGTTTGAACAGCCAGCATGGAGCAAAGCCCGTCATGTGACTGCATGCTCTGCACATCGCCTAATCATATGGAAGAGATGATCACAGGACAGGAAATCACAGCACAGCACCAAGGGAAACAATCTTTCTGTACTAACTTAAGCCAATCATGGCCTTTCTCTCAACCCGCCGCATGGCCTCCCACTTGCCCCTCGTCTGTCTCCTTATATTTTAAACAACTTCTTTTAATCTGTTCTGTGCTCACTGTTTGGATTACATTTGTTTGCAACTACACATCTGAATTTGGATATTTGTTGGGTCCCCTTTATCTTGCTAAAGCAGCTCTGAGTTTAGAATCTGTTTCCTTGGAAAGTCCGCTTCATGAAATGAAATGAAATGAAATGAATGAAATGAATGAAATGAATGAAATGAATGAAATGAAAATGAAATGAAATGAAATGAAATGAAAATGCTTTATTCATCCCCGAAGGGAAATTCAGTATTGTAAAAGCTCACTTTTTTTTTTTTTTTAAATAAACAAAAAAAAGTCAGTCAGTCTTGTTCTTTAGGGTGATGGTTGCTGGCAGTGGAATGAATTCCTGTATCTCTCCGTCCTACAGCGAACTTGACGCAGCCTCCCCACTGAACACACTCTGTTGATTCTTCACCGTGTTGTGGAGAGGATGGGAAGTGTCCTCCATCATCTTCATCAGCTTGTGAAGCATTCTTTTTTGAACGATCAGCTCCAGCGGCTCCAGAGTTATCCCCAGCACAGAACCAGCTTTCTTGATCAGCTTGTTTAGTTTCTTCAAGTCTCTGATTCTGATGCTGCTGCCCCAGCAGATGCTGCAAAGCTGATTGCACTTTCCACAACAGACTTATAGAAGATCTGCAACATCTTGGTGCAGACGTTAAATGATTTCAGCTTCCTTAAGAAGTAGAGTCTGCTCTGACCTTTCTTGTAGATGTAGTCACTGTTGCATTTCCAATCGAGTCTGTTGTCCAGCTGAACTCCAAGGTATTTGTAGTTCTCCACCACCTCCACCTCCTCTTCCAGGATGTAGACAGGACTATGCTGCTTATTCTTGCTCCTCCTGAAGTCAACAATCATCTCTTTAGTCTTGCTGGTATTTAAGATGAGCTGATTGTTACTGCACCATTTCACAAACTGATTGACAAGTTCCCTATACTCGGCTTCTTGTCCATCACTGATACACCCCACAACTGCAGAGTCATCAGAATATTTCTGCAGATGACAGGACTCAGAGTTGTACTGGAAGTCTGAGGTGTACAGTGTAAAGAGGAATGGTGAGAGTACAGTTCCTTGTGGTGCTCCAGTGCTGCTGACCACCATCTCAGACACACAACCTTTCAGTCTCACAAACTGTGGTCTGTTTGTGAGGTAGTCGTAAATCCAGGTGGTTGTGGAGGATCCACCTGGAAGTTATGGAGCTTCTGACATAGCAAAGCAGGCTGAATAGTATTAAATGCACTTGAAAAATCAAAGAACATGACCCTCAAAGTGCTGCCTGACTGGTCCAGATGAGAGTGGGCTCTCTGAAGCAAGAAGATGATGGCGTCTTCAACCCCAAGCCCATTACGATATGCGAACTGTAATGGGTCCTGAAAGGTATTCACTTGCTTGTTGAGGTGAGCCAGTAAGAGTCTCTCCAGGACTTTCATGATGTGAGATGTCAGGGCAACTGGTCTGTAGTCATTTGGTTCATTTCATTCGGGGAATTGTGAATGCGCAAACAGACTCTGATTCGGACCAAACAAGCGGACTCGGTTCCACCTACAAATGTGTATCTCGGTCTAATTGAAATAAGCCAGATGCAGGACTACAACACCTGCTTCCTGCATTTGGTTAAGCAGGGCATTGTGGGTAGAATGTTGGGAATTGTTGGGACAATTGTTGGGCCAATATAGACTAATCCAACGAGCGTTTTGTGTGTTGTGCCGCCATTGCTTGGGGAACGAGTCCCAATTACCTCCTATCTGCCAACATGTAAAGCGTGAATATCTGGATTTACAACTGGATTTTATCAAAGTTTAAAAAATTAATATGTTTGGCTTTTTGGTATTGTTTAAGGACTGTACAGACCAGGTAGCCTTCACATGTCCTGCAGATGAAACTAAAGGCTGCAGAGCACTGTCTTCCTGATCCGTTTGTTTTTGTGACTGAACCGTTTTTATTTTTTGGTCACAACGTTGCCCTTATCAGAGCAAATAACATCATATTTCACAATATGTCCCTGATTAGTCATTAACTCGCTGCAACACCACAGCTGTCTCTGTTAGCGATAGCTGGCATATAAACGTTATGCGATGTATCATTTTCAGGAGCTAACTAATAAAGTGTCAGATTAATGAGTGCTCACCAAAATTTACCGTGTTTTTGTTGTTGTGGATTCTATCCAGCTTTTTTTTCTGCTGGGGCAAGTTATTCCTCCTCTGCTCTGTGTGTGTCTGATATTCCTCCCCCATATGAACATACTGACATCAGTGGACTGAGCAGCAGCAACGTCCACTTTTGTCACAGACAGCAGAAATCTTCATGAAATAAATGTCTGTGATCTTCTTTTTCGCTTATTACCACAATTAAAGTTTTCCTCCGCTGTTGGAACAACCAAGGAATGTGCAAGTCCTTCCAGATTTCCTCCATATTGTTAAGAAAAACTCAGATTCTCATCTGTTCTAATTACGCATGTACAGAAAGGCTCCCCAAGCAATGGCGGACTGTCTACTTGTGGCGTTTGGCCAGATTGGTCTATGCAGCACTTGACACATGTCATTGCTCCAAGGGGGCTGCCATTCTCAAAAAACCAGACATTGTAACTTTGCAGGAGCGGATCTGTCTCTCTCACGTGACCTGGAGCGCTTTGCTTTCACCTTTTCAAAGTGGTCTGTAAACACAATTCCAAAACACAGATAGAGACTGTTTAATTTTGCTATACTTGTGTGGCCTGTGGGAAGTTAAAGGTTTAGTGCCCCTAGTGGCCAAAAGTTATACGGTATTCCTTTAACCATCCCTGAACATCTTTGACAGAGTAGAGTACACAATCTCTGGCTGAGGCAGGCAGTTACCATCAGAGAGCGCTGTTGTGGAAGAAATGATCTTATTACCATATCCTTAAGTTTCACTTTGACTCTAGCGTGTCAATAATCAATCAGTGAAAGGGCATATCTTAAAGGGTTTATCTTTTCTGGTGCAGGCTGTCTAAAAGCAAGCTTTCCCCTGCTCATGGTGAGAGCTTCTGCTGTCTGCCCAGTCACAGAGCTCGCTTTCTGTGTGACACTCTCCTCTTTCAAGTGATATTTACAACTTCTTTGCAAATACACTTTTCTTTTCCTTCTCAACTCATTATGGCTCTTTGTTGTACTTTATTTAACCACAACAAAGGTGATGTAAAATGTTATTAATTTTAAAAACAGTTTCGTCCAAATGAATGCCTGGACTTCAGACTTCCCAGACAAACACAATCCAACGGTTTCTCTCACCAAATCACTTATGGTTTGAACATAGTTATTATAACCTGGACTAATGTGGGTTATATAATGAATCTGGTTTAACTGGATTACAGTGAAATGAACTGAATTTGATTACAATCAGACTGCACCATATTTAAGTGCCTTGTGATGACTTGTGAGGTGGTGCTTGACAAATAAAGCAGATTTGATTTTATTTGGTGTGAAAATATTACCCCTGAAATATCTATTATTAGTGGCTTGTCTCTTTTCTTTTTACAAGAGAACCCCAAGTAATTTGTATATGCCTTACTTTTTTCTTATATTGAAGCGCTTTAATTATTGAAGTTTATCCTTCTGTCCTGTGTACATCAGCTAACTTTACATTTCTCTGATTTAATGCTTTATTATGCAACTGGTTGCAGCTTAACTTCCCTCTTTGAAATCCTGTTAACTCTATTAATAAGGAATTTAAAAAACACATAGCTGTTTAAACTGACTGATTTAACGATGAGAATGATCAGTGTATTCTTAACTTACGTTAACTTGGTTTCCTTAACTTAAGAAATTTTAATATTTATTTGGAAGCTTTTAAAAGAGACTTAGTTTAAAAAAAGTTATTCTAGACATGTTGTAAATAGGATCAAACTGTATGTTACATCATATCATGTTGAGATTTTAGTTTTGCTTGTGTCTCTATCTGCTGTTCATAAAGAGGAATGGATTTCATACAGCAACATGTTAACCCAAAGGGGTACATGTCCAGAAAACATAGATTTCAGATTTGTATCCTTTTCCTGGATATCTTTATAAATGGATTGTCAGAGGTGTGATTTTAACAGATATTCAGTCAAGAATTCACATGTCAAGATCAACGCCAATCCCAGAAAGATGATGGTTCAGCAAGGTGCTAAAGCAATAAATCAATGTCTTTCCTACACATTATGGTGGGAGTTACTTGTTTGACAAATTGCTTTATTCCTGATGTTCAGCCTGATGTCTCCTCCTCGGTTTATCTCTCCATCAGCGGAGCGGCAGGTGAACCCGTCTGTCAGCTTTGTCCCGGGAAGCGAGGGATTCAGACACTCGAGGTCAAGGTGCGCCGGTAATCCAGGCAGCTGTGTTACCAGGATTAAAACGAGGCCAAGGGCATCACTGTGTCTGCCTCAAACAGGTGTTGCCATGACGATGACCTAGGGGTAAAACACCTGCTAGACTCCAGACAAAACATCAGAACATTAGAATTAGATTCAGACTTTATTTATAACCTTTTAAGTATGGTGCTTTATTTCACTTTCAGGGCTCATCAGCAGGTGATTAAGGCGAGACACTACAGGCAAATAGGGTAAAAAAAAAAAAAAAAAAAAAAACATTAACTAACTGGTGATGAAACTTTTCTGGTTTATTCCTCACATTAGGGCTATCATTTTTTTTGTATTGCAAGTTTTCTGAAATGTTATGTTTAAATATGCGAATTAGGTGTCATATAGCCAAAAATGTGCTAATTTGCATACATTTTGAGGAAAAACAATCTAAACACAGGATTAAGCCAAGTTCTGTTTTTTTTTTTTTTTCGTTCACATATTAAAGTCAAAAATTTTTACAGAGGGGATTTTGGATATCTAGATCATTTCACAATTTAGAATATACTGTCAACAACCAGAAAAAACTCATTTTTTGGCATATTTTTGGGATGAAATGTTCTATAAATCAGGCTGTGAAAGAGATATCAAAAAATCCTTCTGTAAAAACTTTAAGAATACAGTCAGGAGCAAAACTTGAAAGATTGGTTTCTGTAAGTGCTCCTGAAGTGGAGATCTTTTACCTGGAATAACAGAAACGACTCATTTTGAGAAAACAGCCTTTAAAGTTTTGAATTGTAAAAGTCTCCATTTGTTCTATAACACTATTTACAGACATCAGATTCAGTCAGATTCATGAGCTGGAAATATCAAGTTTGGTTGAGATGACATCATTCAGGAAAAAGAGAGACGTTTCCAATCATACCAGACATGGCGGGGTTCAGACGAGCACCACGGTGCTGCGCTCCGTTTAAAAATAAACTTTTGCTGCATTTTGAGGGGATTTGGGTGCATTACACAAAGAATCATGAAATAAAGTCCTAAAATGTTTATTTTTGACGGTTTTTTACACGAGTCTGAAAGAAAACATGTTGAAGGAGGAAAAAAAAAAAAAAAATCCAAAAATTGACCAGGTGATGAAAAACCGGGGTTTTTACCTGTAGAGCCTCCCCTTAATTCATGAACCGTCAACTAACTTTAAAATAGAGAGAGATCTGATTTGGTCAGTTTCTTTTGTGATCTATGGAAGTTTTCCCAGGATTTATATCCAATCCAGGAAGTTTACGATCTGTACTTGTTCAGAGATTCTATATGATAAATCTACGAATAATCAATGTAACGAGATTCCCATCAAAAGAATGTTATCATTTCTCTGAGAAACTTCTGTTATGATCTGAAAATCATAATGAATCCACAACTTTCCACCAATTAGAGCTTAAATTGATAGTAATGTCCAATCAGGAGCAGCCAAAGATCAACAAGCAACTAGAAAGTTTTATGTGGCTGCAAGAAAGCCAAGAAGATGGTTGCACTGAAAATGAGCTGAGTCGGAGCTGGTTTTTGTACCGGTGTTTGGTAGATAGAAGCACAAATAGAAAAAAACATCTAGAGGAAATAGTTCAAATATGTACATTTTTTTTAGTGTTTTTATTTCAATGCATTCTCCTGAAAGCCAAGACTTAAAGGAATGATGTAAAGATGAGAAAAGACTTGCTCACTGTTGGTGTCGTGTGTTATTTCTGCAAAGTACTGTTTGGTATGAATTTCATTTTATCTTTAGTTAGCCTTTACAGTGCTAAATCTATTGATACATTAATTTCACATTTTAGTTTTATAAACTGACAACTCCATCTGTCCTGAAATAATGGTTGCTGACTGTGCTGTGCTTAAAGGTGTTGACCTTCCCATGTAATCTAATATACAGTCGTCCCCGAGATTATTTATACCCTCCAATTAAAAAGGGAAAAAAATCAGCTGAAATAAGTTGAAATTGACAAAAGTAATAATAAATGAAAATTCTATGAAAATCATGACATTGATTTTGAATTGTGGTTTAAAAGAAATATATATATATAAAAAATAAAACAAGAAAAAGCGTAATGGGGCTCCAAAGCTAAAATTTTGTTGAGCAACATTTTGAGGAAATCAGGTGTTTTCTTTAATGTTCAAAAAGACTTCTGCACCAGGTATTTTGGTCCACTGCTCATGGGAAATGTGTGCTAATGTGTCTGGGACAGTTTTGTTTATTTGTTTTGTTTTTTTTAATTATCATTTCAAACCACAATTCAAAAGCAACATTTTTTTCACTAGATTATAATTTTGGAAATTTTTTATTTATTTTTAGTTTCTTTAGGTTCTTGTTATTTGAATTATCATGAATGTAGCCTTTTCTTTAATTGAAGGGAATGAATAATTTTGAGGACATCTGTATATATTCCATGAAAATGGCAGACAAAAATAATCTAAAGAAAGGGCTTGGAGTCTATAACAGTTAATGTTAACATAATGTCCCTTTAAATTGCCATGGTCATGAGATATTTTCTTAAATCTATGATGTAATTATAGCCTGAGAGCATGTTGTGTGAGCCCAACAGTGTATGTTCAGGTCTTTACTTGCCATTTCTTTGGATACAATGTATTTCAGCACAACAGATAAAGTGGATTATTTAAAGATAATTCTAAAGAGGATATATAACCTAATAAGGCAAGTATCTGAGTCTTTCTTTTTGTTCAGTTTAAAGTCTTACACTGAGCTAGAATCAGTGGCCAATCAATTGACAAAATATCCTTTAATTCTTAAGCCTAAAATTCATACATTTTCCCCAGACGTAGATGTAATTATACAACCATGCTGTGACAAGCTCTCTCTTCTGTGGTCTAATTGATGTAAAGTTGTGGCTCCATGGCCCCTGGAGATCTCTAATTGAATTGGTTTCCAGAGAATACTGATGGCCCTTAATGTTGGATAACTGATACTCAAACAACAAGTGATCATTGACAGAAAGCATCACTGTTCCTATATAAACATGTCACAAACACAGATGGGGCACTAGTTGGCATGCAAATGAATTCCTCTCTGGTGTTCAGTCAATTCACTGCTAAACACAAAATTTGCTTGCATCATTCATGCATGAAAATACATTACATATTTAGTTAAATAATCCAACACTAGCAGACAGATTTTATCATTTGCAAAAAAAAAAACAAAAAAAAAAAAAACTAGGGATGCACAATATTGGAATTTTGAGCGATATCCGATATGCCGATATTTTAAAACTTGTGGCCAATAATCGATATCGATATCAATATTAAAGATGAAAAAAATAAGGAGTTTTTGCAAGCAGCAGTTTTGTTCTTCATCTCTGACACTTTGAAAAATAGGGGTGGGAAAAAATATTGATTCGCTGGAATATGGCGATATTTTCATATGCCAATATCAAATTGATATTTAAAAACGCGGTATTGATCTATTTTACTTACAAAATCTAGCGAGATTTAATTGTTCTGTCACAAAATCTCACGATATTTCGTGAATACTCATGAGATTTTGTAACAGAACAATAAAATATTGTGAGATTTAGTTACTAAAATAGATCAATACTGCATTTTTATATGTTAATTTCAATTTTAATGTTTTATATGTTAATTAATATGATATCAGCATATGAAAATATTGCAAAATTTTTGTGAATTCTTGCAAGATTTTGTAACAGAACGAAAAAAATATTGTGAGATTTTTTTTAGTAAAATAGATAGACACCACGTTTTTAAATTTCAATATATCAGCATATGAAAATATCATGAAATTTTTGTGAATTCTCAGGAGGTTTCGTAACAGAACAATAAAATATTGCAAGATTTTGTCCGTAAAATAGATCGATACCACGTTTTTAAACGTCACTGATGTCAGCAAATGAAAATATCGTGATATTTTTGTGAATTCTCGTGAGATTTCGTAACAGAATGATAAGATATCTCAAGATTTTGTTAGTAAAATAGGTCAATACCACGTTTTTAAATGTCAATATGATAACAGCATATGAAAATATCAAGATATTTCATGGTATCGATACTATTTCCCACCCCTAGTCTTTAGAAGTTGTCGTAAAAAAGAAGTTATTGAAGGAGAAGTTTTGGGGGTTTTTTAGACGTTAGAAATAGCGAGTTGATCGTTTAAATATCAGTGGGGTGGCCGATGTCCGATATTCAGTTTTAAGGCCGATTAAGGCTGATACCGATAGGGGGCTGATTATATTGTGCATCCCTAAAAAAAAAAAAACTGTTGAAAATTTTGTCATTATGAGGCCAAACGTCATTATGACGTTTTACATCATAACTGACAAAAACAAATAGCAAATTTACACCTTTGAAAGACTTTCAAATCAAAAAGGTTAGTATTTCGCTTTAATTTTGCATTTGTTTTGTTTTGTTGTTTATTTTTTTCCAGCGATATATATATATATATATATATATATATATTTTTTTTTTTTTTTTTTTTTTTTTTTTTTAAAGCAAACTGAAGAAAATTGTCTCTAAATGTAGACTTGGTAGAGAAAGATTACTTTCACATAATCTGGCCTCTCATGCGCACATAAAATCAGTTACAGGACCTGATCTCAGGTCCTGTATATATATATATATATATATATATATATATATATATATAAATTTACTACACTTTTCTTTTAGAAGTTGATAAGGTTACATCAAATTAAATATGATTATAATGACTTATGAACCACCACTGCGCTAACACCCAGGTGGAAGGATGTCTTCCGTTTTGTTTGGGATGACAAAGGAAGGAAATCCAAAAATAGCCAATTTCCAGTAATTTAAAGCATCATTCTTCATGTTCTTGCTTCATTTTTGTGCAGGCCAGCTGTCTTCAATTAGCAGGTGGTCCGTTACAACACTCCAAACGTCTTGGATAGACGGTGTTGTCAGCCCTCATGCTCAACAGACTCAGCCAAAAACCCCTGACAGTACCCACCCTGCCATTCTGTGTTTGCTGTAAAAACAAATTCTCTCAGTGCAATCACAAGCTGAGCTAACAGTTTTCAATAGCTTGTCCTTCACCGGCATGCCGTCCAGCAACACCTCAGTGTTTCTGGCAGCACTGGCGACCACTCAGCCTCAGTTACGGTGTTTTGGCCTGGCCCAGCTGCTTCGAATTTGGAGGGAGTTTGAGAAAATAACATAGTGGTAGTGAGGAGGTGCGGCGAGCGGCTGGTGGGATGGAAATGGGACTTGATGATGAGAGATGTAGCATGCAGGGAAGGATTTTCATCCCATGCAATGTTCACATGAGTTGTGGTTTTCAGGCGTGGCTTATAGACAAGCAGAATGCATGGTGCTCCAACTGTTGAGGGCGGTACAACAATAAACATAATGTCAAATATGCATGGGCCTTGAGAACGGTTGTTTGAACAAGTCTGACGGTAAACCAGTCCAAGAAAAGAAAAGAAAAAAATAAAACAAAACAAATTACATGGTGGTAGAAATACATGTTAATCTAGACAGTTGAGACCATTTAACCCAGCTAGAGAACTTCAATAGTGCAACAAAAATCATTAACTTAGATACTTCTTCTCAAGTATTACATTTTTATACTTGTTTATTTAAAGATTATATTTAAATTAATCTAATTAGGTGTACAAATGCACTAAGAAAAAGGAAAATAAATTCTGATGACTCCATCCAGGTTTCGTTAATGAGTAAATGCAAACTCATATGTACACAAACCCCATTAACTTAAAAAATAAAATCAAAATACAGTAGCAGTGTGTGAAAAAGTTAAGAACACCTTGTGATTCTCTAGTTTTTAAACCACTTTTAGAGAAAAACTTGAAGATTGTGTTTTCTCTTGTTATCTTTCTATCACATCTGAGTGGAGGAATTTTGGCCCACTTTTCTTTATAATATTGCTCCAGGACATTGAGATTTGTTGCTTTTGTTTATGTACAACTCTTTTGCAGATTGTTGATGTGCCCTATTAATGGTTTATTTAGCATCCATGAGCTCCCTAAAAGACTGAAATCTCTCTTTCCTTTCCTCTTACTCTGATGATGTTTTCTTTTGTTTCTCTGCTGAATCAGCCATGGTGCATGTTCAAAAGGGACGGTGTGTTTATATTTAATTATGTGTGATGTGGTGCATAAAGTAAAGCTCAGCTGCACGTGGTGTCTCAGGGAAAAAGTTGCGTAGTGCGGTTTCTCAGCCATGCTGGTCAGTGATGGTTCCACAAACGTTTAATAGATGTCGCTGTGCCATCAAACAAGTCCAGAATACAGAGTTTTAAGGTCAGAAAGTTACATAGTGTATCTTTAAGGACCCCCTCTCTCTCTCGAATACTTTGGCATATGGAGGAATTCATTGTCAATGCAATGACTGCAAGGTGTCCAGGAGCTTCAGCAAAACAAGCCCAGATCATCATTCCTCCACCACCGTGCTTGACAGTTGGCCATGAGGTGTTTGCACAGTGTGTTCTTGTTAAACCTCTCTACTTTGGTCTTGTCTAGTCTCTTTCCAGATGCTTTTTTCCAGGTGCAACTTTGCTAACCTAAAAGGCGTTGCCTTTTTCTTTTCTTTCTTTGTCTTCTTTTTCCTTCTTTTTTTGTGTTTTTGCAGTGTATGATCTGCATATGGCCAGATTGCATCATGAAGGATTCATCCTCGTCAGACCTCAAGCAGCCACACCACACACAGTTTTCGGCATCTTCTGTGTTTTTTATTTACTTACTTTTATTTATTTTTTATTAAAAGCTTTTTTGCATGTGGATTGTTAGGAGCCTACGGTTATCTTCAGCGTTAACTAGTTAACACTTCTTTTTCCTATAGCTTTCAGCAGCTAGAAATGAACTCAGATGATATCTTTTTGGATTAGATCTTCTCATTTTATTTCTTTCTAGAAACAATTTTAAGATATATATATATTTTTTATTTACATTTTTATTCCTTTAACTATTTTATTCATTACTTGTACATTCTTTTTTAGATTAATTTTACTGTACATGTAAATCTTTGTGTGTTTTTGCTGTGATGATGTTGCGAAGCACTTTGGTCAACAGAGGTTGTTTTAAAAGTGCTATACAAATAAACTTTTAGTTGTATTGAATTAAACTAATGCTGAAAACAACAAACAAAAGAAAACTACCTTATTAACTAAAGCCTACCTGTCTGAAAATGAATAAGCCAAATGACAAAAACTTACCTCCCTAACTAAAATAAACTTGAGAAAACTGAGATCAAAATAAACAGGAGTTCACTCCTACAAACTCCTGAAGAATCTAAAATCAGAATGTGCTAAACCATCATAAGCCATAATTAATAACAAGAATGAAAATGTGGATAGATAGACAATCGAAGCGACAGAATACCAAAAATTACCTGTCTATATCTATACACATTTTCCCAGAACAAAAGATGTGAAAACATGTGACATTCTTGAGAAACACCTGACTGTCTGACTCTTTGCATATACGCGGAGTCTATGTTCATCTTTCTCTTCTTTATTTGGGGATTCTCACAGATTCTCACATGAAGACCTTGAAAACAAACACAACACCTCCCAATAATATTCATTCCACCCTTGATTCTTTGCCACAAATAAGCCCGCTGTCACCTCGTGAGCGGGAATCGTTTGTTTGTGGAGTTTGAGAGAAGGCGTCATTATGTCACCACCAGAGGGTAGGCAGTTTCCCCTCTCTTCTTCCTCCTCAGGCCAAGCTAAACAGATGAGGTCAACTCGTTTTCTCTGATGTTTGTCTCTGCACCATTCAGTCTGGAACAATTACAGCCCTGTCTCAGTCTGAGTGCATCAAAATCAAAATTTTTGTTAGTTTTGGTCCTGTCAAGTGGCTTTTTTTTCTTCATCTTTTTCTTTTTTTTTTTTCTTCAGTCTATTTTTGATATCAAGCAGTTTATGCAGGCAGAGAATCATGAGATTGTGGCTGCAGAGTAAGTCAGCAGACATACTGTGGTTCTTTAGGGACATCTACTGGTCTCATTTAAATGCTTCATGTTTAACTGATGAGAAATTCTGCCAGATACCCTTTTTGGGCAACATGGGCTGTAGGTTATATTGTTTTCTTTATATGTTTAAATGACATGTTTTGTGATTGTTTTGGGTTTTGTTCCATACATAATTTTGGCCATTGTATCTTTATATTTAAAATAATAAAAAAAAATCTTTTGCTCGATTATTTTCTTTTCTTTCGAGTTCTCACAAAGACCAGAAAAGTGGACCACATCAGTCCAGTTCTGAGGTCTTTAAACTGGCTGCCGGTCCGTCAGAGAATAGACTTTAAAGTTCTGCTGCTGGTCTATAAAGCTCTGAATGGATTAGGCCCAAAATACATCACCAACCTCTTGACTCAGTATGAACCTATAGACCCCCCAGGTCATCTGGATCCGGTCTTTTATCAGTTCCCAGAGTCAGAACCAGACATGGAGAAGCTGCGTTCACCTTCTATGCTCCACATGTCTGGAACAAACTCCCAGAAAGTCTCAGATCAGCTGAAACACTTAGTTTATTTAAATCCAGGTTGAAGACCCACCTGTTCTCAGCTGCATTTACGTAGATTTTATTCAAATTTAAAATCTGCACGTCTCTATAGTCTCTCTTTTTAATCTTAAATGTTTTTAATGTTTTTAATTTTGAATCATAATTCTATTTTTTTCCCCCCTTTTGCACTCTGCTGTAATGCTTATAATGTTTTATGGAAAGCACTTTGAATTGTCCTGTACATGAAATGAGTTATACAAATAAACTTGCCTTGCCTTTTCTTTGGTGAAAAATGCTATATTTATTTGACTTTCAACATCAACAAAACGCATTTACAGTTGTTGTCAGTAGCCTAATACCTTTCTAGTTTATGTATTTACTTGTGAACAGTATCTATGTGTATATACTATCTTCTTTGGTTTTCTCTTAAATTTGTTATCTTATTCTATTCACTGTTTATTAAGCCTGTAGAGCAACATAGCAAAATAGTTGTGCCTATGTTTATTTAAATTATTTATATTTGCACCTTGAAGTAAAACAAAATCAATATTAACACAGTCTAATTGTAATGCGTTTGGTCATTTTCATTATTATTATTATCATTATTATTATCAATAATAATAATAATAATAATAATAATAATAATAATAATAATAACAACAACAACAATAATAATAATAATAATAATAATGTTTCTTTTGTATGCTTTCTGATATGGACCTCCATCTTGTGTCTGGAATAAATAAATAAATAAATTATTTATATTTATTTATTTATTTAATTATTTATTTATTTATTTATTTATTTATTTATTTATCCTTCCTAAAACACCGGACCTGCAACTTGTGTTACCATGGTTACGGTTAGAAGCTTGTTGCAGTATTGACAAAGCACCAACAGGGGGCGCAGTCTCATAAAGATTTCAGCGAGGAATCAGTCAAAGCATCACTCAGGTAGTAAAGGGGCAGATCCGAGGAGCAGATACGAGCGACGGTGGGGCTCTTTAGCTCACACCTCTCGGGTTTTTCAGCGACTCCTCGCTCCCTCAACGTCCGCACGTCCTGAAAATCATGGTGGCTAAAAACAAAAAACAGACCGGGAAGACTCCAGCGACCCAGACTGACCGCGAAAGGACTCTTTTAGTTTCGCATCATGGTAAAAGTAACATTAGACGACCAGGCAGGGAAAGCAAGGCTTCCCACAGTTCACATTCAAATGGGCTTTCGGTGATCGGACACAGGCTTGGGCTAACTCCTTCTTCGGTTGTAAAGCTCGGGCTCACTCTTTTCCTCGGTAAGTCTGGAATGTTAGCTCGCTAGCATCGTGCAGAACCGTAAGCTAACTAGTGCTAAAACTGTATCCTGGGTAGCATTAGCGTTTGTGCTAAATTAACTTATCTTCGTTACTCATCACATAGCTAACATTAGCTAACCTAACGCTAGCTCTGTAACGGTTGCTACCTCTTGTTATTATCCATGAAACTATTAAATGACCTGGTTTCTTTCTCCCCTGGTTCGTATCGGTTTGACACGTGTTAACAGGTATTCAGTAAAGTTCACGCTTGGGTTTTTAGTAAAACAGCAGTAGCCCCCTGGATCGCTTTCTTAATCACGACCCTTGTGGATTAACGGGAGTTTGTGGCATTGTGGTTTCTAACCATCTTCAGTCAGTCATGATCTGAAGCAGCAGTGAAAGTTTCTTCTTTCCGTCCACAGCTGGCCTGACTGGATATCTGCACTGGTGAGACGTACCATCAACATGTCTAAGTTACACACGTTTTTACGTTTTGCTGTTTGGAAGTAAACAAGAAATGCTACTCTTCGTTTACATATTTCTCATCTTCTGACCAGGTATCATCTCTCACAGCTTTTTGAAAATGACAGACACTTTTCACATCTGTCCACCCTGGAGAAGGAAATGGCTTTTCGAACAGAAATGGTAATTTTAAAAAAAGGTTTTCAAAAATGATTTTTTTAAAAGCACGAATAACATTGTTTTAAAGCTGAATATGCATTTCTGTATATGTATGTCAGCCATTCAAAGTGTATAGGTCTACAACATATATGAGCAATAGGGGATGATAATTACAAAGGTATAAACTACTTTGAAAGGAAGATGGAGATATTGTATGGAGGAGCACTTATATCCTCTGTAAATTTGATTGTTTTCTTCATCAGTCCAAGAACTTTTGCACTTAAATGCCAGCTTTAAGTAAAGTCGTCGGCTTGACAGACTACACTAATGTTCACCTCTTGAGCGGCCATTGATTTGTTTTAGCGCCATTAAAAACAAAACATCAGTGCAAAGATCCATTGAACCACATGCAAAGATGAATGGAAATACATGGTACAGGGTAGGCAACTCCGGTCTTTGAGGGCCGGCATCAAGGTATTAGGAGTTTCCCTGCTGCTACCCACCTGACTCGGATCAGTGGGTAATTAGCAGACATATGCAGAGCTTGTTATCAAACTCTGGACAAGGTGTTTTGCAACAGGGAAACTCCTAGTACCTGCAGGATGCCAGCCCTCAAAGGACAGTGTACTACAAGCTTATTTACTTTTTTTTAATAAAGTATTCAGGAATAGTTCCTCAGGCTTCTTGAAGGACTTTACAAAGTGCTTCTTTGGATGTTTCAGCTTTTGGTTTTGTTGTCTGTCCAGATGATCCCACACTGTTTCTGTAATGTTGAATTCTGGGTTCTGGGGAGGATTCATCCCTCCTTCAGACTTTTTGCCACCAACTTTAGGTCCAGATCTTGTGTCCTTAGTGTTTCCCAATCCTGCTCCTGTCCAACTCCAGCACACCTGATGCAGATTAACTGAACTGCTTGACAAATTCTTTGCAAGCCTGATGATGAGTCATTCATTTGAGTCTGGAGTGTTAAGTACCCTGTTTTTGTTTTTTATTTTTATAGATAAAATCTTCCCTCCCTTTTTCTAATTCCCCTTTTTTATTTTTTTTTTTTTATTTTTTTTAAAAAATAGGTATGATATTGGTATCGGTATGATAAAATATAAATATTCTTGAAAACCTCCAAAATGTGCAGGGAGGGGTACTTGAGGACCAGGATTGAGAAACCGTACCTCATCCCTTTCGTTCTGTTGCCCTTTTTTTTAAGAATAGCTTCCCGACAGCCGCCCTTCCATGGAGACCATTTCTGATGAGGCTTCAGCCATCAGTAGATCAACTGTAGGGCCATATCCATCTCTCTGATCCTGTGTCAGGTTTTTGTTGAATTATTTTATTCTTCATTTCTTAAGGGCATCACTCTTCTGTTCATCTACTGTAGATTGTTTTTTATGCTTAGCACTTCTTTTGTTCTCAGATTGTCAAGTTTCCCTTGATTTTATTTGTTCATTTATTTATTCATTTAAAAAAAAAAACACTGCACACCAAGGGACAATATGCTTCTTCGCTAACTTTTTGTACTTCTGAACAATAATTCAGAAGTTGGTTGAAAAAAATTTATATTCATATATATATATATATATATATATATATATATATATATATATGAAAATAATCAGGCACAAGAATGGGCTTTATGCACAATTCCACTACTTCCTAACTTAAGCCAGCTTCTTTGTCTCCTGTCTTTTATTATTGAACGATTTGATTAATCCAGGTGTGCCTGACCTCAGTAACCATGATGAAAATGGCCAAACACACCTGGATTTATCAGTTTATCCAATAATGAAAAATAGGAGGCAAATGAGCTAGCTTAAGTTCAGGAAGTCGTGGAGTGGTGCATAAAGCTCATTGACTGAGAAAGAGTGACTGTTCAAAGAAAAACTTCGGCAGCCTTTCAAAAAGCCTGGGCAACAAATGCTTAAGAACACTGAAAGATTACAAGGGAATCTGGCTTACTAAAGGAAAAATATAGCTAAAAAAGTAATAAGCGGTGGCACAAGACCTTTGCACAGAACAGTTGTGCTGCGAAATCCAGAGATTCAGTTTGTAATCATAATAGAGGACCCACAAATCCACATTTCAGTTGTCATGTTTTCTGAGGCAGAAGCCGTGTTGTTTGGAGATTACACATTGTTTGTTGGAGGATTTAGAGCCTTCACTTGTCTGTCATCATCTTAGTTAATTAAAGGTGGAGAGAAACCATGACGTATGATCCATTACCACAAAAAAGGCTCACATCTTTTGTGGAGTATAGCCATTTGTGATTGTGGCTGTATGTTTAAGCTCATGCTGCAGAATGAATTTGTGGCAGAACAGTTTGCCCTCTTATGTAATGATACTGATGGATGAGGATGTAAACATTTAAAGTATCCAAAGCCTCAAAGGGGTGCAGTTGGGGACGGTTTAAAGGGATGGTACACCCACAGAATGATGTTCCTTTATTTTCTACTCACTCATGGTAAGCAAGACTGTGGAGCACTTTTTTAATATCTCAAATGCAGCCGGAGATCTGGGGGAAGTTTTAGTTATGCACGGACATTTATATCATGGAGTTCACCAGTGCCTTTTAAAAAGAAAAAAGGTCCATAAAATTCCACAGAAACTTGTCAATATTCCTCTATACTGCTCGTCCAATGTAATCCAAGTGTCCTGAGTGGGTAGCGTCTATAATGTGAGGTCACGACACGATGGAAGCCGCAGCAGACAAGATCTTTCTTTCTTTCTTTCTTTCTTATCCATAGCCAACCCCGTCTTGTGTTTGTCCGAAGCTCGTTTGCTCTTAGCACAATGTAAACAGTGAACTTCTTCTTCTACTCTTGCATTATCGGCAGAGTAGGCCTGAACACCTCGGTTTCCATGGTGTCGTGAACTCGCATGAACGTGCATGAGGGTGAGTAGAAAATGAAGGTCCATCGTTCTGTGGGTGTTATATCCCTTTAAGGACCTGTCATCATCAATAAACTAAAAATAAAAAACTTACCAAAGTTACTATCAAAGATTTTAAGGCATTTCTGTGTTTTTGAGTGAAATTATTTGCAGTTTTAGAGGGTTGATCAGTTCAGGACTGTTGTCTTATTATTATGACAGGCTTATTTTAACACAAAACAACCCATTTTCTTAATTTATTATTAGAATAAACAGATGAATAACCATGAAAAGAAGCCAGTATTGTTCGGACAACTTATTTTATAGACTGGTATTCTGTTTGAGGAGGGGTGGGATATCATGTTTTTAGTGAGGGACGTAAATAGTATTTTTGCAGCATGATCAGATGATGAGCTTGATCAAGCCTGGTATTGTTGCACACCACTAGATCAAGACAAAGCAGACTTTGCCCTCCCCAAACACAGTTTCTGTTTGACATCCAAACAAAATTCAAAAAGCAAAGTTGAGTAATGATTATCTCTGACCTGTGAACACGAGCCAAGAGTTTTATCCAGTTTCCTCTCACATCAGTGTGTGTGCTTGGACTGTGAGTTTTTCAAGCTGGACTTTGTTATTACTGTGATGTATTTTTGTAATTCTCCATTCTGGTTGTCACCAATGAACCTGACACGGGGTAAAATGAAGATATATGTTTTAAAGTAGTGTGTACTATCACCGTAGCTGAGGAAAAGCTGTTGATGTTCTAGTGATGACAGTAAAGGTGAAGATTTGTTAATTTATTCACCCCTGCTGCATGTTACCAAATGGGCTGTGAGCGGTTGCCATCTGCTGAGCCTGCCCAACACATTTCTTCTGTCTGACTTAAACTACATGTAATAGACTTAAATTTAGTCTCCTTCTGCTGCTTCCTTCTCCCTGTATAATTTTCTGTTTCTGTCTTTTATTTCTTTCCAGGGTTTATACTATTCCTATTACAAGACCGTTATTGAGGCTCCTTCTTTTCTGGGCGGCCTCCACATGATCATGAACGATCGACTGACAGAGTATCCCCTGGTTATTAACACACTGAAGAGGTTTAATCTCTATCCAGAGGTAATTTTTTTTTGAATGATTTTTGCTGTGATTTCATTGTTGTACTGTCCAACTTGCCCTCTGCTAGTAAACTGATCAGGTCACGCTACACTTAGAACTATTTCACTATTAAAGTTTGAATCTTAAACACCAGAAGTTGCAAAAGTAAACTCAATATTTCCTCAGTTAGTACAATATTTTGATAAAAGTAGAGGTTTTAGGTTGGGATAAAAAAGAAAATAATAATAATTCATATTTAAAGGTGAGAATGAACCCTTTTTAAAGGGCAATTCCACCAGCTGTGTCATTGCAGAGTGGAGTGAGCCTTGAATTCTAATTAGTTGATTTCCAACATAATTTACTAAGAATCGCTGACATCTTCACTTGAACAAGGCCGCAGATAATGAGGCGTAACTCGCTGCTCTGCTGCCTGAAGCACTTTCATCTGTGTTTCTGATCACTGGCTCCTCTCTTTGTGGACATTACATTTACGTGTCCTTCTGTCTGTGAAGTTATGTTACACTGTATCTATGGGATCAATTGTGATTTATATTGAGGATGAATTCTGTGGTTTTATGTGTGGGCTTAGACTACAATATTTGACTGCTGTCAACTAACAGTAAAATACCCCCACTGGTCTGCACATCGATCAGAATCACACACAAAACTTACAACTATAAAATCTATAAATTAAAAATCTTGTATTTCTCTATTAATTCCAATAATGTTGCCACCAAATAAGCTAATGGATTTGTTAAATTTGACTAGAATGGATTTATGCTAAATGTGAAGACTTAAAGGATGAGGAATCCCATCAGGTTTTAATCAACACTTCCTCACTATCTTGTAATCCATCATTGAGATTAATTGACAGAAGTGAAAAGATGGACAAGAACTACAACTGTGCTCATTCAGGAAACATCATTCCTGCCAGCTGGATGGAAGAAATCTCCCTTCCACATCATTACACTAAGTGGAAGTGGTGGACAAGTTAATTCTGTAAAAGAAAGCACGATCAAATTCATGACTTTCTACAAATTTTGTGCACACCATCACACCATGTAAGTGTCAGTAAGACATTTTCCTTAGATCCCAGACTGGCTGATAAGAGAGAGTCTGCCCTGTACTTGCCCTGTATGTTTTCTAACAATTTCACTTGATTTACATTTTTATCGGCGCAACACTACAATCTGCAGACATACAGTCTCGAAGCAAAATGCTGAGGTCACCAACCTGCACCATGAAGCCACTAATGGAAAAAGATTATGTAAAAGTGGTTCTTTGTTGCTTAAGAGGTTAACTGTTGGGAATTTGTCAGGAAATAAGAAAACTTACCTGATTTACTGCTTTATTTACAGCAATCACACAGGAGTTTGTGGCTTTGTATGCCAGCTGACCTCAGAACAATGTTAACATATGTACATGGTTGAGGAAATGTGAATTTAAGTGCTTCTGTGTCAAAGCAAATGAAGCAACAGACTAGAAAGGCCCTTTGAAATGTTATGTTTGAACATCCATTTCACTGCCAGTCTCCATCGCTTCCCTTCAGGTGGTCTTGGCCAGCTGGTACCGAGTGTACACGGGTGTAATGGCCTACTTTAAGATTCCCACTAAGATGTGCTGGTCCATCAACAGAGGAGAGGGACTGACTCCTGTGGACAGCTGTGAAGGTAAAGTCTGTTGCCATGGAACGCCAGCCTGAGCTGCAGACACACTGATTTGTGTATGTTTATACACACACACATACTGCACAGACAGTTTAATATAGGCATCATAAACCTATTGAAAGGAGCTCAGTATTTTGTCTTTACTTGTCAAAATATCCTTTTAAAATAAGGTACTGGTCATATTATTGAAGAAAGGCTTAAAAATTTCTTCAGTTATCCCATTTAATCAGATAATAGTGGGATTTTCAGCATTCAAACTATTAAAAAGGTGAGTTGAGATTAGGAAATACAACTCACAAGTCACTGAAGGCATCTTACACAAAGAAATGCTAATTGACGCATATACAAGACAGCAAGAGGGATGTAATTTCTGTTACAGCAGCCCTGACTGGTAAGAAATGTGCCTCAGATTTATTGCACACAAACACTTTTTAATTTGTCTGCAGGAGTGTTTCCTTGAGGGGGAAATCTACTCGGAGTAAACACAAAAACTGTTGTCAGCTCTCCTCAGTGGAGCTGCAATCTCTTGTTTCTGTCAGATTCATTAGCAGAAGCACCTCGGGGTTGTTGTACACAGGCTGTTTTCACAGTGTTTATATAAACCTGATGTAAGCCGCCTTGCATTTCCTGTAACTACCAGCTTGCACATTATTTTTGTATGATTTGAAATGACACATTTGAAAATATGGACTCTGCTCTACATTTTTTAAACGAGCTGTTTCTGGAACAAGATGTTTCTGTTCTTTGATTTACCGTAACATTATGCTAATGAAGTGGCTTCCATTAATGTCTACACTCTTCTGAACGCCTTGTTGGCCTTGATGGTCTCTACTGTGTCTTCTTATGCTGCCAACATTGAGGGGGACTGACCTAAACTGAGTGAGAAGGGCAGCTGCAATCCTGATATCTGTTCTACTCACCTGTTTGACAAAGCCCATTTGTTACCACAAAAACTCCCTCAGTTAGATTTCTGGTGACATTAGGGGTCCTTGTCCTTTGAATAACCTCTGATGTCATCTTCTGTATTCAAGTTTGCTAATTTTATTCCAAATATGTTTTTTGTGCTGTTGTTCAGATCAGATTATACTCTTTCTATTAGGGATGCATGATATAATCGGCCCCCTATCGGTATCGGCCTTAAAACTGAGTATTGGCCACCCCACCAATATTTAACCGATCAGCCCGCTGTTTCTAAAGTCTTAAAAAAACCAAAAAAAACCTAATACTTCTTCAAAAACTTCTTTTTTACAGACTTTAAACTTCTACAGAGTAGGGGTGGGAAAAAATATTCACACATTGAAATATTACAATATTTTCATATGCTGATATTATATTGAAATTTAAAAACGCGGTATCGATCAATTTTACTAACAAAATCTTGTGATATTTCATTGTTCTGGTACAAAATCTCGCGAAAATTCCCCAAAATTTTGTGATATTTTCATTTGCTGATATCATATTGACATTTAAAAACGCGGTATTGATCAATTTTACAAATGAAATCTCACAAGAATTCACAAAATATCGTGATATTTTGTTACAGAATGATGAAATTTCGCGAGATTTTGTAAGTAAAATAATCGATACCGCGTTTTTAAATATCGGTTTGATATTGGCTTTTGAAAATATCGTGTTAATTCAGTGTATCAATATTTTTCCCACCCATATTTTTCAAATGTTGGAAATGGATAACAAAACTATTTGCAATGACTACTAATTTTTTCAGCTTTAATATCGATATCAGTTAGTGGCCACACGAGGTTTTAAAATATCTGAAAATCGTATATCGACCAAAATTCCAATAATGTGCATCCCTACTTTCTATGTGAACTTTCCTCACATGTTCACTATAGTTACAGTTGTGCTTGAAAGTTTCCATGCCCTCTCATTAAGGAAAAGGCTAAACTCACAATAGTAATTACAATAACAAGAAACTGCAAAAAGTGATAATATTAAAGAATTTACTAAATTGCAATTTAGTAAAATAAAATATTGATTTTAAAAAAACAAACAACAACAAACTGTCCCAGACAAATTGAGCATCTTGCTCATGAACAGTGGGTCATAATACCTGTCAGCAGGTGTAGAATTTTTAATTTTTTTTTTAACATTACAGAAAACGCATGATTTCAGTGATTGCCTCAAAGGGTTGCTCAACAAAATTTTAGTTCAGGAGCCCAATCATGCTTTTATATTCTTTTGTTTTATATTTTGTTTGTTTATAATATTTCTGTTCAACCACAATACAAAATAAATTATGTTCATAGTTGTTTTTGTTTTTTTCTTTTACTTATTACTTTTATTAATTTCAGCTTATTTCACTGGCTGCTGATTTTTTTCTGTCTTTAACAAAAGGGTATGTAAAGTTTCAAACAAAACTATAACATCTGATCTAAATGGGCTGTTCATTAAAATGGTCCTCCAGAAGATAAAAATTGATTTAATAGTAAACAGTAAGAAGGTATAAAGAAATGTGACATATTCTATGTTATGTGTGTCCACCTCTCGACTACCTCTTTTAGATTATTCAAACTGTTATCTGTTTTATTTCCAGTGATATATCTCAGAATTCTACACAATTTCACCTAAAAAAAAAAAAAAAGTCTCCAAACTACGTAAACTAATACATATTTTGTTATATCAATAGTTATATCAATGGAACAATGTCTGAGGTGAATGACAGCTGAAAATAAAAACCTTGAGCTTGCAGCTGCAGGTCATTTATGTTGCATTTGCACTGGAAGAGCAGAGCTCAGGAAACATACTACCTGTTTTATGGGCTATTTTTGTATTGACCTAACTTCCTCATCTGAAGTGCCCCAGATAATAGTTTTCTTAAAATGTAAGCAGTTCATCCAAAAGAGGCTGTGCCCCCCCCCCCCCCCCCACCCCCTGTTTCTAGACTGTTAAACAAATGCCAACTCATTCAGCACCATAATCACCCTGCACTCCTTTGCTGTACTTACACTTGGAAGTTGCTCTTGGAAACAGGAAAAAGTCAAGCAGAGTAAAACTTCTCTGTAATGTGTATAAAACAACATGAATGAACCCTTACATTTACCAATGAATATTTAGCATTTTTCTGTGATAATTATCAGAACCACGTGTAATCATCAGTTGATTCTGATTAACGCTTTGGCTGTCTACCTGTCTGTGTGTGTCAGGAATGGGGGACCCTGCGTATTTCTACGTGACCTGTGTGTTCCTGCTGAACGGCGCAATGATGAGCCTGTTCTTCATTTACGGTGCTTACCTCAGGTAAATTTACTTCAGCTCCTCGCTCTGTCCCTTCGAGCTGAGATGGACGTCACAGAGAGGAGACAGATTTTAAATAGTCCGTCCCATCAGCGAGCTGTCAGCGAAGAAGATTTGTCTCCCATCTTTGTCAGCTTTATGGATTTGGTGTCAAATAGAAGATAACCTCCCTATCTGTCTTCTGTTCTCCGCTTCTCTTATCTTATTCCCCCATGTTCTTTCTCACTTTTTTTTTTGCACCAGTGGGAGTCTACTGGGTGGAATTGTCACCGCTACGTGTTTTTTCTTCAATCACGGTGAGGTGAGTGCACTCTGTCGGTATCTCAAAAAGTAATTTTGCTTCTCCACACCTTTGCCTTTGGGTTTTATTTTTCTAAATGTATAGAACTCTTAATGAAGAAGAACTTAGTTTAAATTTGCATTAAATTTGCAGCCAACTTTCCTTAAGTTTCCTTCAGAACATATTACACAACTATGTCTAGACCAGAAGGCTTATATTTCAGCCACACATAATACTCAAACTAACAGGTGACATTTTTCTGTCCCCTTGTCTCTGATGAAAATGGTTAGAAAATCACAGGCAAGAATGAGGGTTCCTGATTACTTTTTGTGGTGAAATCTGAACTGCATCTGAAGGTTTGCACCGCAGCAAATAGAAAGTGGGAAGTAGAAGACAGGTTAGCTGAAACTAGAATGTAGTAATAACTCTTAACAACACACATTAGCTCACTTGCAGGAAATGCTCTGAAAAATGAGCTGCTTTGCTTGCAGGTTGTCTGACCATCCGAACATTCAGACATTCATTGTTTCACTGGGTGGAAAATGTCTGCAAAATTGGAGTAAATGCTAGTATTTGTGTTCTTGCATGGCACCACACATGAATATATCTGAAACATTCAGGACTGCAGACCGTGTGGAAAGAGTGGTGGTAATTAGGGATGCATGATATTGGAATTTTGGCCAATATCCGATATGCTGATATTTTAAAACTCATGTGAGCAATAACCGATATCAATACCGATATTAAAGCTAAAAAATAAATAAGCAGTCATTGCAAATAGCAGTTTTGTTATTTGTCTCTGACACTTTGAAAAATAGGGGTGGGGAAAAATATTGATACACTGGAATATCGCTTTATTTTCTTATGCAAATATCAAATTGATATTTAAAAAAATATGGTATCGATCCAGTTTACTCACAAAATCTCACAAGATTTCATTGTTCTGTAACAAAATCTCACGATATTTTGTGAATTCTTGTGAGATTTCGTAACAGAACGATAACATGTCGTGAGATTTCATATAGGTATATATAATCGGCCCCCTATCGATATAGGCCGATACCGATAGGGGGCCGATTTATATCGTGTACTTTAATGGTAAAATAAAGGTATGACATTTATTCCATCCAATCAAATTATCCTTTTGACGCACAATAAACATCCTTCCTCCTCCTGTATAATAAGTTTGGGTTGAGGAGATGGAATCTTCCTCATTTCAGTGTTTTTCCCTGTACGACATCCTGCCAGTATTTATAAGCTTCACTGTGGCAGCCGTAGATAAAGGATTAGATATGCAGATTTATGAAGAAGTTGGAGAGCAGTAATGTTTGTGACAATGACTGTCAGTCTGTGTTTCCTCAGAAAAATAGTTAAAAGTGATGTGATTTTTCTCTTTACTGTGATGTTTTATTAGCATATAACGTTTTTTTTTTATTGATTTATTTGTTGTGGCTCCATGTGTGTAATTAGAGCACCCGTGTGATGTGGACTCCACCCCTGAGGGAGAGCTTTGCGTACCCCTTTCTTGTCCTGCAGATGCTTCTTCTCACTTACATCCTACGGTAAACTTGCCATCAGTGTCTCAGGTTTTTGCTCCAGTTTTTTTCTGTGCTGTTACAGCTAATTTTCTGGTTGTTTAGAATTTTTTATTCAGTTGCATTTCCTATAACATTGTCACATGTGCTCACAGAGCAAACTGAGCATGCTTAATATGGAAAGCATACTGATAATGTGTTGAGCCTGCCTTTGCTCTCAAAACTGCTTCATTTTCGGATGCTATTATATTTCCTTGTTAATATGACTGCGTCCTATCATGGACTTCTATGTCATGCTACAGTGTGTTAAAAAGATGCGCAAACTCATCCGCGTGGCCAGTATCAACACTACACAGGCTGGTGTGTTTTAAACATGGTGGTTTGATTGGCATTAAGTAGAGCTGCACTTCGCGATTATTATTCACCTGATATCTGGTGATTTATTTTTTTGAGTTATCAATTAGTCTATCGATTATCTTCAACAAAATGCAAATGCTGTACACTAAAAAAGGAGTCATTCAATATCAACTTTTTATTAAAATGAAAGACAAAAAAGTGGCATTATGTATCTGCTTTATGTAAAAAACCTTTTTAAGGTGCTTTTTAAAAAGAACAGCACAAATGCTGACAAATAATGTGAAAAAGTAATGTGGTAGCATCAAATCTCCAAGAATAATAACTTACTTTGAAATAAGAAATGGCTGTATAAATGGCTAATGTACTGTATTCAACATGAAATATAATCAAGTAATATTGTTTTTCTCTTTCTTTAAACAATATAAAAATTACTTAAGTGAAATGCACTAACCACAAAATGAATCAAGATGGAGGCAAAAACAAAATGCGAGGTTATTTCTGAATGATAAACCATAATTACTGCAATTTCAGAACCACTGTCAAACACACATGAGACTATTAACAATCTGAATTGATGTTAATTTTCTAAACAACTAATTTGTTACTCATGCCATATATATATATATATATATATATATATAAAAATGCTTCTGTCTTTGACGGAAGCAGATTTTTAGATTGTAGGTTGCTAGATTGAATGGTAACCTGAATCCACCAAAGAATGCTTCTTATTTATGAAGTTTATGGTATCCATACAGCCTTATAGCCGCTTCACATTCATACCAGGTCCGTGTGCATCACGTTTGACAAGCTAACACATTTAGAAAGTACACTAGCTGCTCTGCAGTTTCGTTCCGACCGCGACGCATAAACTTTCAGTGGGAGCCAGCGCCATTCTGCCGGGAGTGTGTCAGACGTGCTCAGCACGTGTTCACATGAAGACCAGGTTTCTGACAGTTTATAGCCGACCACTGCTCAGAACCGCTGCTTCTAGAGGCGTGGTACCTTACCTCGGAGGACGCCAGCATTATGACATCATTCATGATGAGTCGACGCACAAAATTTGCGTTGGCTTATTTATGCACTCGTGTCGTCCCGGCCCTGGTATTCAGACACACTAAGTTGGTCAAGAAAACAGAGACTATGATCTAATATAGATTTTGTGTCTGTCCCTTCCATCATTTCTGCAGTGCTGCAGCTCATAGGATAGTTCTTGTTTTTTGTTTTGTTTTGGGTTTTTTTCTTTCTGATCAACTTTTGAGAAAAATAATGTCTCAGATTATATTTTTTCCATTCTGTCATGATCTCTTTTTTTTTTTTCTCTAAAAAAAGGAAACTTTTGGAAGGATATATGAATAAAACACCCTTCTTTTGACTAGACTTAATGGTATCACAAGAGGAAGGAGGGATCAGCAATCTTACTCATGGTTGTAAATACACTACTCACAAAAAGTTAGGGATATTTGGTTTAGCCACCATTGTTGTTAGCTTTTATTTCAATAAGTTGTTTGAGATGGAGGAATTACCACGTCATAATTCCAGTTAAATGTCCAACATTCACGATATAGTATCAATAAGGTGTGAATATTTGACATTTTCCTTAAATTATAACCAAAAGTTGAATATCCCTAACTTTTGTGAATAGAGTAAGTACAAGAAGTAGTTGTCTAAAAGATAACCATAGAGCAGAAAATGCAAAGAAGTGTTTGAGAATAATTGGAATATTATATTATTTATGTGATTGATTTTGGTGTTTGGAAAAAAACAAACAAACAAACAAAAAAACATAAACAATTAGATGTTACCAGTTACCCACATATGACCAGTTCATAGAATCACTACATAAAACCTGCTCCTCCATTTTGGAAGTAATGTATGAACTTTTCTATTCCAGTTTTATCAGTGCTTTGAAGCGTTTTTGAGGAAAAACAAGCAAACATGGAGCTTATCTGCCTCCTTTACGAGTTAAATGGTGAGCTGAAGTGAGCTCTTTGGTGAGCCACAGCATTTCCCACAGAGAAACATAATCCTGTCATAACAGCTTGTGGATGACTCCCTGTGTCTGGTCCGAGCTGTTCAGAAACCATCAGCTTTACAGTAAACTGAGCACAAGCTCTGTTTTCTGTGTCTGAAACTGTTGTGATACATAATGAGGGTTCTGTAGTATTTTTAGAGTGGGATTAAATGCCTGTGCTTGAGTGCATGTGTGTCCGCCTTTACTCAGGCATCTTAATGAAGCTTCTCTTATCTTTCCCTCTGAAAAAGCATCTTCTTCATTATTTCTTTCCCCCTCTCCTCCATCCCTGTTCTCTCCTCAGGACACGGAACCTGAGCCGGACAGCCTTGGTTGCACTGGGCATCTCCAATTTGTGCTTTATGCTGCCTTGGCAGTTCGCCCAGTTTGTGCTGCTCACTCAGGTAAACGGAGGGCAAGAGGCTCATTGGGAAAGAGAAGGTAGAAAAAAGAGGGGGGGTAGGGAGATTAAGGAGCAAATATAGACTGAGAGCAAACAGTGGACTCTGGCAAGGAAGATGCAGCGTGCAGGTGTTGGACATGATAAGAAAGGAATAGAGAGGCGGTAAAGACTCCAAGACAGAGGAAAAGGAGAAGGCACAAGAAAGCAATTCTGTCTTCATTTCATCGAGCTCTCACTACACAGACGGGCACGGAAGGTTTTTAAATGGAAAGAATATGAGATAGATCGATAAGTCGAAGTTAAGGCGTTCTAAGTTAAAGCATGTAGGCTGGCACACTTAAACGTTGAATAGAGGTTGAATCCACATCTCCAGAACAAACAGGTCACTGCTGCAAGCATCTTGCTCAGCAACAATGCTACCCACGCTGTTGCAGCCCCCTCAGGGCACGGATGCTTTTGTGGAGAGCTCTTGACACATGACAAGATTATTACCAGCGATTATTTAATTTTTTTTTTCTATTGAAAGTTGCTAATTGAAGCCTTTTGCTTCATTCACTGCATGCATGAAGCAACCCAAGGCCAAATACATCCGCCCACACACTGCTTAGTCATCTGCCCAAAAGGAGGGAGATGTCAGAGCTTTAAAAATGTAGAATTACAGTTAACATCCCATCTGGTTGCCTCTCTTGTAGGTACACACTGTGATTGTAGTTATTTTATTCTCTGACCTATTTAGAAAAATTTTTTACAACCTGAATAAACACATTCACTTTTGCATTATGGATCCAAACAGTTAAACCATTTAACCCTTCGAGCCCTGCGCATATTATTTTGGCCTCTGCTCAACAGTTGCATAAACATAATGAAATGAGTACATCTGCAACTACAAGGTCCATTTAAACACTTTTTGAGTCATAGTAAAGGGAATACTTTCAAGATTTGGTAAGATAAGTTAAGGTTGGATGATTTGTGGTGTGTTTGTTTTCACACCACAATACAGAGTTTTTAATTTATGTCATCCGCTTGTGTTCTGACAATGAACTTAGTGTTGAAAACTCAGCGGATCTGTGTTCAACTAGAGTCAGACCTGGCATTTGGAACTACTTTGGTTTTCATGACCCTGATGGACAAAAGGGCATGGGGTTAAAAAAGGCATGAAAATGTTATGTAATATATTTATATAATATAAAATTACTACCAGCTATACAAATTATAGAGTAAAAGAGACTTCTTTCTCACCAGCTACATCCTGAGCTTGATCCCATTGGTATCCTTGGCAACGCATCCTTGGTAACATGTCCTGAGCAGCACATTTGCCACTAGTGAAACACATTCACTCTTTTAGTTCCATCAGACGTGGATCACATCAGTATAAACAATGACCACTTTTAGTTTTCTTTAAGCAACCAAGGTGTGATCATGGAAGGAATTCTGAAATTGAAAATGTGAGAATTGTTTTGTAGGTGTAAGACGTTTTCTCACCCTTTTAATCATCTACTGACACTTATCTGTAGTCTGTGTTGTAACTGTTACAATTATACACTTATTCCTGTGTGATTTTGTTTGGGAGCGTCTTCAGATGCATGCAATACTGACAACTTCTGTGTTTTTCAGGTGGCTTCACTGTTTGCATCGTACATCCTGGGCTACCTCGCTGCAGCCAAGATGCAGTCCATCCTCGTCACACATATGGTACAGTAGAGGTCCTTTCCAAGCCATTCATCCATCAACCAAGCAGTCTGTGTGTTACAGTGATTATGATGCTTTAACTTCTCTGTGCTGTACATAAATTAAATAAATTCAACAGTGATAGAATTTAAACCAAAGAATTCTCCCTGTGTAGATGCAGTATATAAATATGATATAAAAAACAAACAATTGATGGGCTTTCTGTGTTGGCCCAGTAAAAGTGAAAGTTTGTGTGTGTTCTAACAGGTTCTATCGGGGTTCTTCCTCCCTTCATCAGCTACTAAGCTGATGGATTTCATGCAAGAAGACGCCAGCAGAGACAGGGATGACTTTCTTTAGCGCTAATTATTCCACTGCACATATAGAAGTGTCTTTTTAGCATGAAAGACTTAGGATGTGTGGGCAGCTCATTTCTCCCAGCCAAGGACAGTACCAGTATGTGGAGATAAAGTCAGTGTATGTGTGTTGCGTAGGCCATTTGTCCCTCTCGTCCACATTCTTTCTCCCTAATCCTCTCAGCATGCAAGGCTGTCAGCCTCAGCCTGTGTGCTCCACAGATAAAGAGAAGGCCCTTTATGGTGAGATGGTGGAGATTTGTGTCAGAGGAAGGCATATGGCTCTGCATAATTAGCAAGGATGACTTGGATGTGTGTGTTCAAGTAAGAAGAAGCATAGTTAAGCATGAGTGTGTGCATGTGTGTATGTCCTCTTTGACCTAAAAGGCTGTTAATCAGCCTTGGGTCTTGTTACAGAGGGAATGCATGATGGCCTAGTTGAGCTACACTATATTGGAACAACATACAATGCATGATATCATTGTTAAATGATGATGAATAATAATGATATGACTTTTGATATGTGACTTGCATGTTCAGGTTTGTTAAGAAGAGCTGCATTCCACTTCTGCACCTGTGCAGGCCGGTTAGTTGTAAAATATGAAGAAAAGCACCTGTGCCTTTTTTGTTTCAAGTCTAAGGCTTTGTTCACGCTGCAGGTAAATGCAACCTGAATCCGATCTTTTTGCTCAAATGTGACACATATCCAATCTGCTTCTGACCATGTGAACACCGCAAGTCACATCGAATCTGACATTTTTGGATCAGATTCAGGCCACTTTTAAATCTGGTATTGAATCAGATACGTATCCGATCTGTGTGGAAGTGACCAAAGTCTGTACAGGCATGTCACATCCATCCAACCTCTTCTGTGAGAGAGACGGACGTGCTTATTTCTGCGCCAGAGGAGACCGGATGTAAACAATGGAGTAGGGATGCACGATATTGGAAATTTGGCCGATATCCGATATGCTGATATTTCAAACTCATGTGGCCAATAGGGATGGGCGATATGGACTAAAAAATGTATCACGATAATTTCTCTTATGTATCACGGTAACGATAAGTGACAATAAAAACTATCAGCCAAATGTTTTATATTATAAATCTGTCATTTAATTCTGTGTTGAAAGCCCTACAAAATACTAGAAGCCACTAAACTATATCAATTAAGTTCAAGTAGTTCACCTGTATTGCAAAACTGTAGTGACACCAATCAAACATGTCTGAAATATGAGAGACCAAATTCCACATTTATTCAAACGATGCAAACAGCCAAACTAACTTTGCTTATTAAGAAAAACAAAGTACTGCAACTGCAAACACAACCTGATAAATTGTCATCTCACGATAAAAACGATAAATTCAAATTGTTATTGTGGGGAATTTCTTTGACGATAAAAATAATTGAAATGGGTATATACTGTATTTGTTTATTGCTAAGTTGCCTAATAATTCTGTTTGCCTAATACACTTGATATAGGGTGGTGATGTCATTAGACCACACCCCTTGTCATTACAGAGATGCACATCACCTGATATGCTTAATTGGTAGTAGGCTTGGAGTAAGAGAACATGCATAAAGAGGATGATGTGGTCAAAATACTCATTTGTCTAATAATTCTGCACTCCCTGTACATACTGACTGGTAATGGTTTTGTCAGTGCTTTGTCATGCATACCACTGTAAGTACTGTTTTATTGCTTACAGCGTGCAAAAAAAAATCACCAATAATGTGTCTGATGTTATCGTTTTCTGAGGGCTGTAAACTCCTCTCTGTGACCTCATCTACAGCGATGCAGAGTTGTTCACCTCTGCATCAAACTGCATCTAACAATCCTGACATGTAAAAAGTTTTTCATTGAAAACTTTCTACAGTTATTTATACTACAGTTCCAAATGCTGTCCTGATAATAAACCCTCTGGTTGGTAATCACTGGTTCTGTAAAGCAGAGTTGTTCAACACTGCTCCTTACTGGAATTAGGTTTTCACTGAATGGGATCATATTCTGCTAGTAGCTGTGAATTCACAGTTTAAAGCGTTTGTGAGGCGTATTATTGACGCTTAATGCGGTTATCGCAGAATACCCTCCTACCCTAGATGCTATTCACAGTCAGCTGCTGGGAACCACAGGAGCTGGCTGAGCCTCAGATCACTGTCAAACTATGTATGCTCAGTTATTTTTAATTATACCGACACATTGTGAACACGTGCAGAATCTGCTGCACTCCACAGTCCAAAGTGAGTGATTAGCAAGATAATGATGAACTAATGCTTCCTGTGATCCCTGTCTCCTACAGATCACTCTCGGTGTCTGCTTCATCCTGATGTTTGGTAACTCCATGCTTCTCACATCCTTCTATGCCTCCTCGCTCGTATCCATCTGGGTGAGTTTGACCGTAGAGTTCATCGTACTGTTTGCAGAAAATGTTTTCATGTATGAATCATACTTGAAAAGATAAATGTATGGTTGCATTGCTCTTTTTTTTAGGTCATCATTGCTTTGAGGGATCGATTTGTTCAGGTCTTCAAACCCGGCCTCGTCGTCTGGGTATGACGATTTAATCCTTCACTGAAAACACACATGATGTAGATTTACCCCTGAATGCATGTGAGGATTATTGTTCAACTAGTATTCCCATATTATTTTACATTTTTCAATCTTTCTGCTCATTAAATCCTCCGTCAGTTCTGTTAGTTTGAATGTAAATTGAATTCACCGCCACATTACACATTTATACTCTATATATTTAATGCTACTGAAATAGTAAAAGTTGCTTAAAAGTGTTTAAGATAATTGTGTTCTTGGCTTTCAATGTTTATTATTGATATTGTTATTAATTAATGAGAATAAGCTGGAGTTTAACAAGGTGAATGATGCCTTTTTTCTCGGGGACTTGCCTCTTGTCTCTGCAGCACCCTTTGATTAGAGGCTTTGATTAGCATAGTTACGTATGCTGTACAGTGTTTGTGTTTTTCTCCTCCACAGATCATGCAGGGTCTTGCTTGGGTCAGCGCTACAGTTCTGCTCAAATTTCTGCTCTCCACCATCTTTGGTGCTTCGGATGATGTAAGCTACTGTAATTTATATCTTGCATAACTTTATTTATATTTTATAGAGCATGACTTCAGGGTTTTATTATATTCTTAATAGAAGAAAGTGAGTTTTCATGTAGATATGTTAAATAGTTAAAAAGTTCACCAAAGAAGTGAAGTATGCTCTGTATAACATTTCATTTGTATGAAAGAAAAAAAAAAAAGGCTCAAAGCAGTCCCCACACTGTGTACGTCTATAAATGGGGGAGTTGATAAGCGAGATACAGGCATTTTATCATGCAAGGCAGGTATTTGATATATCATTTTAAACTAAAAAATGTGTATATGTTCCAGGCTCATATCAGTGGACTAATCAAGTCTAAGTTCACAAGCTATAAGGACTTCCACACTCTGATGTACACGTGTGCTGCTGAGTTTGACTTCATGGAATTTGAGGTAACGTCTGTTTTTTTTTTTTATGAAAATCTGTTACTCCATCAGACCTGACATTTATCCTTCTGCCACTGAATGGGAGTATCTGATCGCTGTAGCTCTGAACACTGAAGCCTCGGCTGATAAAATCCAGGTCTGAGGCGGTTCACTGAATATTTGCCAAATGTTGGTTTTCAAAATGTCACCCAGTTCCCTTTTTGAAATGTCAGAAATATCAAAAATGGTCTGCTACAAAAGGTCCGCTACATTGGATGTGAGTGTAGATGGAACCAGATTTGTGTTGACAGGAAACATTTTTTTCTGCCAGTGTGGCCTGACTTGAGTTTTTATATCTGCTCAGAGAGCCAAACTTGTAGTTTAACCAAGTAAATCCAGAAAGCTGTAAGCTCACAGTGAGATAATGAAATACATTTTCTAACCATTTACACTCCTTGTTTCTTTTTCCATTTATACAGCAAATTTTCTCCAATTAAAGTCTCCAATTAAATGAAGCATATTTTTTACTTTTTAACAGTTATTTGTTTTTATTGCTTGCCTGATTGGTCACTCGGTTGTAAACAAGTTTGAATTTAATTTATTTAGATCATCTGAAATACAGCATAAATACTGCAAGTGTGTGATGGATTTGTGAATGTTTGATTCTATTTTTAAAGCTGGTTGGTTAGAAAGGCGTTCTGTCTGTCCTCTTACGTCTCCGTCTCTCCCTCAGACACCGGTACGTTACCTCAAAACGTTGCTGCTGCCCGTCAACTTGCTGGTGGTTGCCATCATTGCTGGCAGGGTGAGTTTTGTAGTGTGATGAAAGACAAATAAAAGTTATAGTTGCATGTTTTGTTTTTTTACTTAAAAGCAACAAGACTGGTTTTAGTCCCATTCAGAAAATAAGGTCTCTATTAACTTATGCTGTTCTTCAAATATGTGGCTCTGATTCGTTGTGATATTATTTCCATTTTTCACTTTAGTATTCGGATAATGCACAACTCTGTCAACTCTTCCATCAGAGGTGGTAGATTGAATGCTTAAAGGACAACTTTCTCTTTTTTTCAACCTGGACCTTATTTCTAGCAGTATTTATGTGCATTTACTCTCCGGTAAAATTTCTGCATCACTTTGAGTCCTTCGGGAGATATTAGGTTGTACATCCAGTATAATGGCAGGAGACAGGCAGCCTCTCTAAGACATTATCTGCAGCAAGACTCCTTGGTTTTCGCCAATACTGAAAGCAGAATGAACGAACAAAGGGGGTTTTCCCCTGTGTTTTAAGTTTTTCCAATTTTTTTTTTTTTTTTTTTCTGGGTGCCAACTTCTCCCCCCAGCTTTACTATGGAACAAACAAGTTCTTTTGTCCTGTGGGTCCAGATTTAGCTTTCCGTTAGTTATCAGGGTGTACTACATACTTTTTGGGGCCGCGCGTTCATGATGCGTGCTTCCATAGTACAGCTGAGAGGAGCAGCTTGCTACCCAGAAAACAACAAAAACACAATTTGCAAAACTCTTAACTCACAGGACAATACCACTCATTTGTTCGTTCATTCTACTTAAAGTATTGTTTAAAATCAAGGAGTTTTGCTGCAGATAATGTCTTATCGAGAGGCTGCCCTGCCTCCGCCATTTTACCGGATGTACACCGAAGGGCGAGTCAACGTAATATCTTCCAAAGGAGTCAAAGTGATGCCGAAATTTTACCGGTGAGTAAATGCACGTATGAACTCCAGGCTGAGAAAAAAGAAAGTTATCCTTTAATATCAAATCTTAATTAATTACTGAAACAAGCTAATGTTGGTGACCTGCATTCATACAGTTTTATGCACTCATCGCAGGTTTTCATTTATGTAAAGCAGCTACATTTCTGTGCTACATACAAATAAGGTTTTATTTGAATTCAAAATTTTAAAATTTTGCTTTTTTAAACACAAATTACAAAAAATAGCACAGCAGCAGCATAGAAACACCAATGTCAGCTTGTGTTTTGGTGGGTTTGACCACAGACTCGGACACGGTCACACTAGTGAAGGTCACGTGTACTGTATTAGATTTTTACTGAAGTTCTGGGAGGAATTATAAACCACACTGGAGACATGTGTGATATGCTTTCTTGAACACAAAAGCTTTATAAGCTGATTTAATTGATGTTTTTGAAGTTTTTATGTGTGTTCCTGGTCTGCAGCAGCAGTAATGTCAGAATCAAACGTTGCACTAAACTTAAGCAATGAAAGAAATTCTGTCAGCATTTATTACCCATCATTTTATTTCCTTTTTATTATAAAGTGATTAAGAAATGGTTCAATTCTAAGAACAATAAGCCTGCATATAAGACCTGAAATAAGAGACCATTGTGTGTGTGTGGCATTTTTTTGTCAGCATTACACCAACTAAGCAGGCAAAATGTAAAAGTTGTGCAACTGTTAAAGAAACAAACAAATAGTTTACAAGAAAACAACTCAGTCAATGTGCTGTAACCTCAGCTAAACTTAGATTTACCTCCTATTTTGCACAAACTTCAATATGCTTTGCAACTGAACACAAGACAAAACTGGACAAGGATCTTGCGGTTATTTGTGGACAGTGTTGTGGGGAATAAAGATGTCGATGGAAAAGGAGATTGCTTTCAGACGTCACCTTTCAGATTAAAACAGCAGATTGTTAGATAAGAGGAGGAAATCATTTTTCAACCTTGAGGTGATGCCTAACTAGATTGTTTGTAGTTAGAGCCCTCTGCTCCGTTTACCAAGTATAAATGTAAACCAACTGAACAGCTGGTCTGCAGAAAGGAAAATTTTCAATTTAACCTGTTTTCTTCAGCTTTAGAAAGTTGCTCTGCTTTATGTCTTCGCCCTGCTTGGGAGTTGATGCATGCAGGGGTTTAATAAAGAGCTTTATTCTTGGTTCTTGTATCTTGTATAAATATTTTTCATAGTAGAAACCTCAGAGAAAAAAATATTTTAGGAACTGCTCTTTTATGTGGTTTAATCTTATTATGCCTTTCCCACGCTGAGCTAAGAATACATGAATTGATTTGGCAGAGTTCTGCAGGCACATGAGCACGCTGTTGCAGGGAGATGTTCTCATACTAAAATGATGTGATGCAGAGCTGGAAACATGACATAAGAACATCTGGTATATTTTATTGTTATCATTTGTCCTCTTCAGACTGTCCAGGATGTAGTCCGGACCTTGAGGCAAGGAAGGAACACCGATGATGCTGATGAAGCTGGAAGGTGAGCCTTTCTCACTGGTCATTTATCTGCGTCTGCTGTCTTTGTGTTTTAGTCAAATAAAACAAATTTGAAAAAGATTTGAATTAACCAGGAATAATTTCTTATCATTGTTTTGAATAAACAGAATAATAATCCATATTTTTATATTCAAGTGCATAATTTTGCCTCATCTACTTAACACATTCTCTGTTTCAGATCTGAAATTGTTGCAAAAGGAGAGGTGAGAAAACCTGTTTTTGAGCTTTATAATGTTGATGGATACATGAACACTTCCATGTTAACTTCTTGTTTTTTTTTTTTTTAACTGCTTAATTTTTTTAAACCTATTTGATTTGAACAGCTTTCTGCAGCACAGTGAAGTCAGCTCAGCAGCTGTGTCCTTAAGTGATTTTCATCCCTTTTCTCATTACAAAGAAATGGAAAGCAATTTCACTTGAGCAAGAAAATCCCACTCGGTTGCTCTTTGACAGATTTCTCCAAGCTGCTTTCTGTCATGTTCTTTAATATCATTCTCTGGGCAGGATAGTGTCCAAACGCTCATCCAGATCCCTTGCATAATGGTTTTAATGTTCCCATGTTGCTGAGGAAGTGACATTTTTCCACCCTGCACAGGAAACCTATTTTAAATAATGCTTTTGATCAAAACGGTAGATGTTTTTCTTTCTGCGCATCTGTTTTTTTCTTTTTCTTTTCTCTTTTTTTCCACTCTTTTTTTCATTTTTTTCTCTTCCTTTTTTTGTTTTCTCTACTGCGCTTCAGTTTTAAGGGGAGACACTACAGGCAAAAACCCTGTTTTTTCATCACCTGGTCAATTTTGAGATGTTTGTTTTTTTTCCCTCCTTCAACATGTTTTCTTTCAGTCTAGTGTAAAAACAAACTTACAAAATAAACATGTTAGGGGTTTATTTCATGATACTTTGTCTGATGAACCCAAATCCCATAAAAATGCAGCTAAAGTTGACGTTTTCTCTTAATGAGTTTCTTTTTAAACTCTGGGTTAAAAATCTCCACTTCAGGAGCACTTACAGAAACCGAAATTTCAAGTTTTGCTGCTGACTGTATTCTTAAAAGTTTTTACAGAAGGATTTTTTGATATCTCATTCACAGCCTGATTTATGGAACATTTCATCCCAAAAATATGCCCAAAAAATGGGTTTTTTTTCTGGTTGTTGGCAGTATTTTCTAAATTGTAAAATGATAAATACAGATATCCAAAATCCCCTCTATAAAAACCTTTGACTTTAATATGTGAACAAAATTCAAAAGAATCTTTGAACCTGGTAGGAAAAAATAATCTAAACACTGGATTAATCCAATGTTTAGATTTTTTTTTCCTATAAATGTGTGCAAATTAGCCCATTTGTGGCTGTATAACACCTCATTTGCATATTTAAACATAAAATTTAAAAAAACTTGCAAAAAAAGATCGTCCTAATGTGAGGAATAAACCAGGAAAGTTTCATGTTGATATCAGTTAGTTAATTTTTTTTTACCCTATTTGCCTGTAGTGTCTCACCTGAAGAAGGTGCAGGTCTGTGCTGCTAAGGTTGGTACTTAAGCAGAGGTGCAGAGAAGAGTGTGGATCAGTTTTAGTCATTGTTTTATATTGTTTATATTTGATTTTAGTTATAAACCAACATTTCTCATTTGTTTTGGTCAAACGGGTGAAGGGATTTGTGTGCACTGCACAACTACAGTAAAAGTGCTGTCCACCCATAATTTAGCATCCATGTAACACTTGAGTTGGAATCTGCAGCCAGAGAGACTTCAGGTGGATTGTGGAAATATTTATTGAGGTAATAATGACAGATGATCTTCTCTCTCCCTGCAGATGGTTTACCACAGCCTGCAGCTGGTGGCGTTTACCGTCCTGGCTATCCTCATCATGCGTCTGAAGCTCTTCTTGACTCCCCACATGTGCATCATGGCGTCACTCATCTGCTCCAAACAGGTCTTGTCTCTAAAACGAGATATATTTACTCTATTATAGATGTTTCATAAAAAAAAGATATTTGCAGATTTGGTCTCCTGTTCTTTGGCCTGTAAGAGTTTGACAGAGAAGAAACTTTCCAACCAAACGTGATCGCCGTTAAATCTTATTATATGATCCGTTTCTGTCCTGTTTTCAGTTGTTTGGTTGGATCGGAGACAAGTTCAGGCATCAGAGTCTGGTTTTTGCAGTCATGGCCATGATGGCGTTGCAGGGAGTCGCCAACCTGCAGGCCCAGTGGGGGATCATTGGAGAGTTCAGCAACCTCCCGCAGGAGGAGCTGCTGGACTGGATCCAGGAAAACACTCGTCCTGGTAGGTGATGTCGTCTTCTTTCCAGGCTCTACTGTAAATCAGTCTTGCTTTGTTGTATTATTGAATTCAAATGAAGTAATTGAATCCGTCCAGCCTGGAGAACTGGATCGATGAGGAATTCTTGATTAGAGAATTGCTTTGCTGCTGCTTTTTTTACTTCATATAGAAAATATTTGCAGTGTAGGCTGACCTATTCACCCACGTTCCTGTTCCACCTCTTTGTTCTTTATTTATTTTGTTGTTTTTAGTCTCATTTTCTTTTGTTTTCTTTGTGTGTGCGCAGATTCTGTATTTGCGGGAGCTATGCCCACCATGGCCAGCGTGAAGCTTTCCACCGGTCGACCCATCGTCAACCACCCCCACTACGAGGATGCTGGTCTCAGGTCAGTAGAACCACGTTGCCATGCTTGTTCTCATTGAATAAAATTGAGCGATGCTATATTAATCCCACACGGAATCCAATATGGTTGTTGTGTGTATTGGTGATCTAAAGAAAGAATAAAAAATGAAAATGCATTGGAAGAACAAATGTTCATAGTACAAAGTAATCATAGAAGCCTGTAGTGGTGAACAGTCCTACAGGATTTTGTTTTTATAGAGGAGTGTGTCGTGTATGCAGTGTTGTTTAATGTTGAGTAGTATATGCAACACTCTTCTTTCCAAAATCACAAAACGGGCCCAAATGAGCCCAAAATATTTAATAAGACAGTTTCTAAACCTGTTTAGATTAGTTTCCTACATTGAACTTAGCATAACAGGAGAGTGTCTCTCACACTGTCCAGCTGCTTTGACAGATGCACCAGCATCTTGAAATATACTAGAAATTCTTCAGAGCGAGTATAAGATCTATAATATTCGTTGCACTTGCTCCACACTTTCTGCTAAGATTTTCCAGCCCAAGTGAAAAGATGATGCACGAACATGTCAGAAAATATTTTGAGTTTTTGCTTCTGCTGCGATGTATGAGCGTGTGTGCTTCGGTGAGAGTTTTTGCTCTTTCTGCTGACCTTTATAATCATCTCTGCTCACTCCCTGCAACTGCGGATACGTACAGATACATGCAGTACTTGTATCAGCAGAAGAAGGAGCCCTGTATGCAATTCTTAACCCCCCACCTAAAAAAAACAAAACAGAAAAAAAAAACTGTAGTTTTCCTCTGTGTAGTTTCTGCAAAGTGTGCTGCCTTCTGCATGCCCCTAAACCATTTCCCTGCACCTCCTTCCTCAGGTTTTCAGCCGGGGGAACTGAAAATGTCAATGTACCATTGTATTTTATTTATTTATTTTAAAGGTGTATAGTCGTCCTCAAAATTATTCATACCCTCAAATTAAAGAAGGGGGAAAAAGGAAAAAAAAAAAAAAAAACAGCTGCCAGTGAAATAAAATGAAATTGACAAAATTAATAATAAATAAAATTTGTATGAAAATCATGACATTGATTTTGAATTGTGGTTTGAAAGAAGTATTTAAAAAAAAAAAAACAACACAAAAAATAAAACAAGTAGACAAGTATAATGGGCCTTTGAAGCTAAAATTTTTGTTGAGCAACACTTTGAGGCAATCACTGCATTAAAGTATTCTGTAATGATCAAGAAGATTTCTGCACCTGTTGACAGGTATTTTGGTCCACTGTTCATGTGAAAGGTGCTCTTATGTGTCTGGGACAGTTTTGTTTGTTTCTTTTAAATGATTGTTTTCAACCACAATCCAAAAGCAATATTTTATTTTAATAAATCAAAATTTTGTAAATTTTTATTTATTTTTAGTTTCTTTAGTTTCTCATTATTTGAATTACTATTGTGAATTAAGCCTTTTCTTTTGAGGACAACTGATGAATGGTTCTCTTCTAAATTACAACTTGATAATCTCCTTCTTTGGCAGTAATAACAGTTTTAAGATTATTTGTAATTTCTGTCCAGACTTCAATTTAATTCAATTCAACTTTATTTGTATAGCGTCCATTCATGACAAAGTCACCTCAGGGCGCTTAACAGACAGAAAAATTCAGGTCAGATTCATAATAGCCTAGCAAAGGAAACCAACAGATTGGATCGAATCTTCACTTGACCCGGTCCAATCCCCCATCCTGAGCAAGCACGGAGGGGTGGTGACAGTGGGAAGGAAAACGTGCTTTTAACAGGGAGGAAAAACCTCCGTCAGAACCCGGCTCAGGTAGGGCGGCCATCTGCCTCGACCGGCTGGGGTGGAGAAGACAAAAAGAGAGACCAACAAACACTGCAACGTTATCCAGCCAGACCTGCTGAGGGAGGAGAAACACAGTTAATGATGCAATACTGTCACAGGTTCTACATGAAGAAGCAGAGATGATGGGAAAGAAAGAGCCTAGTGCATCATGAACGTCCCGCAGCAGTCTAAACCTATAGCAGCTTAACTAAGGGATGGCTAACTATCCCTAACTATAAGATAGGGCTGTGCAATTAATCGAAATTTAATCGGGATTTAAATTTTTGTGTCAAACAATCTCCAAACTCATATAATCGAGTTGAAACAATTATTATCATTATTTTCTGCCATTTTTCTTGGCACAATTTCTAAAAGTTATTCTGAGGTTATCCCAGGTATTTGTTGGCCGTCATTAACAAAAATGTTAGATTTGGAGAGTTGTAGCCTTGCACTAAAGGCCCTTTCAGATAGAACGCGTTTTTCGCCGAGTTCACCGCGGGGTAGGGCGCAGACTTGGCGGCAGACCCGGCGGCAGCAAGCACGTCAGGCACGCGTTGCTAAGCGACAGACCAGGAAGTGTTTTCTCCCCGGCACGCTTCGTTGTGAGAGATGTACATCTCATGGTCGCAGCAAAGAGCTTTGCTCCAGAGGAGGAGGAGGAGATCAGCAGCAGATAAAAGGGTGGGGGTCCACCTGATCCTGATAACAAGGCAGAACGTGGGGAGTTCATGCTCGTCCGCGAGCTGCATTCTTTCACACAGACCGCTTCCAGGTTTACTTCAGGCTGAACAATGACCACTTTTTTTCCCTGAACTGGCCTCTCCTATTGGACGCGCTAGGATGTCGTCACAGCGCACTGCGCCCGAATTGAAAAATGTTCAATTCAAGCGCAGCGGCGTCAGCGCCACCGCGGCGGCATGCGCCCACCTTGCGCGCCGCGACGGTACCACATACACAATGAATGGGTTTGCCGCCGTCCTCTTGCGCTTGCCGCGTTCTATCTGAAAGGGCCTTAAAGCTCAACAATGTTTATTTTGCGATGTTTTTCTATAAATAAGTATTTTTTTAATTTTTTTTAAATATTGAGAAATTGCAGAACAGCTGGATACATAATTTATTTTGGATATACAGTATTTCGATACAGCTGTAAGGTATATCTTTGTAGCCTATATTTATCTTCAGTGCTAGAAACCTTCGACAGAAATGCTAAATAAATGCATCGTGTAATTAGAAAATAATCGTTTGAATAATCGTGATTTCAGTATTGGCCAAAATAATCGTGATAATGATTTTTTCCATAATCGGCCAGCCCTACTATAAGACTTATCAAAAAGGGAAATTTTGAGCCTAATCTTAAAGGTAGAGAGGGTGTCTGCCTCCCGCACCTGAATTGGTAACTGGTTCCACAATAGGGGGGCCTGATAGCCAAACACTCTGCCTCCCATTCTACTCTTAGAGACCCTTGGAACTACCAGAAGAGCTGCAGTTTGAGAGCGAAGTGCTCTGCTTGGAACTATGAGATCATTAATATATAATGGAGCTTGGTAGGGCTGGGAAAAAAAATCGATACACTGAAATATTGCGATATTTTCATATGCAGATTTCATATAGCGATTCAAAAATGCAATATTGATCTATTTTACCAACGAAATCTCTCGAGATTTCAAAAGATAACGGTGAAATCTTGCGAGATTTCACAAAAACCCACAAGATTTCTTGACTAATCAACGAAATCTCGCGAGATTTCATTAGTAAAATAGATTGATGCATTTTTACATATCGATATGATATCAGCATATGAAAATATCGCGATATTTGTGTATCAATATTTTTCCCAGCCCTAGGGCTTGGTCATGGAGAGCTTGATGTGAGAAGAAGAATTTTAAATTCTACCCTGGATTTAACAGGGAGCCAAAGAAGAGAAGCTAAAACTGGAGAAATATGATCTCTCCTGCTGGTTCTAGTCAGAACCCTGGCTGCAGCATTCTGGATCAGCTGGAGACTTTTCAAGGCATATTTGGGGCAGCACAATAATAAGGAATTAACTGTAATCCAATCTGGAAGTAACAAAAGCATGGACTAGTTTTTCTGCATCGTCCTGAGATAGGATGTTCCTAATTTTAGCAATATTACGTAGGTGAAAGAAGGCGGTTCTAGAAACCTGTTTTATATGGGAGTTGAAAGACAAATCCTGGTCAAAAATTACTCCAAGATTCTTCACTGTGGTGCTGGAAGCCAAATTAATGCCATCCAGATCAACTATAAAGCTAGATAATTTAGTCCTGAGTTTTTCGGGTCCAAAGACTATAACCTCGTAACCTGATTTACATCATCTGGGTGCGTTCAACAAGTACACGCGGGGGCGTTCCCTTTCCTCACGCACTCCATCTGAGTAAGGCGACAGTTATAGGTGATTTCGTCTGGTTAGAGAATAGTAGGAGCCAATCACTAATCGCGGGTGGGACTTTTGAAGGATGGGCGGCGTTTTGGCCGGAGGTTTTCTTTGCACATTCGACAAAAGTCGTTCACAGACTGTACACCGCTCGTACTAGCTGTCGCCGCCGCCGCCATGTTGTTTGACTGAAGCTTTTTGAGCTTGATAACATGTTTTGATAACTCGATCCTCTATGCGTGGTGGCTCTGGTGTCGCTCTGAGTTGCGTCACGGGTTGCGTCATTCGGTTCAACGTGAGTGGCTGAAGTAGCGTGTCAGTCAAGATGACGGACAGATCTTCTATCCAATCACATGCAAGAGTTTTAGAAAAAAAAGACTAATTTGAAATGACATCGGGTTAACTCCCTCCCCAGATGGTATTGCAAATACCAGGTGGCGGGAGTCAGGTTAATAACCTCGGTCTTGTCTGAATTTAGAAGCAGAAAGTTCAGTGTCAGCCAGGTCTTTATGTCACTAAGACATCTTTGTAATCTAACAAACTGATTGGTTTCATCAGGCTTCATAGATAAGTGTATCTGAGTGTCGTCTGCATAACAATGAAAATTTATGCCATGTCGTCTGATGATATTACCCAAAGGAAGCGTACTGTATATAATGTGAAGAGTATTGGTCCAAGCACAGAACCCTGGGGAACTCCATGAGTTACTCTAGTGTGTGATGAAGACTCGTTGACATTAACAAACTGAAATCTATCATAAATATGACTTGAACCAGTCTAATGCAGTTCCTCTAATTCCAATAACATGTTCAAGTCTCTGTAGCAGAATGTTGTGATCAATGGTGTCAAATGCAGCTCTGAGATCTAACAGGACAAGTACAGACAGAAGTCCTTTATCTGAAGCCATGAGAAGATCACTGGTAACCTTCACCAGTGCCGTCTCTGCGCTATGATGAGCTCTAAAACCAGACTGAAACTTTTCAAACAGATTATTTCTGCTCAGATGGGCACAAAGTTGAGCTGAAACTGTTTTCTCAAGAATTTTAGACAGAAAGGGGAGGTTGGATATCGGTCTGTAATTAGCTAACTCTCCTGGATCAAGAGTAGGATTTTTAAGTAAAGGTTTTATTACTGCAGTCTTAAAGGACTGAGGTACATATGAAAACTTAATGAAAACATGTTCAAACGCAGTGTTATCATTGCAGAGAGAGAACCAAGCTGGTCTACTCCATGTACAGCCGAATGTCTGGAGAAACCGTGAAGAGGAACCTGATGAAGCTGGGAGTGGACTACTTCGTTCTAGAGGATTCCTGGTGCACCAGGCGAACCAGGTACTCTTTGAAACCATCTGAGAAGAACACAAAATGCAAAAATTGTTCCTTCTCTCCTTCCTTGCTTTCATATTCCTCTGTGTTCTTCAGGCCTGGGTGCAGCATGCCAGAGATCTGGGACGTTGAAGATTCTGAAAATGTTGGTAAAATTCCCCTCTGCACTCACATGTCCAGGAACTCGCGACCCCATTTCACCACAGTCTTTTCTAATGACATTTACAAAGTTTTCAAAGTCCCAAAAGCCTCCAAAGATCTCAGATAACATCGTTGGACCGACTGGACAGCACCAAGCCCGTTCTTTCCAATGCTACGTCTTTTTTCTTGTCACTCACTTAATTTCTGCTTTTTACTTCCTGAAACACGCAGTTCCACTTTTTGTTTGTGCATTGCTCATTTTCACTTTGTGATGGACTGATAAGGGGTGAGAATGCCAAAAACCATATGCCATGAGTTTGACCTTCATCATAGCTCTTAGTATTTTTGACCAATTGCCTTTTTTGCTGCCTATTTTACGATTCAGTAACATTTTCAGTGCAAATGTGAAGCCAAAATGCGTCATAGCTCCTCATTTACATTTGCATAATTTCTCTTTCTATAATTTCTGACTTCAAAAGGTGCTGTTCAAATATCACTTTATGTTTTACTGTGATTACATGTTCATTGAATGTTGCTTCAGAAGTAAACTTTGTCAGATAGGACCAATCAGTGATGTCCACATACTGTGAAGCAATACCCTTTGCAAACGTGACAAATGCTGACTTCTACTATAGTTATGCACAGTGTTAATCTCTGAAAAGATTTTTCAGTGGTACAGTACAATATTTTTATAATTTATTCGTGTGAGCAGTTTTATGCAAATTCAAAGTGTTAGGATTTTTTTTTCCTTTTTTTCCTTTTTTATAATGTTTTAGGAGTCTTCAGAATTGCGAGGAGAAAATTCTGCTCTGTTTTTGGAGGGTTTTTTAATCCAATACATGTCACGCAGTAATGTGTAGATAACATTTACTCAAGATTTTTTTAACAGGGTTTCACATGAGTGAGGAGTCTTTATTAAAGTAGAAGTTTTTATGGCCAAAAGAGTTGGAAAAGAAAACACATGAATTTATTAAAACTGCCCTGTTGTAACTCCTGTAAATATTCAATCTGTTGTTTTGTAAAGTATTAATGTTCAGCCTTTAAAGGTTCTTTGTGCTTATTGTTTATTGCCAAAGGAAGTTTTGTTGTTAACGCTGCATTTTCAGGGTACTGTAGCATATTAAAAAGATGTTTTTAGTGATGGAGAAGCATTAACCTGTGAGTTGTGTAACAGCCAATCCAAACTGTTGGTAGCAGTGAAATTGATGTTAATCAGTCAGTTCCTTCAGCAGGCCAAATTCATGATGTTTACATTTTAGTAGAGATACTCATTTGATTCTTGTTTGGTTAAAATGTGGAATGTGATTTCTCACAATTAGACAGTGAAATATGTAGCTACAGCAAGCTGAAGATTGGAGCAATCAGAGGGGTGAATAATAATGCTTTCTCTGTCAGAAAGCTTCATCAATGGCCTGTTCACACTGGTTTTTAATGTGTCCTGGGTGAGCTGATCACATGTGCAAACATCTAAGTTTTGTGTCTCCACATCCATTTTAACTTCAGCTGTTATATAAGCGCATAGCAAATATCACAACTGTCAGCTTAGCAACAAACATCAGCAGTTCTAATGATGTTTCTGTAAAACCACTGATGCGCTCAGAGATCCGAACAACACCATTATTCAGACTTTGACACATAACAGTAGGTTGAGTTATGTAACAGATGTGATATGACTAAAGTAAGGGAGCATAAAGATGTTCACTGAAATTCAGACAGCACATCAGGGGCATCGCTGCCTTAAAGGTTGAATATAGAACATTTTTATTAAAAGCTATGTTTTTTTTTAAATACAACCACGAGTTGTTTGGATGGGTGCAGAATGAAAGCATTGCATTTCCTAAAAAAAAATTATATTTAGCCTGAAAATAAAAATAAAATAAATTTTAGCCCCCATTGCGGGTTGCCAAATACGATCTCTATGTGGCAACAGTATGTTGGGCACAGTTAGGCTGGCACAGGGGGAAACAGTGGAGTCTGCAAGTCAAGCAGCTGCTTCAGAGCCTCAGAGATATTATTTGTCTCAGTAGAGGAGTGACATGAGAAGAGCAAAAACTGGAGTAAATTTAGGTGAAGCTACACTAGATGGACCCACATAAGCGTTTTCTAAGGCATCAAAACGGCGACTTTCCTCTTGGTTTGGTAAGCTAACTTGTTTGCTAACGTTAGCTTTTAGTTATAAATTCCTCTGCAATACTTGTTGGACATGCTGCAGGCTGTTGGTCTCTTGCTGTATTGGCAGCGAGCCTGGCGACCCAGCGACTGGAGTTGTTTTTCTGCCGTTGCAACTACAACCTAGACACACGTGATGTCGCTGGTCTGTCCGTATTCCATATTCAACCTTTAACACCACTTCTTTGAGTACAGAAGTGCTGCATACAAAAGTGTACATAAAACAAACCATTGGAAAGTTCAGATGTGTGTGATTTGATTGATTGCTAAGACACATTTTGTGATAGAATTACCACAGCAGATACAATATACACCAAAACAGTCAAAACGGAAATGAATGAGGCAGCAGCATCTTATGTCAGGTTCTCTTCCAAGTCTTGTCAAGTTCACTTCCCCCCCAGAAAACGTCCTCGTAAGTGATGCTGGTGGGGACTCGAATTAAATCAGTTGGTCTTTCAATCTTTCAATGTAGCCCAGGATAAGTTCTGTTTAGACTGCTAAATGAATGTGGACTAAAGTGTCTTCTGACTTTAGCCTGTCTCAGATCTGTGTCCTAAAAATGACTCGAGCGTGTTTGCATGCTCTTGTGATCGGCTCACCCAGGATGGATGTCGGCACCTGTTCTAGGGGTTCACAGATTTAAAGACCAAGTCATGGTCTTCAGATGTAATTGAAGATCACATATCAAATTGAAGTACTCTGTATGAATGTCACTGTGTTCAAGATATCTAGTCTTGTTACTGGCAGGATATTTGATTTTTGTTTGTACTTTTTCTCTATACAAACAAGTAAAGAAATCAGGTTTTTGCTTTCAGGTGGTTTGACTGATTCATATTTTCAGAAAAGATCAGCAACAGTCTGATGTTTTGAGTTGAATGATGAGTGCTTTGTGTTTTTGTTTTTTTTTTTGCTGCCATTATTGGTAGCTTGCAAACATCACTGCAATGAAAAATCAACCCAGGAATCAGAGATAAATCTTTTATTAATCAATCAATGGGGGGATATTCAGTGTTGCAACCAGAGGCAACAGATGCAGAGAAAATCTGACTTTTATGTTTGAAAAGGTATGCCTAGACATGTCACTGACTGTCATCTTAAATTAGGTGCCTTTTAAAAGAATATTTTTATAGTTTACTTAAAAAAACAAAAAAAACAACAGAAAACAAAGGGAGGCAATCCATATTATTCAACATATCAATTTAAATTTAAATGTGCCAGTTGGCTTATTTTTTATCTGTAATACCTTTGCTGGAGCGTAATATTGCAATGCAAGGTAAAACACAAACATTAAAATGACTTGCTGTACACACACAGTAATAAAGCATAAGAGTTCAGGATATTTTTCTTTTTATCAGACAACTTGAATCTAGTCTTACCTCAAACTGAAGACAAAATAGACATTATCAAGGAAAGCATAAGAGTGCAGCACAGGTATACATATATATGCATACATACATAAACATGTCCTGCACATGGCAATCTATAATGGGAATAAAACACAAAAGCAAGGCAGATGCATGTTGCAGAGCATCTGTCAAGCTGAGAACAGGTTTGCTTGGTAATGATCCAGTTTTTGAGATGGGATCTAAGAGGAATGTCCCGTATGTGGTCTAGTGCTCCAGATGTTACCACCCCTCACTCACGGCACAGAAAATCCAAAAGTGGTGCCACTGTTGGACATCACTCTCCTCTAGTGGCTCCAGTCGTCCCTCCAGTGAGGGACAACTGGTGGCAGTGCAACTTAATTTAATATTTTGTTAATAGAGCAGGCATATTTAAATATCTTAAAAGTTTCAAAAGATATTTAATGAGAAATGGCAGCAGTGATGTAAATAACTTCCTTTTTAGTGTGGAATTTCACAGGTCTGAGTGCAGTTACACCTGCAAGTTACCAGTTTATAAAGCAGTAATTAATATGAGATAAAGTCATGGCATGCAGGAACATCATGGCCACATTGACCACTAGCTGGGGGTGACAGTGGCTCAGGTGGTAGAGCAGGTCGGCCAATGATCGGAGGATCGGACCGCTCCCCCTATTTTTTCTACTTCCCCCTTTTTTTTTTGTGGAAATTTTGGGGGGGGGGGGCCGTGGGCCAAATGGCAGCGATCTCCCTCCATCTCCCCCCGGGCACCTTTGGCTATATTTAGCTTACCATCACCAAGTATGAATGAGGAGTGAATGAGTAATGGATCTACTGTGAGCGCTTTGAGTTTCTTGATAGGAAAAAAAGCGCGATATAAATCTAATTCATTATTATTATTATTATCTGCTGTGGTCTGATTTGTAAAATTCTGTAGGTAGAATTTGACAGTATTTGATTTTTTGAATGTGCTTTTTGATGGTAAGGAAACTGCCTAGAATTATACTAAGGTATTTCAATTCTTTACCCAACTCCAACTCTATGCCTTTTAAAACTACATGTGAATGATCCATAGGTCAGTTAAATACATTCCTTTAAAAAATAATCAGGTTCAGCCACTGGATTGAAAATGAGTGGAAAAAGCCAAATGTAAAAAAAAAAAAAAAAAAAACTTCTAAAAGATGTTCAGAAAGCCTGGAGAACTTCTACATACTCATGATCACTCAAGAAGTCTAGCGCCTTGAAATCTTTTGTACAGTAATTAAGTCATTTCCAAACAACTTATTTAACTACAAGTTGTTGGGAAATTGTTTATATTCACAGATTACAAAAAATATATGAAATCTTTTCTTTTAAAAAGAAAAATGAGGAACAGGTTTCATATTTGTTAAATGTCCCTCACATCCATTTAAGGGTTCAAAGTAGCTCCATACATGGGGTAAAAAGAATTAAGTCAGTCACTGATTGTGCATGTTCTCCTGCCTAGAAAGATGAGAGAGGTCTGCAGTTTTCATCATCGGTGCATTTCAACTGTGAGAGACAGAATGAGGAAAAAAATCAAGGAAATCGCATTGTAGGATTTTTTAAAGAATTTATTTGCAAATTATGGTGGAAAATAAGTATTTGGTCACCCAGAAACCGGCAAGATTTCCAGCTGTCGCAGACCTGTAAATTCTTTACGAACGTCTGACCACCTTTTCCACGAACAGTGTGATTTCCTGGAAATTTTTTTTCCTCATTCTGTCTCTCATAGTTGAAGTGTACCTATGACGAAAATTACAGACCTTTCTAAGTAGGAGAACTTGCACAATCAGTGGCTGACTAAACACTTCTTTGCCCCACTGTGTGAAACTTTCTAAATTAGTCTTAACTAATTAATTTGCCAAATTGGACTCATTAGTTACCTGCATGTTTTTTTCAGCTGCCTCTTTTAAGTGTTTTATTCAAGTTTAACCCATTTCTTTGATGCAAAAGTTTGCTGCCATTTTTTAAAAATTATTTTAGCAGCTATTAATAAACTAACAGACTGAAACTGAACTTGTGCCGGTACAGTAAGTGAGCCAGTTTATAGGATTAAAACTAGACTTTTCAAATACATGTGAACATGTTGGTCTGATCAAAATCTTCCAAAATCAAAGCCGGTGATGAGGTGTCAAGTTATTCCTGCATGTTTATTTTCTTATAGGTCAGGCATCCTTTTTCATGCTCCAACATTTTTGTCCTGGAATTTGAAAATAGAGGACGCTGGTAATTAACGAGGAAAAGCAGTAACAACTCATAATAATTAAAGAGAAACGTCTTTTTGTTTAGTTCTGTGCTCAATAAGATACACTACAAAAACTCAAATCTTACCAAGTATATTTTTTAATTTCTAGTCAAAATATCTCATCACACTCAATATAAGACATAATCATCTAAAGACAAACATTTCAGTGCATTTTCCAGAATTCTTTGCTTATTATAAGCAAAAAATAAAATCTTGTCCACTCTTAAAGCCAGAGTTGGTAACCTTGCTCAGAAACGCTTTTTGTTATACTGGGTGAAATGGTCCTTCCATCCTGACAGTATCAATATACTGTATCATGTATTCATAAAAAGGAAGGAAAAAAGTCAGACCTCTGAGAGCTGCAGGTCTGTAAAAACTCTAACCAACCCCTGCCATTCACACTGAAAGGCAGGAATTGGTCATTCACAATTTATAGAAAGAAGGAATCGATGCCTTTATGTCTCAACTCTGTCCCTCCCCTCTCACTGTCACCCACGTGACCCCCTGTGTGCCTCTCACTGTAAACAAATATAGCTAACTGCTGCTGAGCCAAAAAAAAAACAAAACAACAGATAAGGATTAAAGGGACTTGAGGCAGGAATTAAAAAAAAAAAAAAATGCATGTCCATTTTTTTCATACTAATGGGTGATGAAGCACTAAATACCAAAAATAACGTTTCCACCCATGTTTCTCTCCGTTGCCTTGAACAGGCTGTGTGCTGCAAAATGCGCTGCAATTCGGTGTCCGAATTTCCCGCGCTGCCCTGCGGACGTGACGTCAAATGATGCTACATCCGCTGTTTTGATGCAGAAAAAGACGGTCGCGTTAAATTCAAACACTATAAGCGATAGTTATGGATTCTTCTGCCGTCAGAAAATGATCTAGATCAACTGAAAGACACTAAAAAGTATAACTACGAAGAAAAAGCTTAGTTAACAACATTATAGCTTTCCAGCTCTGCCATGCGGACGTGACGTCAAATGACGCTACATCCGCAGTTTTGATATAGGAAGAAGCCGTCGCGGTAAATTCAAACACTGTAAGCGATAGTTATGGATTATTCTGCCGTCAGCAAACGATCCAGATCAACTGAAAGACACTAAAAGGTGTAACTACGGAGAAAAAGGTGAGTAAACAACATTATAGCTTCAGTTTGTGCACGCTCCCGTGACGGCTTGGCTCGTGGCTGCAGTTACCTGAGGCGCCAGTCGCGCCAGTCGCAAGTTTCGTTTCTTAATCTTGCCTCAAGTCCCTTTAAGTCTGGGAGGCGTTGACATTTGCAGTGTAGACATTTTACACCACAGCAGGAGTTGGAGGTGAGTGGATTAAAGCTTTTAAAAACATGGTTTGTCAGCTGTTTACGATCAAGCTAACGAGCTATCCACTCGGCTGTATTGTTAACCCGCTCATAAAACATCGGAGCACACATCCCTGTGCTCTAAAGGTGTGGTTTCAGGTGGTGTGTTTTAAAATGTTGCTTGCTCAAAACATTTTTCCAACATTGCCAACCCTAGCTTTAAAATAAGTACTTTTGTTTTGTTTTTTGTTTTTTTGTTTTTTTGCTTGTCATAAGCAAAACCTAATTTGCCAATAGAACACGTAAAATTTTCTTGAGATAAGATGCATTGTCTTAAAACTAGTTCCTATATCTCACTGAAGTGTATCTCTTTAAGTGATTATGTGTTATATTGAGTGTGATGAGATATTTTGACCAGAAATCAGAAACATACACTAAGATTGAGTTCTTGCAGTGTACTGACCAGCTGCCGGCTGCATTGTCGGTTGAATTTCTTTTGTGGTGTTGTAGGTCACAAAGAGGAAACTCCATTCTAACCAGCTGACAGCAGCCTTATTGCGTACCATTGTGGCAATGGATCATTTTGGCTAATAACTAAATTTTTCCTCCCATGTATGTGAACTGGGATTAGGACAGTGGGTCAGTTATAAAAGGCTCGGCTGTGCACATAAATATACAGACTGAAACTTAAACTAGAGCCAAACTACGTCGGTCTACCAGGCTTGTTAAAAAAAAAACACACCTTCAGGCATCTCTAACAGTGAATTTTGGACTTTATATGTAATGGACATATATGTATAAAAAGGACTGTACAGGGCTTTTATCCATTATTCTACATGTCACATTCACCCATTCACACTCCAGTCGGAACATCAGGAGACAACGTGGGGTTCAGTGTCTTGCCCAAGGACACTTTGACATGTAGTCTGGGGGGGAAGCCTGGTATCAATCCACTGACCCTTCGGTTGACAGATGACTTCTCTTCCACCTGAGCTACAAGTTTTTTGTGTGTTTTGTTTTTCTTTTTAATGAGGGGTTGCATAATGATGCTTGGTGAAGAACAGTCATGTCACTGGCTTCCATTGTAGTTTTTAAGCCAAATGGAAAGGATCTAAAGAAAAGGTTGGTGAAAATGGTTAAAAAAGAAGAAAGAAAAAAGTTCATACTCTTTTTTTTGTTGTTGTTGTTGTTTTTTAGAAGACTTGATGGATATTGAAAGGAAATTTTAAAAAAGAAAAGAAAAACAACCTCACAAGGAAAATCATTCATATGATAGATATCTCATCAGCATGTCGGACAAATTTTTCATCCTTTTTCTGTAAAATTAGATTGGCAGAAATGTGGTCAAGAATTGTACTATTTTAATGAACTTTTTGGACACGGGGAGAAGTTCAGAAAATATTTTTACCTTTTACTCTTCTTAATGACTACTGACCTGAAAAACAACCAGTTTGTGCAACTTGAAGCAAATTTAATAATTTTCCAAAAGGTTTAAAGACACACAACGGAACTTTCAGCAGTTTTCTAAGTGACGCGCCCCCTATCGGCAGCTAAACTAGCATCCATCTTGTTCGTACCTGTACTGTAAGCTCACTCCAGCCAGTAAAAGACAGTCTTATCTTGACTCTTGCTCTGTCCCTTCCTCTGTTTCTTTTCCTCTCTTCCTCCGATGATGTTTCCTTGCGTTTCTTTACCGAATTCGACATGATGCGCATTCAAAACACCCGCGATGTTGATCCCTGATTTACATCCGGTTGCTAGTGAGTGACGCGGTGCTGCAACCAATAGTTGGCTGCAACGTCACGGTCGCGTCCCGGATGGGAATCTTACATAGTGCTGTTTCTGAGCCCCGGGACGGCTCTGGGCACTGACAGCTCGAAAATGCGCATAATGAATGTTGGTGTGACATCAAAACGAGTCAGAAACACAGATTTTTAAGGTCTAAAAGTTACGTTGTGTGTCTTTAACTACAGAAAATCAGGCGTTTAGTTCAAAGTATCGGATTGATATCTCAAATAATCTACCAAAAATAAAACCCCAGATATTCACAGAGAAGACTGTGATTCCTGAAGATCTCTCTCCATTTTTTCCTGGAGATGACCACTCCCCCCTGCTTCCTTTTTGGATTTTGCATCCAGTTAAGAAAACTTCTGAAATGCAACCACCAGCAGCGTAGCCTTTACCACCACCATCTGGCACTACGTGTTTATTTTCAAACCAGACCATAGAATCGGTGAAGAATTATTCTTGAGAGCTTTTCAGAAGATTGCATAAAATTTACTTTGTCAATGAATAGAAAACCTACTAATATTTGTGTAAAACAGCAGTCTTTGTTGTTTTATTGATTTTTATGCTGACAAAGCAAATTAAAATGGACTAATAACCTTGATGAGAGGCCAATGATGTTGCACTTTTATAGCCAAGTTTTTTTATTTACTGTTGGAAATCTCAGCTGAGCATGTTGGTTATGCCTCATTTTCAACAAATAAACGTTACACTTTTGAGTTTCTCCAACAGTTGCTTAGTTTACTGTATAAGGAAGGAGCCACCGTGCTGAAGGAGGGACAATAGATGTAAGCTGTGACCGTTTCCCAGACACTTGGCAGCTCAAAGTTCTTCTCTTCATATTTTCTTTTAGGATGTTCCACAATCATTTGGAATGGCCACCAAATCAAATATTTAGTGTATTAAGGTTACAACTTAAATTTATCACACCTATGCAAAAAGCTTTTCATCAAGCATCTGGATGAGTTTAAGGAACAAGCAATGCTAGGAAAATTATAATTAATGCAAATTTTATTATATAAGATAAAGCTATTGGTTGATAAAAGGCCTGGTTAAGGATTAAATGACTCGTATATGATTTCTGAGTGAGTATTTTTTTTTTTTTTTTATGTAGTCCTCATTAGATGGCTCACAGTGTACAATCAATCATGGAAGAACTGGTTTTTAAGAACTGTCTCTGTTGATACATTTGCCCACTTTGACATGTGAAGTGTAATCCTGCTGCAGGTCTAGATGTGTTTCAGGTGTTTTTATATTGCATCTGTCTATTTTGTCTGTCTTTTGAAAATAAGATATTTGCCAAAACCGCTGCTCGTTGTTTTTTTTTTTGTCTCAAATTTAGATGTGAGAGACAGAAGTGAGTCGGAATCTACCACTTAACTCATATTGCCCTCACCCCTTACCCTCATCTTAACCGTTACAACTGAATGGCTAACCCAGGGTTCCCATCCTGGTCCTCAGGGACCCCACCCTGCTGTTTTCCAGATATTCCTCTTCAACACACCTACTCAATAATGCCATTAGCACTTCAAAAAGTTATGAGCAGTTAATTGATCTGAATCAGGTGGTGGAGCGGAAACCTGGAAACATGCAGGCGGGGTCCCTGAGGACTAGGGTTGGGAACCTGGGCAACCCTAATCCTTACCCAAAATGAACTGTCACCCTATTCTAAGTCTGACCCTAAAACCAGCCTTCCAAGCACAAAAGATAAGTGCTGACCAGTTTGTTGAGGGTTTCACATATTTTCAGCTTGTCTCTCGCTGTGTCCACAACTGTAGCCATCATCCAATAATGCCAAAAGAATAACAAGCTAGCTGGACCCACACAACCAACATCAGGTTTTTGTAGAAGGACAGCAGAAATACTGTTAGACACCAGTCCATTAGTTTATACAAACTGGAGTTCTTGGCCAAAGCAGCCCAGCATCTCCAGTGGGGTCATCAGTCATCCTCCAGTGTCACCATCAGCTTCGGTGGTGCAAAAGTTGAGTTTTTAGTTCTGTTCACTAATTACGAGTCACTGAGGTTTGCAGACCAGGTCTGCCTGGTGCAGGAAAAATAAGCTCAGCTTCTAAACGAGGAAAAGCAATGAGATAACCACAAACTTTTAGGTAAAAGAAAACGATAAATGCATCATAGAAGGAAGTTTTTAGAATATTTCTAAGTGTCAGTATATCTGAGGACCTCACTTGGAGCCATAACAGCTTCTCCATGATCACATTCTGTATTCACCAGTCTCCTGACAACCAGTCTGAGACTGACAGACTTCCATGATCAATGTGTTTTATATAAGTAACAAAGTCATTTAGCTGTTTGTGGTTTTGGTATTTGTTTTTTTGTTTTTTTTAAATGGGGGCTAGTTCTAACCCTCCTGTAACAATTTATTTATTTATTTATTTTTTATCACTTTCCTTCATCAGATCTACTGGAACCAGAAAAATAAGACATAAAAAGACATTTTTTAATAGTTTGACAAAGATGACTGTGCACTGGCTGCAAGCTCAAACTAGACTGTCACTATTTCAGTATTAACATAAACACTTCATCACAGGAAGTATTAAAGTTAATCAACGAAATATGATTAAAACTAAACATTTCACTAGCTTGCCAATGTTTGACTAAATAAACATTTCACTAGCTTGACTAATCTAGTCAAGATTATTTCTTTGTTGCGAATAGTCTTGCGTTGCTTTGTACAAGAAATTATGGATGTGATTAGAGGTTATTTTATAGAACTGTGGCTTAAGGTTAATATTTCTTTGCAAAGATCTCTATGAGAGAAATTTTTCATCCTTTTTCTGTAAAATTAGATTGGCAGAAATGTGGGCAAGAATTGTACTTTTTTATTGAACTTTTTGGACATGGGGAGAAGTTCAGAAAATATTTTTTTACCTTTTACTCTTCTTAATAACTACTGACCTGAAAAACAACCAGTTTGTGCAACTTGAAGTAAATTTAATAATTTTCCAAATGTTTTAACTACAGAAAATCAGGGGTTTAATTCAAAGTATCGGATTGATAGATCAAATAATCTATCAAAGTGTGATTACTCTAATGTCTTTGGGTTAAGAATAAGATAACAGGAAACAATTGCAAATAAAGATTTAAACTAATCCAGGACAGAGCCGTAGACCTCCACCTCACATAGGTGCATGTATGCAGCTGGTTTTGGAATGAAGATGTTAACAAAACGGCCATCCATCCCATTAGCACCATTACACTGAAATTCAACAGTAGTATCTTCTGGGATGCTGTCAATCACGGCACACCTGGCAGAAGAAGCAGAAATCAATTAATTAGCTCTGGAAAAACTGATGGCATTAACTTCATTTTCACAAGGAATGAGAGTCAAAGGATGTATTGATGAAGGCGTAACTCCATCGTCGGGGAGCCAAAGTCTCAGAAGCTCAAGAAAATGGGTTGAACCTGACATCGCCAGAGACTTTGGCTCCCTGACTACCATGTCAGCACAACCAGGGCTCTCCATCCTCAAGTTTTTTTTTAAAATTAAGGTCAACAACACTAAGGCTGTGTCCGAATGTGCACCCTATTTCCTACATAGGGATCATGCCATTTTGTAGTGGTGTCCGAATGTCCAGAAAGAACATTGTCGACGGTCCCCAGGGTCAATATAGGCCACAATGCATTGCAGTTAGGAGAGCTGAATGGAGCGAGGTGTTGGACACATTGAGCGGCGGAAAAAAAAAGAGAAAAAAAATAATAAAAAAGGAGTTATACACAATATAAGTAAATAAAATATGTTTACTTAAAATTACAGATTTGATTTGGAATGATATCTTGTCATGCATCGTGGATGCAGCCGTGGTTGCCACGGTGACAGCTGGTAGTCACGTGATCTGCGGCGAGGAAAATGTAGTCAGCTTCATGGCCGAATCTCATGCAGAATGAGTGCACTAGATAATGTGCTATGTAGTGCAGCCCTGTGTAGTGAATGAGGGGTTAGCGTGTAGGGGGGACATTCGGACACAGCCTAAGAGTCTTTGTTGCACACGTAATGAGGCTGTGGCAGACCACCTTGGAGGCCAACTTTGAGCCACTTGTGCAGTTTTAAGACATTTTAAGGCCTTATATTTAAGGTTTAGAATTTTAGACATTTTTAGACTTTTTAAGAATATCCAAGAACCCTGAGTAGGGCTGGACAGAAGGACAGCACAGAAACACTGATCATGGCAGTGCAGGAGCGAGTCCTGAGCTCCAGAGCAATAAAAGGCCAGATCTACCACACCAGGGTGCAGGCAGCCTCACAGAGCCTTTTACCAGAGAAAAATAAGCAAGCTAAAAAAAAAAAACTATCAATAAAGTGAGATTACTGATTTAAACTCAGCACAAATATTCTGGATCTGCTTTTGTTTTAGGGAGCAGAAGTAGGCATTTTATTAATGTAAACATAACATTTTCTCTCATATAAAAACAGCCTTGTTTTCATTTCTCAGTTTTAATTTAGTTAATCACATGAGATTCACATTTAAATGTTGCATTGTTTGGATAATAACACGCAGTCTGCTGCACTGTAGAGGAGCTACTATCAAAAGGGTGATAAAAGCAGTCTCTCCAGTGTGCAAATGTACCTGCAAAAGTACAAGATATACTGTATTAGTGCATGTACATTACCTGGGATTGTCATTGCCATTGTTGTCAAGAGACTCTCCAATGCGGATCTCGCCTCCAGAAAAATTATTTGTGTGGGCCTGTAGGCCAGTTATCTTAACAGAAAACACTTTGTGTGTTTTACGCAGGTCCAGTCGCCACCAGGGGTTCTTTTCAAGTGCTGTGCTAGCGCAGAACGCCTGGCCCAATAAGTTGTTACGATTCCCATCAATGGCATTAAATGCAAAGCCATTTCCGTGCAATGATGACTGAGTGGCTTTTCCTTGGAGTGCCAAGTTCTCTCCTGCAGAAATACAGTGGGGGAGTAAAGTTTAATCACTGTAAAATCAGCCTAAAGGTTTCGAAGTGAATTCTTTGGACAAAATTGGTTAAAACAAAAAACTCAAACATGATTATTGTGACATTTTGTTCATGTGGCAGCTTCATGTTCCTTTTTTTCTTGTAAGAGGATCACAAGGGGAAAGCTAGCATCACTATTTTATGTCAGTGTGACAGAATGTTTAAAGGTGCCATGACATCAAAATCACATTTCTGGGGTTTTGGGGGTATAATATGATCTGTTGTGCACTGATGAGGCCATGTGAATGCCCAGAGTGAGAATCAAAGTTCCTGTTTTTGGTCTCTCAGTTTTGCTTCTTTGTTCAAAAACGGTTGAATCAGACAGCAGCTTATCATTCTACGTAGTTCTATCAATCTACGTAATTCAATTGCTCCAATCAGAGCACACTCTGAATCGAGCAAACAGCCCCCCTCCCTCTCCTTCCACCCTCCACTCCACTCTCACCCCCTCCCTCGCTGACTCAACTGTGTGAGTGGGGCTGAGTGACTGACTGCTTTACAGTCAGGTCTGGGTTTTCAAACAAATGGATTTAAAAGAAAACTTCTGCAGTAACACTGAGGGAGGGGGCCACAACCTTGTCATTACCTGTAAGTTTATTTATTTTCTATATGCTGTCTTGTCTGATAAACATAGCAAACTCCTACCGCAGCTTGACCTACTTTCTCTAAATAAGGTTATAGCCAAATAAGGTGTAGCCAATCAAAATGAAGTCAACTTGGTCTCTGGGTAAAGCTGCTCTTTTCTTCTCCTTCTCTTTTCCCTTCTTCCCTTTCCCTCTTTTCTTCTTCCTCTCCTCTCTTTTTTTTCTCTTTTCCCTTCTCCTCCTTTCTTCTTTTCTTTTTTTTCTCTCTTTTCTTTCCCCTTTTCTTTTTTCTCCCTTTTCTTTTTCTTTCTCTTTTTCTCTTCTCCTCCCTTCCCTTTCTTTTTCTTTTTCTTCTCCTTTCCTCCCTTCTCCCTTCTCTTCTCTTCTCTTTCTTCCCCTCTTTTTTTTTTCTTTTTTTTTTTTTTTTTCTTTTTCTTTTCTTTTTTCTCCTTTTTCCCCCTTTCTTCTTCTTTCTTTTTTTTTTTTCCCCCCTCTTTCTTCTTTTTCTTCTTTTCCTTTTTTTTTCTTCTCCTTTTCCTTCCTTTCCCCCCTCCCTCTTTTTCCTTCCTCCTCCCTCTTCTCTCTTTTTCTTTCCTTTTTTTTTTTTTTTTTTTTTTTTCTCTCTTTTTTCTCTTTTCTTCCCCCCCCCCCCCCCCAGTTGGACAAGTGGGCGGAAGTGTTTTCTAGCCGACCCAGTCATTCTCTGAATCTGGCAGCTCTAACTTTAGCTTAGCTTAGCATAGTTGCTGTAATCGGATGGTTTCAAATAGCATCACTTGGCGAAAGTGAACTAATAAACTCAATTTTTTTTTCCAATTACATTTCGCTTGCGCAGCACCAGATGCTGCGCATACATGCTGCCTTTGCTACTATCCATGGTGCTTCCCTGTGATTGGCCCCTGTTCTTCTGCAGCATATAGTCCCCTATTGAATGCCGCCTAGTCAGTCCTCTGATGTGAAACCAGCTTCTCGTTTGTACTCGATCAGAATGTGCGGGTCCCGAAACGTAATTGGAGGATTGGTTGGAGTTTTCATTGAATATTTAGAGATTGGAATATTTTATTTTGATAAATGGTGGGTCTGTCTTGTATTTCAGAGTTCCACTACCTTATTCATAGCATTTTACCCTATTAAAAAAAATAGTATAAGAATTCAACATCGGTAAGGGTTGCTTTAAATATTAAACCTGAATTTGGCATTATCTCACAGAGGAAAACTGGTTTCCATGTATGCTACAATGATGAGTTAGAGCCACCAAAACCCACTTTATCCTTCTTTATAAATCTTCTGATCATTTATACCTTTAAGTTTCAAATATATCATTTATTTATTGTTATGGCATTGAAAAAATGTCCATTTTGCTTCCGTTCTCCTGTTAAACAGGAAAGCTTTAAGATTTTAGTTTTAGAATTAAGATTTTTATAATTCATTTAGAGTTGTTTGTGTACCTATTTTATCTGACAAAGCTGTATAATGTTACATGTCACGTTCAGCTTTGACAGAAAATAAATATTTGAATAAAATGAAGCCTCTGATATCTTTAAACCTAATTTAAAGGGACATTGTGTAACAATTGTATATTGCGAGTAGCTCCCTCGTACTTTTCATGCTGTGATAGAACTTTTTCCGATATTGCCCAGCTCTACGTGCTAACCATTCAGCCAAAGGACCCGACCAGGGCGGAGGTCCTTGGTGCGAGCCCTCCCCCAGTTCTTTTTTCTCCCCCCTCTCCCTCCCGTTTTGGGCTTTAGTTTTTTTTTTTTTTTTTAAACTTTAAAGTGGGAAGATTTTTAAACCTTTTTTGGTTCATTTTGCCCTGACCGCATTTTTTTTTTTTACACACATGCGTCATAGCTTCGTCTCTAAACATGCATGCGCTACACAGCATCACAACAACAACGGCGCTGTACAGGGTTGAATGGTTGCTGCTCGTACCTGTTCGCCTATTTGTTTGCCGCCATCTTTTCGGTTTGGTTGTTCAACCTTCTTCTTTTTGGGGGTTTCTGGTGGATCGCAACCATAGATCGGAGCATTCGGTTTGGTTGTTTAACATTGTATGCATATTTCTGCGCACGCCCAGTATTTCATCACCTGTTTTCACCTATTTTTGCTTTATCACCACAGCGCCACTTACAGGCCTGGCATATATTTTGCAGCGTTTCCATGCATTCATGTGGTCGATCACATTTATTTTACATCTCCGTCTTTAAGACAAACGGTCTGGAAAATATGAGCGTTTCGTGTTAGTTTTGACTTCATGTGGACAAAGCTATAGAGCTTGAGGAGTTGTCGTCACAGGGCGTTGCCCCGCCCCTCCGAACCGGCGTTCCGACATGTTGTTTGTACGCTTACTGACTGAGAGCTACGTTGGTCGTGACTGGAGATGCTGGGTTATAATGTTGAGTGAAGGACAGTGCCAGCTCTTTGCACAGTCAAGATGATCCCAAAAAAAAAGACAAACAAGGGCGAGCTACGGTTTTTCAAGATCTCCGGTTTGAAAAAAGAAAAAGAAAAAAAAAAATCAGATTGTAAACTGCTGAAGTGACAGGGGGCGCCAAGTGGCTGACAGCTGCAGTCTGAAGGAAAGAGATTAGCAACATGCAGCATGCCGTGTGTTCTCCAGCTAGTGATCCCTTTGTGACTGATAATTGTGGTATCCTTAAAAACTTCTGTCCTTGCAGATAGTTTTAATAATGAGGAATCAATCAGTACGATGTGGCCGCTAGATCCTTCCCTCACACACGGCCGTGCTCAGCTGGGAGCAGTCATGTGGAACATGTCATCGTGTTTGCAGGAACCAGTAAACAATATTCCAGTCATACCATGTGCCTTGAAGATGCTGCTTTGCTGTGAGAATGAACCGGACACTACGACCCTGGATAAGATCGTCCTTGTTTGCTGTGCATTTGCAAACGTAGCTATGCTAAATCGTTGTTGTCAAGACGAGCACTCAAGCTAACATGAGTTGATGAAAACTCCGGTTACTTTCTTTTATCTGTTTACTCGTGATGTTCGACACCACTGACATCTGCCTACAGCTTATTTTGGTCTTTCACAAATCAGACACACACTCATCACTTTTTCTTTTTTATAAATAAATGATTGAAACCACGTTAAATATCGTCCTCCTTACATGTTTACTGACAGCTCACAAATGTTTTCTTAACTAGCAGCATAACAGTTAACTGTGTAAAAGGCAGAATAACACCTCTCTAACATTAACAGAGCAAAATTACAAATATTACCACGTTACAAACTGATTGTGAAGACTAAATAATTCACAATGCATCAGCCCATGTCTCCACGGAGGACGGAGGAGCGTCCAGACTACTGTCCCACTCTAGCCATTCAGCTCAGATGGGTCCAGTCCGGATATGTCCCCTAGTTTCTCCAAATAAGTCTTCTTTTGCTAGACATTAAATTATTTCTGTACGGCTTTTCTTCTTTGCTCCTTTTCCCTCCAATGTTAAAACTCCCGTCAGCTCTCGTTTTACAGTCAAATCCGTACCAACATCATGGCGGCGCGACTCCGCTTCGCTCAAATTGTCACGTGACCCTCAGGCTCTATAGAGACGGACCTTCAACTGTCACATATAATGAAATCATTTGAATACTGTTGAAATTATAGTGGAGGGAAAACCTGTGAACTTTGTTGAGATGGGTAAATAAGAGAGTATTTGCAAAAAATTTACAAAACTAAAACTTTGTGAAATAAAATTGTGGTTGGAAATGATTGATGATATTTTGAACCACAATTCAAAATCGTGTCAAGATTTTCATAGAATTTTTATCTATCATTAGTTTTGTTGATTTCAACTTATTTTATTGACAGCTGATTTTTGTCCTTCTTTAATTGTAGGGTATGAATAATTTTGAGGATGACTGGATATGTAAACATAATCTCTGCAAAGGTCAACTCTGATAAAGTGAACCAGAACCAAATTAGAGAGGATTTATTACAGACAGTTAAATTTCGGTCTCAAAATTTGGCACAGTTTAGCCGTCTACTCTGTTTTCAACATCAGGTTTTGTGAGGTCAAATTTGAAAAAGGTTAACTCAAGTCAAAATCACTGATTTGAAACACTGAAGGAAGCATGTATAAGCTACCTTGTTCCATCCTGTTTTGTCTAATTCTTGTACTGGTACTGTAAATCTATTTAGTGAATTTTGCATCATTTTTAAAATTAATTTATTAAATTACTTAGAACTCTTTTGGTAAATACCGCCATATAGGGGATTATCACACTTCGTGTTCCTGTTTCCGGAACTTGCAACATTTTAGCCGCTTCCTCTTCCGGGCCAGTTCAACTATAGCTGAATCCAGTGTCCCTGCTCTGTTCCACTTTGTAAAGTCTAAAAAAATTAACGCCACCCTACTTAAATTTTCATGGATTCCCGACTGAGCGATGTACAATTAATGGATCAAAAAAGGGCAAATGTCGCCGAGTTGACCAGTTCCGATACTTTATTATAAAACAACGGTAGCACATTTATTTGTAGACCCTGAAGGCATCAGTTCAATGATGCAGCTAGTAGCTGCAATCATCTTTGCTGAGCGTGAGATGTGAGCTGCCGACCTATATTGATAGCTATGCGTTAGCAGGCTAGGCGTTAGACAGGAAGGCTAGCAAGATTCAAAATCAAAACATGCACTAATTTAAAGGTGGACGTCTGATAAACACACAAGCAGAAGCCGGATTAACTGGGGACTGCCAAGAAAGGAGACCTCCATCTTATAAAAGTCTCCGAACTTTATAATTAAACAAGGTAGCATGTTTGTTTGTAGCAGGTAAGTCACTACAGCTGGCGTTAGCAGGCTAGTGTTAGCTGATGTGCTCAACTGTGCTTTTGAAAACACAAAAGCATCTGGAAATCAGATCTTATGCCTTTTCATCAATATCATCAATGCCTATCATTTATTATACAGACACATGAGAAGAACTATATATGCCAGCCAATTATGAAATGTAATGTCAGATATTTAATATTATAAATATAAGACATGAAAACGATTTAGACTTCCATCTGGAAAGTGCCTATTATACAGTTCAGTTATACACAGCTGGGAGTTCACCAAACAGTTAGAGATCGGGGTATTCCAAATCAGGACATTTTGTTCGATCATCCACTCAAACAGCTGCCGGTAAAAGATATGGACAGTCAGACAATCCAACCAATGCCGAGAGGCAAAATACGATGTTGTTTATGACAGATCTGCCTTTGTCTAGCTTGTGTCCAACCTTAGTTTTCACCGCGGCAGTATGGTTTCCGGTCATTTCCGACCGGATGTGCGTCAGCATGCTCCCTCCAATTTGGCAGTCCCCAGTTGATCCGCTGGAAACGGGAGGGTGCAGACCCGATTTTCAGATGCTTGTGTATTTTAAGACGCACATAGTTGGGCACGTCAGCTAACACTAGCCTGCTAACGCTAGCTGTAGTGTCTCACTTGCTACAAACAAACGTACCACCTTGTTTTATTATAAAGTTCGGAGACTTTTATAAGCCGTCTCCTTTCTTGGCAGTCCCTAGTTGCTACACTGGAAACTGGAGGGTGCAGACCCAATTTTCAGATGCTTGTATGTTTTCAGACGCACAAAATTAGGCTTGTCAGCTACCGCTAGCCTGCTAACGCTAGCTGTCAGCATCATTGAAGTACCGGCTACAGACAAATGTGTATTATTATAAAGTTTGGCCCTTCAACTCGGCGAATCGCTTCGATCCACTAATTCCTTAGCATCGCTTCAGTCGGGAATCCATGAATATTTAAATAGGGTTGGGGTTTATTCAATTTACAAAGTGGAACAGAGCAGATAATCAGATAATCCTCTATTGTGAGGATCCAGCTTGCACCAGGGATCCTGCATATTAACTTTTAGGACTATCCAATCAATAAACTGCAAAGAGGAACAAGTGATGAAGTGATATGAGAATCACATGGCTTAGTTCTTACCAGTTGGGGCACGGTAACCAAAGACCTCCACTTCACAGAGTGATAAACTTTTTTCTGTACCAGGTATGACTACAGTCACATAACGTCCCTCCACACGGTCACTGAAAGCTATAGGATATGAGGCACCACCATCAACTGAAGGAATTGTTGCCACCCTAAAAGAAAAAAAAGTTATTAGTGATATTCAGGAACAGGTGGCACGGTTCTCAGTGGTGAGATTCTGTCTTTAAAAAAAAAAAGGTGAACTTGTGATTCCTAAAAACAATTGTGACATATTCAAGGGGTAGTTCAGGTCCTAACTTTTGAGTTAGCCGAGGTACTACTGGAGACAGTTTCAACACATTTCATCCCATAATTCTATTTGCAGGAGGTCGCCGATGCTAATGGTAGCAAGAGTCAGGGAATTTTCTGGTCTGTCATTAAAAACAATCTTATCCACTCCACAGAAGACCCAAGGTAAATCAGTTGTAATACATGACCATGCCCATGTTAATTGAAAAATGTGACAAATAAAACAAACCTTGTATTGCACTGCAGTGTCTCAGCAGCAACATAGTCACTTCCTGTTTTTAAAAGTGGAGTAATATCATCTTCTGCTACGTGCATGAAGGAATTTGATTACACATAAACAGTCAAAAATATAGCCACATGTGAAAGGCATGAAGATATGCCAGATTTTGAAGTCAATTTCAATTTTTTAATTTTTAAAAATTTTTTTCATAAAATGAATCATCATCACCATAAGTATCACTATTAACCTGGAATACCACTCAGAACCAGAATACAAGTTGTTGAGACACAGCTGGTGAGAAACTAGTTCCTCAAAATGCAAAGCATAATTTGTGAGTCAAAGACTGTAAATAATGTGGACGTATGTAGTATCCAGTCACAAGTGAAGCCAGTTGGGCATTTCCGACCATCACCATCTTGCCGTGTCGTGTGTGTCGTAACTCCTGGAAAATTTCTAAAATGGGCAAGGGCAAGGCCGCTCTGAGCTGCGCGGCAATTGATTGACAGCCAAGCTAATGTGGCAGTTGACAGTCCTGTCATGCCTCAAAGTGATCATGGGCCTTCGCTACTTGGCCAAAGGGATGTCCCATTGGCTGGCTGTTTGGCATGCATGACTTTCTCCTGGGAGTCTGAGAATCAAATCCCACCTGGGTACTCATTTGTCCTCCCTTACCAAAAAGAAGTATTTTTAAGTATATGCCATCAAGTATACAAAAGTATATTCCCCAAGTGTACTTTTTTTTTTTTTTTACCAGGTACACTGCTATCAGTATACTACTAGTACACTAACAAGTGTACTTATTGGGACTAAATTGACCCAATTTAAGTATTTAAAGTATACTTTTAGGTATACTTTAAATAATCTTCTGGTATACTGTGAGTTTACTCGTACTTAAACTTCAGGCTTACTTTTATTTTTAGAAAGTACAGAATACTGAAAGTAATCTTCTAGGTATACTATTCGTGTAATTGTACTAAAACTTTAAGCTTACTTTTACTCTTACAAAGTACAGTTTTAAGTATACTAAGAGTATTCTTCTATGTATGCTGTTAATTTTCTAGCAGTATATTTCTCAATGCCCTTTTAGTTTAAGAAAGTAGAGTAGAATTTTAAGTATACAGAAAGTAAACTTTTAGGTTTGCTGTGAGTTTATTAATAATACACTTATAGTCCACTCTTTAGTGTTTAAAAATACATTTTCAAATATACTGAAAATTGCCTTATTATACTTCTACTCCACCTTTAATGCTGAGTAAAAAAAATTATGTCAAAAGCAGATTCAGGTGTTTTATTTGACTCCACCAAATTGCCCAGTAACATTTAAACTCTTAGTTTCAAAGAAACCAGTATGTTTGAAAATGTACTATGAATGTACTACTATACATTGTTCAAAAGTTTAAAAATAAGTATAGGCGAAATATGTTAAACTTCTAGTATATTTTTAGTAAATGCCAAGTAAACCTTGTTAAGTATATTTCTGATAAATACATAAATAGTAAACTGAAAGTATACTGTCTTATTTAAAGTTTAAAATTAGTATACTTAAAGCATACTTGCATAATTCTACTTTTTGGTAAGGGAAGTATATTTCTAATAAGTACATAAATAGTAAACTGAAAGTATACTGTCTTATCTAAAGTTTAAAATGAGTATACTTAAAGCATACTTGCATATACTACTTTTTGGTAAGGGTTGCCACACTAACACTAACAGAGTTAATCCTAAGTGAACAGGAATGAATAAAGATTGGCAGTCTAAAGGTATGACACGCTCAAATTTGCTGTTAACCAGCTAAAAACCACCATTGTGCAACTCTGCTATATGCTAAGGCCTTCCTGGGAGCAAATTTTTAGCCTCCATATGGCTAGAAACGAATTACAATTATTGGGCAACTTGAAAGTAGGTTCACTGTTCTTGGGCGGAGTTTGCCCCTTGTTTGTGATGCAAGGCTAGTTTTATTTCCAATATTATTCTATTAACTCAGGCCTTTACACAGATAGTCTTGCTTAATAATTGATTTGCCTCAGGCGTTCTGTGGAGTGGATAAGATGTTTTCATAGTGTGTTTCTGTCGTCTCTGGACTCTTTTTTTGGAGGTAACACCTGTTGCACCAGAGACCTGCAACAGTTCAGCTAACCGACGGGTAACCCGCAAGAACGCTGCTTAACAGATACAATGACAAAGATTAATATCACGGTTCAGTTGAGGGCGGATATCTATGCAGTTCGGACGAGTTGCGATGAGAATAAGTTTCTTTTTTCGTCGGTCATGATGTGTTTTAAACATCAGACTGGGATCATTTCCAGCACAGGCAGAGACACTGCTGGTAATACGAGGCAGAAACGGCGAACAAAGTGGCAAAATGACAGAGACTACAGTGAAAATATACATTTATGAATTCTGCAAAAGGTTTGATAGGGTTTGATAGGTTTGTTAGTGGGTCTTGGTTCAAGCGGATGCAGGTTGGAAAAACCTGTGCAAAACTCTGATTTGCACGCGGCTGCATGCCAATTGGTGGTTGGTGCATCCAAACAAAAAGATGATGCAACTACTTTTAAGCTTTTGACAGACAGATTAATGCACAATAAGCAGAAATTTCCTGCATCATGTGAATGACAGACCAGACGCTGACATTTTCCTCCAGTCTCGTCTCGTCAACGAAAATTCACACACGTCTCGTCAGACACTCTGGCAGGGTTGAGGCTCGCAGCCACTCGACCTGAGTCGGTGTCTAAAAGTGCACATGGATAATTATAAAAACTTTTATGAAAGACGCAGCGATGTGTATCCATCTGTCCCAAAGCAGCAGCAGCATTTATTAACCGTTCAGAAAGTGGTGCAGTCAGTCTGAGTCCTTCTAAACGTGCTGCCGTGGATCAGGAAGTCTGGGCCAGCGGGAATTTCCTTATGAATATTAACGAGGAAGGCGTCACCACCTTTGCCCAAAATATCACCACTCGGCTGTCAATTCCGTTGAGACTGGCCAGTAGGAACACAGGCCCGCCCATGACACAGTTTTCACATCGAGAGAAAAATCCTGAATCGAGAGCAAAGACTTAGATTTTGAGAGCCAGAAGGAAAAAGCTTTGAGAGAGAATTTTTTTTTTTAGAGAGAAAATGTTTTGAAAATATATTTTTGAGAGAGCTTTTTTCCCTTGAATTTTTTTTTCCCCAAATGTCAGTTGATCTTTAATTATTCTATGACAAAACATTTTCTCTCAAAACCTTTGCTTGACTCTCAAATAACATCAGTTTTTGCTATCAGTGTGAAAATTTGTTCTCTCCAATATTTTTATTTTGGTTTGAAAATTATTTTGCCATTTCAGAGTTTTTTTTCTTGAATTTAATTAAAACACAAAATAAACTCTCGGGGCGGGGGGTCCTGGGCCCTGGTGCTTGGTGTGGCCCCTGCCTCTTTGGCGGTGGGACCTGGCTTGGCGCTGGGGGGGTCCGGCCCGGTGGGGCGCGCCTCCTCTGGTTTTGGCCAGTCCTCACTTCCTGGTGTCTAGTCACTGCACCAGGGGGCCGGGGCATCCCTGCTATGTGTGTGTGCGTGCGTGTGTATGGGTGTGTATGTCAGTAGGGGTGTACGTGTGGGGGTGGGGGTTGTGGGGTGGCCGGGTCTTTTCCGCGCCGGGTGCCTGTCCTGCCCGGCCGCTGTGTTGGTTGGGACTGACCTGCACAAATTAATTTGTGTGGGTTGGTCTCGACTGGTTCGGGGGCTGGGTGGGGTGGGGTAGGCTCATGGCGTGGAGGGGGGCATGAGTGCAGGAGGATGTGTGTATAGTTGCCTGTGGAAGTGTATGGGGGTGAGGGGGCAGGTGAGGGTGCATGGTAGATGAATGTTCAAGTGTGGGGGGAGGGGTGCATTGGTGGGGGTTGTGTATATCGGGTGGGAGGGGTTTGGGTGAGGAGCAGGAGTGGATCTGTGAGGGGATGGGATGCAGGGCAGCTGAGTGAATGAGGGTGTGTGAGAGGGTGGACGGGCTGGGGTTCTGGCAGGGTTGGAGGATTGTGTATGTCACGGCCGGGGTGGGGGTGCGGGTTTGGGTAAAGAGAGGGGGGGCATGGGGACCAGAATGGCAGATGTGCGGGGACTAGCTGGCTACGTGGGAGGGGCGGGAGGAGGATGTGGATGGGATGGGGAGTGTTGACGGGGGTAAAGTTGTGGGTTGTTTGGGGTAAGGTATATATATATATATGTATGTATGTGTGTGTATATATGTTATATATATATATTTATAAAAGATAGATAAATAAAGGCAGCTCTGCGGACAAATGAATGAGAGCGTGAAAGAGGAAATGTGGGAGGGAGGAATTTGGGCTGGAAGAGGGAGGAGATGTGGGTGAGTGGTCGGAGGAAAGGGAGGATGGGGGAGGGAGCCGTATGCTTGTGAGTGTCTGGTAGGGATGGTCGTGAAGGTCCATAGAAAGAAGGGTGGAAGTGTGACAGGTCAGAGGGAAGGGTGGGGCCGGACATGTATGGGGGGGAGTGTATGGGGTACTGGGGGTATAGGGAGGTGGGGGCGTATGTGGTGGGTGGAGGGAGGGGTCGGTGCAGGTGTGTGGGGGGAGTGCATGTGGGTGTTAGAGGGCATCAGGAGGTGAGGAGTATGTGTGGAGGACAGAGGGAAGAGGGTGTTGGGGTTGGAGGGAGGAGTGAGTGTGGTTATGTAAAAGTCGGCGAGCGGAGCGAGTGAGTGGGTGCATGTGTGTGTGTGTGGGGGGGGGGTACATGTGGGTGTTGGGGGTATGGGTGTGGGGAGTGAGTGTGGTGGTGATGTAGGGGGGTGGTAGCAGTGGTAGCGCCCTGGTGTCAAGTGTGGGGCAGGGACGTCGGAGTGGGGGCAGGCCTGTCCTGAGGGAGGATATTTAAGCCACCTGCAGGTCATCCTGTGGGGGATTGCTTGTTTTGTTTTCCGACAGAGACCTTGGAATGTTGTTTAGGGATTTTTGTACAGATGCACCAGTGAACTAAGTGGATTCATGTTTTCTCTCCTCTCTCTCTCTCTCTCACTCTCTCTCTCTCTCTCACTCTCTCTCACTCTCTCCTCCTCTTTCTCAGTCCTTTCTTTCTGTTCCACCAACTATCATTTCTCAGCCCAGCAGTATGGTATGGAATGCTGTTATAAACAAATGTTTAATCAAAGAAATGAAAATTAATAAACAGGATATCAATGGGAGCCTTGTGTTCATAAAGCTCCCCTTGGCAAAGCAAAACTGTTCAACACAGTAAAGCAATCGGATTTCCATTCTGCTTGCTATGATGCTGGACAGGACAAGTAAAAAAAGCATTTATGAGATCTGACTGCTGAACTGATAAACGGCAAATCAGAGACATCCAGATCCTCACATAATGCTTGTTCTGTGTCTAGCCACGGTTCATCTAGATGGGTAGGTTTCAGCCATTTGGAAATAAATTGTAGCTTATTTGCTAGGAAATAATAATTGAAATTGGGTGAGTCTAACCCTTCCCGGTCTTTTACCTGTTGTAAGGTTTTTAAACTGATACGTGATGGCTTGTTTTTCCAAAGGAATTTGGAAATGTGAGAGTCCAGTGACTTAAACCAACTGGAGGAAGGTTTGGTGGGTATCATTGAGAACAAGTAGTTAATTTTCGGTAGAACCATCATTTTGATGGTAGCAACTCTCCCCATGAGTGATATGGGTAAGTGCTTCCATCGTGTGAGATTGACTCTATTGACTTTAATAGCTGGACATAATTTAACTTTATTAACTCTGAAAGTTGTGGGGAAATATTTATTCCTAAATATCTGATATTACCAGACTGTATTGTGGTGTTAGGAATGTTTTGTAAAGTACAATTAACAGATAAAGCTGTAGTCTTGGTCCAGTTAATGGAGTACTCAGATATCATTGAAAATTTATTGATCAATGTGATTGTCTGGGAGAGAGATGTTGATGAGTTCTGGAGGAAAAGCAGTACGTCGTCTGCATAAAGACTTACTTTATGTTCTAGATTTTTGCCGGGGATCCCTTTAATATCTCTGTCCTGTCTTATAGCGGGTGCTAGTGGTTCAATGAAAATGGCAAAAAGTGAAGGGGAGAGCGGGCAGCCCTGCCTGGTGCCTCACTGTAAACAGAAACTTGGAGAAGTTTGGTCATTGGTCCTCACACATGCATTAGGGTTGTTATAAAGTATTTTTATCCAGTCTATGAAATAAGGACCAAAACCAAATTTATTTAATGTTGCAAATAGGAATTTCCAGTTAACACGATCGAAAGCTTTTTCTGCATCTAACGAGATGTTAGTGGATTCCAGATTATGAATGGTAGCATAGTCTATTAGATTAATCAGCCTGTGTGTGTTAGTAGAAGAATGTCGACCTTTAATAAAACCAGTTTGATCAGGATGTATTATCAGAGGAGTTATTTTTTCTATCCTTTTAGCGAGTGCTTTGCTGATTATCTTAAGATCTACATTTATTAATGAGATTGGCCGATAACTAGCTGGGAGTGTCGGGTCTTTACCTGGTTTTAATAATACGGTGATATTTGCTGAATTCATATTTTGTGGTATTTTCTGTTTCTCTTTTATTTCTAGTATCATTTTATAAAAAGTGGGAGCCAGAATTGTCCAGAACTCTTTGTAAAATTCGACCGGATATCCATCTGGGCCTGGGGCTTTATTGGGCATATGTTGCAGAGCGTCATGTAATTCCCTTATTGAGAGGGGTGAATCTAAAACCGTCATATTTTCCTGTTGTAGTTTTGGAAGAATGATACTATTAAGAAATTGATTAATATCATCATCTGTGGGGTTTATTTGTGATTTATATAGTGTTCTGTGGAAGTTTCTAAAAATGTTATTTATCTGGTCAGGATCATGGCTGATACTTCCTTCTGAGTCTTTAACGGAGGAGATTGTTGCTTTTTCCTTGTTTATTTTTAACTGATTAGCTAGAAGCTTGCCAGACTTGTTACCATGGTCGAAGTTTTCTAAACGAAGTCTTTGAACTAAGAATTGTGTTTTTTGGTCTATTATTTTGTTTGACTCGAGCTTGAATTTTCTTATCATTCAGCATGTGTTCCTCCGGGGAGACCTGGTAGGCGTCTTCTAGTGATTTAATTCTAACTTCTAATTCTGAGATTCTTGCAGCTTCCTTTTTTTATGGGAAGAGAAGGAGATTATTTTCCCTCGCATTACTGCTTTACCTTTCTTTTCTTTTTTCTGTCACTCCTTCGCGGGTCACGTCACACAGCAGCAGCCCCGTCAAACTCGCAGCGATGCACGCCGTGTACAACTAACGTTAAACCAGCACATTGTCGCATTGCTTCTTTAAATATGAACCAGGTGTTACACATTATGTTGACTTATTGTCGTATGCTTTGATTAATGGATCAAACTTGATAAAAGCGTCTCAGTTCAGCTACAGCCGCCTTCACTGTGTTTACGTCTGAATGAAGAGGCTGCTGGTGCGTTACATTTAAACTCCTGCACCGCCCGGTGATGCTGTATACAGCACTGAGCTGCGTGCAGGACGCAAATTTGCGAATTAGAGGATGGTAGGGGAAGGTGGCGCCTTTTTCCTCTGATTGGCTCATTCGGGCCTTAGGTTTAGGGAAAAAGGACAGGGGAAGTGTTTAGGTTGGTCAACGTGAGATGACACTTCAGGGCCAAATGAACTAGCCAATTGGGGAGAGGCAGTCAAACCAATCAGAGGGGTAAAGAGGTGGGACATTCCCTATAGTATATGTATATATATATATATATGGTAGGACTATCCCTTCCCCTACCATCCTCTAATTCACAAATTCGCGTGCAGTGAGACAGGGTGGTTCATGTGAGGAAGAATCAAACCAACCGTTGGTCATAAAACAGTCACTGGGAGGAAAACCATGCAGAGGAAAAAGAGATCTCCGGCCAAAGAGATGGACAGCCCGCTGCTGCCATGTCAATGTAAAGGCAACACTTAACCGATCCCTGATCGGGATGTAACAGCCGATTCTGATCGAGTCTGAAATCTCGTGATAGGGCCCGATTTCCGATCACGTGATCGGATCGGGACATCCCTAGTCACAACATCATGAGACATATGGTGGGTAGGAGGGGGGGTCCAGAGCCTGGTGAGGGAGAGGATGCTAAGGGAGAACAACATCCAAGAACTGCAGGCCTCACTTGCCTCAATTAAGGTCAGTGTTCATGACTCCACCATAAGAAAGAGACTGGGAAAAAAATGGCCTGCATGGCAGAGTTCCAAGACCAAAACCACTGCTGAGCAAAAAGAACATAAAGGCGCGTCTCAGTTTAGCCAGAAAGCATCTTGATGATCTCCAAGACTTCTGGGAAAATACTCTGTGGACTGAAGAGACAAAAGTTGAACTTTTTGGAAGGTGTAGGTCCCATTACATCTGGTGTAAAAGTAACACGGCATTTCAGAAAAGGAACATCATACCCACAGTAAAATATGGTGGTGGTAGTGTGATGGTCTGGGGCTGTTTTGTTGCTTCAGGACTGGAAGACTTGCTGTGGTAAATTGAATCATGAATCTGGCTGTCTACCAAAAAATCCTGAAGGAGAATGTCTGGCCATCTGTTGGTGACCTCAAGCTTTTCTGTTTACTTGTGTTATCTTTGTCTCACATTTAAATTTGTTTGATGATCTGAAACATTTAAGCGTGACGAACATGCAAAAAAGTCAAAAATCAGGAAGGGGGCAAACACTTTTCAAACAGCTGTATTATATAAATGCAACTTGTTACATTCCTGGCTTACATTCCTCAGAGCCAGGGCCCTTTCAGGTTTGGCCAGAAAGAAGTATAGAAATGGAGGAAGAAGGGAAAGACTGGCAGTGCAAGTAATGAGAATGAATAAAAAGAGAGGTGCATGGACAGAAAAAGTGATGAAAGAGACGTTGAAGGAGAAGATTTTGAGAACTTGTCCTCTCAGTCAGATGACCAACTCTTTTGTGTTAGGATAGTTTTCTTTTGTTGGAATTTTTCAATAAAAAATACATTGAAACTGTAAATAATAGTCTTTATATCAGTTTTAAAACTTGCATCAATTTTTTAGGAAGGAGGGCCCAATATCAATGTCTTTCATGGGGCCTAATTTCCTGGCAGCGCCCCTGCCATGTGATGAATACAACCCTGGCCAACTCAAAAATTAGTCCCCATGTCATAAATGTTTTAATTATCCCTTTAAACTAACCTTGGATGACGCATCTACAGTAAACTGTAGTAATTTTTAATAAGAAAAGTTAAAATGGCAAATGTAATGAATGCTTAATAGTAAAATAAAAAGAAAATGAGAAATAAAGATTTTGTAGCAGTCAAAAGAACCAGTCTGTATAACTTAAGTTCACTCACCGTCTGTTTTCAGCACCATCATATTCTACAGAGTCTCCAACATGAATCTCTGCCCCATTAATTCTGTCAGCACAACAGTCTCCTCTGTTAGTTATTATGATTGAGGTGATGATATAGGAATCTAGCAGGTCCACTCTCCACCAGGGGTTGGTTTGTGATGCGGTGTGGCTGCATGATCCTTCGTTAAAGATAGGATTTCGGTTTCCATCGATGGCGTTGTAGGCAGCTCCAAAAACATCCCAGTTTCCAAGGTAACGCTTAGACTGGGTTGCTTTTCCACGTAGAGCAACATTTTCTGAAGAGAAATGTATTTGTTATGTTGTTTTTCTTTTTTTGTTTGTTTGTTCTTCCCATATAACGTTGTAATGATAATATACACTACCAGCATAAAGATTGGCCAGATTTTGCCATTAAATCTAATGGGCGAGTCCAAACTTTTGATTGGTCATATCTACTGTATATACATTTACACATGCACTAACTCACAAATAATAATCGAAATCTTTATGCGTCACCAATACTGTAGTGATCCTTGGCACAGTAGACTGACATCACGGCTGTTTCCGGAAGAGTTTGTAATGCCGTCTGCAGCAGCGTAAAAACGTAAAAATGAAAGGAAATGAAGATGACTTCGACTCAAGCTTAAAGGGGAAGTTCAGGATCTTTGACATAGGGCCTCATTTTTTAGTGAGCCAGGATCACTGGAGGCAGTTTCATTATTAACATATTTCATTCCGTTATTCTAGTTCCAGGAGGTCGCCAATGCTAATGCTAGTGTAAGTCAATAGGAATCTACCAGCCTGTCATTAAAAACAATCTTAACCACTCCACAGAGCATCTGAGGCAAATCATTTATGACTTAGGACTATCTGTGTAAATGCCATGTTAACAAAATAATGTTGCAAATAAAACTAACCTGCATTTCTTTGCATTTTGATTGTTGCTGCTGAGACACTTTACAAAGTTTTATTTTCTGAATTTGGCAGCGGAGTGATGTCATCTGCTGCTACGTGCATGAAGAAATTTGATTACACAAATATACAGTCAAAACTATGGCCATGTCTGAGGATACATCGGATTTTGAAGACAATTTTTTTTTAAAGGATTTTTGTGGCTCTAGTGGCCTTTATTTGACAGTAGAATGACAGGAAAGGGAATCAGGGAGAGAGAGGGGGAAGACCTGCAGCAAAGGGTCCAGGTCAGGAATTGAACCTGGGCCAGCTGCACTGAGGAGCTGTCGCCTCTCTACATGGGGCAGCTGCACAACCAGTTGAGCTAAACACTACCCCTTGAGGACAATTTCAAACTATTTTCATCAAACTAACTGTCACCATATCTGAACCGGAATTCACTGACAAAGATAGTAACTCTACCACCTGGAAGCAAAGTATAAAATTCTGCAGCTGGTAAGAAACTAGTTCCTCAATATGTAATGCAAAATTTGTCATACAAGGCTAGTTTTACTTGATTTGTCTTTTTTGTTTGATTGCTTGTTTTTTACTTGTTTAACACACAAGTTTACTAGTTTAACTCGGCATTTACACAGACAGGCTCACTGATTTGCCTCGGATCTTCTGTGGAGTGGATAAGATTGGTTTTAATGACAGGCGAGCCCCCTTTGGTTTTCTCTCATCCCCCCTTCCCTTTCCCCTTTTTTTTCGATCCTCTTTTTTTCTTTATTCCTTTTTTTTTTATTCTCCCTTTTTTTTCCCTCTTCATCACCATTTTCCCTGTATTTCACATAAAATTGTGGGTAATATCATACCACTCCTTTTATAGTGTGCCCTTGGAATATTTCTGTTTCAAGAACCAGATAACCCTACCACCACTGCCCTCTCCCCGTCGATCTGAACCAGAATCGGGACACTACTACCCTTCACATGAATGCGCAAAACGAAGGTTTAGGGCCAAGGGGGGAATTGGAATTCACCCATGGTTTCTTCTTTATAGCCTGGTGCACCAGCCTGACCAACGCCATGTATGAGATACACGGCAGGTCAGTCTGGATTCCTCCGCTGGAGACTGATTTCCAATGCGAGACGAGAGGCGGGACTAACAGGAGGAAAGTGAACCGGAGAGAACCAATCAGAGAAACATGGAAGTGACTGTAGCTGGCGGCCGAAAGCGTAATTCGGCTCTCTGTTGCTATGTTGCCATGGCGACGCCAAAAGTCAGCATTTACATGTTGTTTTTCCCTCTCTATTTAATGTAATTTTCTTGTGTATATTAACATAGAATATTTGGTTTTATTACTATAAATACTCTGTTACATGTAAGCGTTGTTTATTGCTGAACTACTAATATGAGAAAGCGTTTGCGTTGCACGTCATGTGACTATGACCCGGAAGCTGTTAGATAAGCACCAAAACAGAGCAGAAACAGCGGTGGAGATGTCGGAGGAGTTTTACGTTCCTGTTAATAATTCTACTGCTGCGCTGTGATTGGTCTGGCCAATTTTTTACTGGAATGGAAATCACCTCCCAATGGAGGGAACCCAGACTGACTTGCTGTGTATCTCATACATGGCGTTAGTCATGCTGGTGTACCAGGCTATCTTTTTTGCATGACAAAGCTCCATTTGCATTTGTGGGTTTCACTGTGAACTGTGTTCACAAGTGATTTCTGGAAGGGTTTCTGAATTCGTGCTGTAATTTCCAGTTGAGAATCATGTCCGTTTTTAATGCAGTGTTGCCTGAGGGGCCTCAAGATCACCAGCATCCAGTTTTGATCTTCAGCTTCGTCCCATGCGCACAGAGATTCCTCCTGATTCCCTGAATCTTTTGATGATGATGACATGTTGTAGATCATAAGATCTCGGAAATCTTCACAATTTTACATTGAGGAACATTTTTCTGAAATTGTTCCACAATCTTTAGACACAAGTTGTTGCAGACTGCCCAGCCTCTGTCTGTCTGAGAGACTTGGCCTCTAAAAAACAGCAGATCTTGTGGGGGTCATTTAATCTGATAAGTCATCAAATTCTCCTCCAGTTGTTTTTTTCTTTAAGCCAACTACTTTTTCAGTATATTTGGGATGTGCTGCTGCCATCAAATTTATAATGAGCTGAACAAAAATCTTTGTATTTATAACTTCTTCTCAAATAACATATCAGCAGAACTGTAATGATGTACAACCACAAAGTGTTTTGAAAAACAGATGCTACTGTTATAGCAGAGGTCTTTCAGACAACAGAATTAGACAGTCCCATCTTACTCACTGGGTGTGTATGCTGAATACACCGGCACAAACAGCAGCAAACAAAATGTTGCTACGAGTTTCATAATTCTGGTAAAAACAGAAAGGAGAAAATCAGTAACAGTATTTAACACCTTTTATACTTTGCTGCAATGATCGTTGAATTAAGAACAAACTTTTTTCATTTAAAGCTGATGGTTGTTTCTGCTCTGAGCAGATAAACAAAAGATATTTCTGAACTGTCAGTAGGGTTTTTTCAAAGTGACGTTTCAGTCTTTAGGTGAAAGAAATATTAGGTCTGATAAAAGCTCTGATGAATAAGAGGGATGAAAAAGTAAATACTTACCCTGCTTCCTTATTTGACAGATGTTTTGATGACACGAGTTTTGTAGAACTTCATGTAAGATAATAACCAGTCTTTTAAATATTCTGGTCATTGCACACATTATCCAATCACATCACTTTGCACCGCCTACTCCCCTTGTGTCCCCTATGGTTTTACCGTTGTCACAGAGTTCACTGATGTGGAAAGAAGTTCAATGCACTCTGATCCAAAACAAGACTGAATCTTTCACTTTTCACCTAAAACACCTGAAAAAAAAGCACAACTTAAGTAAATATAAAGCTGTTCTTTAACCATTATGAGTACAAACATGATTGAGGGCTCTTTTGATAGGTAATACTCTGAATTTTCCCCGCCAGCAGTTAGAATTGGCCTACTGGAACTGAATGAAAGGGGTTTAAATACAATGAAATTGATTAATTTCATGTCAGCCTATATATTTTTTTTTCCAAAACATTTGTCTTCAAAATGACTTTAAGTTTAGGTGGTGGACTGGAAAATACAATCAGGGCACAGCTTGAAGTCTAGCAGTTCAAATTTGATTGTCATACAAGTTTTTCCAAAGACAGGACCAGGTGAACTAGTGTGTGCAACCTGGAGACCCTTGGTAACCTTTTGCTCGGAAACTGTCAAAGTACCAACTAATCTTCACAACTCTCCCATATTTCTGTGCTGATATTCAAGACAGTACTTTCGGGTCAGTGCATGGTAGGAAATGTGTTAATATTAATACAAAATTCAAAGTCCTTTAGTATTCACCTCCAGAAACTCAAAGCAGGCCTTTTTTTCATTTTTATACTTGAGAGGAACTCTAAGAGTTCATTTTTACTCTTAAAGTGTTAGACATTTAACTCTAGATTAGTGTTGATTTACTGTAAAACTCTGAGAACAGTGTAAAATGTACACTGATTCCTTGGATCCAAATAAACACCAAAATTGGTGTACAGTACAATATACTCCTGAAGTGTCAAAAATACACTGTCAAATTTGCTGTGCAGCATCAGCCCTGTATAGTATTCCAGCACTCCCAGGATTTTCATATCATTTTTCATATCAAAGTATTTGACTTTGTGGGCAGATGATGAAAATTAAAAGTCCAAGATGCTCCTGACTTTACCTCCAGTTCATATCTGTAGTGATGATATGTCTGTGATCGATCGATCTATCTATCTATCTATCTATCTATCTATCTATCTATCTATCTATCTATCTATCTATCTATCTATCTATCTATCTATCTATCTATCTATCTATCTATCTATCTATCTATCTATCTATCTATCTATCTATCTATCTATCTATCTTTCTACAACAACAGTAAAAATACAGTAAACAGAGGCTTGTATACTACTTTTCATATTTTTAGGCTTTATATTTTTGTAAAAAAAAAAATATATATATATATAATTTATCCTGTATTCATGTCTATATTGAAGTGTAATCAAGCTGGAAGATCAATCTAAACGAACAGATTTTCTATTCGATTTCATTTTGATCTCATTGTCAGTTTTACCACTAAAGAGTGAAAAAAAATTCTGACATCAACATCGGGGCCTGATTACACTACAACGGTGAGACGGTAAGAGTCTTATTGCCTTCTGACAAGAACAAAATTTTGATTTGATTTCAAGTATTAATAAATCTGGCAGCGGCTGATTCAATTATGATAAACGTAACAAAAGGTGGAATATGAGCAACATCTAATTTAAGTAATTACAATCATGAAAGAAAATATTGCCAAATAAACTATTCATGTTAATGTCCCTCCCTACTTCCTGACCAGCTCATGAACTCTACTATCGCTCACTACTATTTCTTACCAATGAAATAATACATTCACACGTTTACAGACTTTTTAGTTCACCAGCCTCCATAAGAAACTGTACCTGGCCCGTTTGCTTCTTTCATCTGGCAAAAGACACAAACTATTCATTTATTTTTTAAATTTCATAAGTGTAAACATAAAATACATTTGTGAGCTTCAGAAGTATTTATAATTTCACCTTACACTGACTGGCTTTGATTTCATATTTATTTCACAAATATGAAGCTTGTATGGGTTTGACCCCAAAAGATTTTATTTTTAGCTTGTTTGCTTTAAATCTGCCAGGTCTTATGTTTTGCATCCTTGCTTTTTGAGTTTATTGGTTGGGCTGTGCACTTTTAGTCATTGTTAGTAAGCATTTTTTATTTGTACATGACAGACCTGAACAATATTATCTAGAGGCACCAAATGTGTTCACAGCTTTTCACAGCTCTGTTGATACTTTAACTGTGATCATTTCCACTGATGTAGGCCTACTGATCAAACTAAATCTGTTAATATTCTACTCAAATAAATACACAAGATATCGGGTGATTTCTTTTTTCTTGTTTTTTTTTGGGGGGGGGGGGGGGGGTTGTCTTACAAAAGTAGCATTTGTCATTTAAGGAACGTTTTCTCAAAGGCTATTTCATTGTGAGACTAAGTTATATATTTAAAAATGAATACATTTTTAAGGTAGACCTATAGCTTTTTAATCAATAACCTTTGTGTAATCGTTAATATTTTGATCTATTTGACTGAAAAATTAGCCTAAAATGTGCAAACATAAAGCCACACACTTAAAAATGTTGGGTTAAAGGTTGAATATGGAATACGGACAGAACAGCGACATCACGTGTGTCTAGGTTGTAGTTGCAATGGCAGAAAAACAACTCCAGCCGCTGGGATGCCAGGCTCGCTGCCGATACGTAAGTGACCAACAGTCTGCAGCATGTCCAACAAGTAACGCAGAGGAGTTTATAACCGACAGCTAACGTTAGCCATGTTAGCAAACAAGCTAGCTTACCGATCCAGGAGGAAAGTCGCCATTTCAGTGTTTTGACTCCGTGGAAAACGTTTATGTGGGTCCATTTAGTGAAGTCTTCACCTAAATTTACTCCAGGTTTTGCTCTTCTCAGGTCACTTCTCCTCAGAAACAGATAACAATATCTCCAGGGCTCTGAAGCAGCTGCTTCACTCGTCATCTCCACGGTTTTTCCCTGCACAGGCCTGACTATGACCGAAATATTGTTTCCACACAGAGATCGTATTTGGCAACCTGCAATGGCGGCGAGTATTGGCTTATAGACGTAAATAAAATGCCATTATCGAACCCGTCAAAATTTATTTTATAATTATTTTTTAGGCTAAATATAATTTTTTCTGGGAAATGTTGTACTTTCATTCTGTACACCCCCAAACGACCTTAATATTTTTTTTAAAAATATAGCTTTTAATAAAAATGTTCCATATTCAACCTTTAAGAACAACCCAACTTGGGTAGTTTCTCAGCCCAGTGCTGGTTAAATATTGGACAGAACACACGCTGGGTTAATGAACCCAACAATTTGGGTTGGTTACATGAATACAGCAATTGGGTTGTTTATATAACCCAGTTAAGGGTTCACATTGACTACACTAATGGGTTCTTTAAACCCAGCAGGTTGGGTTAATATATAATTATTTTTAAAAAATATATTATGATATATATTATTTGTATAAGAATTATTATATATCGTAATTATTATGATTTATTATTATTATTACTTGATTATTAATATAACAATTATAATTATGAATTAATATATTTTAATCAAATTTAATTATTTTAATCATTCTGTTGTTGAAATATATCCTCACACCAATAATGTAATAAATATTTATTAAAATGCTGATTTTACAAAACACAAAAAAACACACAAACTTTCCATAAAATTCATTTCTCCTTTTTCTAACAGTTCCAAAACATTAGGTTACCATTTCATTAACAATGAATATTTTCAGTATCAAGAATAAACAACTTCTGACATCTGAACACTAATGTCGCATGGTTTCAATTAAGTAGCCTATACAATGTACTTAAGGGATGAACCTGAAAAGATTATTGTCGCACTGTTTGATAAGCTCATATAATTGAGAACAAGATAATGAACAAAAACACATATTTACTCAAAAGTAAATGAAATCTTATCTCCTTTTTTTCTATTATATTTTATTGTCTATCTACAATGTAAATGTTGGATCAGGACATTATATTTGGACTTGCATTCATTTAAGTTGGTTGTGAAGATTTGTCTGCCCTCTAGTGGTGAAAAAAATGTACACATGCTGTTTTACTGAAACATTTCAGAAAAAATGGCCCAGCTTCTACTTAAGAAAATCTAATAACTGAAGCTGATCATTGTACAAGCATGTCAGAATATGTTACAAACATTTAATGTAGTTATTTTTCAATGATGGTATTCTGAGACTTAATCTAGTCTGGAGCCGTACACTTCCACCTCACTGAGGCACAGATGCTGGACTATTCCAGGAAGGAGAATGTTGATGTATTGACCATCCATCCCGTTACACTGGAAGTTTTGAGTAGAACCTGCAGGGATTGTTGAGATCGTAGCACACCTGCATGAAGAAGATGCAGTAATTAGCATGTTAGAGTGGGATTTATACCAAAGTTGCTGTACATTATTTGAGTTTGTAAACTTAAAATGTATGCAAAGTTATTTACAAATAAACATTTAGTTGGACCATCATTTTAATTAGAACGGGGCTGCCTAAGTCCACTTCTCAATAGCTGATATCCTGCAACCTTTAAAGCATACTGTACATTCTCCAACACACCTGAATCAAATGGCCTAATTCTCTCATGCACATGTCATTCAGCTCTGCATGGGCTGGGAAATTAGTCATTTATTTGATTCAGGTGTGTTGGAGAGAGATGCATCTAAAAGCTGCAGGATAGTAGCTCTTCATGTCTGGTCTTGGGCAGCCCTGAGTGAGAGGGTTGTAACGTACCTTGAATTGTTGTTGCCATTGTTTTCCAGAGAATCTCCAATTCTAATCTCAGCTCCTTTGATAAAATCCTTGTGTCCATCATCTGCACAGTTGGTTATGTTAACAGAAAATACTTTATGGGTTCTGCCCAGGTCCAGCCGCCACCAAGGGGTGAATTCTGATTTTGTAAGACTGCAAGACTCCTGGTTCCAGAAGCCGTCGTGATTCCCATCTATAGCGTTGTATGCAATCCCTCCAGGATGAACTGATGATTGTGAAGCTTTACCATAAACTGCCAGGTTCTCTCCTGCACAACAACACATTTATAAATGTCAGCCATTTTGCAGAGTGTTCTCTGATTATACCTGCATACTGATAATACTTGTGGGTGGGTAAACTGCAGTTCAGTTTGATTGACATATTGAATCAATAAGAACTGGCTGTTCAAGAAAATTGGATGGTGTTTTTTCAGTTCTGTTCGTTCCACGATTGACTACATTTTAAAAAATTTTATATCAGAGCATTTAATTAATTGGCTGCAGTCGGGGTATGAAGGAGATTTTAAACAATACAGTAAATGATCCTGGAAAACATTATCCACCCTATCTTGAAGTTTGATTTGATTTAATTTGAACAACTGATGAAGTGATTTGAGAAACACATGATTTAGCTCTCACCAGTTGGAGCACGGTAACCAAAGACCTCCACTTCACAGAGTGTTATATATTTGTCTGAACCAGGTATGATTAAGGTCACATAACGACGTTATGTAACAGTGAACGTAGTGAGCATTCCCATAGGCGTCCTGGACTTTACGCTGAACTCCTCCAGTGGCACCCCTCATCACTGATGCTCCATCATAGGCCTGGGCGATCAGCTTCTTTTCTTGTCCCTCGGGAAGAATGGTGCGCAGTCTCTCCAATAAAGCACTGGCGATTGCGTCCGCGTTGGCATTGGAGAGCCTAATAAACTCAAAGAAATGCTCCTGGACATTATGGGTTCTGTCAGTGTACCGTACTACCAGCACTAACTGAGTGTGTGGAAATGTCAGTAGTTTCATCAGCTTGGATGGCTAAAAAGTCAGCTGACTTTACTATATCCAGGATATTTTCTCTCAGAACTCCAAGCGTGCAGTCCAGCAACTCGTTTTGGACGGTCTTTGAGGTGCCTCTAAAGACGGCTGCACTTTCGAGGTACTCATTTAAATCTTGGTCAATGGTCGCCATTAAGTCGACTAAACCTCTGAAAATTCCGGGGTTTTCAGAAGTATCCCGTTCATCGTGTCCCAATGCCAGTTCAAAAGCACCACAAAACTTAATGCAGTCAATGAGTTTAGATAAAATATGACGATTTTTATCAATCTCTTCATTGTGCCTTCTTACCGCTACGTGGTGTCCGTCATCCAGCTGGGGCTGCTATGCTAATCTTTCCTAGCACAGCTAGCTTGATGCAGTTTTCCATATGAACCCTTGATCGTTCATGCTTCTTGATGCGTTCGGAGAGGTGTTTCAGATCAGTTTGTCCTGACTGTGTCCACGTTAAATCACTCTTGTCGCTTTCAAAAAGAATAAAGGGAAAACAGAAAAGAGCGTTGGCCATTCCACACCCTGTCAACCACGACTTGCGCTCGAACCAACTCCGGCAAAAACTCCTATTGTAGACTTTATTTTTCTCCTTAGTCTGCTGGTTGATTAAAAGGTCAGGTTTGTCTGGTCCCAACTCCTTCACTCGGATTTTCTCCTCCATTGTTCTTCTGACAAACGGATAGATAAATAAGGATCTCACCAAATTTGGTGGAAACTGCACCTCGCTCGTTCAGTTCGCCATCATCCCTCTGATTTACTGCACCTCCGCACTGAGCGCAGAAGCCTTTTACTTTAACCTTAGGGCAGTATTTCCAGCGCCCCAAGACCATAAAATTCTGTGATGCTGATTGGTTACTTAGTTATTAAATTTCCCTTGCAGTAGCACATGATTGGCAGATTGTTTGCACATCTGGGGCAGTCTGATTGTTGCCCCAAGACAGAGACGATACGAGTCTGTCAGTGGAAATTCATTGATGAATGAATGACAGTGGTGGGAAATGTAAACTTGTATAATTCATATTGAATATAGGTACACACTCTAGAGAGTAAAACTGACATTTATAAGTTAATTTGTAAAAATATATTTTAAATTTATCTCTTCTTATCAGGGAGGGCGGTGCCCCAGCGCCCTATGGGCTGGCCGCCATTTATGCCTATGAGTGTTACCATAGGCATAAATGTTTACACTTTACAATAAGGGTCCAAATAACATTCAGTAATGGTTAACTATGGTTTAGTCATGCTTATGAGACACTCACATGATTAAGGGCCATCAGGTCAGGCTTCTATTGTGAATTAATGCCTTACTTGACATGAAGTAAGGGGTACCTGATAATATACACAGCACAGCATTAGTAAATGATTACCTAAGATATTAATATATGGCTCATTGATGCCCATCCAGATAACATACAATGTAGAGCGAAGGCTTTTGTCAATGCATGAGTTAGCTGTTACTTAATGCTTATTCACTCCAAATAAACACCACTGCTAAACCATAGAGACATTATTAAGGGCTTACTAACACTCCAACTAAAATGGTTATTAATGCTGAGTAATGCATACATAATGGTAATTTATTATATAATTAAACTTTAATCAATGCTTAATAATGCATTAAAGAGGTTGGGAAGTAAGCATTTATTACCTGTTAATTAACACATTAACCAATATGCAAACTATTGCAAAGTAATAGTTAATAAAAGTTGTTCATGTATTATTAAGCAGTTAATTTATTCTTAATTATGCACTTACTAACGTTAATTAAGGGACCCTTATTGTAAAGTGTTACCTACAGTTTTAAGTATACTAAGAGTATTCTTCTATGTATGCTGTTAATTTCCTAGCAGTATATTTCTCAATGCCCTTTTAGTTTAAGAAAGTAGAGAGTAGACTTTTAAGTATACAGAAAGTAAACTTTTAGGTTTGCTATGAGTTTACTGATAATACAGAAAATTGCCTTATTATACTTCTACTCCACCTTTAATGCTGATTAAAAAACAATTATGTCAAAAGTAGATTCAGGTGTTATATATGACTCCACCAAAGGGTCCAGTAACATTTAAACTCTTAGTATGAAAGAAACCAATATGTTTGAAAATGTACTATGAATGTACTACTATACATTGTTCAAAAGTTTAAAAATAAGTCTAGGCGATAAATATGTTAAACTTGTAGTATATTTTTAGTAAATGCCAAGTAAATCTTGTTAAGTATATTTCTGATAAATACATTAATAGTAAACTGAAAGTATACTGTCTTATTTAAAGTTTAAAATTAGTATACTTAAAGCATATTTGTATAATACTACTTTTTGGTAAGGGAAGTATATTTCTGATAAGTACATAAATAGTAAACTGAAAGTATACTGTCTTATCTAAAGTTTAAAATTAGTATACTTGAAGCATACTTGCATATACTACTTTTTGGTAAGGGCTGCCACACTAACACTAACAGAGTTAATCCTAACTAAGTGAACAGGAATGAATAAAGATTGGCAGTCTAAAGGTATGACACGCTCAAATTTGCTGTTAACCAGCTAAAAACCACCGTTGTGCAACTCAGCTATAGGCCAAGGCCTTCCTGGGAGCAAATTTTTAGCCTCCATGGCTAAAAACGAATTACAATTATTGGGCAACCTGGAAGTAGGTTCACTGTTCTTGGGCGGCGTTTGCCCCTTGTTTGTGATGCAAGGCTAGTTTTATTTCCAACATTATTCTATTAACTCAGGCCTTTACACAGATAGTCCTGCTTAATAATTGATTTGCCTCGGGCGTTCTGTGGAGTGGATAAGATGTTTTCATAGTGTGTTTTTGTCGTCTCTGAACTCTTTTTTCGAAGGTAACACCTGTTGCCCCAGAGTCCTGCAACAGTTCAGATAACCGACGGGTAACCCACAAAAACGCTGCTTAGCAGATACAATGACAAAGATTAATATCATGGTTCAGGTGAAGGCAGATATTTATGCAGTTCGGGCGGGTCGCGGTGAGAATAAGTTTCTCTTTTCGTTGGACATGACATGTTTTAAACATCAGACTGAGATAATTTCCAGCGCAAGCAGAGACTGGAACCAGGAGGACTTGAAGAGCAGCACATACATGCGCACCCACGTTTGCAGATACATAGTGAAAAGATAACATCGGGAAAGTTAGGGGGAGGGTGACAAAAAAGAGCCACTGTCCTGCCCTCTGCAGAGGACGTGATAATGGGTTAAAAAAAAAAACATGCCTCAGTACAATTAAGCGCATACGCAGACAGTCTCAACATCATGAGACATGGTGGGTAGGAGGAGGGGTCCAGAGCCTGGTGAGGGAGCTGACGCTGAGAGAGAACAACATCCAAGAACTGCAGGCCTCACTTGCCTCAATTAAGGTCAGTGTTCATGACTCCACCATAAGAAAGAGACTGGGAAAAAATGGACTGCATGGCAGAGTTCCAAGACCAAAACCACTGCAGAGCAAAAAGAACATAAAGGCTCGTCTCAGATTTCCCAGAAAGTATCTTTCTGATCCCCAAGACTTCTGGGAAAATACTCTGTGGACTGATGAGACAAAAGTTGACTTTTTTGGAAGGTGTAGGTCCCATTACATCTGGCGTAAAAGTAACACGGCATTTCAGAGAAGGAACGTCATATATCATACCAACAGTAAAATATGGTGGTGGTAGTGTGATGGTCTGGGGCTGTTTTGCTGCTTCAGGACCTTGAAGACTTGCTGTGGTAAATGGAACCATGAATTCTGCTGTTTACAAAAAAATCCTGAAGGAGAATGTCTGGCTGCGCACAGTTTGCTCATTGGTCCATTTGTGGCCGACGTCACTAGAGGCGGTTCCTGTGGAGAGCGCAGTTGTGAAGAGGCGCTACTAGCTGAGTTCAGCTTTCCAAACCGGACTCCTAACTTTCCTCCTGCACGTCCGATCTTCACAGTTCTACCTGCAGCACTTAGTTCATGTTCAACATGAGAAAGCACTCTAGCACTATGGGAGACATCATAACTTACAAGGATTAAGAGATTTTCCGCTGGTTTTCTTCACCGGGAGACGTGGTCTACCTGTGTGACGAGGCTGAGCCATGCCCAAAATGATTGCTGCAGGCCGGCGGAGATCCGCCCAGCTCCGGTATGCTCATAGAGCCGAACACATCACTGCAAGTTTGGGATGTAAACATCCTAAATGTGCACGGTAGCATGTTTTATGAACTATTACCCAAAGATGTAGCAATGTATTCACAAAGCTGCAGCATCCACTATTACTGAGGAGTGAACACATGATGGATCCAATGCGAGTGCTTAGAGTGTCCAGCAGTAAAACCATAATATATCGAATCCATTATTATTATTATTATTATTATAATCAACCAAACAGCGATTGTAGGATGAAGGCTGTGGGGGTTAAAAGATTTGCTTTGCTTTGATTTTTCTTCTCTGTAGTCTGTAGTTGTCTATTTAGTCTACTGATAAATACTGAAACAGGGATTCTTTTCAGATTTTTTCCAGTTCAGTTTTTATCTTTTAAGTTAATCTTGGGGTACTTTTGTGTTAGGATAGTTTTCTTTTGTTGGAATTTTTCAATAAAAAATACATTGAAACTGTAAATAATAGTCTTTATATCAGTTTTAAAACTTGCATCAATTTTTTGGGAAGGAGGGCCCGATATCAATGTCTTTCATGGGGCCCTAATTTCCTGGCAGCGCCCCTGCCATGTGATGAATACAACCCTGGCTAACTCAAAAATTAGTCCCCATGTCATACATTTTTTAATTATCCCTTTAAACTAAACTTGGATGACGCATCTAAACTGTAGTCATTTTTAATAAGAAAAGTTAAGATGGCAAATGTAATGAATGCCTAATCGTAAAATAAAAAGAAAATGAGAAATAAGGATTTTGTAGCAGTCAAAAGAACCAGTCTGTATAACTTAAGTTCACTCACCGTCTGTTTTCAGCACCATCATAATCTACAGTCTCCAACATGAATCTCTGCCCCATTAATTCTGTCAGCACAACAGTCTCCAGACTTACCAGCCCAGATTAGGAGTATTGGTTTGATGGAATGGACATTGAAGGGCTTCCTAAACTTTGAGGGTTTGTTGGATTCTAACAGTATTAAATCATTTGAGCAAATCAGGACTGATTTTCATGGTCCCCACAAAGATTTTTTATAAATATCTCCAAATTCGTCACTTTATAGGGTCCCTTTTGAAGACAGACCAGATTCGCTTGAGGTTATCAGAGCTGGAAAATACAACAATCTTGACCAAGTCTCCCAAAGGACTGATTTCCAAGACTTATGCTTCATTAACTTGCTCTGACTCTTCGTGCTATGACTCTCTGAAGCCACTGTGATTTGGAGGTGACATTTACTTCTAGTGACTGGAATAAAATGTGTAGGGGGGTTTTCCCTAAAAGTACCTTAATCTGTATTCATGAACAAAATTTTTAAGTTTTTTATTGAATTTACTACACACCTGTTCGCCTCCAGAAAATGTTCCCTGATACCTGTAGTCTTTGTTATAAATGTAAATTACACAAAGGGCCCTTTTTCCATTTGTTTTGGTCGTGCGACCATATTCAGACTTTTTGGAAGGGGATTCATTCTGTAATTCTGGAGGTCATCGGTAAACAACTTATGCTGACTCCCTCTTTTTATCTTCTTAATCATATTCCATATATTTTTGATATTCACACCAAATCTTTGCTGACAATTTGACAATTCTTTTGTTTCTGGCTAGAAAATGTATTTTGCAGAGGTGGTCAACTCCTCAGGTCCCCACAGTCAGCATGTGGTTAACACAGATCTCTGCTCTTATTCCTCTTGAGAAGTTAACTCACGATCTTAATCACAAATCTGACACATTCTGGAAAATTTGGGAACCCATGCATTCTTTTTGAAGAAACAATAACCCAATTTGTGTCTTTGGAAGAGAAGGGCTGACTACACCTTTTCCTTACACTTTTCTTTGACCCATTTGTTCTATATAAGTTATCCTTCTGTCTCCTGTCATTTTGTCAATTATACATTTATTCTATGTTTATATGGGTCCACGTACAATATGTTTATGTGGACATGTGTGTGTATATATATATATGTACGTGTATATATCTATGGATGTATATATATATATATATATATATATATATGAATTACATTTTGCAGCGCTCATGTTTGGGGGGGGGGGGGGGGGGCACTGTCCAATTTTTCATTGTCTTGTATTATGTTTTGTGAAAATTGAAAAACCGTTAAAAAGGGGCAGTGGGTGGCCTAGTGGTAGCGTCGTGGGCTTGGGCGCGGAGGACCCGGGTCCGATACCCCGACACGACCCCTTGGTTAAACACTGTGGACCCCTGAGCAAGGTCCTTAACCCCCACCAACTGCTCCCCGGGCTGCTTTAAGTAGCAGCCCACTGCTCTCTGATACTCAGTACAGAGATGGTGAAATGCAGAGCCCTAATTTCCCCTCAGGGATCATACAAACAAATATATATAAAATATATATTTACAAATATAACAAAAAAAAAAAAAAAAAAAGAATATTAAAAAAAAAAAAAGGCCTGCTTGGCAGAGTTCCAAGACCAAAACCACTGCTGAGCAAAAAGAACATAAAGGCTCATCTCAGTTTAGCCAGAAAGCATCTTGATGATCTCCAAGACTTCTGGGAAAATACTCTGTGGACTGAAGAGACAAAAGTTGAACTTTTTGGAAGGTGTAGGTCCCATTACATCTGGTGTAAAAGTAACACGGCATTTCAGAAAAGGAACATCATACCCACAGTAAAATATGGTGGTGGTAGTGTGATGGTCTGGGGCTGTTTTGTTGCTTCAGGACTGGAACACTTGCTGTGGTAAATTGAACCATGAATCTGGCTGTCTACGAAAAAATCCTAAGGGAGAATGTCCGGCCATCTGTTGGTGACCTCAAGCTTTTCTGTTTACTTGTGTTATCTTTGTCTCACATTTAAATTTGTTTGATGATCTGAAACATTTAAGCGTGACGAACATGCAAAAAAGTAAAAAATCAGGAAGGGGGCAAACACTTTTTCACACAGCTGTATTATATAAATGCAACTTGTTACATTCCTGGCTTACATTCCTCAGAGCCAGGGCCCTTTCAGGTTTGGCCAGAAAGAAGTATAGAAATGGAGGAAGAAGGGAAAGACTGGCAGTGCAAGTGATGAGAATGAATAAAAAGAGAGGTGCATGGACAGAAAAAGTGATGAAAGAGACGTTGAAGGAGAAGATTTTGAGAACTTGTCCTCTCAGTCAGATGACCAACTCTTTTGTGTTAGGATAGTTTTCTTTTGTTGGAATTTTTCAATAAAGAATACATTGAAACTGTAAATAATAGTCTTTATATTAGTTTTAAAACTTGCATCAATTCTTTGGGAAGGAGGGCCCAATATCAATGTCTTTCATGGGGCCCTAATTTCCTGGCGGTGCCCCTGCCATGTGATGAATACAACCCTGGCTATCTCAAAAATTAGTCCCCATGTCATAAATTTTTTAATTATCCCTTTAAACTAACCTTGGATGACGCATCTACAGTAAACTGTAGTAATTTTTAATAAGAAAAGTTAAAATGGCAAATGTAATGAATGCTTAATAGTAAAATAAAAAGAAAATGAGAAATAAAGATTTTGTAGCAGTCAAAAGAACCAGTCTGTATAACTTAAGTTCACTCACCGTCTGTTTTCAGCACCATCATATTCTACAGAGTCTCCAACATGAATCTCTGCCCCATTAATTCTGTCAGCACAACAGTCTCCTCTGTTAGTTATTATGATTGAGGTGATGATATAGGAATCTAGCAGGTCCACTCTCCACCAGGGGTTGGTTTGTGATGCGGTGTGGCTGGATGATCCTTCGTTAAAGATAGGATTTCTGTTTCCATCGATGGCGTTGTAGGCAGCTCCAAAAACATCCCAGTTTCCAAGGTAACGCTTAGACTGGGTTGCTTTTCCACGTAGAGCAACATTTTCTGAAGAGAAATGTATTTGTTATGTTGTTTTCTTTTTTGTTTGCTTGTTTTTCCCCATATAACGTTGTAATGATAATTTACACTACCAGCAAAAAGATTGGCCAGATTTTGCCATTAAATCTAATGGGTGACTCCAAACCTTTGACTGGTCATATCTACTGTATATACATTTACACATGCACTCACTCACAAGTAATACGGTATGTATAAATATTCAAAAACATAATCCAGATTCCCATAAATTTCTGTGTAAAATGTGAATAATTTTACAAATTTTACAAATAATTTTACGACAAAAATTTGATTCCTACATAAAATCATAGACATAAACAACTTGTCAGATGTTGAAACTAAAAGATTTTGCTGTTTGATGGAAAATATAAAGCTTATTTGAAAATATGATGGCAGTAATACATCTCACAACAGTTCCAGAATAATGTTTGAATTATCCTGAATGTTTATTAGCATCCTCTAATAACTGCCTGTATTGGTGGAAAATGTGGTAGCTTCCCACATCAAAGGCACTAATGCAACCATCAGAGATACACACTTAATCTTTCCACAGATAAGTTTAACAATCCCATTCCCTCTTAGCCTGCAGGACACAATATCTTAGCTTTCTAAACTTAGTTGCAAAGTTTAATCCATCTGACCACAAAACACTTTTTCACTTTGCCTTAGACCTTTTTAAATGAGCTTCAGTCATGTGAAGATTGTGGCATTTCTGGATCATGTGTACACATGAATTATTCCCCTAAGAAATGGGACAATCTTTCGAAATCCTCTTGCGTCACCAATAGTCAACCTTGGCAAGGTAAACTAACATCACGGCTGTTTCCGGAAGAGTTTGCAATGCCGTCTGCAGCAGCAATAATCTCCCTTTCCTGGATGATTCCTGGATTATTTTTTCAGCTTGGGAAGAAAAACGTAAAAATGAAAGGAAAAGAAGATGCCTTTGACTCAAACTTAAAGGGGAAGTTCAGGATTTGTGACATATGGCCTCGTTTTCGAGTGAGCTAGGATACTAATCACTGGAGACAGTTTCAACATATTTCATTCCGTTATATAGTTCCAGGAGGTTGCCAATGCTAATGCTAGAGCAAGTCAATAGGAATCTGCTAGCCTGTCATTAAAAACAATTTTAACCACTTCACAGAGCATCTGAGGCAAATCAGTTATAACTTAAAGGGACACTGTGTAATCGGGAGCAGCTCCCTCGTACTTTTCATGCTGCATTCGCGTGAAACCGGGCAGACCGACGACATCCGCTGCATGTAAAGTTATCACCGGCCTCTATGTGAAGACGTGGTCCGTCAGTTACAGTGACATCAGTCCACATCTGTTCGGTTGTCATGGCGATGTCGTATTGTTTTCCCTGACCCATGTTTTACCGTCTTTCGCTTCATTGATTAAAATTACATCTGGTTTGTTACCAACGGCCGTCTGTCCGACTGCACGTGAACCCAGCGTCAGTGAGACGCTAGTCTCTCCCCCTCTGCAGCGCGGTGACTTTTCAAAGGCATTACCTCGAACTGAGCTGAAAACTCCTGTGTGTCCGGTGAGTTTCTGTGTTTTCCTACTGTCACGCTTCTCCCGAATGCAAAAACATGGCGATACAACATGGCAGCCTCCACCGAGCCGACCCGCTCGATGTGTAAATGAATGATACGAACGGCAAATTTAGAACTTAGAGGAGCACTTCAGTTTGTTGATGGGAGTGATTACTGATTAATGAAAAAACACTTTTGAACCAAATAATCAGTTTTTGTGAATAAAACACAGGAGAACTTACACAATATCCCTTTAAGACTATCCGTGTAAATGCCATGTCAACAAAATAATGTTCCAAATATAACTAACCTGCATTTTGTTGCATTTTGATTGTTGCTGCTGAGACACTTTGCAAAGTTTTGTTTCCTGAATTTGGCAGCGGAGTGATGTCATCTGCTGCTACGTGCATGAAGGAATTTGATTAGACAAATATACAGTCAAAACTATGGCCACGTCTGAGGATATGTCGGATTTTGAAGACAATTTTAAACTATTTTCATCAAACTGTCACCATATCTCTATGAACCGAAATACACTGACAAAGGTAGTAACACCTGGAAGCAAAGTATAAAATTCTGCAGCTCAGACTCTATCCCCCCCCCCTGATTTAAAACAAGTGTTTATTGAATCACCAAAACCCAACCTCAAATATAACTTAAAAAAAAAAAACACACAACCAGAAATGAATTAGAAACAAGTGGAGTAAAATAAAAATAATATATTAAAATAATTACAATAAAAATTAATACCCAGTCTACATGCATTCCTGTTCTATATTACATAGAAACAGTGGGGGGACTTCGGACTCTACCTTTACCATACTGGAACCAGAAAAATAAGACATGAATCACCATGCAAGACATTTTTAATGGTTATAGTATATTTCAGCAAGGATGACAGTGGAGTTGGAGATTGCAGGCAGTGTACAGCCACTAGTTTAATGTTCACAAAAACACTTTAGACAGCACACATCACATACAGTATTCAAAATACTCAACTAAATATGATTCAAACTGGCGAGTCACCATCGTCAATACAGTGGTCATGAAAGGACAATTTTGTTGTAAAAACAGACTTTTCCACTGTTATGTATTTACTTTTGTTGCAAAGCTAAACTTTAGACTGATTTAAATTTTTTTTAATTTGTTTGTTTTTTCTCGCATTAATTGGCATTTAGAAAGATTTGGCTTCAGAGAGTTTTCTGTGACACAAATGTAACATTTGATTTATTTAACTGTTTTCTTTTTACTACTGAAGGTAAGTGTGGGCAAGTGTAGCATTGTTTTCAGTCAGTCAGTCTTTTTGGACACTATACAGGAGTAGCAACTTGTGTCAATCAACATGAAAATCAACCAGTTTGTGTAACATGATGCAAAGTCTGTCTTTAAAATGTAGTCTTTGGATTAGTGACAACATTTTTGCAAATAAAATTATAATCTAATCCAGGACAGAGCCGTAGACCTCCACTTCACACAGGCATAAGACCACAGCTGGTTTTGGAATAATGATGTTAACATAGCGGCCATCCATTCCATTATTCCCATTGCACATAAATTCAACAGTAGCATCTTCTCGGACGTGGTTAGTGACATCACACCTGGCGAGAGAAAAGGTAAATCACTTCGTTAGTTCTGAAAAAGTTGATGCACTTCATTTTCACCACCACTGCATTTCTCAGATTTAATGAATTTTGAAGGGTGTATTACTAAAGGGGCTGTTCCATATCAAGACCACCAGGAAAATAATTTTTTACATTGTGTGTGTGAGATTATCTTTTGGCTGACCGTATTTGGCAAAAGCCTCAAAAGAGTCCAAATAACCACGGTCTTAAGGTTCAGCTACACATTGATAAAACCAATATAAGACATTTCAAACAAGTTTCCTCTTGAACCAGCATCTTTTTTTTTTATCTGGTTCATTTTGTAAAAGTGACAGTGATGTGATATAATTTTTGACAGGACTGTAAGAGTTAGTATTATTGCCCCTCACCTTTGACCAAAGACAAACCAGCAAAAACATACCACAGAAGTTGGTGGTTCATCCTCAGATGAAACATTCTGCATCTATTTTATTGAGGGCAGTGGTGGGGAACTTTAGCTTCCATCCTGCAGGTCTTCCATGACTGTGTCCGAATGTCCTCCCTACTCCCCGTCACAGGGGGGTACTCCAATGTTGGCAGGTCTACAATTTTTGGCTTTTTTTTATGTTTCTGATGCCTGTTGTTTTTTTGGCTCACTATGGATTTTTATATTTATATGAACTGTTTTATTGAAGGGAGGTCATGGCTTCATCATCATTTCATTTGTGCTTAGTGTTCAGTGTTTTCTTGTTTGCAAACGTGCAGCACTTTGGGCAATACATTGTTGTTGTAAAGGTGCTGTATGAATAAACTTGAACTTAAAGCAACTCTTACCAATCTTGTAATTCAGAAAGCACAGCAAGATTATTTGAATGTAAACAGTCCCGCCTCACTCCTAAGACCCACCCCCCTCATTCCCTCTACCTCCCAATGCAGAAGCAAAGGTCTGACAGGCAGGTCCCTTGGACAATCCTAGAGGTGCACCCCACTTCAAGGATTGGCTGGAATTTTCATTGAATATTTAGTGATTGGAAAAATATTCTTTTTTGATCAGTGGAGGGTCTGTCTTGTATTTCAGAGTTTCATTACCTCATTCATAGCATTTTACCCTCTTAGAAAAATAGTGTAAGAATGCAACATCGGGAAAGGGTTGCTTTAAATGACGGTCATTAATGACGCAAAAATATATTCTCCACTGTACAAGCCTACCTGCAAAAGAACAAGATATATTAGTGCATGTACATTACCTGGGATTGTTGTTGCCATTGTTGTCAAGAGAGTCACCGATGAGGATCTCGCCTCCAGCAAAACGATTTGCATAACCGCGTAGGACAGTTATCTTAACAGAAAACACTTTATGTGTTTTACGCAAATCCAGTCGCCACCAGGGGTTGTTTTCTGTTATTGTGCTTGTGCAGGACGCCTGCTCCCACATGTTGTTACGATTCCCATCAATAGCACTAAATGCAAAGCCATGTATGCCCTCAGCGTACACTGATGACTGAGTGGCTTTTCCTTGAAGTGCCAAGTTCTCTCCTGCAAAATAAGTTAGAGGAGTCAAGCTTAATAATTGTTAAATCAGCCTACAGGTTTCATAAACAAGGTAACTGTTTGACAGACACTGATTAAACATCAAGTCAAACATTCCAATGGCAACATTGTTTTTGTGGCAGCTTAATGATTTTTCTCCCCCTTTTTTAGAGAAACGGGAGAGGGAAGTTTGTATTTCTGGTAGCAGAAGGTATGACAGAAGATTTAAGCTAAATCTTTCTGCAGAAATGTTAGCATCATGACTGTAAGATCAGCAAGACAGATCAGCTGTATTTGAACTCTGACATTAGAAGGCAAACTTCACTGCTATGAAGTCAGCAAGTCATTTAACAGTTGGATATGAACTGATTAGAACCATGTTCTGCCTCAACCTGTGCTACTTACTAGTATTAAAGTGGCTTAGTTGAAGTCTCATTTTGTCTTCTTATGTCTTTCTTTACAATAATAACATCCTTGATACAGTTCTTCTTTTTACACAGGAGGATGATACATGGAGGGGACTTTTGGAAGATGCCTACAACCTTTCAAAAATGACCACAAATGGATCTGCTGATTTACTGTACACAGGATAGTAAAGTCATATCCAGGACAGCAAGATCAAAATATGAATCTTTGTTTCATTTAGACTTAAATATCAAATAACTCAAACATGTGTAAGCTGCACTGGTCCATCCTGTTTTGTGTGGTTCTTGTACTGGTATGTCTATTTCAAAAATGTGAATTTGACCATTGATTAAATTTTGTTGTAACTCAAGAGTTACTCTTTTAGTTTCTTACTATTGTGAAGATCTAATTTACACCACAGCTGTCTTTTGTGCAACCCAGTCTCACTCCAAAACGTGCTCCGAGTTTTGGACGGGACTACCCCCAGTAATAAATCCATTTAGGTGTTTTAAACAGGCTAAAAAATTATTTCAAACAGCCTCGGTGTTTCATATTGTAGTTAGGCTGATGTTCACAAACCTGGACAGGCTGATATCTGACTGCTGCAACCAAGTAACACAAACGTGTTGTAGCAACAAGTTATTTCACTCAGATAAATATAAAGCTTAACTAAGTTATACTAAAACCTTCACAAATCCTCTTCATAATTTGGATTTGATGGACTTAGTGGTGTGTATCCACCTTTCCACATGCTCCCTTTGCACTCCCCCCTCATGTTATGCATGAGTACCCAAATCCTTAATAAAAAATATATACATATAATCATATATAATATTTATGTCTACCCTATCTAAAAAAAAGGGAAAAAGAAGTTTTTCTTTTATTTGTTTTAAATTCATTCATCAAGGCAAAGCATTTTAGTTTTGTATATTTGAGCCTGGACATTTACCAGATTACTGTCCTATGTTGCACCTTAACATGTAAATAACATTCAGTCTACTACAGTACAGTAGTTCATGTAATTGGCATCTATAACATGCTGTCTCAATACTCTGAAAGTAGACTTGATCACATCTGCACAGTGTTCAGTAACTTTGAACTAAATAAAGGCAAATGCCACGAGATCCTCCGTTATTGCAGTCTTCACGTTGGTGAACCTGTCCGGCTGAGATGCGCTGCGTTTATAGTCTGCCCCCGACGACTCACGCAGCTCTCGTCTGACTATCAAGTCAGACGTTAGACAGACGCAGTCAATCCGAACAAGCCTAATGTATCAAGCTAAACTCTCGCGAGAGTACTACGAGATCTTGTGGTATTTGCTATTGAATCACGTTATTACAGCAGAATAAACATCTAAACAGCGATATAAAGATTTAAAACATTAATAAGCTGCAAGTCCTATAATAATGAACATTTACATGATAAATAAACATTGTAATTAACTTAGCAAAGCCGAAAGCAGAGCAGGCATTATGATTTATCCACCACAGGAGGATCAAACTTTTACAACTTTGAAATAGGCTACACTAAAATATAGCCGGAATAAAAAAGCAAGGATGACAAACTCAGAATACAGCTTCAAACTTTACAATAGGAAAAAGACAGTCAATACTGCACCAGCAGCTGTTTCTGTGATCTTTGTCATCACCCAGCCTGTTTAGCCCGGTAGAATCAATCCAGCTACAGTTCGTCTGCTTGTTTGGTGAAGCGGCTTCATTTAATATAGAGCAACTTCACATTATTCTCCAAGCTGCCCAACACTGACATATAAAACTCACTGCACACACAAACTCAACACAAATTCACAAGCTGTGTGAGCTGTAATGAGCAGAACGTGCGTCTGCATCCTGGTCATTTTCTCACAATTATGCAGTCGGTTCGTTTTAACACATGATGAATGTGTAATTTCATATATTTTTAGTTCATATGTTTATCACAGAAATGCATAAAACACTGCGCAGGAACGAAGTCCTGACACGGAACAAAAGAGAAGTAGACACCACATGCGCTGCAGTCGAGACAAAGTCGAGAGAGAGTGCGTCTGTGTTCTGCCTAAAGAAAAATACCCAGGAGGTGGAAAACTTTTAGGAAGAACGGCTGTTACTGTACGTTCAGACCAAAGGCGACAAAAGCGGCAAAGACGCCGGAATTTTCAATGAGAGTCAGGCGTCCTGGGCGACAAGAGCGTCTGCCGCCCTCTGCTGCGCGTTCTCGGCGACAAAAGCGGCTAAAGCGTCCAAAGCGGCACCAGATAAGAAGTTAAACTTCGGTTAACTTTATGCTAATTAGCTATGACGCGGTTCAGCGGCAACAGGCGGCAGCCAATCAGAGTAGAGGTGTCCTACTATCGAGCAGCCCCAAAGAACAACGCATGTGACTTTGGTTCCGACAACAACACACTTGTTCTGCTGATGCCGAGAGGCTGATTACCTGTTCCGGTCCATCCTTGGTAATGTACTTCTTTTTTGGCTGCCGGGACTTAAAGAGAAAAGAAAAAACCTCCTGGACGTTCAACTTGAAGTCCCGCTGGAACCGTCTCTGTCCGGCTGCAGCTCCAGCACCCGCCGGCGCCGAGGAAACCTCCTGCACTCAAACCCGGAGAGAGGAACCAGGCGAAGCCGTCTTCTTCAGGTGTACAGCAGCAGCACAGTGATGTCATCCACATCCATGACGAGTCCAGATGATTTTAAGGGTTAAACGTGCATATTTATGGTCCTGGCAGACCATGTTAATGATAAAATAATAACAATTATCAACGAGAATTAATGTCATTTACTGACCGCCTCACCCCTTTCCCCGTTCTTCCTGCTCCCGGCTATTTTTCTTTAGAACACGCTCACGCACGCACGTGCGCTCTCCTGACTTTGTCTCGGCTGCAGCATATGCGTGTCTCCGCTTGTCTTTTGTTTCGTGTCATACAGGACTTCGTTTCTGTGCAGTGTTTTATGCATTTCTGTGATAAACTTATAAACCAAAAAGTATCTGAAATCATTATCAACCTGTGTTTAAACGCACCGGCTCTGCATAATTATGAGAAAGTGACCGGGATGCACGCGCACGCTCTCCTCATATTGCTCACAGCTTGTGAATTTGTGTTGAGTTTGTGTGCAGCGAGTTTAAATATCAAAGTTGGGCAACGTGGAGAAAATAATGTGAAGTTTTTCCACACTGAATGAAGCCACTTCACCAAACTAGCAGACGAACTGTGGCTGGATTGATTCTACCGGGCTGAACGGGCTGGATGATGCACGGAGATTCTTCCTTTTTTCTCCAAAGATCACGGAAACAGCAGCGTGCGCAGTGTTGACTCCGTCTTTTCTGCAAAGTTTGAAGCCATTTTCTGAGTTTATTGTCATTACTGCTTTTTTGTTTCAGCCATATTTTAGTGTATTTCAAAGTTATAAAAGTTTGATGATGCTGTGGTGGATAAATTATAACGCCAATTGTTTGTTTTCCTCAGAAAACAACTCAATCCGCTTGTGACTAAATAGAAAAAACATTTTAATTTATGTTAATGCTCTGTGATTTTTTCCCCCTGTATTTAATGACCACACAAAATGTCCTGCAGCTCTGCATGAACTGAGGGGGACATGAGCAACAGCAACAACGCTGTCCAGCAGTGCGATTTAACTTTGACGTCAGTCACGTGATGAGCGACTAAAGCGGCCAGAATATCTTCCCGCTTTGGAAGTTTGTCGCCCAGCCTCGGGCGTCTTTGCCGCTTTTGTCGCCTTTGGTCTGAACGTACAGTTAGGCTTAGCCCGCAGTCTTGGAGGCCAGCATGGAGAAAATGTACCGGAAGCCAATGGCTGGCTCTCAGTTACTTTATTAACACGTGTTGCATCATAACACCCTACACCAGCTAACCAGAATGATTAAAACCACCCGCTTAAATAGACCAGCTTAATAGGACCATGCCATTCCCCCAGGTTTCCACAGCCAGCTATATGCAAGAAAATATGAAAATATTTAAGATAAAACGTTTACAAAACTATACATATATTTACAGAAACCTATAAACTACTCAATTATTCATCCTAAATAACCCAACCAATAATTAATCAAAAACATAGGTAATTTTTTTTTACACAGACTCCCCCTTAATTCCAACCTTCTAGTTCCCTCCCCCGAAACCTATAAAAGGTGCATGAATCCCTGGGGACCTCTTTTGTCCTCTCACCACTCCTGGGGACAGAAACAAGAGGTGAATACAAGCCTGATTCATTTACACATCAGGACTGTTTCTTCGCTGCTTTGACCAACCAATCTGTCTTCATTTTACAGGTGGATACCTTGAAGACCTTGGGCCTCAGCCACTGCAGCTACACACAAACACATACATAAACCAATAAAGTGATAAATCAACTAACTTCAACTGGTGGTGTCATTATACATACATCATAAATCAATCAATGACCATCTTTGCTGTCACTAACTTACAGTGAGGTCACGACTGCTCGTTGTGACAACGGGGAAAGAGGTGAGGCGGTCAGTAAATAAAATAAATTCTGTTCAATTCTTATTATTTTATCATTAACATGGTCTGCCATGACTACAAATATGCGTGTTTAACCCTTAAAATCATATGAACTTGTCATCGATGTGGATTACATCGCTGTGATGTGTACTGCTGCCTGTACACCTGAAGAAAACACTGTCGCCGGGTTTCTCTCTTCAGGTTTGGGTGCAGGAGGTTTCCTCGGCTGTACTGGAGCCCCGGCTGGACAGACACGGTTCCAGCGGGACTCCAGGTTGGACATACAGCAGTCTTTTCTTTTCTTTTCTTTTCTTTTCTTTTCTCCAGGGAGCCAAAAAGAAGTAGGCTACATGCTACATTACCAAGGATGGGCCTGAACACAGGTTATCAGCCTCTCGGCATCCATGACAGAAGGGGTGTGTTGTTGGAACCAAAGTCACATGCGTTGTTCTTTGGGCCCGCTTGATCGAAGATCACCTCTTTTCTGATTTGCTGCCGCCTGTTGCTGCTTATCCGGGTCATAGCTAAGTAGCATAAAGTTAACTGAAGCTCAACTTCTTATCTGGTGCTGCTTTGGACGCTTCAGACGCTATTGTCGCTCTGGACATGCGGCAGACTCTGTTGCCGCTCAGGACGCCTGCTCTCATTGAAAATGTATTAACTTCCGGCGTCCTTTTGTCGCTTTTGGTCAGAATGTACAGTAAGCCTTCAAATATGCACTGGGGTTAAGTTTCCAAGGGCAAAGGTTGCAAAACCTTGTATAAAAAATATGCTTTTATTCATTAACATTTTTGAGAAATATGTTTCAAAATGATTAACCTTTTAAAATTATATGATCCACAAGGAAAGGTGTGGCAAAATCCAGTCCTTGAGAGCCACAATCCTGCAACTTTTAAATGCATCCCTTCTCCAACACATCTGCACCACATGGATGGCTTGTTACCAGGCTTCTGCGGAGTTTATTGGCATTCGTATGAATTCATTTAGATGTGTGCTGGAGCTACCGTACCGTCTTCTTCCGCTTATCCGGGATCGGGTCGCGGGGGCAGCTGCCTAAGCAGGGAAGCCCAGACTTCCCTCACCCCGGCCACAGCCGCCAGCTCATCCGGGGGGATCTAGAGGCGTTCCCAGGCCAGCCGGGAGACGTAGTCCCTCCAGCGTGTCCTGGGTCTCCCCCGGGGTCTGGTCCCGGTGGGACGTGCCTGGAACACCTCACCAGGGAGGCGTCCAGGAGGCATCCTGACCAGATGCCCGAGCCACCTCATCTGGCTCCTCTCTATACAGAGGAGCAGCGGCTCTACTTTGAGTCCCTCCCGGATGACCGAGCTCCTCACCCTATCTCTAAGGGAGAGCCCGGCCACCCTGCGGAGGAAACTCATTTCGGCTGGAGCTGATTGTTCAAAATAGAATGCTGCACACACTGCTGAGGATAATGGAGGATTCTTCTCATCCCCTACACACAGTGAAGAAACAGTGTGTTCAGTGGGAGGCTTCTTCTACCCTGGCACACAAGCCTGACCAATAACGTGCGAGATCCACGACAAGTCAGCCCCCTAACCCATCTCCTAACCCTAACCACCCATTACACCATACGCATCTGTTTGCCGCAGATAGATACTCTTAGTGGTGTTTAACTTACTTCCACTTGAGACTTCTTGTATGGATTGGATGTATGATGGCACCCTTGTTGGCCATTGTAACTGCAGTTAGGCACTCTTTTTTTTTTTTCACAATTTGTTTATTGAGTTTCTTTTCACTTTTATAAACAAACAACAGCATCCCACCCACAACACTCAAATCTCAGCTACTTTTCAAGTTTAAATTGAAATAAAAAAATTTAACATAGAACATATTAGTCTTACATGCCATTGTATGTATACTCTTATGCACATTTGTACAAATAGACATAGAGGAAATGGCCAAAAAATAAATAAATAAAATGAAATAAAATGCATATGTATATTTATATACCTCTAGATATTTAGCTAATACGTGACAAATATGTCCAGAGTTTAGTATATTAATAGGTGACAATTTCTCAGAAAACAAATAGATGGTATAAAATTTGTAATATTCTAGATGCACATATTTTATGTTTCAAGAAAAATAAATAAAAATAAATAAATAAATAAATAAAATAAAATAAAATAAAATAAAATAATAAAATAAAATAAAATAAAATAAGTAATCTCAATATAATCATCCTCCTTTCCCTCTCATTTCCCTCCTAGCCTTCTCTTAGCTCTAGTCTTGACACGCTAAAATTTACTGAGGGATAGGCGCAGAAGTAAAAACTGTTGTTTGGTCATTGGTATCCACAGCAAGGTTATTTATTTGGTTTATGAATGGGGTCCATATTTCATTAAACTCCTCAACTTTGCCTCTCACAATATAGGTTAATTTTTCTAGTGTCAAAGAGTGGGACATTTCTTTTTATCCAATGATTGGAGTTAGGCCTCTGGATGTTCTTCCAGTTTAAAGCTATCACACGTTTAGCTTGTAACAAACAGAAATCAATTAATTTGTGAATTTTTACATTTATATGGACATCTCTAGGATAGATATGAAGTAAGCACAAGGTTGGTTCAACAGGGATAGTATTTGCTGTCAACTTAGAAATCAATTGAACAACTTCTTTCCAGAAAATTTGGAGCTTCTCACAACCCCACATACAATGAAGCAGAGTGCCTATTTCTTCATTACATTTCATGCAAGTGTCCGGAATATTTGGATCAAAGTGATGCAATTTGACAGGTGTAATATAAGTTCGACATAACCATTTATACTGTAATAATCTGCTCCTTGTGCTTATCGTTTGGGTTTGAGCCAGATGACATATCCTGTGCCAATCCTCTACGGATATATCTGACTTCAGATCATTCCTCCATGCAGACAGATATGAATGGGAATTTTCTTTTGACCCTGCTAAAAGTATATTATAAAAATCTGACAACTGTCCCCTGCCATACAAGTGGTTTATTGTGTATTGCTCGATAATAGACAACAAGGGTTCTGTTGTAGTTTTAGTTTGTAAATGTATGAAGCTCCTAATTTGCAGATATTTGAAAAAATGTTTCCTTGGAAGATTATATTTCTCTACCAGCTGTTGAAATGGCATCATAGTACCCGCATCATATAGGTCTCCCACCCTGGTCAATCCCCTGTCCATCCAATGTTTAAAGCCCATATCATTTTTCCCTGGTTTAAAACTATCATTTCCCCAAATGGGTGTAAAGTTTGAGAACTTAATGGTTTGATTTAGAAAGGAATGTGCCTCATGCCAAATTGCTATAGTGTTTTTAAGATATGGGTTTTTTGTGTGTTTCTTGAGTATTTTTGCTTGTGATGAGTACATATACAGGTGCAGAGGAAGTTTAATTGCATAGTTCTCCATTTCCACCCAAGCTGGAATTTCTCTATTGGTAAAGTAAAACATAGCCATCCTAAGTTGAGCTGCCCAGTAATAAAGTTTCATGTTGGGTACTTTAAGCCCCCCCCGGTCGTAGGGTAGGTAGAGCAGAGAGAGACGCAGTCTGGGATGTCGGTTGTTCCAGATGAAGCATGTAAAGCTTTTTTTTAACGTGAAGAAAAAGAGGCTGGCAGAGGAAGTGGAATTGATTGAAACAGGTATAGGAATTTTGGTAGAATTGACATTTTGATAATATTAATGCGGCCTATCATTGAAATGGGTAATGAATTCCATCTCTCTAATAATTCTTCTACATCCTTCATCAGAGGGTCATAGTTGTTTGTAACAGTGTTTTCAAAGTTTGGTGTTATCTTAATTCCCAGGTAGGTGAACCCTTCTGGGGCATATGCAAATTTTGAGGGAATTGTGGGGCATTCTCTCTCCTCCCGGTTTAACAACAATAGAGCACTTTTACCGCTATTGATTTTATAACCAGAGAATTGTCCAAATGTGTTTAGTAGTTTATTAACAGACTCTATTGAGGTGTTTAAATTTGTTAGAAACAAAACAATGTCATCTGCAAAAAGTGCCAGACGATGTTCTGTCTCTCCTATTGTTATGCCTGTGATGTCAGGTGATTGCCGTATCGCAATGGCCAGGGGTTCGATAGCAAGCAGGAATAACAGAGGTGACAGCGGGCAACCCTGGCGTGTGGATCTAGTTAGTTTAAAGGGCTTTGAAACATAATTGTTTGTTATTACTTCTGCCATGGGTTCTGTATATAATAACCTTATCCAACTGAGATATCCTTCCCCAAAGCCAAATCTTTTTCAGAACCTCAAACAGATATCCCCATTCCACTCTGTCAAAAGCCTTTTCGGCATCTAATGACAGAACTGCGTGTCCTTTGGCATTTTTTTTGGCAAACAATATGTTCAACAGTCTACGTGTGTTATGAAATGCTTGTCTGCCCTGTACAAACCCATTTTGATCATTATGGATTAGATGAGGGATGATTTTTCTATTCGTGTAGCCAGGGCTTTA